>CM073464.1:23943869-25143869 GCA_037074535.1 Gleditsia sinensis | reverse complement strand
TAGAATCACTCAATTTGGAGTCCGTATGACGTAGATATGGTCTGATTAGTATGTAGTGGTTAGAAATTAGTTAATCAGGGAAGAATATTTTAGGATAGCTTCTGTGTTTTAATTTTTGATAACTTTCTGTAGAGAATTAAAATAAATGGTTAACATACAAATTATAAATATATGTGTCACAGATTTTTAGCCACTGGAATAACTCAATTTGGAGTCCATATGAGAAAGATATGGTCTGATTAGTAAGCAGTGGTCAGAAAATAGTTAATCAGGGAAGAATATGTTAGGATAGCTTCTGTGATTTAATTTTTAGGAACATTCTGTAGGGAATTAAAATACATAGTTTACGTATGAATTTTATATATATATATATATATATGTCACGGATTTGTAGCCACTGGAATCACTTAATTTGGAATTTTTATGAGGGAGATATGGACAGATTAGTAAGCAGAGGTCAGAGCCTATTTGAGAAGAAATAACCTGTACATTGAGGGAGTAATATCACCTTGAGTTATTAATATTTCACTAAACTGTTCAACATAATAGTTTTAGATAATTCTTTTATCTTGAAATTGACACCAAGATCACCGACATCAGAGTTAAATTGAGGGAGTTATGCTCTGTTTAGTAAGAGAAGGTTAGATGGGATGAAAACCTACATCAAGAAAATAAAGAAATAAAATTAATATTTAAAAAAGAAGAAGAATCTTATAAATGAAAATAATAAATGACTAGTATATGCCATAGCCATTGCCATTGTATGAACTTCTTACCATCTTAAGTGTGAAATTTTGACATGGAAATATTTTATAAAGTGATATTTGAAATGGTTATGTTCATGGCATGATTACTAATGATTTTTGGTAATAGTTATATTTTGATGAACATACTTGTTATTAAAAGTATATTTTTGGCTATCATTGTGAAAGGAAAAGAAATGAGCACGATCATATGGCAATCCGTGTGGTGCACCAGTTGGGGACTCCCTACCAAAGGTTATGAATATGTGAATGAGAAAAGAAAGAGAAAGCGTGCCATGTCGGACGAAGCGAGAAAAGCCCGTAGCAGAGAGTAGAAAATACTCACCCTGACCGGGGTAGCTTGATATGAAAATAAATTGATAGCCATCATATGATATTCTGAAAATAATTAATCCTGTCATACATGTCATTAATGTACGATTCTCATGTGCATAGATATAGTGCATTCATGTGACCAAAGATATTTACTGTAGTTTATACAACTGAACATGACGTGATGAGCTATATTGATGATGATATATTGTTGAATTTATTGGGATTTAATTCTCACTATATTTCTATGTCATGTTCAGAAAATTAGTTATGCAAATTTTTCTATGGCTCTGGCTTTTAGTGTTTTTTGGATCAAGTTACTTTATGTTGGGCAGATCCCAGAATCAAATAATATGTTTGTGGTCGAGTTGATTCAGATCCCGGTGAAGGTGCAACCACCTGCACCTATATCTCCGGAATTGGTCAATCAGAATAAATAAGATGTAGTTATTTATGTGTTTGATTTTTGTTGTACGTACATTTTGATTAATGACGTGTATGTGAACTCTATATTGTATAATAAATAATAATAAAAAAGAGGTTGTTACATAATTGGTATCGGAGCAGGTCGATCCTAGATGGCCAGTGGGTGGTTGGTTATCTGAATCGATCTTATAGTATCTTGAGTATGTTGTGGTAGTGCTGTGTAGGGGATCCGTGATTTCATATAGGTAAGAAATTACTAGTGTTTCCTATCTATATGCCAAGGTGGTGTTATGATTGCTGTTAAATATTTTTTTTGAAACTAACTATTGGGCTTGATCACCTCAATAGCAGCATAACTTTATTTTTGCCACGATAGGAAATGGCACCACCAAGGAGGAATCCGGCAGACTATGCGGAGGAAACCCTACACAACCTTGCCACAGCAATTCGAGAATTTGGTATTGATTTACTCCTTAGAACCCAACTAGTATCTATATCCTTATATAAAATGATATCGATTGAATTTAAAAAAAAATTTAGTTACAAGACTTGTTAGACAAGGGATTTAAATGCTCTAGTACTTTTATTCAGAGTGCTCCAGTTCTATCTATGGAAAAGAAAGATGGATCACTATGACTATGCATAGATTATAGACAGTTGAATAAGGTGACCCATTACCTCATATAGATTACCTGTTTGACCAGTTATAATGTGTTCAATCTTTTTCCAAAAATTGATTTGGGATATGAGTAACATTAATTAAGGATAAGAGAAGAGGATGTACACAAATTTTATTTTAGGACTTATTATGGGCATTATGAGTTCTTGGTGATGTCATTTAAATTGACAAATATCTTAGCTGCATTCATAGATTTAATGAATAGTAATTAGATCATCCCTGGATCAATTTGTTATTATATATATTGATGATATACTAGAATATTTCAAAAGTTCAGAGGATCATAAGCAACATTCAAAGATAGTTTTACCAACTCTAAGGGAGTATGGTTGGTATTGATCATATCCAAGTAGACTCTAAGAAAGTAAAAGTGGTACAACAATGGCTACGTTTTACTACATCTAAAGATGTAGATCCAAATCCAATTTGCGCTTCTTACATTTGTCTGTCGTCCATTCTATTTGAGCCATAGTTGGATCAGGTACATGAACATATGTTTGTAAAGCATCAATCAACTCCTCAGCATTTGAAGTTGAGATGAGAATTCGTCGTGCTGAGTGTAAGATGAACCTTTGTTCCACAGCATGATCAAGAAAAGACAACAGACCATCAAAGAAGTGATTAACATTTAACAAACCTATCGGTTAGTGATGCATATTCAATTGTGCCCAAGAAATTATTTGGAAAATCTCTTCTAAAGTACCAAAACTAGCTGGTAAGGCAATGAAGGCATCAACATTGCTCATCATTCTAGCCATGCATTCATGCATGGAAGCTACCCTAAACTCTTCCCCAATTGTCTTTCCTACGATGTTAGATGCAGCTAGAGCTGTAGGAATAATACCTAGAACTTGGCATCCTTCTACATGGGCAGCTATAGACACAGATCCCATTAACACACGGTTACCTCCACCATAGACTAAATGAATTTTTCTTCTGGCCAGTACCATACCCAGGTTTTGTGTAGCTTTCACATACTCTCCATCTTTTCTAGGACTAGAACCATAAAAGACACAAATATTTTGAAATTGATGAAATGTGATTCCCTCCATAGTTGCACACACCTTGACTTGGAGTATGAAAGTAAAGATATTAACGTGTGCATTTATAGAACTCGGAGAATGGCATACTTATGATAGCTATGCAAATAGGCTGGGAATAATTAGAACAGTTATGTGAGTGATTGGTGGATATCAGCTAAATTGAAGGTGAACTTTTCTAAAATGATGGCAAGCATGTATATGTATAATAGTTGTGATAGTCGCTCATATTAGACATATAAAGAGAATAAGGTTAAGATATCATCATAAATTTGTCTTTGTTGTCTTTGATGAAACCTTGATACCTTGATTCTTGTAGAGAAGTTGTAGGTAATAGGCGTAATTGAAAAACAAAAGAAAGTGAAAATGTAAACAAGTTAGTTGTTGAAGAAGGACAATCAAATGATTTATTTGTTTCCCAATATTTTTGCCAATCGACTATTGGTATTATTAAGTCGACTAGCTATTTTGAGAAATTTTAATTTGGACTGGTTATTTTACAGTTGATTAATTACATCTATTTTAAAGCAATCAACTGCATCCTACCAGTTAACTACGTATTCTTAGATTTTCACAAACGTTTATAAGCTTAGAAATGTTTCTTTTTCCATGTGATATCTTTCCACTGAATACCAACAGATTTAAAGTAGATTTTGGCTCATATATTCAAACCTTGCGGCCACCGGTTTTTGCCGATATAACAGCTAAATTTTTGTTATCCGATTTTCAAGAATTACGGCCACCGATTTTAACTCTCTCTAATGTTTTGTCCAAACTTTTGACTTTCTATTTTAGCATCGTTCTTTATTATGCTTTTCGTCTGTTTTACTGCATTGTCCTACAATAATATTTGGCATTAAATGCAAGATTATTTTCCCATATTACAAGAAAAGTTAATTTATTAATTTATTAATTAATTAATTATTATTATATTTGAAACTCAACTATTATGGTGTTTTGATGAATGTAATCAAGAGAATTAATGGTATTGAAGTTCTTGAGGAATAAAATATGGGAAGTGGGATTGAAATTAATCTTTAAACTCTTAATTTGGAAATATGGAGAATATTATGAGAACCATGTCCGAAAATAATGTAAGTGATCAAGATATTTGTGTTAAAGGTTTATATCACGCTAAATTGAGTCTAGTATCTAGGATGTGAATTATGTTGGAATTGAGAATTCATGTATGAGTAATTGTTAGGAAAAACCTTCTTGAAATGATTGGGTGAATTAAATAGGATTAATATAAGCTAGAATGAGGTGCTTTTGGATATAATAAAAGAAATAATTGAAATTTTTGACAATGAGTTTAATGGTGTTAATAAGCTGGTATAGAATTACTATGATGAGGTAAGTTGGAATTATTAGACATGTGTCAATGGTACATAAACGTTATAAAAGGTTTGGATGATTTATTGCTACGTATGTTTAACATATTGATTAAAGGATTTTAGGATAAAAATAGATGATAGATTAAGATGATGGGATTCATGGGATGATGTTGATATATGAAAACCAAAAATGACTTGATAGAACTTTGGAATAAGAAAAGATAGTTACCTAATATGAAGGTGAATATGATCCTTTATGTGTGTGTTTTCTAATATCGACCCATAGATATATCCATGCGAGCTAAAGGATATAAAGTGAAGAACTTATGGATGAAAGAAATCCTTATGGTTAAGTTATATGGCAAAATCACTTAAGTGAATAGACATATTAAAAAGTAAAGATGATATACAGAAAAGATATCCTTAATTATTTGGGTAATAAAGTTGATAACTCTGAATTGTGCCTTAATTTCATTCCCTACATGTGGTAGGATGGGTTTAAATTCGGGGACCGAATTTCTTAAGGGGGGAAGAATGTAACATCCCGTAAGAAAATAAAATTTATTAGATAATTTTTAGATATCTAAGGAAATATAATCCTTATAAATTCTTTACCTTATGTATATGAATAGAAATATTCTAACATTAATGGAATAGGTAAAGAGAGAAAACTTAAGAGAAAATATTAAAAATAAATATACTAAAGAAAGGTGAAATTCTTGGGTAAGAAAGATAAATTTTTGTGAAGTCAGTAAAGGTATTAAAATTTCAAGAAGATTGGATTATGGTAATTTTTCCTAATTTAAGAGTTAACATTACTAAGTTTAGTATCTCCACTCATAAATTGGGCTTTTACCTATGGACACTTCATATAGAGTTTTTTTACTTCACATGAATTTTTAGCAAGCCAATAGGATAGCCCAAGGAAAAAATAAAACATAGACTTGGACTAGGATATAGAAATTGGACCGGTAGCCCAAAAATCATGAAACCCATTATGAAAGGTAGAACTTTAACCAAAGTAAAGAAAATGGGCAAGAATGAGCCCAAACCCAAGAGGAAAAATAAAAATAAAAATAAAAATAAAAATAAAGTGATGGAATAATGGTGTAATCAAGATTAGGTGATATGACATTAAGACAAAAATTTAGCAAGTGGTGTGATATCCTACATTTATAATTTTAGCAAGTGGTATGATAATACATGGCATTAGGACAAAACATTTATATCCTACACTCATAATTTTAGCAAGTAGGTAATAATACATAGAATTATAACAAAACTTCTTTATCCTACACAAATAATTTTAGCTAAGCAAGGAAGATTCAAGGGTTGGGAATTTACCACCTAAAAGGCAAACCTATCACACTTGATTAAGGAAAAAGAAAAGGAAATGTATCCCTAAATCAAAGGGACCATGTCCCTTATCTTAAAAACATATCATCATAATTTTCAAAATACAAATCTCCTTTTCCTATGCATATCTTGACTAAAGAAGAGGAAGACAAGAACATAAGTTGTTTGTTTTCCAAAATTTCAACCAAGTGCATCCTAATTGTGATAAGGTAGACCCATGATTATGAAAGGTAAATTATTTTATAGTCTATATAAGCAAAACCCACCCTTATAACATTGGAATTTCGTCCAAGTGAGGGAGAGAAAAAATAGAAGCAAGGTAGAGTGAGGAAAGGAGAGGAAGAAAGGAAGAAAGGGGATGGAGAAATCTAGAGGACTAAGTGCTCAAGGTAAGTTTAACAATGTTTCTTTTTGAAGAAAACTTTTGAAACTTATAATATTTATATGAGATTTTGATCTTAGAACTTTGATGATTGGTCATGGATGTTGCTATATCATGTTACATATTATGTATGTTTGAATACTTAGGCTGGTGTAGATAGTTTTGCATAGGTATGGCTATGGATGGCAAAAATTTTAGCTTCTGTTTTAAAATTTCTAGGTAGAATCAGTAAGGAATTTAAAGAAATGATTAACATGAAAAATGTAGATTTTGTCTCACGGATTTTTATCCACTAGAATCACTCAATTTGGAGTCCGTATGACGTAGATACGATCCGATCAGTATGCAGTGGTCAGAATTTGGTTAATCAGGGAAGAATATTTTAGGATAGCTTCTGTGTTTTAATTTCTGGTAACTTTCTCTAGGGAATTAAAATAAATGGTTAACATAAGAATTATAAATATATGTGTCACGTATTTTTAGCCACTCGAATCACTCAATTTGGAGTCCATATGAGGAACATATGGTCTGATTAGTAAGCAGTGGTCAGAAAATGGTTAATCAGGGAAGAATATGTTAGGATAGCTTATGTGTTTTAATTTCTAGGAACATTCTGTAGGGAATTAAAATACATAGTTTGCATATGAATTATATATATATATATATATATATATATATATATATATATATATATATATATATATATATATATATATATGTCACTTATTTTGTAGCCACTGGAATCACTTAATTTGGAATTTTTATGAGAGAGATATGGACCGATTAGTAGGTAGAGGTCAGAGCCTATCTGAGAAGAAATAAACTGTACATTGAGGGAGTTATATCACCTTGATTGATTAATTTTTCACTCAACTGTTCAACATAATAGTTTTAGATAATTCTTGTATCTTGAAATTGACACCAAGATCACTGACATTAGAGTTAAATAGAGGGAGTTATGCTCTGATTAGTAAGAGAAGATTAGATGGGAAGAAAACTTGCATCAAGAAAATAAAGAAATAAAATTAATATTTAAAAAAGAAGAAGAATCTTATAAATGACTAGTATATGCCATAGCCATTGCCATTGTATGAACTTCCTACCATCTTATGTGTAAAATTTTGACATGGAAATATTTTATAAAGTGATATTTGAAATGGTTATCTTCATAGCATGATTACCAATGATTTTTGGTAATAGTTATATTTTGATGAACATACTTGTTATTGAAAGCATATTTTTGGCTATCGTTGTGAAAAGAAAAGAAATGAGCACGGTCACATGGCAATCCGTGTGATGCACCAACAGGGGACGCCCTACCAATGGTTATGGATATGTTAATGAGAAAAGAAAAAGAAAGTGTGCCATGTCGGACAGAGGGAGAAAAGCCTGTACCGGAGAGTAGAAAATACTCACCCTGACCAAGGTAGTTTGATATGAGAATAAATTGATAGTCATCATATAATATTCTGAAAATAATTAATCCTATCATACATGTCATTAATGTACGATTCTCATGTGCATAGATATAGTGCATTCATGTGACCAAAGACATTTACTGTAGTTTATGCAGCTGAACATGACGTGATGAGCTATATTGATGATGATTTATTGTTGAACTTATTGGAATTTAATTCTCACTATATTTCCATGTCATGTTCAAAAAATTAGTTATGCAGATATTTCTATAGCTATGGCTTTTAGTGTACGTTGGATCGAGTTACTTTATGTTGGGCAGATCCCAGAATCAAATAATATGTTTGTGGTCGAGTTGGTTCATATCCCGGTGAAGGTGCAACCACCCGCACCTATATCTCCGGAATTGGTCAATCAGAATAAATGAGATGTAGTTATTTAAGTGTTTGATTTTTGTTGTACGTACATTTTGATTAATGACGTGTATGTAAACTCTATATTGTATAATAAATAATAATAATAAAAAGGTTGTTACACATATCCAAGGTGGTTTCTCCATGAATCAGCCCTAAATCATCCCTCATCTTCAGTCTAAGCTCCTAATAGGTGGTTTTGATGATGGAATTATAGGTTTGTGGGAGGAAGGAGAAGAGAAGAAAGTGTACAAGAAGAAGGAAACAAAGGAACTCTTAGGGTAGGTTTAACATTAATCTACTATAAAGCTTGAAATCTAAATGATATATATGCATATATATATATATATATATATATATATATATATATATATATATATATATATATATATATATATATCTGTGTGTGTGTGTGTGTGTGTGTGTGTGTGTGTGTGTGTGTGTATGTATACTTTTAAGTTGCAGTTGTTGGAGGTAGCTTATGCATATATTGGCATGATCATATGAATAGCCATATAGAGCAAAGGTTTGAATGCAAATGTGAGACAAGTTTTGTGCTGAAATCTGGCTTTGGATGGAGAAATTTGATGCTCTGAATGGATATATCTGGATTTCAAGATTTTTGTCGAATTAGAATAAGTGTTCCACATAAAAGTTGTAGATCTATGTCTTATCGTTAAAACTACTCTAGAATCACTTCAATCAGAACTCATATGAGTGAGTTATGCCCTAATGAGTGGAGAGAGATCATTTTTAACCTACAAAATCACGATGTTGATTTTGTAACACTTTATCCTTAATTCTTGTTGCAATTTGTTAAAGTGGTAAACATAAAAGTTGTAGATAATTCTCTTATCTTTCCACATTCACAAAAACCACCTTAATTAGAGTTAAAATGAGGGAGTTATGTCCTAGAGAGTGATGGAAGGTTAGGTTGGTCAGTAGTTTGCAGCACAAAACATGGTTTGTTTCAAGGCACAGCCAGGTCGTGTTTTGAGCTGTTTTGAGATTCTATTGCACGGTTTGCACAATATCAAGAACGACCATGCTCTGTGATATAGACAGGTTATGCTTGAGGCTAAAATTGCTTTGTTTTGCTTTTTGAAGGCTCTAAACGAACTTCAATGGATGATCATAAGGGGAACCAAAATACAAATAAATACCATTTTAGTGATGCATTGTAGTGTGAATTCCATATTTTTATGATGAGAAATTAAATCACATATTTTATATTGATGAGATGTGTGTGAGATGTATGCATGATTCATTGATGAGATGCATATAAATGAGATGTGTGTGAGGTGTATGCATGATGCATTGATGAGATGCATATAAATGAGATATATGTGAAATGTATGCATGATGCATATAGATGAGATGTGTGGGAGATATATGTATGTTTCATTGATGGGACATATGTAAGTGAATTGCATAGGAGATATATGTATGTTGCATTGTAGTGTTAATTCATCCCTTTATTATGAGATATATATAAGTGAATTGCATATAAGATATATGTGCAATGTATACATGAAATTCATGTTGATTCGATGCCTATGCTAGTACACCAATGCATGAGGATTAGAAGATATGATGTATGCCTTGTCACATGATGGTATGTGTATTAATACATATTTGTTAGATGATGTGGTGACGATGACAAGCATAATGTTAGTAATTTACTTGTTGGATGCATAACCTTATTGTGTAGGTGATGAGGATGATTCGGGAGTATGATGCATACATTATAGTATCATTGTATGGCGATTAGATGTATGATGTATACATTGTTACATGATTGTTAAGTGATTTGATGACAATGGTAAGCAAGATGTTAGGGATTAATATGTTGATGAGATGCATGCTTGAGATAGTGATGAGATGTATGCTAAATATGTTGATAAGATGTATGCTTGAGATATTGATGAGATGCATGCTTGAGATAGTGATGAGACATGTTCTTGATATGTTGATGAGATGTATACTTGAGATGTTGATGAGACGAAATTATATACTGTATTAATGATAAAGAGGATGGTGTTATGCATATGGCTAAATATGTGAAATAGATGAATACTTACGACACATTGTGGTAGCAAGGTGACTCGACGAAAAGTATCGAGATGACCCTTACCTCACCAAGGTAGCCCGGCGACATGTGGTACCTTATGGCGGTAAGGCAACCAGGGAGGTCATATGGCTGTGAGATGGTACGGGATAAGGGTCGCCTTATTAGCCTTGAGTGAGCCAAAAGAGTAATGGCCACTTCGACCAAGTGATAGTGGCTACAGATGATTAATCACTGTTTACGGACCTCGTGGCTACAGACGATTAGTCACTATTTTTTGGCCTCGTGGATAGAGATGATTTGTCATGGAGGGTTGAGATGTGGCTACAGATGATTAGTCACTGTTTGTTGAACTCGTGGCTAAAGACGATCAACCACCATGCATGATGTTTTGCATATTGCAATTGTGATTATCATATGTGTGCATGATATAGTAAATCATATTATTTATGAATATTTGCAAAGATGTATTAGATGTTTGAATGATCCTTTTTGAAGTAAGGCAACCCAGAGATGTAACACCTAAACTTCTAGCGTCATTTTCTTATATCTAAATCGTAGAATGTTCCTTATTATTTATATTATTTTTTTTGGCATTGTCTAACTAGCCCATAATTTTACCTATTCATTTATATCATTTGTAATCCTTCTTGCATAAGCATAAATGTGCTTCAGGCTATCCTAAGCACTTTCAAAATTCAATTCCATCTAGGCAATTACCTAAGCATGCTATGTAATACTTACAACATAAAGGATCTCATGCCATAAAGAAAAGGAGTACAGTCCATAGTTTACATTACATCACATTATAAACTGTCTAATAAGAACTTGGCACTTGATTAAGCTGTCCCACATAAATATTACACAACCAAAGCAATTACAATCATGAACATATGAGTCAACCCTGAGACCCCTGTTGCTCACTTCTGGCTGGAGTACCTGGAATGTGATTATGTGGATATAAAAAGTGAGATGACAATCTCAATAGCTAGCAAAGTTTTCAGAAAAATAGTGCACATTCCATTCCTTAAAAAATCTCAAATTATTTCACTGAAATATAAGCACTGACCATACATTATACATACGACATCTTGGTCACACTAGGGACCCATAACATCATGGTCTACTTACCCAATGCAGTCAATACGGCCATACTTGCAAAGGACTATGCATCTCCTATTATTGGCCAATTGTGAGGGAAATGGGGCTTACTTGGCACCCTTTTGTGCACCCCCCTTAATTCCCGAGAATGCATACATAACATATCTTTAGACCATCATTCATCATAGCATAAAAGTCAGGCAATCAGTGAAAATTCATAAATTCAAGTTCATAAGCATAAAGAGTGTTTTAAGGAAAAGTTAGCTACCTAAATTCCAGCATAATCAATTCCTTTCCAAGGCTGCCAAGGTTACTACTAGCAACTCAAACTAAAACATACAAGAATTCTTGGTTAATGCATGCACATTAGGTCCTAAAGCCATAAATACCTAGTTTAAAAGCTTCTGCTCCTCCAAATAAAACTATGATTTTGCTTAGATTTGGGGTTATTATTGAATATGACAAAATTCCTCTAAAAATTATAAAATTTTTCATGGAGGAACCTTTACATGTCTATTGTTTATCTACATTCTATCAGCCCTTAAATCTTCCATTCATCCCCAAAAACTACCTCCATACCTAGGACAGTACAATTTAGTTTCAGTTTCATTTCTATTCGGTTTCACATCCATTTGGATTAGTAAAACTACTTCAAAATTCATGATATTTTATATGAAGCATTATAGACATGTTATGTAATCACCATAAAAATTTCAAATAAAAAAAAATTCTTTTGTCCCCTTAAATATCCCACGTTTTGAGACTGTCCCCGGTTATGGCCTCTTCTACCTCATTTTCCGACTACCAAATTTATACATTTTATTATGTACCTTAAACTGACCATAATTTTCTACAGTTTGGTAGGATGATTAATTAGTATTCCCTTAATATTTCGTAAATTTTTTATACAAAATTACAACATATAATGCCTTAAAAATATTGTCTTTCCATCAGCAGTCTGAGCTGTCTAGGAAATTGTCCTCAACACTATTTTAATTGTACAAGACCTAATTTTAGGTTCTCAAAAATCATGCAACTTTCCAGAATTGATTATGAATATTTGAAGAATCTTCTCACCAAAAATTATAGAATGTAAAGGTCATTTACTAAATTTAATAAGCCAATATTTTCGGGTGCAAAAGGTTTCTATTTTCTCAACCTAACTCTTCTATGGTCTATGACCTTTACTCACTAATCAGACCCTAACTCACTCATATGGACTCCCAATTTTGTGATTCCAGTGGCTATGTGACCGTGAGAAATATATCTACAACTTTCATTTTAATCCCGACTTCATATTCCTTATGTATTAGTCCCAGAAAGTCAAAAACCGAAGCTATTCTTCACCAGCTTGGATTCCAGACCCGATTCTGACATATTTTACTCCATGGACTATAACTCTCTCATTTTACGTCCGATTGATGTGATTCAAAATGCTATGGAAAGATACGACATAGAGCTAAAACTTCTATGTTGAACATATTTTCATATTCTCGACAGAAAGTCCTACATCCAGGCCCGAAATTTGACCTAATAAACTCAAAACTGGATTTTTGCAAGAAGCTAGACTTACCTTATGTATACATACTCCTATGGCTCTCAATTTGCAGCTTCCCTCTCTCTCAACCTTCTTCTCCTTGCTGGCTACTCTCTCCCCCTTCCTTCCTCTTCCTCTTCAGTTTTTTTTTGGACCTCTCCTCTCTCTTTTCTCCTGCTGGCGTGAAAGCAGTAGGGAAGCTGATTGCTGGGCGCTGGAATCCTTTGGATTCAGCAAGGGAGGGAACGGTTTTCTGCTACTCTCCAAGTGAGTGTGTGCATGGGTAGCTCTAGTGTATTGTGGTCAGTGAGAGAATGGGTGTATGACACATCAAAAGAAGAATTTTCTGGCTGTATGAGTGTGAGTGTGAGCTGTAGCTTTCTTGGGCAGAGGGGGAGCGTGAGTTTGCATGTGGAGGCATGGTTTTCTGCTGCAGTGGGTGGGTGTGTTTTCTACTGGGTTTATGGAGCACATATGGGTGTGGAGATGTTGTCAAGTGGGATTTTTTCTACTTGTTGAATTTGGCGCTGAACATGCTGGATGTGGGGCATGTTCCAGCTGGATTTTTTTTCCTGGTTGCATGTGGGATCAAGGGTGGCGTTAAATGCTGTCTTGTAGGCCATGTTTCTGCTTGTCTCTTAGAGCAGATGGGAGGTTATTTTTCTGCTGTGTAGGGTAGGTTTCTGCTGGCTGGGTGGAGCAAGAGTGGGTGTGTTTTTACTGCTTGGTTTAGGAGCAAGTGTGGGGCATTTTTCTCTGCATGTGATGCATGATCTTCTGCTGGTTTTGGTGCACGTTTCAGCTTGTATTCCTAGTTGCATTCATGCTTTTTAACCTACCGTGGCTATTGTATTTCATTTCCAAATTATGTGCATGCATGGGTGGTTATATCTATTATGCTATGCATGGCATAAATGAGATAAATGCATATATATATATATATATATATACCTACGTAAATCTCCTCCTTTTGCATGTGCAAATATATATATAATAATGTGTATGGTGGAGGTGAGAGAAAATATGTATATATATATTTATATAGCATCACATAATGCTTTTTCCTTCCTTATTATTTTCCTAATCCTAAATTAGTAGCATCTTAAGGAATATATTTGTATCATGTTCCTCTAATTTATGCTCCAAAAAATTTTTATTTATATTATTTCTAACCATGAAATGATTCTACATTTTATAAAAAATTTTACTATCATCAACTATACATTTTAATCCTTGTTCATGTATATCTGAATTGATCACTAATCCTAGACTAGTAATATCTAAAAAAATTGTATTTGTGTCCTCTCTCCATCCATTATGATCCTAAGAATTTTTATTTATGTGATTCAACATTAACTATGTTACCTATCTTATGTTTGCCTTATAATCATATAACTAAGTATCTTAATCACTTGTCTTATGTGTTTTCTATTCATCCTTAAATTTATCTAACTTTATTAAGAGCTTAGGATGTTACATTTCTTTCTCCCTTAAAAAAAATTTTGTCCACAAAATTTAACATACCTTATTCAAATAGATGTGGATAAGTCTTCTTCATCTCTTCTTCAGTCTCCCAAGTTGCTTCCTCCGAGGATAGTCCCTTCTAGACCACTTTAACCAGAGGGATGTTCTTATTCCTCAGTTGTTTAGTCTTAACATCAATGATTCGATATGGCCTTACAATGTATGATAGATTGTCTTGTAAATGCATTGATTCATGCCCTATGACATGTGAAGGGTCTGGGTTATACTTTTTGAGCTGGGAAACATGGAATACATCATGAATCTGAGAAAGGTTTGGAGGAAGTGCCAGTTTATAAGCTACTGATCCGATCCGATCAAGAATTTGGAAAGGACCGATGTATTTGGGACTGAGCTTTTTGGTTTTCAAAGACCTCCCCACCCCCGTGAATGGAGTTACCTTAAGAAAAACATGGTCACTTGTTTCAAATTCTAGGGGCCTTCTTCTTTTATCTGCATAGCTCTTTTGTCTACTCTGGGCCGTTAGCAGTTTCTCTCTGATAAGTTCAATGTGCCTTGTGGTTTGGTCAACCAAATCAGGGCCCAATAGACTCCTCTCCCCTAGATCTACCTAACACAGAGGTGACCTACACTTTCTTCCATACAAAGCTTCAAAGGGAGTCATTTGGATACTGGAATGGTAACTATTATTATAGGCAAATTCAGCTAAAGGTAGATACACATCCCAGTTTCCTTTCATTTCTAGCACACAAGCCCTAAGCATACCTTCTAGAGTCTCAATTGTTCTCTCTGTCTGCCCGTCAGTTTGTGGATGGTAAGCTGTGCTAAACCTAAGTTTAGTATCTAGGGCATCTTGCAAGGATCTCCAAAATCTAGAAGTAAACCTGGGATCTTGATCAGAAACGATACTGGTAGGTATCCCATGGAGTCTGACAATTTCATGAACATACACCTGTGCCAACTTGTCCAGAGAATAGGTAGACTTAATGGCTAAGAAGTGGGCAGACTTGGTTAGTCTATCCACGTTTACCCAAATTGCATCATAGCCCGATGATGTCCTAGGCAAACCCATGACAAAATCCATAGAGATGCTATCCCATTTCCACTCAGGGATATCTAAGGGTTGAAGTAACCCACCAGGCTTTTGGTGTTCTACCTTGACTCTTTGACACACTAAGCACTTAGACACATAACGAGTT
Organism: Gleditsia sinensis; assembly: GCA_037074535.1. Taxonomy (NCBI): domain Eukaryota; kingdom Viridiplantae; phylum Streptophyta; class Magnoliopsida; order Fabales; family Fabaceae; genus Gleditsia; species Gleditsia sinensis. The sequence goes on along the minus strand of CM073464.1, from coordinate 25,128,360 downwards.
ATGTCCATTTTCATCCCACGCCACCAAAAACTCCTCTTTAAGTCTTGATACATCTTAGTGGCACCAGGATGTAGGGTATACCTACTCTTATGAGCTTCAGCTAGGATACTATCTCTCAATTCCTTCACCTCAGGTACACACAACCGCTCTCCTAACTTGATAACCCCATCCTCAGCAATGTGAAATTCTGTGGACTTACCCAGGGACATCTGTTCTCTAATGTCCTTCAAGTATTGATCAGAAACTTGAGCATCTTTAATTCTATCCCTAAGATCATTATGAATCCTCAATTCACTCATAAGGAGGCTACTAGGCTGTGGAGAAATGGAGAGATTCAAATCTCTCATGCCCTCAACTAGTTCCTGCTCCTTAGGCATCAATGATGCCATATGGAGGGATTTCCTACTCAGGGCATCAGCAACCACGTTTGCCTTGCCCAGATGGTAATTAAGGGTGAAGTCATAATCTTTTAGGAATTCCATCCACCTTCTCTGCCTCATATTTAACTCCTTCTGGTCAAAAAGGTACTTGAGACTCTTGTGATCACTAAAAACTTCAAACTTGACACCATACAAATGATGTCTCCAAATCTTAAGGGCAAACACTACAGCTGCTAGTTCAAGATCATGTGTGGGGTAGTTCTCCTCATGAGGTCTGAGCTGTCGAGAAGCATAAGCTATTACTCTACCCTGCTGCATTAAAACACAACCTAAACCCTTCTTAGATGCATCACTATATATTGTAAAGAGTTCACTAGGGTTAGGTATCACTAGCACTGGGGCAGAGGTTAGCCTAGCTTTCAATTCTTGGAAACTACTCTCACATCGACCATCCCATACAAAAGGTTGTTCTTTCCTAGTTAACCTAGTAAGGGGCATGGCTATCTGAGAGAATCCCTTGATAAATCTCCTATAGTATCCTGCTAAGCTTAGAAAGCTCCGTATTTTAGTGACTGTCTTTGGTCTTTCCCAGTTGACCACTGCTTCCACTTTACTAGGGTTCACTGCTATCCCCTCCTTGGAGACAACATGCCCTAAAAATCTCACCTCTGTCAGCCAAAATTCACACTTGCTAAGCTTGGCATATAATTTCCTATCCTTCAGGGTTTGCAACACTATTCGAAGGTGATTCTCATATTCTTCAGGGCTCTTAGAGTAAATTAAGATGTCATATATGAAAACCACAACAAACTTATCTAGATATAGCCTAAAAACCCTGTTCATATAATCTATGAAAATGGCTGGGGCATTGGTTAACCCAAAAGGCATGACTAGGAACTCATAATGTCCGTAATGGGTTCAGAAAGCTGTCTTTGGGACATGTTCGACCTTAATTCTCAACTGATGGTAACCTGACCTTAGATCTATCTTAGAGAAGACTGATGCTTCAGCTAATTGATCCCAGAGGTCATCTATCCTAGGCAGTGGATATTTATTCTTGATGGTCACTTTGTTTAACTGCCTATAATCTATACACAACCTAAGGCTTCCATCTTTCTTTTTGACAAACAAGACTGGTGCACCCCAAGGGGATACACTAGGTCTGATGAACCCTTTCTCTAAAAGTTCCTCTATCTGTTTCTTAAGCTCTGCTAGCTCTACAGGAGCCATCCTGTAAGGAGCCTTAGATATAGGACCTGCACCAGGCATCAAGTCAATGGAGAACTCAACTTCTCTATCAGGAGGGAGACTGCTAAACTCCTTAGGGAATACTTCTGGGTAATCCCTAACAACAGGTATGTTTTCTATACCCTCTTCTACTTCTGCTTGCAAAGAAAAGAAGACTAGGAACCCTTGACAACCCTTCTTAAGGTATCTCTCAGCCTGGGTGGTGGATAGGTAAGAAGTTTCAGTGGAGTGTTTAGATGTAGAACCACAAACAGGTAAGGAAATAGATTTTCTAGAACAATCAAGAATTGCATTATTAGCCGACAACCAATCCATTCCAAGAATAACATCAATATCAATCAAAGATAGGAATACAAGATCCAAAGTGGTATATCTATGATCAAATTGTACAACACAATTGATACAAGCATCAGAAGTTATGACACGAATCCTAGTAGGTATGGAAATAGAAAGACTATATGGCAAGGTATCCACAGTCAAACCCAGACTCTTAGCACAATCATATGATATAAAAGAATGTGTAGCACTAGAATCAAACAATGCATCTACAAGTGAGTTTCGGATCATTAACGTACCTCTGATCAAGTTTGGAGACTGGCTATCCTCCTGCTGGGAAAGAGCAAACACCCGTCCTGATTTTGTGGTCTGCCATCAAAAACTGATCCTCTCTTTGCTCGACAATCCCTGGAGTAGTGGTCGGGTTTTCCATAATTGAAGTAGACATTTTGACCAGCTAAACAAGGTCTATCTCCATAGTTCTTCCCACATTTATTACAAGCAGGCTGGCTGGAGGTTTGGCTACTACGGGTCAGCATTCTCCTACCCTGAGAATTGTTCCCCTAAAACTTTTTGTTCCAGGGTTTTCCTCTTCCTCCAGAGGGCTCACTGTCTCTCAATCTTTTCTCAGCCTTGACACTCATTAGAGTCTCTTCTGCTATTCTACATTTACTTGCTAGCTTAGCAAAATTTCGTATCTCCAGGGTAGCCACTCTTTCTCTGATCTCAGGTTTTAATCCTCGCTCAAAATTTGCCACCTTCCATGCATCATCATGGGTATGCTTCAGGTAAGTGGAAAATTTAGAGAGCTCTTCATACTTAGCCTCATATTGAGGTACAATCATGTTTCCTTACTTTAATTGTATGAATCAGCCTCTTTTTGATTCTTCACATTATCTAGGAAATATTTATCATAAAATGTTTCTTTAAAATTATCCCAGGTAATGGAAGTATCATTAGTCTGCCATAGTCTCTGCATACTTTTCCACCAATGCTCTGCCTCACCTTCTAACATGTAAGTGGCTAAGGAAACTTTCTGCTCTGTGTTGCATTCTAAAACTCCAAAAATTTTCTCCAGTTGCATGATCTATCGTTCTGCAATCACTGGATCATACTCTCCCAGAAATTGAGGAGGGTTGGCCTTCCTAAATTGGGCTAAGAGTTTATTCATTTGGCCTGGCCTATTTTCCTCTCCAGCACAATCAGGATTGTTTCCTTGCGGCACTTGTCTAAGGGCCTCTTGAACTTGTTGAAGAATTTGTGCTGTGGCAGCCTGGGCTGCAGCTTGCCCATCAAGCCTGGCAGTTAAGGCTTCCATATTCTCAGATATTTCTTTTAAGGTCTCAGTCTGGGTTCTTTTATATGCCATTTCCCTGTGTGCACATTTATATACAAAATTTTTTCATATAATTAGTCACACGTCCATAAAATATGTCTACTTGATTTAACAACCCCTCAAACAAAGCCAATTTCACCATAATTCAACTCTAAATGAATTTAAAATATCCTAGAATAATTCCAAACACATAAATAATTCCCTGAACTATTGCTCTGATACCAACAAATGTAACACCTAAACTTCTAGCGTCATTTTCTTATATCTAAATCGTAGAATGTTCCTTATTATTTATAATTTTTTTTTGGCATTGTCTAACTAGCCCATAATTTTACCTATTCATTTATATCATTTGTAATCCTTCTTGCATAAGCATAAATGTGCTTCAGGCTATCCTAAGCACTTTCAAAATTCAATTCCATCTAGGCAATATCCTAAGCATGCTATGTAATACTTACAACATAAAGGATCTCATGCCATAAAGGAAAGGAGTACAGTCCATAGTTTACATTACATCACATTATAAACTGTCTAATAAGAACTTGGCACTTAATTAAGCTATCCCACATAAATATTACACAACCAAAGCAATTACAATCATGAACATATGAGTCAACCCTGAGACCCCTGTTGCTCACTTCTGGCTGGAGTACCTGGAATGTGATTATGTGGATATAAAAAGTGAGATGACAATCTCAATAGCTAGCAAAGTTTTCAGAAAAATAGTGCACATTCCATTCCTTAAAACATCTCAAATTATTTCACTGAAATATAAGCACTGACCATACATCATACATACGGCATCTTGGTCACACTAGGGACCCATAACATCATGGTCTACTTACCCAATGCAGTCAATACGGTCATACCTGCAAAGGGCTATGCATCTCCTATTATTGGCCAATCATGAGGGAAATGGGTCTTACTTGGCACCCTTTTGTGCACCCCCCTTAATTCCCGAGAATGCATACATAACATATCTTTAGACCATCATTCATCATAGCATAAAAGTCAGGCAATCAGTGAAAATTCATAAATTCAAGTTCATAAGCATAAAGAGTGTTTTAAGGAAAAGTTAGCTACCTCAATTCCAACACAATCAATTCCTTTCCAAGGCTGCCAAGGTTACTACCAGCAACTCAAACTAAAACAAACAAGAATTCTTGTTTAATGCATGCACATTAGGTCCTAAAGCCATAAATACCTAGTTTAAGAGCTTCTGCTCCTCCAAATAAAACTATGACTTTGCTTAGATTTGGGGTTATTATTAAATATGACGAAATTCCTCTAAAAATTCTAAACTTTTGCATGGAGGAATCTTTACATGTCTATTGTTTATCTACATTCTCTTAGCCCTTAAATCTTCCATTCATCCGCAAAAACTACCTCCATAACCAGGACAGTACAATTGAGTTTCAGTTTCATTTCTATTCAGTTTAACATCCATTTGGATTAGTAAAACTACTTCAAAATTCATGATATTTTATATGACGCATTATAGACTACCTCCATAACCAGGACAGTACAATTGAGTTTCAGTTTCATTTCTATTCAGTTTAACATCCATTTGGATTAGTAAAACTACTTCAAAATTCATGATATTTTATATGACACATTATAGACATGTTATATAATCACCATAAAAATTTCAAATAAAAAAGAATTCTTTTGACCCCTCAAATATCCCACGTTTTAAGACTGTCCCCGGTTATGGCCTGTTTTGCCTCATTTTCCGACTACCACATTTTTACATTTTATTATGTACTATAAACTGCTCAGAATTTTCTACAATTTGGTAGGATGATTAATTAGGATTCTCTTAATATTTCATAAATTTTTTATACAAAATTACAACATATAATGCCTTAAAAATATTGTCTTTCCATCAGCAGTCTGAGCTGTCTAGGAAATTGTCCTCAACACTATTTTAATTGTACAAGACATAAGTTTAGGTTCTCAAAAATCATGAAACTTTCCAGAATTGATTATGAATATTTGAAGAAGCTTCTCACCAAAAATTATAGAATTTAAAGGTCATTTACTAAATTTAATAAGCCAATATTTTCGGGTGCAAAAGGTTTCTATTTTCTCAACCTAACTCTTCTATGGTCTATGACCTTTACTCACTAATCAGACCCTAACGCACTCATATGGACTCCAAATTTTGTGATTCCAGTGGCTATGTGACCGTGAGCAATATATCTACAACTTTCATGTTAATGATGACTTCATATTCCTTATGTATTAGTCCCAGAAAGTCAAAAACCGAAGCTATTCTTCACCAGCCTGGATTCCAGACCCGATTCTGACCTATTTTACTCCATGGACTATAACGCTCTCATTTTACGTCCGATGGATGTGATTCAAAATGCTATGGAAAGCTAGGACATAGAGCTACAACGTCTATGTTGAACATATTTTCATATTCTCGACCGAAAATCCTACATCCAGGCTCGAAAATTGACCTAATAAACTCAAAACTGGATTTTTGCAAGAAGCTAGACTTACCTTATGTATACCTACTCCTATGGCTCTCAATTTGTAGCTTCCCTCTCTCAACCTTCTTCTCCTTGCTGGCTACTCTGTCCCCCTTCCTTCCTCTTCCTCTTCAGTTTTTGTTTTGGACCTCTCCTCTCTCTTTTCTCCTGCTAGCGTGAAAGCAGTAGGGAGGCTGATTGCTGGGCGCTGGAATCCTTTGGATTCAGCAGGGGAGGGAACGGTTTTCTGCTACTCTCCAAGTGAGTGTGTGCATGGGTAGCTCTAGTGTATTGTGGTCAGTGAGAGAATGGGTGTATGACACATCAAAAGAAGAATTTTCTGGCTGTATGAGTGTGAGTGTGAGCTGTAGCTTTCTTGGGTAGAGGGGGAGTGTGAGTTTGCATGTGGAGGCATGGGTTTCTGCTGCAGTGGGTGGGTGTGTTTTCTACTGGGTTTATGGAGCACATATGGGTGTGGAGATGTTGTCAAGTGGGATGTTTTCTACTTGTTGAATTTGGCGCTGAACATGCTGGATGTGAGGCATGTTCCAGCTTGATTTTTTTTTCCTGGTTGCATGTGGGATCAAGGGTGGCGTGAAATGCTGTCTTGTAGGCCATGTTTCTACTGGTCTCTTAGAGCAGATGGGGGGTTATTTTTCTGCTGTGTAGGGTAGGTTTCTGCTAGCTGGGTGGAGCAAGAGTGGGTGTGTTTTTGCTGCTTGGTTTAGGAGCAAGTGTGGGGCATTTTTCTCTGCATGTGATGCATGATCTTCTGCTGGTTTTGGTGCACGTTTCAGCTTATATTCCTAGTTGCATTTATGCTTTTTAACCTACCGTGACTATTGTATTTCATTTCCAAATTATGTGCATGCATGGTTGGTTATATCTATTATGCTATGCATGGCATAAATGAGATAAATGCATATATATATATATATACCTATGTAAATCTCCTCCTTTTGCATGTGCAAATCTGTATATAATAATGTGTATGGTGGAGGTGAGAGGAAATATGTATATATATATATATATATAGAATCACATAATGCTTTTTCCTTCCTTATTATTTTCCTAATCCTAAATTAGTAGCATCTTAAGGAATATATTTGTATCATGTTCCTCTAATTTATGCTCCAAAAATATTTTATTTATATTATTTCTAACCATGAAATGATTCTACATTTTATAAAGATTTTTACTATCATCAACTATACATTTTAATCCTTGTTCATGTATATCTGAATTGATCACTAATCCTAGACTAGTAATATCTAAAAAAAATGTATTTGTGTCCTCTCTCCATCCATTATGATCCTAAGAATTTTTATTTATGTGATTCAACATTAACTATGTTACCTATCTTATGTTTGCCTTATAATCATATAACTAAGTATCTTAATCACTTGTCATATGTATTTTCTATTCATTCTTAAATTTATCTAACTTTATTAAGAGCTTAGGATGTTACAAGAGACATGCAATGTCTTGCTGTGTTAAGGTATCTTATGGATAATTGAAAAGAGTATGAGAAATAGACTATGTATAAGTGTATGCATGTTATCTGTGATATTGATGCATAACTTGTTTGTTGAGAATGCATGATATTGATGCATAACCTATCTATTGAACACGCAAGCATGCTATACATTCTTGATATTTTATCATGTGCATAAAGAAAATGTTTTCTGTAACTTATACAACTGGACATAACATTGTGGTCTTGCTTACTGATTATGTGATGCATTTAATGTTAAACCTATTAAGAACTTTTGTTCTCATTATTGTTAGTGTTATGTTCAGATGAAATTAGATGGTATGCTAGTTGTTCCATGCATTTGATCATAGAGATCTAGTGAAGGACAATGCCTCATACAGATCCCGATTCCAGCATCACTTCCTCCACCCTTTGTACTACAGGAGTAGTGTGCTATTAGGGGTTTTGATGTACAATAATGTGATTATGTAAGTCTGTGTTATTTTTGTATAAATGTTAGCCACTAATGTGGATTTTGATTATATGGAACTTTTAATCAAATGTATACATTTGAAAGTCCCATGGAGTCATTACCTCTTTACTTCTAACTACTTAACTCATAGTAAGATTCAATTAATTTAACCAAGAATAATTTAGGTTTAAGGTCTACTATTAGTATTGACACTATTCTGGGTTCACATACACATCATAATTTAAAACATCCATACAAAATTCATACACATATATGTCTACATCTTATTTATCCATGTTGACTAGTTCTGGGGATACCGGTGCGAGTGGTTGTAACTTCACTGGGATCTTAGCCAACTCGACCATAAACACCTTATTAATTTTTGGGATCTGCCCAATATAGAGTAACTTAATCCAACGTGCACTAAAATTCAGAGCCAAAATTACACACTTAAGATGGTAAGAAGTTCATGCAATGACAATAGCTAGGGCATAAACTAGTTATTTATTTTTTCTATTTATAAGATTCTTTTTCTTTTTAAATATTATTTTCATCTTTTCATTTTCTTTATTCTTGGCCTCTAGTTACTTTCCTCCTACTTTTATCATTTCCAACACATGTTCTCACAAATTTTATAGGGCATTCTTCTCCAATTTGGTTTCTATTATTACCCAATGGTTAATGAGGTTCATTTAAGGTAGAAAAATGTTAAAAATAAGCTTTAACAACTCCCAACATAGCCTGACCATGTTTTATGACACAACCATGTTTGAAAAATACTTCAAACATACTCAAAAATAGCCATGAATACTGCCTACCCATGCTGAAGCAACCTAGAGCACGGCATTGACGTGTTCTGCAATATTTTCTCACTTATTCAACCATATCTCCCTCATATAAACTCCAATTGAAGTGATTCTAAATCCTATAAAACGCTAAGACACTTATCTACAACTTTCATGTTTATTATTTCTTCAGATTCCTTACTAATTATTCCCAAAAAATTGAAAACTAAAACGCTTACATTTACCACCCTAGATTCTAGATTGATTTTGACATCTACTCATTAATCAGCCATATCTCCCTTATATGGACTCTAAATTAAGTGATTTCAGAGTCTATAGATCTGTGAGATATATATATATCTATATTTATTATGTTAATAATTTCTTTTAATACCCTTTAGATTTTACCGAGAAATTCAAACACAAAAGCATACTGAACAGATTCTTCCCTGGTTAGCTTGTTTCTGACCACTGTTTACTAATCTGACAATATCTCCATTATATGGAATCCAAAATAAGTAACTTGAGTGCCAAAAAAATTTGTGAGACATATATCTAAAATTTTTATGTTAACCATTTCCTTTAATTCCTAACTGATTCTTCCCATAATTTCAAAAGCAGAAGCTTCACTAGTTATTCTAAAATCCAGTTTTCTAACTGAACCCTTCCTAAGGTTTTAGTTCAATCTTTTATACATTGTCTTCTAGTTTCTTCCTAATTTACATCTAATCATATTTCATCAATTTTTTATCACATTCAAATATACAAAATAACAGCATAAAAATCCAAAAAATTTTGCCACCCATAGCCATACCTATGCAAAACTTTCCACACCAACCGAAATGTTCAAAACATACATCATATGCAAGATAACATGTAAAATGATATAGCCACATCCATGACCAATCATCAAAGTAGAAAATATTATAAATTTCATCAAAGTTCTAAGATCAAAATCCCATATAAATGTTACAAATTTCAAAACTTTTCTTCAAAAAGAGATATTGTTAAACCTACCTAAAGATCTCCCTAGCTCACTTAGTGAATTCTTTTTCTTGTTTCCTCTTGAAGGAAATAGCACGATGCCTCCCTTCCATTAGTTTTTCCAGCAGCTTAAATAAGAGAAGGAGGGTAAATTATGAACCCTAAGGATGAAGAAAAAAGATGGATTCAAGTAGAGATTAAGCTACCTTACCTACTTAGTACTCTAGACCTCTCCTTCTTCTTCATTTCTCTCTTCTCCTCTCTTTCTCTCCTTTTCTCACTCTACCTTGCTTATGTTTTTTCTCTACCTCACTTGGACGAAATTATAATGTTATGTCATGCTTGGCTAAAATTATTTGTGTAGGATAAGGATATTTTGTCATAATGCTATGTAGAGTAGCAAGATGACTCCTTTCCATTAATTTTTCCAGCAGCTTAAATAAGAGAATGAGGGTAAATTTTGAATGTAGAATATAGATGTTTTGTCCTAATGCCATGTATTATTACCTACTTGTTAAAATTATGATTGTAGGATATAGATGTTTTGTCCTAATGCCATGTGACATAATCTTGATTATTATTACATTACTATTTTCTTACATGGTTCCTATTTTTCCCTCTTGGATTTGAGCTTATTCTTGTCCATTTCCTTTGCTTTGGCAGAAATTCTACCTTTCGTGGAGGGCTTGGTCACATTTTAATAATTTTTGGGCTATAGGTCCAACTTCTATATTCTAGTCCAATTCTATGTTATATCTCTTGCTAGATGTAATATCCCATAATTTTTAAATAATAATGTTTTACTATAAACAAATATATTTTTATTTTAAATGATTATGTTTTGCTAAAAGTAAATACACTATTAATTAAAATGATTTTGTTTTGCTTAAAATAATTATATTTGGCTCTAAATAATTTTTTTTTATAAATTTCTTTTTTTTTAATATACATGAAGATATTTTATATTATGATTTATTTCATTAAAATTTTTATCAAGAAAAGTCATGATTTAAGAGTTCAACTAAAGTTTTGCAAGAATATAAATTTTTAGAAATTTTTGGGATACTTCAGGTTGAAAAATAATATTATTATACATATAAAAAATAATAATAAATTTTAACTATTCAATAATTAAATAATATTTATAAAAAAAAGAAAGAAAAAGGGGGAATGAAGCGTGAAGAGGAATATGTGAAATCCCAGAACTGATCTTAAAACTAAGGGTAACACTAGATTCAAGATGGAGAATACTATGATTTTGCCTAATTTTTTTTTTCAAATCAACTACAGAATCGCTGCAGATTAGAAGTAGAAAATTTTTAAAAAATGTAAACTTTGAAACTCTTATTTAGAGACTTCAAATTGAAAATTTGACACTGTAGATGAATTCAGGAATTAGATAAACCTTCGGATATAAAATTTTTCAGCCATCTGACAATTTTTTGTGCGTCTTAAACAATAAATCCGGCAAGTATGCATAGTGATTTTTGGCAGTCAATAGTAAATCTAACTGTGAATAGTAGCTGTAACATCTTGTAATTTTTAGATATTTTTCATAGAAATTCTTCACCTTACATATATGCATAGAAATGTTCTAATATTATTGGAATAGGTAAAGAAAGAAAACTTAAGAGGAAATATTAGAAATAAATATACTAAAGAAAGGTGAAATTCTTGGGTAAGAAAGATAAATTTTTGTGAAGTCAGTAAAGGTATTAAAATTTCAAGAAGATTGGATTAGAGTAATTTTTTCCTAATTTAAGAGTAAAAGTTACTAAGTTTAGTATCTCCACCCATAAATTGGGCTTTCACCTATGGACACTTCATAGAGTTTTTCTTCTTCACATAAATTTTTAGCAAGCCAATAGAATAGCCCAATGAAGAAATAAAACATAGACTTGGATTAGGATATAGAAATTGGACCGATAGCCCAAAAATCATGAAAATGTAACCAAGCCCATTATGAAAGGTAGAATTTTAACCAAAGTAAAGAAAATGGGCAAGAATGAACCCAAACCTAAGAGGAAAAATGAAAATGAAATAAAAATAAAGTGATGGAATAATGGTGTAATCAAGATTAGTTGATTTGACATTAAGACAAAAATTTAGCAAGTGGTATGATAATACAAGAATTTAGGACAAAACATCAATATCCTACACTCATAATTTTAGCAAGTGGGTAATAATACATAGCATTATGACAAAACATCTTTATCCCACACAAATAATTTCAACCAAATAATGGAGATTCAAGGGCTAGAAATTTGCCACTTAAAAAGGCAAATCTATCATACTTGATTAAGACAAAAGAAAAAGGAAATGAATCCCTAAATCAAAGGGATCTTGTCCCATATCTTAAGAACATATTATCATAATTTTCAAAATACAAATCTCCTTTTCCTATGCATATCTTGATTAAGGAAGAGAAAGACAAGAACACAAGTTGTTTGTTTTCCAAAAATTCAACCAAGTGTAATCTAATTGTGATAAGGTAGACCCATGATCATGAAAGGTAAATTATTTGAGGGTCTATTTAAGCAAAACCCACCCTTACAACATTAGAATTTTCATCCAAGCGAGGGAGAGGAAAAAAGAAGCAAGGTAGAGTGAGGAAAGGAGAGGAAAAAAGGAAGAAAGAGGAAGGAGAAGTCTAGAAGACTAAGTGCTCCAAGTAATTTTAACAATATTTCTTTTTGAAGAAAAGTTTTGAAACTTATAATATTTATATGAGATTTTGATCTTAGAACTTTGATGATTGGTCATGGATGTTGCTATATCATGTTACATATTGATCTTGCATGTGATGTATGTTTGAATACTTAGGTTGGTATAGAAAGTTCTGCATAGGTATGGCTATGGGTGGCAAAATTTTAAGCTTCTGTGTTTTAATTTCTGAGAATTATCTGTAGGGAATTAAAATAAATGGTTAACATAAGCATTAAAGATATATGTGTTACGGATTTTTAGCCACTAGAATCATTCAATTTGGAGTCCATATGAGGAAGATATGAGCCTATTAGTAGTCAAAGGTCAGAAAATGGTTCATCAGGGAAGAATATGTTAGGATAGCTTCTGTGTTTTAATTTCTAAGAATTATCTATAGGGAATTAAAATACATGGCTAACATAATAATTAAATATATATGTGTCACGGATTTTTAGCCACTGCAATCATTCAATTTAGAGTTCATATGAGGTAGATATGTTCCGATTAGTAAACAAAGGTCAGAAAATGGTTAATTAGGGAAGAATATGTTAGGATAGCTTCGGTGTTTTAATTTCTGGGAACCATCTATAAGGAATTAAAATAAATGGTTAACATATGAATTATATATATATGTGTCATGGATTTTTAACAACTGGAATTACTTAATTTGGAATTCTTATGAGGGAGATATGGATAGATTAGTAGGTAGAGGTCAGAACCTATCCAAGAAGAAATAACCTATACATTGAGGGAGTAATATCACCTTGACTTTTTAATATTTCGCTACAATGTTCAACATAATAGTTTTATATAATTTTTTTATCTTGAAATTGACACCAAGACACCTAAATCGGAGTTAAATTGATGGAGTTATGCTCTGATTAGTAAGAGAATGTTAGATATGATGAAATCCAGCATCAAGAAAATAAAGAAATAAAATTAATATTTAAAAAAGGAGACGAATCTTATAAATGAAAATAATAAATGACTAGTATATGCCATAGCCATTGCCATTGTATGAACTTCTTACCATCTTAAGTGTGAAATTTTGACATGGAAATATTTTATAAAGTAATATTTGAAATGGTTATGTTCATGGCATGATTACCAATGATTTTTGGTAATAGTTATATTTTGTTGAACATACTTGTTATTGAAAGCATATTTTTGGCTATCATTGTGAAAAGAAAAGAAATGAGCACGGTCACATGGCAATCCGTGTGGTGCACCAGTAGGGGATGCCCTACCAATGGTTATGATTAGGATTATGAGAAAAGAAAAAGAAAGTGTGCCATGTCGGACGGAGCGAGAAAAGCCCATACCAGAGAGTAGAGGATACTCACCCTGACTGGGGTAGCTTGAAATGAGAATAAGTTGATAGCCATCATATGATATTCTGAAAATAGTTAATCTTGTCATACATATATTACTTTATGATTCTTATGTGCATAGATATAATGCATTCATGTGACCAAAAATATTTTTTGTAGTTTATACAGCTGAACATGACGTGATGAGCTATATTGATAATGATTTATTGTTGAACTTACTGGGTTTAATTCTCACTATATTTCCATATCATGTTCAGAAAATTAGTTATGCAGCTTTTTTTTATGGCTCTGGCTTTTAGTGTACATTGGATCGAGTTACTTTATGTTCGGTAGATCTCAGAATCAAATAAGATGTTTGTGGTCGAGTTGGCTCAGATCCCGGTGAAGGTGCAACCACCCGCACTTGTATCTCTGGAATTGGTCAACCAAAATAAACAAGATGTAAATATCTATGTGTTTGATATGTTGCATGTACGTTTTGATTAATGACGTGTATGTGAACTCAATATTGTATAATAATAATGAAAAAAAGGTTGTTACAGTAGCCATCAGTTGACCAATATTGACCAAACTCCCTAAGGCCAAATTTCACAATTCTAGAGTCATTTCCTAAGTTTTTGGACCCTTCGAACAAGTTTTTGAGGACTGTTTAGTCAAATTTGAATTGGAAAAGTACATTTTGGAGATGTACAACTTGAAGCCTTACCTTGTGAGTAGATAATTCTTTATGTGACTTATGCGATGCTCTTCTTGAACTTTAAATGTATAATTGATTATGTTTACAAGTTATTTATACTTGTATATGTCTTTGAAATGGATTAAATTATCTGAATTGTTTACAATCTAGTATATAGTTCAAGAAGAGTATGGTTTTGAAAATGAATTTTTGAACTCATTGAATATATGATTTTAAATTGTATTTCTCATTATATGGTAAAGGAAATTTATTCTTCATGTGGCATTAATATGTAAAGCTATAAGATTGCCTTAGAAATGACCATGTATATGTGATTACCCTAATTGGGAAGTTTTTGACAAAAGAATTGTACTGAAATTGAAAATTCTATATTATACTAAAACCTCTATTTTGAACGATATGGCATATATGTAAATATGATTTTTGTGGAGGAATTCTTTTGAAAACACTATTTGTTAACAATAGGCGATGTTAGCCCTAGTGCACCTTGATACCTTAGCTAGCAGGGGTAGTGCTAGCCTCGTGTGGCGGCCAATACATGGGATATGACATTTGAAGGAGAGTGGGATGCCTCTTATTTGGATGAGATGCCGACTATATGATATGTGATTTGTCCTCCTATGCTGTGTGTTTGGGAAATTACCCATATTAGAGTCCCTTCGCGTGTCCTTTTGAATGTTGGTAGGGCAAACCTTAGCTAGAATACTAAGTATAGGCAAATCCTACACCACCAAAGTACAGAAGGGCTTGAACTCTGATATGGTGGTTCTGATATGAGATGCTCCTAATGTTTTCATGTGAAATATTTTGATGCATAATAACATTTGTTTAATGATCATACAGTACAATATATTATTTTTGATATCTGAATATCCTTTGATTTGAAATACGAGTCCCATATGGATGTACTTCCGAAATGTAATTTTCTACGTGATAAATTTTAAATAATGAGTATATCCATATGTTGACCTAAGAGGTCATAAAAGGTATTATATGCTCACTGAGTTGTGAAACTCACTACACGATATCTATATTTTTTTAAGATAAGAATACAGAGTTTGGTCTTTCCCCTTCAGATAGTTGATCAACTATGCGACATATTCTCTGGTGAGCCTATTTTGTTTTTGAGGCTCATAAATTTTGATTTATAATGTACTTGTACTCTAGAGTATGCTCTGAACGCCATAGGCAGGATCCTTGCTTTTGTTGTTACTTTGATATTTATAAACTTGGTCTGTATATTGTGTATACATGGAATTACCAATCTGTAAAGGAGTGTATTCTACATGTTATGGAGAAAATATGTTCATAAAGTAGATGTTTCACGTGCCCTTAAATTGGGGGCATGACACTTGGGCTATCCAATTGGCTTGCGAGAAACTCATGTGAAGTGAAAAAATAAACTCTATGGAGTGTCCATAGGTGAAAGCCCAATGTATGAGTGGAGATGTTAAATTTAGGAACTCTAGCTCTTGAATTAGGAAAAATTATCCTAATCTTATTTTTTTGAAAATTTAAGACATTTACTTACTTCTCAGAAATTTATCTTCTTTACCCAAGAATTTTACCTCTCTTTAGTATGTTATTTCTAATTTTTCCTATTAGGTTTTCTCTCTTTACTTATTCCCTTAATATTAGAGACATTTTCTATGCATACACATAAGGTGAAGAATTTGTAAGGCTTATATTTTTTCTTAGATATCCAAAAATTGTTTGATAAGTTTTATTTTCTTAATTAAATATTTATGTACCTTTATTAATAAAAGAAACAAAATTAGGGATGTTACAAAAATGAACAATGTGTTGGAAAAAAAAAGAGAACTGACTGTTACATATACTGGTACATACCACATGGAATTCCTTCAAATGTTTATATGGGTCTTCACTTGCAAGACCATAAAAATTAGGTAAGAGATGAATTAATCCAGATTTTAATTCAAAATTAACATTATCATCAAGATTAGGAAAAGTAATGCATAAAGGTTGCTTATGCAAATCAGGAGCTGCAAGCTCCTTCAGAGTGGGGTGCTTGTCCAAGATTACTTCCTCCTTTTCTTGATAAATGTATTCTTGAAATCCTCTTTTGTGCCTGTATACAGATTTTCCAATATCTAAATTGAATTGTAAATCTTAAGAATTAGCAGATCGAGTCACATGCATAAATCAAAATAAAAATCACAAAAAGGTAATAGACACAGTCCCTAGCAACAACACCAAAATTTGGTGCGTACTGTGGCAGGTACAACCAAATTGATACCTTACCTCTTAACTAACCTATAGTAGTAGGAGTAAGGGACAATCCCACCGAGACTAGAATTACCTTATCTAATTGTGAAAATAGGGGCTTGATGATCGTAAATAAATCAAAGTAAGCAATAATTAAAGTAATTAAGAGAGTAAATAATAAGAGAGGTGTTGGTTTTAGTTGATATCCACCACAAAGGGATTGTATTGATCATTGACAATATAATCAATCTTAATTCGAATATCTATCATTAGGATTCTAAACCTGTTTGTAACATTCTTAATTTTGTTTCTTTTATTAATAAATGTACATAAATATTTAATTAAGGAAATAAAACTTATTAAACAATTTTTTAGATATCTAAGAAAATATAAGCCTTAAAAATTCTTCACCTTATGTGTATGCATAGAAAAAAAATTTAACATTAAGGGAATAGGTAAGGAGAGAAAACCTAATAGGAAAAATTAGAAATAACATCTTAAAGAGAGGCAAAATTCTTGGGTAAGGAAGATAAATTTTTGGAAGTAAGTAAAGGTATTAAAATTTCAAGAAGATTGGATTAGGGTAATTTTTCCTAATTCAAGAGCTAGAGTTCTTAAGTTTAACATCTCCACCCATACATTGGACCTTTACCTATGGACACTTCATTTTCACTTCACATGAGTTTCTAGCAAGGCAATTGGATAGCCAAATCAAGAGATATAACATAGACTTAGACTAGGATATAAAAGTTGAATCAATAGCCCAAAAATCATGAAAATGTGACTAAGCCCTCCATGAGAGGTAGAATTTCTGCCAAGGCAAACGATATGGGAAAGAATGAGCCCAAATCCAAGAGAGAAAAATAAAAATAATGTGATGAAATAGTAGTGGAATAATAATCAAGATTAGGTCACATGGTATTAGGACAAAACATCTATATTCTATACTCATAATTTCAGCAAGCCATGTGATGATATGGTAGGTAATAATACATGGTATTATGACAAAACATCCCTATCCTATATAAATAATTTCAGCCAAGTAAGGGAGACTCAAGGGCTAGAAATTTGTCAACTAGAAAAGGTAAAACTATCATACTTGAGTGAGACAAAAGAAAAAGGAAATGAATCCCTAAATCAAAGGGACCTTGTCCTTTGTCTTAAGAACATTTTATCGTGATTTTAAAATATAAATCTCCTTTTACGATGCATATCTTGACTAAGGTAGAGGAAGACAAGAATATGGGTTGTCTTCCCCCAAAAAGCAAGAAAGTGCATCCTAATTGTGATAAGGTAGACCCATAATTATTAAAGGAGGATCAATTGATAATTTATTTAAGCAAAAACCACTCTTAGAACATTAGAATTTCTTCCAAGTGAGGGAGACGGAAAAATAGAAGCAAGTTAGAGTGAAGAAATGAGAGAAAGAGCAGAGAAGAGAGGAAGGAAGAAGAAAGAGAAGTCTAGAGGACTAAGTACTCATGTTAAGTTAGCTTAATCTCCACTTGAATCTATCTTTTCTCTTCATCCTTGGGGTTCAAAACTCACCTTGCTTCTCTTATTTAAGTTGTTGGAAAAGCTAAAGAAATGGAGGAATCTTGCCACTTCCTTTAAGACGAAACAAGAAAAAGAATTCACTAAGTGAGCTTGGGAGATCTTTAGGTAGGTTTAACAATATCTCTTTTTGAAGAAAAGCTTTGAAATTTATAACATTTATATGATATTTTGTTACTAGAACTTTGACCAAATTTACAATATTTGCTACTTTGATGATTTTCCATGGATGTTGCTATATCATATTACATGTTGATCTTACATATGATGTATGTTTGAATACTTAGGTTGGTGTGGAAGTTTCAGCATAGGTATGGCTATGGGTGGCAAAATTTTAGGGTTTTGTGATGTTGTTTTGTATATTTAAATGTGGTGAAAAATTGATCAGATATGGTTTGATTGATAAAATGAATAATGCCTTAAACAATTAGAAGAAGATCATGAGAAATTTCTATTGGGAAATATCCTTAATAATACATAATTTGATTTCTATTTTCTTGAGAAGTAGATGATGGAATCTGTTAAATTAAGTGTAAGGAATCTAATCAAAATTTTGAAGTTAGTAATCTTATGGTTAGATGTAAATTAGGAAGAAAATTGAAAAGGACTTAATAAAATGATGAACTATAACCTTAGGAAGGGTTTGGTTTGAAAACTGGATTTCAGATTAACCAGGGAAGCTTCTGTTTTTGAACTTTTCGGAAGAATCAGTTGGGAATTATAATTAATATTTAATATAAAAAATATAGATATATATCTAATGAATTGTTAGCCACTAGAATCATTCAATTTGGAATTCATATAAGAGACATATAGTTAAATGAGTAAGCAGTGGTCAGAAACTAGTTAATTAGGAATCATTCAATTTGGAATTCATGTGTTTGAATTTTTAGGAAAGCTTTATAGGGAATTAAAAGAAATGGTTAACATTAAAATTATACATATATGACTCTCAAAATTTTAGCCACTGGAATCACTTAATTTAGAGTCCATAGGAGGGAGATATGGTCAAATTAGTAAGTAGAGGTCAGACCCTACTCAAGAAGAAATAACATTGAATTTGAGAGAGTAATAACACCAAGATTTCTTACGATTTCATTAAATTGTTCCATATAAGAGTGTTAGAGGATTGTCTTAGCTTTAAATGGACACCAAGATCACCTCAATCGGAGTTAAAATGAGGAAGTTATTCTCTGATTAATAAGAGATTAAAAAAATATTTAAGAAAGAAGAAGAATCTTATAAATGAAAATAATAAATGACTAGTGTTTGCCCTAGCCATTGCCATTGCATGAGCTCCTTACCATCTTAAGTGTGTAATTTTGACATGAAAATATTTTATAAAGTGATATTTAAAAATGATTATGTTCATGGCATGATTGCATTTTTACCAATGATTTTTGATAATGATTATGCTTTGATGATAAAATATGGCATGTGAGTATAATGAATATTCTTGTTATTAAAATCATATTTTTGCCTATTAATATGAAAAGAAAAGAAAAGAGATGAGCACGACCACATGGTGGTCTGTATGGTGTACTAGTAGGGGACGCCTTACTCATAGCTATGACTATGATAATGAGAAAAGAAACAGAAAGTGTGCCATGTCGGACAGAGTGAGAAAAGCTCGTACCAGAGAGTAGAAAGTACCCACCCTGATTGAGGTAGCTTTATATGAAAATAAGTTGATAGCCATCAGATGATATTCTAAAAAGAGTTATTTATGACATACATGTCATTACTGTATATTTTCATGTGCATAGATAAAGTGCATTCACGTGACCTAAGATATTTGTTGTAGTTATTCATGACATACATGTCATTACTGTATGATTTTCATATGCATAGATAAAGTGCATTCATGTGACCTAAGATATTTGTTGTAGTTTATATAGATGAACATGACATGATAAGCTATATTGATGATAATTATGATTTATTGTTGACCTTACTGAGATAAAATTCTCACTATATTTTCATATCATGTTCAGAAGACTAAATATGGAGATATTCTCTACGAATGACTTTTACCATATGTTGGGACGAGTTGGCTAAGATCCTGGTGAAGGTGCAACCACCTGTACCCAAATCCCTGAAACTGGTCAATATAGATGAATAAGATATAGACATATATGTGTTTGATTTTTGTACAAACGTTTTTAATTAATGATGTGTATGTGAACCTATAATTGTATTAGTGTTAATGGTATACTATAAATCTTAATTATGCTTGGTTAATTTAATTGAATGTTATTATGAGTTAAACAGTTAGAAGTAAAGAGGTAATGACTTCATGAGATTTTAAAATTATATATATGTTTATATGAAAAAAAATTTGGAGTTGTTACATTGTTCCTCCTTAAGTATAGTAATTGATGACAATTTCCTCAATTAAACCCTAATTAATATGATATCCTTTAGCACATCGGTAAAGTCTAACTTATTAATCGCATGAAGAACTAGAGAAACTGATAGAGCTAAACAAATATTGACACATCGGCTATATTTAATTCAATCAATTATTCACCATAGGTTCAATGATTTATAATCCAAAATCCATAAACTTATTTGCCTCATGAATACAGTAGTGAAAACTTTGTTTAAAACATAATTCAGCAGTAGATTAAGATAGACAATATACTAGTAGGCCTCTAAGCAATCATATGAATAATCATTGAGAAAATAAGAGTAGATGAATAATCAATACCTGATTAAAATTGAACTAACAAAATCAATTCTAAATCTCACAATGCATGAAGATCCCTTGAGGTTTCAATCTTCCTTTACCAACTAAAAGTAAATCAGTTGCGCAGGGCCATAAGTAAATCTAAAGAAGAATTGAAGAAGGTAATTAAGAACTTGAGTGATGCTTGATGTTTCATTTCTTCCCCTTTTTATAGATTGTTTTCTCCTCATTGAAGTAGAATTGTTTCTAGGTCAAAACTCAAACTATTAGGCTTCAATTGGAGCCAAAAAGACCTAAAAAATCATTATTTCAGCATTCAGGTGTGGCTGCGAGCTCCACTATGCTACAAAAATACATTGATGGGGAATCGTGGCACTTAGTCTTCCTAGGGCTCGGGTGCCGTGACGCTTGGGACCAATGACGCGGCGTGTGGGGGAGAGTTGCAGTGCTCGGATATGCACTGACATGACACCTAGAAAGTTCTCAATTTTTGCAAAGTACTGGACACAAAAGTTGCAGCTCTATGTCTCTTATTTCCATAATCACTAGAATCACCTCAATCAAAGTGCAAATGAGAGAGATATGTCTCAAATAGTGATGGAGGGTAAAAAATCAACATTTTTCCATATTTCCTCTCTATTTTTCTCTTCTTTACTACTTTATTATTCCTAAAACATAAAACACAAAACTCAATTAATTCCTATTTATTTCTTACTTAAATTAAATAAAAAGTAACTTAAAACATGCTAAAGACATGCTTAATTTAATGCATGTTGATAAAGGGGAATTTTGTGTGTTTAATGGTTATATCTCATCCCTTATTTCATAATAAACTTGTGATTATTTCCATATTTCTTATTCTATTATGCTTTGTTTGCTCTGGCACTGCTTTGGTTTGTTTTATGTTTGTAGGTGAGCAAAAAAGGCCAAGAAGCAAGGGAAAATACTCATGTGAAGGGCAATTTGGACTTGGAACAAGCTGAGGAGGATGCAAGGAGGCAACATACAAGAAAATGGAAAATTCTAAGCTTGGCAGCCCCCAACATAGCCAGGCCGTGCTCTATGTAGAAGATGGAGAAAATTTCCAGAATCTAGCCCAAAGCACGGCCAGGCCGTGTCCTAGAACATGGTCATGCTTTGTGTTTGGGGAATAATAGTCAATATTAGATACTTTTCGAAATAGCTAGACTAGATCCTTTTTCTTTTTATTTTTCTGCATATTTTATTTTGTTGATTTTTTGCCTATTTTCTTCTTTTGTAGGTGTGTAACTATTTTATACGAAGAGGTTATGAACTCTTTGCTAAATTTGATCCAGAAATTGAACGCACACTATGAAAAAGAAGAAGATAGTAGCAAGAATATTCTACACCTACTATGGCGAATAGAGATAACCGATCTCTTAAAGAGTTCACCTCCTCGGATACTAATGGCTAGAACACAAGCATTGTCAGACCAGTTGTTGAGGCTAACAACTTTAAGTTGAAGCATTTTCTTTTGCAGATGGTTCAACAAAATCAGTTTGGAGGGTCGCTTACTGAAGACTCCAATCTCCATCTTTCAGTGTTTTTGGAGTACTATGACACATTGAAGATGAATGGAGTATCATCTGATGCAATTAGACTGAGATTGTTCCCATTCTCTCTAAGGGACAAGGCTCGTGCATGGTTGCACTCTCTTCCAATAGAGTCAATAACCACATGCATGATAGCTCATCTTAAGAATCAAATTACTACCTTTGTTTAGAAAGATGGTGAGTCTTTATATAAAGCTTGGGAGAGTTTGAAAGAGCTCTTTAGAATATGCCCACACCATGGGTTGGAGAAGTGGTTCATAGTCCATACATTCTACAATGGACTAATCTACAGTACCTGTATGTCTGTGAATGCTACAGCTGGAGGAGCTTTGATGAATAAAATGGTAGATGAGGCATATAAGCTGATTAAAGATATGGCTCAAAATCATTACTCATGGTCTAGTGAGAGGCAGCCAAGAAAACCATCAGGTATATATAAAGTATATGCATTTAATCATCTAACTTTTAAGGTTGATGCATTATTTCAAAAATTAGATAAATTAAGCATCAATGTTGTTGGTTCTTCTCCATCTTCTGCATGTAAGATTTGTGGAGGTGTTGGTCATGTGGCCAATGAATACCAGCTTGGAAACTCTGCACCTCAGGATTGTGAGCAGGTAAGTTTTGCGAACAATAACCAAAGAAATAATCCCTACATCAACAACTACAATCTAGGCCGGAGAAATCACCCAAATCTTTCATACAAGCTGAATATGAATCAACCTAAGAATAATTTTAGGCAACTTTCTGGGTTTCAGAATCAGAGGCCATTCAATCCTCCTCCACATCCAAAGTCAAATTTGGAGGGTCTAAGGGAGAATTTCATCACCACACAAACGAAACAAAATGATGAGTTTAGAGCCCAGCACCATTGAATGAATGAGGCTATAAAAGATTTAGCCTCTAAGGTTGACTCGCTTGCTACCCATAGTAAGATGCTAGAAACTCAGATTGCACAGCAAGCGAGCCTATCTAATAGGAACTTTGGCAGATTTCCAGGCCAGATTGAGAACCCAAGAGAGCATTGCAATGCTATTACGTTGAGAAGTGGTAAACAGTTGTCTGAATCAGAGAGAAGAGGAGAGATAAAAAAAGATGAACCTCAGGCTCCATCTGAGAAGATAAGAGAAGAGGAACCAGAAGAAGAGGAAAAGAAGGAAGAAGAGCCCAAATATGTGGCTCCTACACCTTATAAGCCATAAATCCCTTTTCCTCAAAGATTGGTTAAAGCTAAGTTAGATAAACAATTTGGGAGGTTTCTAGTTATTTTGAAGAAGTTGAACATTAACATTCCATTCCTAGAAGCTATATCCCAAATGCCTTCCTATGCGAAGTTTCTGAAGGAAATCCTCTCAAACAAGAGGAAAATTGAAAAGCATGCTGTTATGGCATTAACAGAGGGATAAAGTGCATTAATCCAAAATAAGCTACCACAAAAGCTTAAGGATCCCAGAAGCTTCCCAATTCCTTGCTCTATTAGTGATATGAAAATTGATAAAGCCCTATGTGACCTTGGGGCAAGTGTGAGCCTCATGCTTCTTTCAGTTTGTAAGAAGCTTCAAATGGGTGACTTGAAGCCTACCACTCTTTCTCTTCATTTGGCGGACCGATCCATTAAGTATTCGATAGGTATATTAGAGGATGTTCCTCTAAAGGTAGGTAAATTTTTTATACCTGTTGATTTTGTGATTTTAGCGATGGAGGAAAATGACAAGATCCTCATCATTCTTGGAAGGCCTTTCCTAACCACAGCTAGTGCAAACATTAATATAAAAGACGGAAAGCTTTCTTTGAATGTAGGGGATGAAAAAGTAGAATTTAATTTGAGTGATACTATGGACCCTCATTCTCTAAATGAATCTTGTTGTATGATTGACTTACCTAACTAAAAAGGAATCCAAATGTAATAAAATTTTCTCCTTCTGACCCACTTGATAAATGCTCTGTGGAAAGTCCTTCCTCTTGTGCTAAACAGGTTGGAGTTGCTACAAATTCAAGGGTCAAAAAACAAGTAATCAAGGAGAAAATTAAAACTCCAAAAGTAGAACCTAAGGCACCTCCTCTCAACCTCAATGGAGCTAAGGAAGAAAGGAATGAGCTAAAAGAAAACTTGAAAGCTATTGGACAAAGCCTCAAGCATCATACTAAGAGACAATGGATTAAAAAGAAAGTCATTCAAACTTTCTTCAAACCTCCTTGAGTAAAAGAATGAAAGGGAGTCGAGCTAATGACTTTAAACAAGCGCTTTATGGGAGGCAACCCATATTTTAATTTTTAAGCTTCTTTTTGTTTTGTTTTCTTATTTTTAGTTTTGATTTTATCTTTAACTTTAGTTAATTTCTTAGGTTAGGATTTTGATAAGTGTTTTCATATGATTTTTAGGTCAATTCCAATGTGCCTAAGGATGTATAAAAGGATAAAATCAAGGGAAATTAAATAGGATCAAGAATTGTGGAAAATTTCAAAGAAAACTAGAATCCAACATGAAACACGGGTAGCCCGTGTCCTAGAGCACACCTGTGCTTCAAGAACGAGCCAAAAATTTATAGATTTGGTGACTAAAGCACCAAGCATGGGTAAGCCGTGTCACTAGACACGGTCGTGCCCCACGTCCAGAAACAAACACACCCTCCCTGTGTTCCTTAACATGGGACAAATCTAAGGATGTTGCACGGCCGTGTTTCGAGTTATGTCAAGTACTCCCTCCCCGTGCCAACTAACACAGGCTACTTCTCTAGGAAATTTGAGTATCCAGCCCGAAGCACGGCCGTGCTTTGAGCCCAGGTGAGTTTTTATCCTTATTTTTCTTCCTTTTTCTTCCCCGTGTTCATTCTCCTTTCTCCCGTGCCCTTACCTATTTCTTCCTCTCTTTCCCCGTACCCCTTCCCAGCCATCTTACCTTCCATTTCTCTACAAAATTTACTCATTCTCTCGTGCCCTCGCCTCTTCTCCTCCTTTCCTAATTCCCTCTCCTAGCGTATTCTCTCTGTACCCCAAGGGCAATCCCTTGCATCTCCTCGGCCTAGCTCACCCTCTACACCCACTCCTTTCCCCTTATCGTATTCCACCTATTCACCCATCAAACCTCACACACACACACCTGTGCCTACTCTCCCTCACCCAACTCCCTTTCCCAGCCCACCATTCCCCTATCCCTCTTTATAACTTTCTCCCCTAAAACCAGATTCCCATGCCCAGCCCCCATACAGCTGACACATTCGTGTCTAGCTAGCTCTCTTTGCTCCCTTTTCATGGCTTCACCTTGCAGCTGACACACTCATTGGTGGTTACATTCCCTCATGGAATCCATCATGCTCTCTAGGTAAGCTCTAAAATCTCTACACTTATGTTTCATTTTGGTGGATTGAAATTTGTTGGTCATTACTTTTGTTAAAATTTTAACTGGTTTGATTGGGACATTCTGGCCAACTTTGGAGATGAATATTAGAATTTCTGATATTTGGTTGCCTAATTTAATAGGAATAAAATCAATGTGCTTAATTTCTTTTCTCTGAATAGAAATTTTCTGCTTGAGTTCTAAGAGTTGATCATGTTATCAAATTGCCTGCTTGTTGGCACTGTTGGACTTCTTGTTGATCATTATTAGACTTGTTGGATGGTTTATTTGCATAGGGTTTGTTAGACTAATTTTTTTAAATTTCTGCAGAATTTGGGATACGTAAGTACTAAAATTTTTTTATTTTGGATTGCTTAGTTTGCTGGAAAGATTCTTTATGAGAATAATGCAATAGTCCCAAAGCTTTGGTTCTGAATTTATTGTATATGTTTTGCTAAATGGATGTATTTGGGAATACATGCTCTGCATGCTGAAAACTTTCTTGCATACTAATGAATTCTGAATATTGACTTGGTGCATTACTTCGTTTGGATATTGTTACTTCTTTCCCTAGTCTTTGTTTGTTTTGCCTATTGCACTAGGTTTTGGCAAAAATTCTGCCAAATTTGGAATGCTTACATGTGGATTTGCTGGTAACTCTAACTTGCTGGTTGCTGCTATCTATTCATCTGCATTTATTTTGGCTTGAATTTTGTTATTGCCTCTACACATGGATTTACATGGTGCATTGCTCTTGGCCATTTTAAATTAATCACAATCTGTTTGATTTGAAATTGAAAAAGCTCTTCTCTATTTGGACTTCAATTGACTTTAGTAATTTAGCTAAATTGACATTTTTCAATATTCATTATTCCTTAAGGATTTTACATTGCTCTGAATCTTGCCTTGAATATTGACTGGATTTAGCTATATCAGAACCTATATACTGTGCTGTTAAATTGCTCATCTGCCATTATCTGGTTTGCATGCGGTAGAATTTCTTGAATGCTCATATTGACTCTTGCAAGTGGATTAGCTTATTTCACTAGTTTTTCTGGAAAATTTATGCACCATTGGAAATTATATGTTGCCTATTTTATGCCTGGACATTACATTGTACTTAAGTAAATTTAACCTGGCTTTGCACTACATGAGCAATTTGCTTTGAATTGATTTCTGGTTTAACCATATTGTTTTGATTTGATTCCAATTGCACAAGAGCATTGTTTAGAACATACTGAATATATGATAGAATTCTGCTAGCTTGCATTATTTTGGATTGAAATTGGCAATTGATCTATCCTCTGATTCCTTTCACATTGCCATCCTAAGTTTGGATTTGACAATTAAATAGCATACTTATCTAGCTGCATTAGTGTGATAATTCGATTTTGATCCTACTTATCCCACTCCCCTTTTGAACTTAATTGAACCTCCACCACCCCCAGAAGACCAGTAAGCAAGTAAGTTTTTCTCTTCCTTTGCCTGCACTTTCATTATTATTGACATTGAGGACAATGTCAAATTTAAGCATGGGGGAGTAGACTTTAAGTTTATGGGTTTCACTGGTTGAATTTCTGGTCTTGCATATATGTACTGTATATATTGCATCTTTTTTGTTTCATTGCATAATCATAAAGTTTGTTATTTTAGAGATAAATTAATGCATTATAGGTTAATTTTAAGTCATGAACATGTGATGTACAATAAGATATGAAATAGGTAGTTATCATCTTAGTCTCTCTTTTCTAGTATTGAACCTTTAATTTTTCAAAAATATCTATCCTATTGTGATGTAAATTGTATGCACTTTCTGGTTTTAACACTATGAGAGTGTGAAAGAAGGGAGAGGTGAAAAATGAGGGAATATAAAACCCAAAATATTTTCACTCTGAGTACCCCTTCAAGGCACCAAAAAGGCCTTAGTATGAGTACCTATATGCCTTCACCCTAGCGAGATGGAGCATAAAATGCACTTACTGCATATTTCTATTAAAAAAATGAATTAATGAAAAAGAGAAAAGAAAGAAAAAGAAAGTGAGAAATAAAAGAGTATGAATGAAAAAAAGAGTGAAAATAGAAATAAGGGTCAGGCAACCTAGGGAGATCTAAAGGATGAGGTGGCCTACTTGAGTGTCTAAATATCAATTTGATGCATACATTCAATGGTAACAATAGAAGCAGATATATAATAGGAGAATTTGAGTTTAGTTTTAGAAGAGTAGAGACTATCTGGTAAATGTCTATTCATATATCTGTTGTGTGCACATTGATTGAGTGGAAAAATTACATGTATTACATTTCTCTATCATCTGAAAATTGTATTCATCATCTCCCTTCCTTTTGTTATGTCATGTTGTTTGCTTGAGGACAAGCAAAGGTTTAAGCATGGGAGAGTTGATAAAGGGGAATTTTGTGTGTTTAATGGTTATATCTCATCCCTTATTTCATAATAAACTTGTGATTATTTTCCTATTTCTTGTTCTATTATTATTTTTTTGTTCTAGATACTACTTTGCTTTGTTTTATGTTTGTAGGTGAGCAAAAGAGGCGAAGAAGCAAGGGAAAATACTCATGTGAAGGGCCATATGGACTTGGAACAAGCTGAGTAGGATGCAAGGAGGCAACACACTAAAAATTGGAAAATTATGAGCTTGGTAGCCCTCAACACGACCAGGCCATGCGTGATGTGCATAAAGCACAGCTAGGCCATGCTCTGTGGAGAAGATGGAGAAAATTCCCATAATCTAGCCTGAAGCATAGCCAAGCTGTGTCTTGGAACATGGTCATGCTTCATGTCCATACACACGTGATTTTTAGGGTTTTGAGCAGCCAAGATGTTATATATACATGGGGGAAACGTAGAGAAAGATATCCAGACACATTTAGACTTACTTTTACTCAGTTTTAGGCTTAGTAACACCATTAGATTAGGTTTAGAGTAGGATTAGTCTTGACTTTCATGTTCTTAGGTTAGATTTGAGATTGATTCAGCATTGTATCTCTATCACATTCTGTACACCAGGTTTCATCTTTCTATTCTGCATTTACGTCTTTTTCTACTCCTTTCTTTTGGTTTGTATTGAACTTTAATGATTTACTTAATGAATATGATTTTGGTTTCAGTTTCTATTATGCTTGAGTAGATTTGATCTAGGGTTTTGGTAAACCCACTTATGATGTGATGATACACTGTGCTAACTAAATTGTTGGAACCCTAATTGTATTAGCCATGGTTAATTAGGATTGACTATTATGCATTGATTATATGAGTTGATGAATGTCTGGCCAATATTTATCACGTCTTAGGATATTAACTCATGAACTGAAAGGTGAAAGTTAATACTGGAACCTAATAGTTAATTAGGGATATCTTAATCATGAAAGTAGTTTAAGGTTCTCTAGAAATGAATCAATTAGTGGGCATGAGAAAACAGATTAATTGCATTCCATGGTTGGCATAGAACTTAATGGACCTAGGTTGAACTAAGAACCGCGAAAGTAGGCAATTGGATTAACCTAGGTACGATTACTAACGCTTGAAAGACGTTATTAGTTAATTAAGACTAAACCATGCCCAATTACCTAGATAATTGTAATTAGAGGTACATATTGGTTGTTGAATATTATAAGTGTGGTAAACCATAACCCTAGGCTTTTATTTATTAGATTACTTATTAGTTTAATTGTGACAAACTCTCATTGTGTTGCATTGATTTAGATAGCATACTTTGTAAAGTCTAGTAGTTGATCATTGTTCTTTATGGGATACGACCCGTACTTGCCGAACTAGCTACAGCTACACTGTGCACTTGCCGTTATTTATAAAACACACATAACACATGTCAAATTCTCAAAGCAGCTCACCTTTGAACAATGTTGTAAGAAGATCAGAAGTGGCTAAACCTTCAACTACACCTTATTCTTTAATAGCTTCAACACATCCTATGATTACAAGAGCTAAAGCTAGAAAATTTAAGCCAAAATTGTTGCTCACTACTGATGAACCTTAGTCTGTGTCTTAGGCTTTATCAATTCTGGAATTGAAAAATGCTATGTAAGAGGAATATTCTGCACTACTTAAGAATCATATTTGGGACATAGTTAAGCTATCCCCTAATCGAAGCCATTTAGTTGTAAATGGGTGTTTAGAATGAAGAGGAGTTCAAATGGCTCTCTCTAGAAATATAAAGTTAGGCTAGTTTCCAAGGGCTTCCATCTATAAGAAGGCTTTGACTTTACTAAAACCTTCAATCTTATAGTCAAACCCACCACAATTGAAGTTATTCTCATTCTTGCATTGTCTAAGCAATGGAGCATTAATCAACTTAATGTGAACAATGCATTCCCGATTGGTATGTTGCATGAAGAGGTCTACATGAATCAACCTCCTAGGTTTCAGAATACTAATAGAGGTTTAGTTTACAAACTTAAGAAAACCTTATATGGAAAACTTGGTTATATAAGCTCACTGCCACACTACACAAATTGGATTAAAATTACTACACTACATACTACCTATGTCTTATTGTATGTGGATGTTATATTTGTCACTAACAGATCCATTACTTATGTTACTAAAGTCATAGTAGCTCTTAAAAAAGAGTTTGTGATGAGTGAGTTTTATACTCATAAATTAAATATTTTCATCTTATATTTTTGTCATAATTAAGCATATATCTCTCTTACTTGTCTTTAGTTTTGTGTATTTCTTACATATGGAGAGAAGAATAGAAAATGGACTCAATTGGAGGAATTAAAGGTAAATTGTGGTTCTTTGGGAATGATGTTTATAAATCAAGCAGATAAAACAAATTCATTAAGGATGGCTGAGTAAGGAGCATTATCATATTGACTCTTGAGATGCATCCTAATGGATATATACAAAAATGTAATCTTGATTTATGACCACATTTCCAAAAGAACTAAAATATAAAGATTCAAGGCAAAACACCCAATATTGAGAATATGTCTGATGTTTGCAATCCAGCCCAACCTTGTTGTAGTACTTGGGTTGTATCTCAGAAATTACATATCCAATATGTATAAAGTTTGGTAGGTGGGTAGCTGACACAATTAGGTACAACTTGCATGTTCAAGCGGTCAGAAAATGCGGACATTAAAAGGGCCAAAATTGGGATAGAATAGAATTTGTCTGCTGCTGCAGTCCAGCCGACTTTTCTATAGTATTTTGACCATAAGTCACAAATTACGTATCCAATTTGTCCATAATTTGTCTTGACAGAATGATAATGAAATTTTTTAAAACTTTCATGTCGATGAAGTTAGCAAATTGTGCGGATTTCATGAAGATATTCGCGGTTCAATTTCATTACACATGATGGAATCTAAATTGTCAACTTTATACAACTTCCTACCTAACAATTTTGACAATTACCACACTTACCATACCTAATTGTATCTATAAATAGAGGGCTAGAGGAGTGAGTTAGGGAGCTGGAGAGAGAGCTTGGAAAATCTTTGTTTTGATCTATTGTAATGTTCTTCTTTCTATAGACATTTTGTTACTTTCTTTTATAATATCATAATGCTAAGGTGAAAGGGTGAAACTCTTGGTAGAGAAATAATGACTTATTTAACTCTTGTGTAATATTTAATGTTTATATTTGATGTTGTATTTACCTTCTCATTTTCTTATTTTATGGTTCAATGGCTGGCTTTGCCACCTACTTCTTTTTCTTGTTGTTTAATGGATGGCTTTGCTGCCTATTTCTTATTGTTATTGTTCTTGGTTGGCTTTGCCACTTACTTCTTATTTTTATTTTTTAATGGTTGGCTTTGCCACCTATTTTATTTTTTTATGTTAATTAGATTTCTACCTTTCTCATTTTTTGCATATTTTAATATTGTAAAATGTGAATTTTGATATATTGTAGACAATACAACAATTGACACAATATATGCTTGACTCCATTTACAAGTTACCTTTCTCATTTTTATATTTTTCTTAAAACTTGTAAAATGTGAATTTTGATATATTGTACACAATATGATAATTAGCACAATGTATGTTTAACTCTATTTACAAGTTATCTTTCCTATTTTTGCATTCTTCTTTAAACTTTTGAAGTGTGAATCTTGATATATTGTAGACAATCTTTGGCACAACAAATGCTTGAATCAATCTTGATTTATTGTAGACAATATAATGATTGGCACAATTTATGCTTGAATCCATTTATAAGTTATCTTTTGCACCTTTTTATTTCTAATCTTGTGAAGTGTGAATCTTGATATGTTGTAGACAACATGACAATTGGCACAACATATACTTGAATCCATTTTACAAGAATGTTTTGGATATTAGTAATACAATAAAAATGAGGTAAATATAATTCATGTATAAACAAAATGTGAGCTTAAATTAACAGATCTTCCAATTTGAACTTTATTCATGTAAGGATTCTAATTGAGTAATAAAAGAGTTAACATTATTTTTATTTGAAATACCAAGAGTGGATCCCCTAACTTTTGCATGTTTATTTAATTTCAGAACATTAGTTTCTTGTATATGTAATTTAGTATTCTTATCACAAACAAACAATCTGAAATTAGGTTAGAATTATTTATTTTGGATCTAAATTAGAGTTTTCTCTCAATTGGCAATCCTCGTGGGATCGACCTCGTACACCACTAAATCTATACTCTAATAGATTTGTGCACTTGAGAGTTTTAATGAAAACAAGTTTTTGGCGACAGAAAAGCTATTTTGGATCCAGGTAAGTATAATTCTTCCATAAGTTATAGTTTAGAAAATTTGTTTTCATTATGTGTATAGAATTTTTTTTTTAGAATTGTTTCTTGAAAATTGGTGCAGTAATTTGGGTATATAAAATTGGTTGATTCTGTCAACAAGGCTAAAAGCGCATAAGGAGTATGGATTTTAAGTGAGATTATTGTGACTCCTCCATACTTTCTTGGGAATCCACTAGTTGCATACTACCCACTGTTACTAACACCCAAAATGGAAGACATACTCGAAAATTTGAAAAATCATTTTCCTTCTCTTCCACCCAATGCATTGATGAAAATCTATAAAGCACAGGCTGAAAGATTGAGGTTAATGATGAACATGGGAATACCTACTGATGTCTGTTGGCTAATTGAAAATAAGGTATGATTATTAGGTGAGTTTACAAATGGTTTCATATCTTACATGCCTGGTTTAGGAAAAAACAGCTTTGCTAAAAAGCACAGAGCTAAACGAATGGATATTTGTTACAAATGTGGACGTGAAACTTACAACAAGCGTTGCCATTCTTTGAGTTGGGTGTTTGTAAATCGAGAAGAAAAAATTAAGTTTATTAAGGATGGCTTGAGCAAAGAGTCATTGGATGATGACTTTCATCCAACGTCTCTTGAGACACATCCTAGTGGATCTATGTATATCAGGATTGTTGGTTTATGGCCCCATTTTAAAAAAGAACATAAACGATACTGTCTTGGAAATCTAATGTTAAAAGACCCTGTTTGCCAATTTATAAGAAAATTGAATAGGAAGCATATCCTCGACCCATAGAGGCTGTTTAAGCCGTTACTAGACATAAAACCAAAGGAAGATGTGAGCCACAATCACAACTACTATACATATGCATGCAGCCATTGTTTTTGAATTTTTTACCTTTAATTTTGCTGACACTTGCCGGTCTACTCACATAGCTATTGAAATTATTCCACTGGCCTATTCACATAGCTATTATAAGTTCATCTTTTCTTAGATCTCCTTCCAAGTAATATCTCTTTTAATCTTTATTGTTTATTTTTTGTTTCTTCATCTTTGAAAAAAAAACGTGGGTCCCTAGCCTCCTATCTCTATATAGGTTCCAGCACCTAGATTTCAAAAAAAAAATGTTTTGAGTGATGTTTTGGAATTATGAAAAACTAGCACCAGTGATGAAAATGATTTAAAATGCTTGTAACCTTTAGAAAATAGATGAGTTCTGAGTGTTATGAGTGAACTTGAACTCAAATGTAACTTATGTTTTACTTGAGAATCCTAATATCCTGAGCACTTAATCTTTTTACATTTGACTGATTGTTTATTCAGAGAATATTTATGTGATTTGTAACGCCCCCAATTTACGTTACGTAAAATAACTTTTTTATTATTATTATTTTCGCAATCAGATATTTCCCAGAAAGATACATAATTCAATTCTTTATCATGGGAACAAATCCATATAAGATCTCTCATGTATACACAATATACAGACCAAATCTATAAACATCAGAGTACAACAGAAACGGGGATCCTGCCTGTAGCATTCAGAGCACTCTAGAATACAAACACAGTATAATTCAAAGATTGTGAGTCTTGGAAGCAACGTAGATTCACCCAGAGAATATATCACTTATCTGCCGAATCAGACTCTAATATTCTTATCTGAAAAATGTGGAAATATCGTGTAGTGAGTTTGACAACTCAGTGAGCAAATAATTCCTCCTATGACCTCTTAGGTCAGCATATGGATGTACTTATATTTTAAAATATGTCACATAGAAAATACAGTTCAGAAGTACATTCATATGAGACCCGTATTTCAAATATTCTCAAATCAAAGGATATTTAGATATCCAAAACCATATGCTACACGGTATGATCATTAAACAAATGTTGTTATGCTCAGCTGTATAAGCTATAGTAAAATATTAAGATTTTGAGATAAAATCATCACTTTTAATGCACCTGCCTTACTCAACAATCTAGTCAATGCAATGTAAATATAACTCATTTGCTATATGCATAGTGACCTCGACCCTAGTCACAATAAGTGAGAAGGGAATGTGAGTACATCACTCTCCTGCTTCCTCACATTACCACTGTCACCCGGTTGGAGCGACCTTCCCCCAGCTCACTCAGGCTAATAGGGCGTCCCCTATTCGATACCGTCACAAGCCATACAACCAGCCGATATTCATCAATACATATAAATACATGTAAAATTATCAAGCAACTTGCCATGAGCTTTACGCTTGCCATTCAATCTCATTTATAATATGACATGCATCATTTTCACAAGTATATAATTTTACAAATCAATGCATCGTGCACATAATATTCACTTTATTAAATAATGATAAATACATTTAGAACCACATATTCAATGAGTTCCAAAATACATTTCTAAAACCATACTCTTCTTGAACTATGTGCTAGTTCGTAAGTATAACAGATATTTTAACATATTTTAGAAACTTATAATAGTATAAATAATTTATAAATAGAAACAATAATACATTTATAATTTAAGAAGAGCATGGGACAAGTCATAGAAAGAAGTATCTACTCACAAGGTAGGGCTCCTAGTTGGACAGCCCTAAAAATGTACATTTTCGAAGTTGAATTTGACCAATTAGACCTCAAAAATGTGTCTGGAGAGTCCAAAGACTTAGAAAATGACTCCGGGAGCTTGGTAACTATTCACCACCGGAAAACACTATTCACTTGTGCGGAAAACACTATTCACGATGAACAAAAAGTTGTCAGATAGCTGAAAAATTTCATATCCTAAGGTTTAATTAGCTCCTGAATCCATCTACGGTGTCAAAATTTCAATTAGAGGTCTCTAAGTAAGAGTTTCAGAATTTACCTTTTTTTAAAATTTTCTACTTTAGATCTACGGCGATTCAATGGTTAATTTGAAAAATTGATCGGTCAAAACTATAGTATTCTTCATCCTGAATCCAGTAGCACCTTCAGTTTTGAGATTGGAAGCCAATAGACACTCCAAATCTAGAGAGAAAGTTGAAAGTTACTATTCACTCACTATTCACTTACTATTAATCTTTCTCGTTTTTTTTTCTCCGAAATGTTGCAGACGGTCGTTCTCCTTCCCCCTTGTCTCCATTAATTTTTTTTAATAATTATAATTATTATTTAATAATTAATAATAGGATTTTCTTTTATATAAATTCATATAAATTCCGTTTTTCATCCTAAAATATCTCAAAATTTTCTAAAAATTTACATTCTCATAAATCTTTATTTAAACTCTTAAATCGTGATTTTTCTTGATAAAAATCGAAATAAAACAAATCTCAAATTAAATATCTTTATATATATTAAAAGAAAGAATATTTCTAAAAATACAGCAAAAATTTATTAAAGACCAATATAATTATTTTAAGCAAAACAATAATTATTTTAATTAAAAATAGATTTACTTTTAGTAGAACATAATCATTTTTAAACAAATAAAAATATATTTGTTTATAACAAAACATTATTATTTAAAAATAAAAATTATGGGATGTTACATGATTCAGATATGCTGAGTGATCTCATAAAAGTCTAGAACTTATTTGATTGTCACTTGAGGTGAAATTCTAGACTACTCTCCATTTAAGAAATGAATTAGGCATTGTTAGAATCATTTGAGCCTTTCAAACCAACCTATACATTATGCTATCCCTAGCAACCTATTTTTAGCCTATATTTATCTTTTTTTGAACACCTATATTATTATCTAGCCTTTAAATAAAAATATTTCTAACTCTTACCTTTCACTCACAGGAATGATCATTTAAAAAGCTATGGTTCAGGGTTGGATGGTAGAAGTTTAAAAAAAATAGAAGAAAAAACAAGAAATCAAGTTAATACTCCCTAAATAAATAAGTTTAGGGGTGTTTATATTCAAAAAAAATAGTATGAGAAACTAATATAAGGATGATGAAAAGGTTAGAGATAGAATTCACATTATAATATCAAAAGTATTTGGGAGGCTTTAAATGATCATATACGTTGAAGAGTGAATTGAGCTTTCATTCATATCATTTTATCCACCTTTAACCTATGCCATACATTACAAACCTAATGAAAGTCTTAATGATCTTAAATGTTATGATTAGTCTACATTAGTGAAGAGTGACATGAAAAATAAGTTTATGGAGTCTCAAATGCATATCTGTAGAGATTCGTTTTAAATATTTGATTACATAAATTTATTTGAATGCAAAAAGTCTAATGTTATAAGACTACTACACATATACTTGGGATTCAAGAGTAAACCATATGTTGCATTCGAATAAAAGTTCTACATAACTTTGGGATTCTGATATTTTCCTTGGTTGCACATTTTAGATCCTTGAGAAATGCTTAGTAAGCCAAAAACAATTCATCACTCACTCTTCGTTTGAATTTTGAAGTTTATGTGTTTTGCTTGAGGACAAGCAAAAGATTAAGTTTGTGGGTATTTGATAAGTGAGTTTTGTACTCATAAATTAAATATTTTCATCTTATCTTTTTGCCATAATTAAGCATATATCTCTTTTACTTGTCTTTAGTTTTGTGTATTTCTTATAGATGGAGAGAAGAATAGAAAATAGACTCAATTGGAGGAATCAGAGCTAAATTGTGGTTCTTTAGGAATTATGTCTATAAATTAAGTAGATAAAACAAATTCATTAAGGATGGCTAAGTAAGGAGCATTATCATATTGACTATTGAGACGCATCCTAATGGATATATGCACAAATTTAATCTTGATTTATGACCACATTTCCAAAAGAACTAAAATATAAAGATTCAAGGAAAAACACCTAATGTTGAGAATATGTTTGCAATCCAGCCCAACCTTGCTGTAGTACTTTTGTCGTATCGCAGAAAATACATATCCAATATGTATGAAATTTGGTAGGTAGGTCTAACACAATTGGGTACAATTTTCATGTTCAAGTGGTTAAAAACTTTGGACATTAAAAGGGCCAAAAGTGGGATACAATAGAATCTATTTGCTGCTGTAGTCCACCCCGACTTTGCTGTAGTATTTGGACCATAAGTCACATATTACGTATCCCACTTGTCCATAATTTGTCTTAACGGAAAGATAATGAAATTTTCTATAATGTTCAAGTTGATGGAGTCAGACAATTCTACAAATTTCAAGAAGATATTCAAAGTTCAATTTCGGTGTACATGATGGAATCTAAATTGTCAACTTTGTACAACTTCCTAGCTAACAATTTTGACAATTACCACACTTACCACACCTAATTGTATCTATAAATAGAGGGCTTGAGGAGTGAGTTAGGGAGCTAAAGAGAAAGCTTGGGAAAGCTTTGTTTTGAGCTATTGTAATGTTCTTCTTTCTATAGATATTTTGTTACTTTCTTTTATAATATCATCATGCTAAGGTGAAAGGGTGAAACTCTTGGTAGAGAAATAATGACTTATTTAACTCTTGAGTAAGTATTTAATGTTTATATTTGATGTTGTATTTACCTCCTCATGTTCTTATTTTATGTTTCAATGGCTAGTTGTGCCACCTACTTATTTTTCTTGTTGTTTAATGGATGGCTTTGCTGCTTATTTCTTATTGTTAATATTCTTGGTTGGCTTTGCCACCTTCTTCTTATTTTTATTTTTTAATGGTTGGCTTTGCCACCTATTTTATTTTGTTATGTGAATTAGCTTTCTACCTTTCTCATTTTTTGCATATTTTAATCTTGTAAAATGTGAATTTTGGTATATTGTAGACAATACAACAATTGGCACAATATATGCTTGACTCCATTTACAAGTTACCTTTCTCATTTTTATATTTTTCTTTGAACTTGTAAAATGTGAATTTTGATATATTTTAGACAATGTGATAATTGGCACAATGTATGCTTAACTGTAGTTCTAAGTTATCTTTCCTACTTTTGCATTCTTCTTTAAACTTGTGGTGTGAATATTGATATATTATAGACAATCTTTGGTGCAATAAATGCTTGAATCAATCTTGATTTATTGTAGACAATATAATGATTGGTACAATTTATGCTTGAATCCTTTACAATTTATCTTTTGCACTTTTTTATTTTTAATCTTGTGAAGTGTGAATCTTGATATATTGTAGACAACATGACAATTGACACAACATATACTTGAATCCATTTTACAAGAATGTTTTAGATATTAGTAATACAATAAAAAAGAGGTAACTATAATTCATGTATAAACAAAAGGTGAACTTAAATTAACATATCTTTCGATTTGAACCTTATTCATGTAAGGATTCTAATTGAGTAATAAAAGAGTTAAATTTATTTTTATTTGATATACCAAGAGTGGATCCCCTAACCTTAGCATGTTTATTTAATTTCAGTACATTAGTTTCTTGTATATTTAATTTAATATTCTTATCAGAAATAAACAATTTAGAACTAGGTAAGAATTATTTATTTTGGATATAAATTAGAGTTTTCTCTCAATTGGAAATATTCGTGGGATCGACCTCGTACACCACTAAATCTATACTCCAATAGATTCGTGCACTTGCGAGTTTAAATTAAAACAACAACAGTTTGTTCTCAATGATCTTGGATTGTTAGACTATTTTTTACGAGTCAAAATCAAGAAATAAGGGCACGGTTCATTACATTTTTC
The DNA here is from genome assembly GCA_037074535.1 of Gleditsia sinensis. Taxonomy (NCBI): domain Eukaryota; kingdom Viridiplantae; phylum Streptophyta; class Magnoliopsida; order Fabales; family Fabaceae; genus Gleditsia; species Gleditsia sinensis. The sequence goes on along the minus strand of CM073464.1, from coordinate 25,089,424 downwards.
ACAAGCCAAATACATTAGAGAGCTCTTGATGGGGGTCAACATGGCCTCAGTTAAAAGCTTTCCCACCCTTATGGTTACCTATACCAATCTCACTACTAATAAGAGTGAAGAATTTTGTGATCCAGAACTGTTTAGGTTAGTAGTGAGGCTTCTTCAATATGCTACTATCACTAGATTTGAACTATCTTTTAGTGAAAATAAAGTATGTTTGTCTATACATAAACTACTTGAGTCTCACTAGAAGGCAGTCAAAAGAATCCTTACGTATCTTTATGGAACTTTCTCTTTTGGATTGCATCTTTAGCAATCAGAAACACATGATTTATTTGGGTATTGTGATGTTGACTAGGTTGCAGATGTTGGTGATCAAAGATTAGTATTTGGTTCATATATTTTCTTTGGAAAAAATCTTATCTCTTGGTGCTTAAAGAAGCAAGGAGTAGTATCCCGTTCTAGCATAAAGGCAGAGTACTGTAGCCTTGCAAATACCATATCTAAACTAACATGGATCACTTCTTTATTGCAGGAGTTGAATGTTGTATTGCTTGCTCCTCCTACTATAATGGTGATAACCTTAATAATATGATCATGACAGCCAATCCCATTATTCACGCATAGACCAAGCACATAGATTTAGACTTATTTTTTATAAGGCAGAAAGTTCAATAGAAACTTACTTGTGTTAAAAATGTACCCTTTTAACTTAAGCTAGATAATCTTCTCACAAAACCTCTAACAAGTAGTAGTTTTTGCTATATGAGATTTCAGCTAGGAGTAAAGCAAGTTTAGGAAATTCAAGTGAAGGAGATTAGTGTAACATCCTAAGTCTCTAATAAAGTTAGATAAATCTAAGAATAAGTAGAAAATACATATGAAAAAGAATTAAAATGCTTAGTTATGTAACAATAAGGCATTTATAAAGTAGGTGACATATAGTTAATCATGAATCATATAAATAAAATTCTTAGGAGGATAATGGATGGGGAGAAGATACAAATACATTTTTAAGACATTACTAATCTAGGATTAGTAGTAGATTAAGGCAATATAAAACAACTAAGGAGCTGCTAAGTAGCACAACAAAATTTCAGCCACACAGTATGTCACATTGCCCATAGAATTGTAGCCACCTTGCACTTACCAAAGCAAGCCACATTTCCCACAAAGTTGCAGCCACAGAGCATGCCACATTGCCCACAAAATTACAGCCACCTTGCACCTACCAAAGCATGCCACATTGCCTACAAATTTGTAACCGCATAGTATGCCACATTGCCCACAAACTTGCAGCCACTTTGCAGTCAACTTGCACCTACCAAAGCATGCCACATTGCCCACAAAGTTGTAGCCACATAGCATGCCACATTGTCTACAAAATTGCAGCCACCTTGCACCTACCAAAGCATGCCATATTTCCCACAAAGTTGCAGTCACATAGCATGCCACATTCACCATAAAATTTCAGCCACCTTGAACCTACCAAAGCATGCCACATAGCCACACAAAATTCAGCCAAAATCAGCCAATCAAAATGCCACCTTTAAGCAAGGAAATCCTTCCATATAGCCATAATTATTTCAGCAACACTCCAGCCAAGAAACAGCCACCTACTTCAGCCATTTTTCTGCCTACAATCAGAAAAATAATGCAAAGGCTGCTGCCCCACTTCATGCCTCTGCATTATCACGCCCTCCCTATAGAAACCACAAGGGAATCCCTACAAAAACACAAGGGAATCCCTACAAAACACAGCCAACTTTTCCTCTTGAGTGGTGGAAACCAACAGCCAAGAATCATGTTGTCTAGGTATTATTTTGGGCAGCAAATTCAAACTCCATTCCTCATGCAATTAGCACCCAAGAGGGAGAGAAGGCAGCCAGAAAACTTAGAGCTAAAGGGGGAGAGAAACAAAAAAACGTAGCTAAGTTGCAAGGGAAACCAAGAGGAGAAGAAAGTTGAAATTTGAGAATCATATGAGCATTTCTGCACAAAGTGAGTTTCTCCTTTTGAGAAAAGCTGGTTTGTAGTGAATAAAGCTCATTTTGGGTTCTGCATGGGTGATTATTAAGCATGAGATGAAAGATGTTAAAGTTGAAAACATGGACCTCTAGTGGTAGGGAACAATCTTTGCCATCTAAATAACAAACATGCTGAAGCACCACACATTCTGCACCTAATATTTTTAGGCCCTCTGTTCTTGGACTGTTTGATTGGGTAAATGGCCTTTAAATTTTCTAATATTTGGTGAGAAAAGTCTTAAAATATTGATAATAAATATTGGAAATTTTAGTGAGTTTTGAGAACCTACAAATAGGCCATTTATAATCAAAATAGTGCTAAGAACAATCTGTTGGACAACTTAGGCTGTTGATGGAAATAATAAAATTGAAGGGGTTAGATGTTGAATTTTCATATTAATATTTTATTACATGTTATAGGCATCCTAATTAAGGAGTTCACCAAATTTTAGAGAATTCTGGGCAGGTTAAGGCATATAATAAAATATGGAAATTGGGTGGGACAGGAAATGAGTCAGAACAGATCAAAACTGGGGATAGCCATAAAAGGTGTGTTATTTGAGGGGTCAAATGAATTATTTTTTACTTGAAATTTTTATGGTGATTATATAAAATATCTAGGATTCTCCATATCAAATATTACGAATTTTGAATAAGTGTTACCAATCCAAATGAATGGAAAACATAATAGAAACAGAACTGAAACCAATATGCACTGTTCTGGATTATGGAGGTAGTTCTTGGGGTAAATGGAAGAGTTAAGGGCTCCAAGAACCACGAATTAAAATATATATGTAGAGGAACCTCTATGGAAAATTTTAGAATTTTTAGAGGAATTTTGTCATATTTAATAATAACCCCAAATCTCAACAGAATCATTGTTTTGTTTTGGGGGGCAGAAGCTCTTAAACTAGAGACTTATGATTTTAGGTGCTAATATGCATGCATTAACCAAAAGCTATTATATGTTTTTGTTTGAGTTGTTGGTAGTAACATTGGCTACCTTGTAAAGTAATTGATTGTGCAGGAATTGAGGTAGCTAGCTTTTCTTTAAAACACTCTTTATGTTTATGAACTTGAATTTATCAATTTCACTTGTTGCCTGACTTTTATGCTATAATGAATGATGGTCTAAAGATATGTTATGTATGCATTCTTGGGAATTAAGTGGGTGCCCAAAGTGTTCCAAATAAGCCCCATTTCCCTCATGTATTGGCCAATAATAGGAGATGCATAACCCTTTTGCAGGTATGGGACTGCATTGGGTAAGTAGACCAAAATGTTATGGGTCCCTAGTGTGACCAAGTTGATGTATGTATGTATGGTCAGTCCTTATGTTTCAGTGAAATAAATTGAGATATTTTAAGGAACAGAATGTGTACTATTTTTCTGAAAGAATTTGCTAGCTATTGAGATTGTTATCTCATCTTTTTATGTCCACATAATCACATTCTAGGTACTCCAACAAGAAGTGAGCAACAGGGGTCTCATGGTTGACTCATCTGATTATGGATATGGATTGTATTTTCTTTGGTTGTGTAACATTTATAGGATGGCTTAGTTGACTGCCAAGTCCCTTTTAGACAGCTTAGAATATGATGTAAAATAAGTTATGGACTGTACCATTTTTTTATGGCATGAGAGCCTTTTTGTTGTAAGTAATGCATATCATGCCTAGTTAGTTGCCTATAAGGAAATGAAATTTGAAAATTTTTGGAATAGCTTGAAGCACTTGTATGCTTATCCAAGAAAGATAACAAACAATATAAGTGAATAGGTTAATTTATGGCCTAGATAAACATTGCTAGAAATTTATAAGTGGAATATTCTATGATGTGAATGTATGAAATAAGATTCTAGTCAGCAGGTTGTGACAATTAGTGGAGAAAATAGTCTTGATTTGAGGGGAGATAATGAGAAAACTAAAGAAAAATTAGAAGGAGTAAGGGACTTCAGTTTTAAGGAAAGTGTAGGAGATGGATTTGGATTCAAGGAAGGTATTAAAGTGAAGAAGCAAGTCAATTAGCCTATACTACAATCTATATCTTAGCATTGCTATATAGTTGTTAAGTTATGGTTAGTCAGTTGTTAGTTCTATTATAAATAGTTAGGAGCATGGGTTGAGTTATTTCTCCTCTATGCTATCTTAGATTTTATATATATATATATATATATATATATATATATATATATATATATATATATATATATATATATATATATATATATATATATATATATATATATATTTATATATATATATATATACATGTGTGTGTGTGTGTGTGTGTATTCATACTTGTAATCAGTTTTAGATAAATAAGAGATTACTTCATTTCTGTCCTTCAATCACTGGTATTGTTTAGTTTCAAATCTTGTATTATTGTTTGAAAACTTTTAGAGACCTAAAAGGATGTTTTATGGATGAAGTTACAAGGAAAGTTGATGGTTTAATTTCATATCTATTAAACAATTGGAGGCATTAGCAGCATGTGAGGGATTGAGTTTGGTAATAGAGTTAGGCTTGCATTAAGTGATTGATGAAGGTGATTTAAAGAGAGATATTGATTTCTCAAAAGACAACGATAGGATTGACTTATCATGATGCTATCATGCATTCTTTTTTCTTAATATGTAACTCTTTTATTTCTAATATCCTTTCTTGGACTATAGTTGCCAACAGAGCTACTCATACTATGGCTCAATTGGAGTGAGCTATTGAGAACATTTGCATGAAAAGTGGAAATCCTAGCACCAATTGTGGCATTTTCCATTTCAGCATATTTGCATGAATAAAAATAGTCTTATTTAAATTAAAAAATAAAGAAAGAATAGAGTGAATAGGAGAAGGGAGAAGAAGACTAATGAAAAATCAACATGGGATAAGGGTATTGTCAATGTCCAAGTTATACAGATTTACATTACTGCCATTAATGATGTAATATCTCATAATTTTGGACTAGTGTATTTTGTCCTAATAACTATGTTTTATGAACAATGTTTATGTTTCCTTTTAAAAGAAAATGTGTTTTATTTATATTATGGGTAATAATCTTATCGTTTCAAAATGTAAAGGAAATTTTATCAAGAATAAAAGCAAGTCTTGAACCTTGGAAATTTTATATATGTCCAATTTAACCCTTTAAGTTACACTAAATTCCCAAAAATGCCCCCGAAAAAATGTAGCTGCTTGGATTTCCTAATGTGCCCTTTAGTTGCAAGAATTTCCTAAAATACCCCATAAAAATTTATTCATAAATGATGATTTTGCCCTTATTTTTTTTCATTTTCTTTCCTTTTTTCTTCCCTAATCATAGCAATTTTCCCTTGAAAATTTTTACTTTGGTTCCTTGCTGTGTTCTCCCTCTCAAGTATCTATTCTCTCTAATATCTAAGCTTAACTAAACCTTTATTCTTGAAGCTATATGCATTAGTATTATAAGTTAGAATGATTGAGGTATGTTTTCCAACCAAAGAAATGGTAGCTTTTAGGTGCGGCCAGCTAGGTAAAGAAAATCAAAATCCTATGTTTTAGAGCTTTTTGTTAATTTTCGGCTTATATTCGTATTTAAGGGTTAGGATAATCCGTGTATACAAGTTTTTACGACTACACAACATCGTTTTAGACCCTAAATCACGAGTGTTTGCTTCAGTGAATAGTATCTTGAACAATAATGTGTCTATGTGAACAGTGTCGTGAACAGTACCTATGTGAAGAATTTTTGCAATTCCATTGTTTTGAGTTGTAGAACATGAATTCAAAGTTCAAGTAATTCGATTGATTTGGAAAAATAAATGAAAAGAACTAGCTCAATTGAAACTCAAAGTTGGTGAGAAATGATATAAACTATAATTTATGGAAGTAGAAAATTGATTTATAAATTATATATTATAAACTTTGTGAGTATGATTAGAGAGCTGAATATGTTATGTTATGGCAAGGACCTAAATTATGTGAGATTTATTGGTTGGTATGAAATTGTGAATTATATAGTATGTGGAGTTATCTATACTAAAGTGGGTGTTAAAGAAGGGAATTGAGACATGTTATTGTAAATAATAGGATTAATCTAGGTTAAGTTACTTAAAATGCTTAGAGATATACAGGATGGATGGTGGGTTATTAAACTTTAAGATGACACTATGAGTTAAATACTTGGAGTTCTTTAATGAATTTGATAGTAGGAAAATAAGGAGGTCTATGAATGATTATTAGATGAGTGTAGACTTAAGGAATATGATGCATATTTGGAACTAGGTCTTCTATACGTAATGGTTAAGGGATTTAATGAGACATATTATTTTAGTAAATAGAATTATAAGTAGTTAGTATTAATTAAACATTTTAGAGGCATAGGAAATGAATAAGGAATATTTAACCCCAAGAGGATAGTTTGCAAAACCATAGATGTCTATAGATTTATACCTTGGGTGATTAAGTTAGGATTCTCTATATGTAATGGAGACTACAATTATATATGTGTTTGAGTTGAAAAGTTTATGCTTATTACAAAATTAGGAATATGCAGGTTAAGTTTTTATTTGTGAAGAGTTATTGAACAGACATAGTTTTGTAATATATATGCAAATTAGAGTGGAATCCAAAGGAATGGTGTATTTTGATATTAAGGACATACAATAAGATTTTTAGGAGCATTTGAGTATGGATTTCTTCATGGTGCCGATATATTACTCGAATGAGATAAAAAAAATTAAGAATCTTGTGGTCTGTAAACTTAGGTAAATTTACTAGTTCCTTTTTGTAAAATGATATGACTTATGACAAGCTTCCATAACTAAAGAATAAATTGTTGAAAAGTGGAAGTTATGGATTATATCATAGTTAGATAGGGGAATGGACTCAATAGAAGCTTAAGGTATTAAGTGAATGGCTATAAGGTAATAATTTGAGTTTCAAAATAGAGACGAGTTATAGTTTTACATGTAGAAGTATAATTTTGATTAAGGTAATCGTAAGACTTAGCATAAGTTTATTGGCATGTAAATTTGGCATTAGTGACTAAGTTAAGTTTGGAATCCATTTGGTAAAGAACATAATTGGGGATATGAAACTTATGATTTCAAACAAGTTATAATACTGTAAAATTATAAATCATTTTGATGGACTTTGTGTGTGAGTTTGTATATATATATTCATACATGAATTAAATAGTATAATGATATGAAATTTGATTAAAATAATGTAACCTTAACGATCATTGCAAAGAAGATTTTAGTATGATTAAAACCTTACAATTATGATAGAAGATCAGACAAAATGTAACATCCCTAATTTCATTTCTTTTATTAATAAAAGTACATAAATATTCAATGTAACATCCCTAATTTTGTTTCTTTTATTAATAAAGGTACATAAATATTTAATTAAGGAAAAAAAATTTATTAGACAATTTTTAGATATCTAAAGAAATATAATCATTAGAAATTCTTCACCTTATGTGTATGCATAGAAAATGTTTCTAACATTAAGGGAGTAAGTAAAGCGAGAAAACCTAATAGCAAAAATTAGAAATAACATACTAAGGAGAGGTGAAATTCTTTGGTAACGAAGATACATTTTTTTGTGAAGTAAGTAAAGGTCTTAAAATTTTAAGAAGATTGGATTAGAGTAATTTTTCTAATTCAATAGTTAGAAATTTCTAAGTTTAACATCTCTAACCATAAATTGGGCTTTCACCTCTGGACACTTCATATAGAGTTTTATCACTTCACATAAATTTCTAGCAAGTCCATTGGATAGCCCAAGCAAGAAATAAAACATAGACTTGGACTAGAATATAGAAGTTGGATTGATGGCCCAAAAATTATGAAAATATTACCAAGCCCTCCAAGAAAGGTAGAATTTTATCCAAAACAAATGAAATGGGTAAGAATGAGCCCAAATCCAAGAGGAAAAATAAAATAAAATAAATCATGTGATGAAATAATTGTGTAATAATAATAAAGATTATGTCACATGGCATTAAGACAAAAATTCAGCAAGTGGTGTGATAATATCTATATCCTACATTCATAATTTTAGTAAGTGGTATGATAATACATGGCATTAGGACAAAACATCTATATCCTACACTTATAATTTTAGCAAGTGGTATAATAATACATGGCATTAGGACAAAACATTCCTATCCTACACAAATAATTTCAGCCAAGCAAGGGAGATTCAAGGGCTAGAAACTTGTCACTTAGAAAGGCAAACCTATCATACTTGTGTGAGATAAAAGAAAAATAAAATGAATCCCTAAATCAAAGGGGCCTTGTCCCTTATCTTAAGAACATTTTATTATGATTTTCAAAATACAAATCTTCTTTTGCTATGCATATCTTGACTAAGGGAGAGGAAGACAAGAACATGAGTTGTCTTTCCTCAAAAAGCAACTAAGTGCATCCTCATTGTGATAAGGACCACTTGACAATTTATTTAAGCAAGAACCACCCCTATAACATTAGAATTTCGTCCAAGTGAGGGAGAGAAAAAATAGAAGCAAGGTAGAGTGAGAAAAGGAGAGAAAGAGAGGAAGGAAGAAGAAAGAGAAGCCTAGAAGACTAAGCATTCAAGGTAAGTTAGCTTAATCTCCACTTGAATCCATCTTTGATCCTGATCCTTGGGTTCAAAAACTCACCCTTCATATCTTATTTAAGCTGCTAGAAAATTTAAGGGAAGGGAGGAATCTTGCTACTTCCTTCAAGAGGAAACAAGAAAAAGAATTCACTAAGTGAGCTAGGGAGATCTTTAGGTAGGTTTAACAATATCTTTTTTAGAAAAGCTTTAAAATTAGAAATATTTATATGGGATTTTGATCCTAGAACTTTGATGAAATTTACTATATTTGTTACCTTGACGATTGGCCATGGATGTTGCTTTATCATGTTACATGTTGATCTTGCATGTGATGTATGTTTGAATACTTAGGTTGGTATGGAAAGTTCTACATAGGTATGGCTATGGGTGGCAAAATTTTAAGATTTTTATGCTTTTATTTTGTATACTTAAATGTGGTTAAAAATTGATGGAATATGATTAGATGTAAATTAGGAAGAAAATGGAAGAGTACATAATAAAATGATGAACTAAGACCTTAGAAAAGGTTTGGTTAGGAAACTGGATTACGGAGTAACAGGGGAAGCTTATGTTTTTCAAATTTTAGGAAGAATTGGTCCGGAATTAAAAGAAATGATTAACATGGAGTTTTAGCCACTGTAGTCACTCAATTTGGAGTCCATATGAGGTAGCTATGATCAGATTAGAGAGTAGTGGTCAGAAAATGATTAACAAGGGATGAATTTGTTAGGAAAGCTTCTGTCTTTGAATTTTTGAGAAACTTGTGTAGGGAATTAAAATAACTAGTTAACATAATATATATATATATATGTCTCACAGAAATTTATCCACTGGAATCACTCCATTTGGAGTTTATATGAGAGAGATATGATCATATTAGTAAGTAGAGGTCAGAACCTACCCGAGAAGAAATAACATTTAATGTGATGGTGTAATATCACCAAAATTACTTAATATTATGCTAACATATTCAACATAATAGTTTTAGATAATGTTTTTATCTTTAAATGGATACCAAGATCACCTAATTTGGAGTTAAAATGAGGGAGTTATGCTCTGATTAGTGATAGAAGGTCAGGCAGGACAAAAACCTGCATCAGGGAATAATACAACATAGAGCATGGCCATGTTCCAAGGCACAGCTAGGCCGTGTTTGGTGCTGGAAATGGCATTTTGAAACCTAAAGCATGGTTGTTTTATAGGAAATGGCTAGGCCATGGTACATGATACATTTAGGCCGTGTTAGAAGTTGATAAAGCTTATTTTCAACATTTTTCAACTCTAAATGAACTTCATTAACTATAGGATAACAATAGAAATCAAATTGAAGAAGAATTCCGTATTAAAATTTGTAAGAACATGTGATGGAAATGATATAAGGAAAGTGACTAAAGGCCATGCTTAAAGAAAATGAAAAGATAAAAGTAATATTTTAAAAAGAAAAAGAATCTTATAAATAAAAATAATAAATGACTAGTGTATGTTGTAGCCATTGCCATCATCATTGCGTGAACTCCTTACCATCTTAAGTGTGTAATTTTGACATGTAAATATTTTAAAGTGATATTTGAAAATGATTTTGTTCATGGCATGATTGCATTTTTCCAATAATTTTTTATAATGATTATGCTTTGATGTGAAATTATGGCATATAAGAATAATGAACATACTTGTTATTGAAATAATATTTTTGGTTATTAATGTAAAAATAAAATAAAATAAAAGAGAGAGCACGGTCACATGGCGGTCAATGTGGTGCACCAATAGGGGACGCCCTACCAATGGCTATGATTATACTAATGAGAAAAAAAGAGAAAGTGTGCCATGTCGGACAGAGCGAGAAAAGTCTGTTCCGGAGAGTAGAAAGTACTCACCCTAACCGAGGTAGCTTGATATGAAAATAAGTTGATAGCCATCATATGATATTTTGAAAATAGTTATTCATGCCATCCATGTCGTTACTGTACAATTTTCATGTGCATTGATAAAGTGCATTCATGTGACCTAAGGTAATTGTTGTAGTTTATACAGATGAACATGACATGATGAGCTATATTGATGATAATTATGAATTATTTTTGAACCTATTGGGATTTAATTCTCACTATATTTTCATATCATGTTTAGAAGACTAAATATGCATATATTTTCTATGGCTGGCTTTTAGCATATGTTGGGTTGAGTTCGCTAAAATCCCGGTGAAGATGCAACCACCCGCACTCGTATCCCCGAAACTGGTCAATAGTGATGAATAAGATGTGTACATATATGTGTTTTATTTTTGTACAAATGTTTTTAATTAATGATGTGTATGTAAACCTAGATTTGTATTAGTATTATTTTTATACTATCAACCTTAATTATGCTTGGTTAACTTAATCGAATGTTATTATAAGTTAAATAGTTAGAAATAAAGAGGTAATGACTTAATGGGATTTTTTATATAAAAAAATTTATATATCTGTTTGTATGAAAAAAAATGGAGTTGTTACACACAAAAAGGAAAAGAAAAAAAGATATATATTAAAAAATTGAAATGAAGAACAAACATCAATTGATTTACAAATATACCATGTAAAAAAAGAAGAAAGTATACACATAATAGAATATTGACTGAAAAATCAACTTGATGGTTCTATTGGAGAGGTTGGTGCTGCATTATTTTTTGTATTAGCTTCAGAGATTAGTGTAGCATCATCTATGAGGCTTATCATAATTTGTTCCTTTTGTATCACAATAACAAATTAATACATAGCTTGAAAAGTAACACAAACAAAACATTTTTTTCTCTCCCTACATACGAGTAATATGAGTAACTTAGCATTGAACTAAATATAGCAAATTATGATCACCTTCATCATGGCCATATACCATTTAAAGAAACTCTAAAATGATCATGTCTCTATTGATAAATTATTTAATAAGTAAAAGTGTGCTTTCAAAAAAGGAAAATACTTCTTAGAGAGATGCGATTAAAGAAGCTATCTATAACTATAACATTTCTTCAAACTATATTTGCAACTTTTCTTGCAATGTTTCTTCGATTCTCTCTTCCCGCATCCTCATCTCCTTATGTAATTTCATAGCAATCTCTTCATGTATTTTCCTTTATCACTCTTGAGGGTGTTGGGAAGTGACTTGGACAATGCTTCTCTTGGAAGGAGGTCTAACCCTAAAACCTTTGCTGCAATTGTACCCTATCCTATGCTCGAGTATTTGTGACATGATTTTGTCATTACTTATGTAGCGTTTTGAACCTCAAAAATCTAGATCGTAAAATGTTCCTTATTATCTATAAATCCTTGGCAATGACCACCTAGCCTATACATTAACCTAGTAACTTATATTGTGTGTTATCATTCTTGGGAAAGCATACAAGTACTTCAAGCTATTCCAAGAATTTTCAAATCTCATTTCCCTATAGACAACTAGCTAGTTATGATATGCATTATTTACAACATAAAGGATCTCATGCCATAAAGAAAAGGGGCACAGTCCATAACTTATATTACAACACATTATCAGCTGTCTAAAAGGGACTTGGCACTTAACTAGGCTATCCCACATAAATGGTACACAAGCAAAGAAAATACAATCATGATCATATGAGTCAACCTTGAGACCCCTGTTGCTCACCTCTTGCTGGAGTACCTGGAATGTGATTATGTGGACATAAAAAGTGAGATGACAATCTCAATAGCTAGTAAATTTTTTAGAAAACAAAGTGCACATTCCATTCCTTAAAACATCTCAAATTATATCATTGAAACATAAGCACTGACCATACATCATATATACGGCATCTTGGTCACACAAACCCATAACATCATAGTCTACTTAGCCAATGCAGTCAAATACAACCATACCTGCAAAGGGCTATGCATCTCCTATTATTGGGCAATCGTGAGGGAAATGTGCCTTACTTGGCACCCTTTTGTGCACCTCGTTAATTCCCGAGAATGCATACATAACATATCTTTAGACCATCATTCATTATAGCATAAAAGTCAGGCAATCAGTGAAAATTCATAATTTCAAGTTCATAAGCATAAAGAGTGTTTTAAGGAAGAGCTAGCTATCAAATTTTTCAGAAAAATGGTACACGTTTCATTCCTTAAAACATCTCAAATCATTTCACTGAAACATAAGCACTGACCATAAATCATACATATGGCATCTTGGTCACACGGAGCTATAACATCATGGTCTACTTATCCAATGCAGTCAAATACGACCATACCTGCAAAGGGCTATGCATCTCCTATTATTGGCCAATCGTGAGGGAAATGGGGCTTACTTGGCACCCTTTTGTGCACCCCCTTAATTCCCAAGAATGCATACATAACATATATATAGACCATCATTCATCATAGCATAAAAGTCAGGCAATCAGTGAAAATTCATAATTTCAAGTTCATAAACATAAAGAGTGTTTTAAGGAAGAGTTAGCTACTAAAATTTTTAGAAAAATAATAAACATTCCTTAAAACATCTCAAATTATTTCACTAAAACATAAGCACTAACCATACATACATACGACATCTTGGTCACACTAGGGACCCATAACATCATGGTCTACTTACCCAGTGCAGTCACATACTGGCCATACCTACAAAGGGCTATTCATCTCCTATTATTGGCCAATCGTAAGGGAAATGGAGCTGACTTGGCACCCTTTTGTGCACCCCCTTAATTCCCAAGAATGCATACATAACATATCTTTAGACCATCATTCATCATAGCATAAAAGTCAGGCAACTAGTGAAATTTGATAAATTCAAGTTCATAAACATAAAGAGTGTTTTAAGGAAAGTCTAGCTACCTCAATTCCAGCATAATCACTTCCTTTCCAGGGCTGCCAATGTTACTACCAGCAACTCAAACTAAAACATATAAGAGTTCTTGGTTAATGCATGCATATTAGTACCTAAAGTCATAAATCTCTAGTTTAAAATCTTCTGCTCCTCAAAACAAAACTATGATTTTGTTGAGATTTGGGGTTATTACTAAATATGACAAAAGACATCTAAAAATTATAAAATTTTGTATGGAGATACCTTTACATGTTTATTTTGTTTCATAATTCTCTCCACCCTTAAATCTTCCATTCAACCCCAAACACTACCTCCATATCCAGGACAGTGCAATTTAGTTTCGGTTCTATTTCTATTCTGTTTTGCATCCATTTGGATTAGTAAAACTATTTCAAACTTCATGATATTTTATATGAAGCATCCTAGATATGTTATATAGTCTCCATAAAAATTTCAAGTGAAAATTAATTCATTTGTCACCTCAAATAACCCAAGGTGTAAAGCTGTCCCCTGTTATGTCTTGTTCTGCCTCATTTCCTGCCCTACCAAATTTCTAAATTTTATTATGTACCTTAACCTTCCCAGAATTTTCTAAAATTTGGTGGAATCATTAATTAGGATTCCTATAATATTTCATAAACTTTTCATACGAAAATTCAACATCTAACCTCTTTAATAATTTGTCTTTCCATCAACAGTCTAAGCTGTTCAGCAAATTGTCCTCAACATTGTTTTAATTGCAAAAGACCTAGTTGTAGGTTCTCAAAATTCATGAAAATTTCCAGAATTGATTATGAACATTTTAAGACTCTTCTCACCAAAAATTATAGAATTTAAAGGCCATTAAATAAATTTACTAAGCCAATATTTTCGGGTGCAAAAAGGTTTCTATTTTCTCAACCTAACCCTTCTATGCTCTATGACCTTTACTCACTAATCAGACCCTAACTCACTCATATTGACTTGTAATTTTCTGATTCCAGTGGCTATATGACCGTGTGAAATTTATATACAACTTTCATGTTAACCACTACTTCATATTCCTTATGGATTAGTCCCAAACATTCAAAAACAGAAGCTATTCTTCACTAGCTGCATATTCCAGACCCGATTCTGACCTCTCATCACTTCCTGGAGTATAACTCTCTCATTTGTAGTCTGATTGATGTGATTCCAAATGCTATGGAAAGTTAAGACATACGACGACAACTTCTATGTTGAACATGTTTTCATATTTTAGACATAAAGTCGTCCATGCAGGGTGGAAAATAACCTAATAAACACAAAACCGGATTTTTAAAAGAAGCCAGACTTACCTTATGTAAACCTACTCCTATGGCTCTCAATTTGCAGCTTCCTTCTCCTCTTGGTTTCCTTTGCAACTCAGACACATTTCTTGCACAAAATATGGGGTGATCAAGGCTTCAAACCACAGCACTCACTCTCACTTTCACTGCCTTATGGTGAGGGAAGGAAACTCTCCATTCTTTTCTCTAGTTTTTCCACTCTCTTCCTTATCCCTCAACCTCCTTCTTCTTCCTGGCTACCCTATCCCTCTTCCTTCCTCTTGCTTCTTGAGTTTTTGGTTACTTCCCTCTCTCATTTTTTCTGCTGGCGTGAAGCAAGGGTAGGTGTTTTTCTGCTGCACCATTTCTGAATGCAAGGAGGTGGCTGCCATGGGTGCAAGGATTCCCTGGTTCTGTAGGGCAGGTGACTGTGTTTTTCAGCTGCTCTCCACGTAGGTGCATGCATATTATAATATGCTCAGTGGGAGTGGGTGAATAACACATAAAAGGAAGACATGTTGCCACATACTTGCATGCATGGCTGTTTTTGGTTGTATAGGCGTGAAACTGCAGCTTTCTTAGAGCAGATGGGAGCGTGAATCCTGCAGGTGGGGTGTGCATTTCTACTACAGTGGGTGGGTGTGTTTCTGTTGGGTTTATAGGGCAAATATGTGACGTTTTTTTTTCTGCTTGGTTTAGGAGCACATGTGTAACAACTTTTTTTTTATTTTTTTTATTATTATACAATATAAAGTTCACATACAGATCATTAATCAAAACATACGTACAACATTTCAAACACATAAATATCTACATCTTATTTATTCTGGTTGACCAATTTCAGAGATTCGGGTGCGGGTGGTTGCAACTTCACCGGGATCTGTGCCAACTCGCCCATAAATATTTTATTTAGGATCCGCCCATCATAGAATAACTCGATCCAACGTGCACTAAAAGCCAGAGCTATAGAAAATCTGCATAACTAATTTTCTGAACATGATATGGAAATATAGTGATAATTAAATCCCAGTAAGTTCAACAATAAATCATCATCAATATATCTCATCACGTCATGTTCAGCTGTATAAACTAGAGAAAATATCTTTGGTCACATGAATGCATTATATCTATGCACATAAGAATCATACAGTAATGATATGTATGACATGATTAACTATTTTTAGAATATCATATGATGGCCATCAACTTATTCTCATTTCTAGCTACCCTGGTCAGGGTGAGTATCCTCTACTCTCCGGTACGGGCTTTTCTCGCTCTGTCCAACATGGCCCACTTTCTCTTTCTTTTCTCATTAACATGATCATAACCGTTGGTAGGGCGTCCCCTACTGGTGCACCACACGGATTGCCATGTGACCGTGCTCATTTCTTTTCTTTTCACAATGATAGCCAAAAATATGCTTTCAATAACAAGTATGTTCATCAAAATATAACTATTACCATAAATCATTGGTAATCATGCCATGAACATAACCATTTCAAATATCACTTTATAAAATATTTCCATGTCAGAATTTTACAATTAATATGGTAAGAAGTTCATATAATGACAATGGCTATGAAATATACTAGTCATTTATTATTTTCATTTATAAGATTCGTCTTCTTTTTTAAATATTAATTTCATCTCTTCATTCTCTTTATGCTTGGCCTTTAGTCAATTTCATCTTATTTATATCATTTCTAACACATGTTCTTACAAATTTATAGAGTATTTTTCTCCAATTTGATTTCTACTATTACCCTATAGTTAAAGAGGTTCATCTAAGGTAGATAAATGTTGAAAATAGGCTTCACCAGCTTCCAACATGGTCTGGACATGTTTCAGGACACGGCCATGCTTTAAAAATACTTCAAATGTACTCAAAAATAGCCTTGAACACGGCTAACCCGTGCTTGAAGCACCCTGGCCGTGTTCTGTGACCTTTGCTCACTAATTAGAGTATAACTCCCTCATTTTAACTCCGATTGAGGTGATATGGGTGTCGATGGAAAGCTCAGACAATTATCTAAAACTGTTATGTTAATCATATCAGCAAAATAGTAATAAATCTTGGTGTTATTACTCCATTAATTGCAATACTATTTCTTTTCGGTTTGGTTCTAACCTTTACATACTAATCTGACTATATCTCCCACATACGAATTCCAAATTAAGTGATTCCAGTGGCTAAACATCCATGACACATAAATATATAATTCATTTTTTAACCATTTATTTTAATGCCTTATAGAATTTTCTCAGAAATTAAAACACCAAAGCTATCCTAACATATTTTTCCCTCATTAACCATTTTCTGACCATTGTTTACTAATCAGAACATATCTACCTCATATGAACTCTAAATTTAATGATTCCAGTGGCTAAAAATCCGTGACACATATATCTATCATTCTTATGTTAACCATTTATTTTAGTTCCTTATAGAGTGTTCCCAGAAATTAAAACACCGAAGCTTAAAATTCTGCCACCCATAGCCATACCCATGCAGAACTATCTACACCAACCTAAGTATTCAAACATATATCACATGCAAGATCAATATATAACATGATATGGCAACATCCATGACCAATCATCAGAGTTCTAAGATCAAAATCTCATATAAATGTTATAAGTTTCAAAAGTTTTCTTCAAAAAGAAATATTGTTAAACTTACCTGGAGCACTTAGTCCCCTAGACTTCTCCTTCCTCTTTCTTCCTTTCTTCCTCTCCTTTCCTCACTCTACCTTGCTTCTATTTTTCCTCTCCCTCACTTGGAAAAAATTCTAATGTTGTAAGGGTGGGGTTTTCTTATATTGACCACCAAATAATTCAACTTTCATGATCATGGGTCTACCTTATCACAATTAGGATACACTTTGTTGAATTTTTGGAAAACAAACAACTTATGTTCTTGTCTTCGTCTTCCTTAGTCAAGATTTGCATAGGAAAAGGAGATTTGTATTTTGAAAATTATGATGATATGTTCTTAAGATAAGGGACAAGGTCCCTTTGATTTAGGGATTCATTTCCATTTTCTTTTGTCTTAAACAAGTACGATAGGTTTGCCTTTTTAGGTGGCAAATTTCTAGCCCTTGAATCTCCATTATTTGGTTGATATTATTTGTATGGGATAGGAATGTTTTGTCCTAATGCCATGTATTATCATACCACTTGCTAGAATTATGAGTGTATGATATAGATGTTTTTGTCCTAAAGCCTTGTATTATCATGCCACTTGTTAAAATTATGAATGTAGAATCACACCACTTGCTAAATTTTTGTCTTAATGCCATGTAACCTAATATTTATTATTATTACATTATTATATCATCACCTAATTTATTTTATTTTATTTTTCCTCTTGGATTTGGGCTTATTCCTACCCATTATGGGCTTATTCCTACCCATTTTCTTTGCTTTGGATAAAATTCTACCTTTCTTGGAGGGATTGG
Source organism: Gleditsia sinensis (assembly GCA_037074535.1). Taxonomy (NCBI): domain Eukaryota; kingdom Viridiplantae; phylum Streptophyta; class Magnoliopsida; order Fabales; family Fabaceae; genus Gleditsia; species Gleditsia sinensis. The sequence goes on along the minus strand of CM073464.1, from coordinate 25,071,264 downwards.
TCACATTTTCATAATTTTTGGGCTATTGGTCCAATTACTATATCCTAGTCCAAGTCTATGTTTTATTTCTTGCTTAGGTTATCCAATGGGCTTGTTAGAAACTTATGTGAAGTGGAAAAAATCTATATGAAGTGTCCATAGGTAAAAGCCCAATGTATCGGTAAAGATTTTAAACTTAGTAACTCTAGTTCTTGAATTAGGAAAAATTACCCTAATCCAATATTCTTGAAATTTTAAGACCTCTATTTGTTTCTAAAAATTTATCTTCTTTATCCAAGAATTTTGCATCTCTTTAGTATGTTATTTCTATTTTTTTTTCCTATTAGGTTTTTCCCTCTTTATTTATTCTCTTAATGTTAGAAACATTTTCTATGCATATACATAAGGTGAAGAATTTCTAAGGATTATATTTCCTTAGATATCTAAAATATTGTCTAATAACTTTTATTTCCTTAATTAAATATTTATGTACTTTTATCAATAAAAGAAATGAAATTAGGGATGTTACAACATGTACCGTGAGGATGCTACCATGTGGGTGTATCTTTTTCTGCTTGATGTGGCACCGATTCCTACTGTCTAATGGAGCAAATGTGGTGTGCGTTCTACTAGGCAAGATGGGCATGAGTCTTCTGCATGTGGGGCAGGTTTTCTGCTGGTTATTGGTGGAGCAAGATGGCGTGAAGATGCTGGATGTGGGGCAAGGTTGGGTGCACGTTTCAGCTTGCATTTCCTAGCTGCATTTGTGATTTTAACCTACCAAAATGCTGGTGTTTTTGTTTCCATTCTCACGTGCATGCATTATGATATGTATACTAGGATATGCATGGTGTAATTGAGCATCTATTTATATTAACTATGTCACCTATTTTATACTTGCCTTATAGTCACATAACTAAGCATCTTAATCACTTGTCATATGTATTTTCTACTCATACTTAAATTTATCTAACTTAGGATGTTACAACTTAAATGAGTCGTAGTGTTTTCTTGAGATTGTTTAGCTACAATTTCTTGTAGTTAGCTATACATTCAAAAGGAGTAAAGATTTATAATAAGAACAAGAATATAAATTACAATTTATAAAAATTAATAAAAATGAAATCATACATAAGTTTCTTAAGACTTTGAATTTCACCATATAACTTATCAATCTTTACTCTTTCATGTATGTTGTAGTTCCCATATATGGTCAATTGATGTCTTTTCTTTAGTTTTAGGTTTCTCTATGATAAAACAACATTACCACCCAACAATAGATAAATTATGAACATAATTATATATAAAAGAGTAGGTTATTCTAAGTCTCATGGTTAATTCCTCAATTTCTACAAATGATTGAGGACATCACATATGTTTTATTGTTTGATTGGCTTTGTTCTGTGCAGTTGTAGAAAATTTTCCTTGCATTTAACTTCATAATCAGTTTCATTACATATTTTGTATTATAACATTCCCTAATTCTAATTTCAATAAATAGCATGTCAATTTTATTATTGAAGGGAATGAAGAAAAATAAAGTAAGATGTTCGGGAAAAACCCTAGAAAATGATAAAAGCCCTAAAACAATAAAGAGGCTTAAATAGCAAAAAGGAAAACTTTTGCTAGGTCAATCTCCATAAGGTGGGCCGAAATGAGTTGGTTTTATTATCCTTTAGGTAGATATCCTTAAGAAATAAAGAGAAGAATTTTTAGTCTTGAAGAAAAATTAGATGGGCAAAATTGGAATTTACTAACTTCCTAGGACTAAAAGTGGGAATAAGGAAGTGAATTAGAGATATGATTTTGATTGTGACCTTAAAACCCATTAGTATTCTTCCAAGTGGTAATTAAAGCAATTGGATCAATTAAGAAAGCCAAACAATGCCTAATTTAATGGAAGGTTAGAATGTAATGGAATGACAAACTAATAAATAAGGGTTAGTTAAGGGACTTAGTTGGAAGGTAGGGTAGAGTATTAAACAAGTAAGTATCTTTTTAATATTTTCTCAAGAGACTTGGAGAAGCAGTCTACCAAGAGAAGAAGGGAGAGAGAATTTTGTCAAAGAGGAGAAGAAAGAGAAAGCCAAAGAAAAGGAGCTAAGGTAATTCTTATGCATATAATCTCTTTAATCTTCTCAAATCTTGGTTTTGATGGTGGAAAGTACAAAAATTAGGGAAAGAGAAAGAGCTAAGTGGAGGCCAAGACAAGGAGAATTCAAGGGAACACTTTCTAGTACATAGGATAAGCTAGAATTTTGGTAGGTTTAACATCAAAATTTCTTTGGAATTTATGATTCTTGTAGGTTTGAAGATGTTATACATCCAATATACGTTGATGATATGTGGTATGGGTTATGTGTGTATTGTAATTAATTATGCAAAATAAGAGTATGGGGACCTTTATAGTACATGCTTGTGTGGAATATTGACTTGAAATGGATGGAGACAAATGTTTGGAATTAATGGTTCAAGGGTTATTTTAATAGATAAAATTTGGGGCTTAATTGTTTAATAGTGGAGTAAGATGAAATAACCATGGAAGATAAATGAGAATATAAATAGTAAGTGACTGTATGAATATGAAGTGAAAGAAACAATTAATGAAGCATCAAGTCTAGGTAATCATATATACACATGCATATGCTTTGTTAGAAGACCTGTATACATATATGTAACCCATCTTCTAATTTGGCATCTAAAAGAGTGGATTAAATTAAACAAAAAAGGGTGGACATTTGTGAGCTTAAAGCATGACTGTGCCCCAAGACAGCCAGGCAGTGCTTTAGGCTGGTTGAAGTGGGACACAGCTGAAACAGCACCAAGCACAACCATGTTCGAGGCTGTTTTGGTTTCATATAAATAGCATGATGTACCAATTAAATGTCATCATGTGAGTAGTAATTAGTAAGATCAAATTAAAAAGGATTACCATATAACCTTCATTCCATAATACTAATACCATTATTTATTGCAATGGTAAGCATGATATACATTGTTGTATTAATATATATTTGTTAAATGATGTGATGATGATAACAAGAATAATGTTTATGATGGGTTACTTTATACATGTCCTTGTTGTGATGATGATAAAGGGATTGATAGTATGCATATGGCTGAATATGAGCAAGGAAAATTATCGAGATAACCGTTGTAGGAGATAGGTTACTAGGCGGATCGTATGGCTTTTGTGTCGATACCGAATAGGGGATGCCCTATAAGTCTTGATTAAGCCAAGAAGGTGTATGGCCACTTTGACCATGTAATAGTGGTATATGAGTAGAGGGTGAGAAAATGGCTCACATTACTTTGTTATTGAGATAAAGAAGAATAAAAGTGTAAACAACAATTATGTATAATGATATATCATACTGCATATGTGATAACCAAGTATTTATGCACAACATGTATCTACCATGCTATATGTGTATATTATGGACCTATTGTAAGTGGTTGGCCTTTTTCTATTGCTTATACAACTGGACATAACACTGTGATAATTATTCAATTTGTGATGTATTTAATGTTAAACCTATTGGGACTTTTGTTCTCATTATTTAATATGGTGTTATGTTTAGATAAAAATAGTTAAGATGCCAGTTGTCTTCTTATCTTTGTTCTTAGAGATAGAATGGGTAGACATACCTTACCTAGGACAATTCTTTATTATACAAGATATTATAGTTGTGAACATCTTTAAGATTCCACTGCACGTGCCTCCTCCTTCACCTGTTGCACCAGAGGAGTGATATGCTGCACATAATCTGATGTTGTATTTATTGTAGATATGTGATCTGGTGTACGTTTGAAGGATTAACTAGGTACCCTCATGCTTTTTGTACCATAGGTAGTACCCCAGGTTACCCTTATAAATACACTAACCCCTAATGTAACACACTAGTTTAGTATTAATGAAATATGCCCTATCTTCGATTTATGTATGTTATTTGATGCTCCTTTTATATTAGCATTTCACTATAAATCCTAAATATAATGAACCAAGCACAAAAAAAAAGGGTCTGACACATATCATAATGCTATTTAAACATGTTATTATGGAATACCTTAAAATCATCTGAGTTGAAAAAAGTAACCAAGCACCTCTAATCATCATCATTGACTATGGGAGGTGGATGTGTTAGCCTTTCTTTATCTATGCTATAGAGGGAGTAATGCTCGTGTAAGTAAGCGAGTGCTCCAATTATTGTGTAGCCTTTGCATAGTGGCATTAATGAATTCATCAAATTACCATTCCAAAGTTGCACTAACCCTAAAATTTTCCTATAACAATAAACCTAAAGTTGTTAAATTTATGAAATGTATATAGACATAAGTACTATAAACAATTATGCTAGTTAATACTTTCATTTTCAACAAGATATGTTGTCCCTGTTATTCCAAAATTAGGTGTCAATCCTTTTCTTTCAAGGGAGAAGTGCATTATGCGATGTACCCAATGTAGTTAATGAGATCCCTCAATCCTTCTCCCATAACTCTAAGACTCCCCTAGGTTTAAACAATTATGTTTTATATTGTTATGTGGTTTATTAAGGAAGTTAATAAGTAAGAGTGTGGTTAATATTGTTATAGAAGGATAAACGTGAGTTATAAACTACATGGAAGCTATATAGAGGCTATAGGGCATTTTATTTTCAAAACATACATCATTGCAATGGCCTACTTCCACTACTGCGACACCCTACTTCCATCGTTGCGATGCTAGATGAAAAAGGCCACCATCACCCTGACAAGATCCCATAATTTTGACATTGGGACCATAAGTTTAGATTTTTCATTTAGAGCATTTAGCGCTATGACGCTGAGTTTTCATTGTCTCTAAATCTCACTAGAAAGTCACCAGAAAACTAAAAGGAAAAATCCCTAAGAAGATAAGCTCTAAAAACCTTGTTTAAAGTGCTTAAATGAAAATCTAACACCGAAGAGAGACTTAGGAGATATGAAAACATTAGGTTTTAAAGTTTCTTGACTAGACATGACGAATTCCTGTCCTACGTGAATAGTGTTTTCCACTGGCAGAAATAGTACCCCCATCGTATGAATAGTAAATGACCTTCTATAAATTTTCCTTGTTTTTTAGACCCGTTGAGTTTAGTTTTGAAGTTTATTTAGGCAAAGTTAACTTCAAGAGTTTGCGAGAATGAGCTAGTTAATTTTGTGTTTGTTGCCTTATAAGTAGATTACATATGCTATACCATGTTTCTGATATCATTTCAAGTTTTAAAATATATTTAATACGTTTTGTGGCATATATTATGTGTTGGGAATTTTATGCTTAGTATTTGTTTCAAGTATTTTGTTTGATACTAAAAGTTAAAGTCTTATTAAGAGTCTTTTGCACTGAAATGCTTTGCTATAGAGCCATTAGGATACTAGACTAGTATATCTTAGGAATCACTCCTTTGATAGTATGATGAACAAAATTTGAAATGGAATTGAGTTCTAGAATTGTTAAAAATAGAATTAAGTTTGGAATATATTACAAATCTGGGTTATGGAATCTTAAAATTCATATTACATTAGATGATTATTGAACTTTGGAAAGTGTGTATATATATATATATTTGTAATTATTGATACCGATTAAGAAAATATTATATTAGTATTGGTTATTGAATGATATTCTAATACATATTATGGTTTGTGATTTCTTTATATTGAACTAAGTATTTGAAAGGTTATTTTGCAAATGAGATCTTTACTAAACAATAATTTGTTTGATTTTGAAATATATTGATTTTCTAAGGCTAGAAAGGACATAAGTTTTAGGACATAGATTTAATGGTACATATTTTGAAAATGTAGTCTGATTAAAAGGGGAAGTACGATGCCTTTTGGCAAGAATGCAATTTTATATGTTTGGACTTGGCGCATGAATTGCCTTATGGAAAAATGTGCAATGAATTTTGTTATTGATTTAATGTAAGCTAGTTTGATGGAAAGATCAATTTCAAGAAATTTTTTTAGAGCTTTTATTTAATTTTGAAATTACTTTTAAATCATTATTTTATAGGGAAGAGTATTTTCCAAAAACACTATCTACTAACAATAGTAGATGTTAGCCTTGGAACATCAACTAGAAGAGGTGATGCTAGCCTTGTTTGTTGACTAACACATGTGGACTTATTTGGCTATTATAAAGTAATGGCAAAATGCCTCCTATTATAGGATGATTGTGTGATTGATTATAGGTTGGTTGCCTGATTGATTATAGGTTTTTTATATGATGGAATGTATTTTTTCTCCCTTGTTGTGTGCTTGAAAAAAAGAATGCCATAATGCCTCATATTATTATTATTATAGACTATTGCCTAATGAACGAGTAAATGCCTTCCCTTGCTTTGTACTCGGGAATAATCCATGATTTTAGTGTAGAATCCTCCCAAATATGCTATTTTAAAATTAAGTTGTTTATGTTAAACATGACAATATATTCTTGATTAATTGTAAAGTTTCTATAATTAGCTTTTAGTTATTTTGTTTACCCAAAAAAAAATACTTTCTAATAGTAAATAATCTACCTTATTTATTTTACTCTAATATATTTATACCATAATAAAACTCTTTAGACATATAAACTTTTGACAACCTTATACATTCACTCTTTCACTTCATTAAAGTCTTGATAATTAGATTCATTAACTTTGTTAAGTATATTGATAATCTTGGTAATTTTTTTTTATTACGATTTGGTCTTATATTTTATATATTTAGGATTTTGGAATCAACTATGAAAGGGTACCATAAAGTTAGCCAAATGATATATAATTTCGTTTTGTTATGGATTATGGGTTTTTTTTTACTTGTGTTAATGTTGGAAATATTATTTTGAAAGTGACTAAGCATGTTTCTTATCTGGGGCAAAAAATGATTAAATGTTTTGGTAAAAGTGAAAACATGGATTTAATCACTTTCTTGGAAAACTCATTAATCTAATTATTTTAAGTACATAATTGTAATTTATCAACTCCAGAACTTATGTTTTATTTAATTTTCTTAGTAACATATTATTGTAAATTTTAAATGTTGTATTGATAATTCTATATGTTTTCCTTGTTTAGGATTTCTTTATTTGGACTAAAAATTTACTAGGGAATTATTAATTTTTATTGCTTTGTTTGAAATAATGTATTCTATTTTAATATATTTTAGTTTATTTTAATTTTAGAGTAAATATACCATTTAGTCCTTACTTTTACTATGCCCCTACAGTTCAATTTCTATATTTAAGACACGTCACAATATAATTCCTAAATCTATGAAACGTCATACATTTAATTCCCTCCACGATCTCTTTCGTGACTGGAAGCTGATGTGGACCATTTAGTGCCTACGTGGCACGTTAAATTCCACATCACTGTGCTAAATCATCAATCACTCAGCTTTGTTTTTTTTTAAAAAAACCCCAATGCTTCAAATTCTCCTCCCCCGCCACCCGAAAAGTCCCCATTTATGTAATCTTTGGAACCCAGCCCTTGCAAACACCATTTTCCACCACCACTATTTTTGCTTCTAGAAAGACACCGTCGTGTCGTCATTTCCATTCCCAATGATGAACCCTTTCCTGAGTGAGAACGATAACCCCCTTCTCAGATTCGAGTGCTATTTGCTAGATCTTAGTCATTCCCCTTCAAGCCCTAAGTGCCATTTGTTGAATCTGAGCACGACACTATTATGCCATTTGAGCTTCTTCATTGATTATAGGTAAGGTCTCACCTTTGTGTGTTAGAGTTGATGAACCCTTTGTGTTATAGCCCTAACTGTAGCTTGTTGAATATAGAATGAGGATTGTCTCTTATCTTGGGCTTCTGATATTATAGTTATAGATATTTAATATTCAGATAAAGATTTAGGGACCGAATAATTTGCTAAATTCCATAGGATTTAGCTATATAACATTCAATTTTTTATATGGGAATTGTACCACTATTGTAGTAGCCTATTTAGGGACCGCATGTTCTTGACTTAGTCAAGCTGTATTTAAGTACTTCAGGGACCACATGTTTTGCATTGAGGGACCACGAATTTGTTTGTTGTGGCAAAGTGGAATATGTCTAGTGTGGAATTTTGTCTTTGGCTTAATAAAAAAGTACTTCTCATATATCGTTGACATTAGAAAACATGTCTTGATAATGAAATTGACCATAATCCTTCCCTTATGCCTTCCATTGAACACAATAATGCCCATACCTTATTTGCTATTTAAAGAAAAATCGATCTCTTGTGGCCATTGAGGCATAAAAAATGGGCCGAATATAACGCATGCCTTCCATTTCAATTATGCTTATTAAGGCCAAGTTTTTGTAACTTTTTCATTTACCGATAATGGAAAAAATTTTACTTCCATCTATTGCCAAAAGATATTAAGTTTGCCTTATATTTGGGTTTCACTTCTATGTTTTGTGGTGTTTATAGTAACCAATCTTTGTTTACAACAATTGTTAAAGATGGCACAACCTTTAAATTTGGTACTTCACCGTGGGGGTTACTTTGTGATATGCAGAAGGTGAAGATGATGCCTGGGATGATTTGGAGATTGATTACATTTCTATCCCAGTTATAGACCAAATATATAAATAGCATAGCTATAATGAATACCATCAGATTTTTTGGCTAGTTCCAGGATTTGAATTGGAGGATGGACTAAGGCCCTTGGCCGGTGATAAAGATATAATTCAATTGTCTGAGGCTAATAACCAAACAAGTAAAGAGCATATTTATTACAAGCACAATGTCGACATGCCATATGTTATGCTTCCTAACCTACCTTTAAAGTGGCATGAAAATGAAGGCACAAGTGCAATGACTGAGGAATCCCCATTAGATAAACATGATGATAACACTATAGATGATGATACATATGAGCAAGTGTAAAAAGAGTCTAAAGATGATGAAGATGTTATAGTAGAAAGCACGGTATAAAATTTTCCTTTTTCTTGTAAATATAGATTGCAAAATTATTTATTTATTTTTCCTTTTAACTTGTTTGTTTTAATGAAAAATATTGTAGGACAACACAACATTAGATGGAGAGGGAGGAAGAGAAAGACCGATAAATAGAACAAAAAAAGAGTTGAAAAAAGGGCAGTAAAGCACGTTTACTTTTGGTCTTGAGAGCTCACATACATTAGAGGTAGTAGTGAGCTCAGATGATGATGATATAAGGTAAAAGCCTAAAGAGATTGGTAGCCCAGTGTGCTATGATTAGGATGATAATAGTTAAACGTTAAGGAGTTATCTGACCTTTATGCCAAATGCAGAATATGGGAAGGTGGCAATAGAGCTAGCCATGGAGTTTCCATCCCTTCAGGTGTTCAAAATTTCTTTGTAAAACTATAGCATTGCCCTTGGAAGGTAGTTCAAGTATGTGAAGAATGATAAGGTCAGGGTTAGTGCACGGTGTAACTCAAAGCAATGTGGGTATGAAATTTTATGTAGTTAGCGCAATGAAACGAGTATCTTCCAAGTAAAGACATTAAAGGATGAGCATTCATGTTCTAGGGGATTTAAGAATAGGAAAGCAAACAAAAAATGGCTAGCAAATGACCTCATCCTAATAATTAGAGCACATTCAACAATGAAACATGGTGAAGTATTTGATTGGTTTAAACAAAACAGAAAAATCCACATTGATCACATCCAGATATATAGGGCAACAAAGATGGTAAGGCATATAGTTGAGGGGTCAGAGAAAGAGCAGTATGCTGCACTGTGGGACTATTGTGAGGAGCTCAAGAGGACTAACCTTAGATCTTCCCTTTTTTGGAAAGTAAATACATTGAACTCAGATTAGTGTCCTATCTTTAACAAACATTATATATGTTTGGAGGCATGGAAAAGAGGATTTAAGATTGGTTGTAAGCCTTTGATTAGACTATGGACATTTTTTGAAAGGATATTACGAAGTCCAATTAGTGGTTGTATGTTCAATGGATAGGGACAATTCCTTCTTTGGCATGCGCATTTGTCAACACGGAGTCAAAGGACACTTGGAAGTGGTTCTTAGAGATGTTATTGGCATACATAGGAGTCTATCAAGAATATGGGTGGAATTTTATCACTGACTAACAGAAGGTAAAACTCTAATTTTTTATCATATGCATATGTTTTTACCTTTTCTTTTTCTGGTTTTAACTTTACTATTTGTTAATGTTGTTTTTCTTGCTATTGTGTTATGTATGCAAGGGTTATTTCCAGCAATGCAAGAGGTGATGCCTGTTGTTCACCATAGATTTTGCACGAGACATCTATAAACAAAATTTTACAAATAGTGGAAGAATGTTGACATGAGAAGCCTCCTATAGGAATGTGTAAACAACACAATGGCAAATACCTTCACTTGAAACATGGAAAGAACGAAGGCTGTAGACAAAAAAGCATGGGCTTTCTTGAATAAATATCCAGCCTCCTTTTGGTCTAAGTCTAGGTATAGTCATTATCTAAAAAATGACTCTACATTGAATAATGCATGTGAACAATTCAACCATTGTATTGAGAAGTTTAGAATCAAGTCCATAATAACAATAGCTGAAGAGTTGAAGTTATTTCTTGTTAGAAAGATGAACAAGGAAAAGGCCAAGGCAGCTAGTTACAACGAGCCTATATGTCCTATGGCCTAAGATAAATTAGAGATTGAAAAGAGGGAGAATTTTAAATGGATTCTGCATTGGTTAGAGGACCTAAATGGTTAAGTTTGAGGTGGAGTATAGGCCCTCAAAAGTTGTAGTTGACTTAAGTAGTTGCACTTGCTCTTGCAACTCATGGTAGCTAAATGGGATATCGTGCAAGCATGCAATTTCTTGTATGGCATATAAAAAATAAAAGGCTAAAGACTATGTTGACCCATATTATTTAGTTGTAACATGGAGGAAGACATATGAGCCCTATATCTACCCTACAGCAGGTCTAGAGTATTGGAGAAAGATTGGATGGCTCCTTGTTTTTCCTTCTCCATTCAAGAGACCACCGGGTCATGCAAAGAAGCAATAAAGGAAAGATAAGAATTTTCCATCAAACCCTTGTAAATTGAAAAGAAAGTATGGAAAGACCGTATGCTCAAAATATGGTTGTGTTCACCACAATATCTGAACATTCAAGGGTGAGCCTCTCAGGCAGAATGTGGTGGTAAAAAACATTAGTTTATCATTATTAACTATTTTTTTATGATTCATCCTTAAATACTGCTAATTTTGAACACTGCTTATGATTCATTTATGTTACAATCTTAATCAACTTAACACGCTACACCAATAGCACCATCACAATCATATTCGACATAAAAAGGAGAGGTATAAGCATTAGTTTTAGTTTTGTGGTTTAGATAACTGAATCCTGATTTGATAAATTTGCAACAGCTATCCAGCCAACTTGCATCTAGGCCACCACCACTTTCACAAGAAACACAAGAACCAAATGTGTAACAACTCTATTTTTTTACATATATACATTTTTTTTTTAAATTTCATGAAGTCATTACCTCTTTACTTCTAACTATTTAACTCATAATAACATTCAATTAATTTAACCAAGTATAATTAAGGTTTACATATCATTAAGTAACAACATTCATACATAAATCAAACACATATATGTCTACATCTTATTCATCCATATTGACCAGTTTTGGGGATACAGGTGCGGATGGTTGCACCTTCACCGGAATCTTAGCCAACTCGACCCAACGTACGCTAAAAATCTGTCATAGAGAATATCTGCATATTTAGTCCTCTAAACATGATATGGAAATATAGTGAGAATTAAATCCTAGTAGGTTCAACAATAAATCATAATTATAATTAATATAGATCTTCATGTCATGTTCATCTGTATAAGTAACAACAAATATCTTAGGTCACATGAATGCACTTTACCTATGCATATGAAAATCATACAGAAATGACATGTATGGCATGAATAACTATTTTTAGAATATCATATGATGACTATCAACTTATTTTTATATCAAGCTACCCTAGTCAGGGTGAGTACTTTCTACTCTTCGATACGGGTTTTTCTCGCTCCGTCTGACATGGCACACTTTCTCTTTCTTTTCTCATTAACATAATCATAGTCGTGAGTAGGGTGTCCTCTACTGGTGCATCACACAGACCGCCATGTAACCATGCTCGTCTCTTTTCTTTTCTTTTCTTTTCACGTTAATAGCTAAAAATATGATTTCAATAACAAGTATGTTCATTATACTCACATGCCATAATTTATCATCAAAGCATAATCATTACAAAAAATCATTGGTAAAATACAATCTTACAATAAACATAATCATTTTCAAGTATCAATTTATACAATATTTCCATGTCAAAATTACACACTTAAGATGGTAAGGAGTTCATGCAATGGCAATGGCTATGGCATACACTAGTTATTTATTATTTTTATTTATAAGAATCTTCTTTTTTTTAAAATATTTTTTCCTTTCTCACTAAATAGAGCATAACACCCTCATTTTAAATCTGATTGAGATTATCTTAATGTCAATTAAAAGATAAAACAATTCTCTAAAACCCTTATGTTGAACATTTTAGTGAAATCTTAATTAATTGTGGTGTTATTACTCCCTCAAATTCAATGTTATTTCTTCTCAGGTAGGTTCAGACCTCTACTTACTAATCTGACCATATCTCCCTCATACGAACTTCCCTTGAGGTGATTCGAAAGCTTATAAAAATTAAAGACACTTATATACAACTTTCAAGTTTATCATTTCTTCAGATTCCTTACTAATTATTCCTAAAATATTGAAAACAAAAACACTTACATTTACTACCCTGGATTCTAGACTGATTCTAACCTCTACTCATTTATTATGTTAACAATTTTCTTTAATTCCCTACAGCTTTTGCCCAGAATTTCAAACACAAAAGCATACTTAACAGATTCTTCCTTCGTAAGCTAGTTTCTTACCACTGCTTACAAATTGGACAATATCTCCCTCATCTGGACTCAAAATTAAGTGATTCCAGTGGCTAAAAATCTGTGAGACATAGATCTACATTTTACTTGTTAACCATTTCTTTTAATTCCTAGCCAATTCTTCCTAGAATTTCAAAAGTAGAAGCTTCCCTGGTTACTCCAAAATCCATTTTCCTAACCAAACCTTTCCTAAGGTTTTAGTTCATCATTATATTAAGTCTTCTTCCATTTTCTTCCTAATTTACATCTAATCATATTCTATCAATTTTTCATCACATTCAAATATGCAAAATAGCAGCATAAAAATCCTAAAATTTTGCCACCCACAACTATACCTATGCAGAACTTTCCACACCAACCGAAATGTTCAAAAAATTCATCATATGCAAGATAACATATAACATGATATAGCAGCATCCATGACCAATCATCAAAGTACCAATATTGTAAATTTCATCAAAGATCTAAGATCAAAATCCCATATAAATGTTATAAATTTCAAAGCTTTTCTTTAAAAAGAGATATTGTTAAACCTACCTAAAGATCATCTTCAATAAGAGAAGGATGGTGAGTTTTGAACCCTAAGGATGAAGAGAAAAGATGGATTCAAGTAGAGATTAAGCTAACTTACCTTGAGTACTTAGTCCTCTAGACTTTTCCTCCTCTTTCTCTCCTTTCCTCACTCTACCTTGCTTATATTTTTCCTCTCCCTCACTTGGACAAAATTATAATGTTATAAAGGTAGTTTTTTCTTAAATAAACTATCAAGTGGTTCACCTTTCATAATCATGGGTCTACCTTATCACAATTAGGATGCACTTGGTTATTTTTCAGGGAAAGACAACTCATGTTCTTGTCTTCCTTTCTGTTAGTCAAGATATGCATAGCAAAAGGAGATTTGTATTTTGAAAATTATGATAAAATGTTCTTAAGACAAGGGACAAGGTCCCTTTGATTTAGGGATTCTTTTTATTTATTTTTTGTCTCACTCAAGTATGATAGGTTTGACTTTCTAGGTGGAAAATTTCCAACCCTTGAATCTCCCTTGCTTGGCTGAAATTATTTGTGTAAGATAATGATGTTTTGCCGTAATGCCATGTATTATTACCTATTTGTTGAAATTATGAATGTAGGATATAGATGTTTTGTCCTAATCCCATGTGACCTAATCTTGATTATTATTACACTGCTATTTCTTCAAATGATTCTTATTTTTCCCTCTTAGATTTTCTTACCCATTTTCTTTGCTTTGGCTGAAATTCTACATTTCATAGAGGGCTTGGTCACATTTTCATGGTTTGTGGGCTATCGGTTCAATTTCTATATTATAGTCCAAGTCTATGTTTTATTTCTTGCTTGGGCTATTCTATTAGCTTGCTAGAAACTCATGTGAAGTGGAAAAAATCTGTATGAAGTGTCCATAGGTGAAAGCCCAAAGTTTGGGTGGAGATGTTAAACTTAGGAACTCTAGCTCTTGAATTAAGAAAAATTACCCTAATCCAATCTTCTTGAAATTTTAAGACCTTTACTTACTTCCAAAAAATTTATCTTCCTTAACCAAGAATTTTGCCTCTCTTTAGTATGTTATTTCAAATTTTTTCCTATGATGTTTTTCTCTCTTTACTTATTCCCTTAATGTTACAAAAATTTTCTATGTATACACATAAGGTGAAGAATTTCTAAGGATTATATTTCTTTAAATATCTAAAAAATTTCTAATAAATTTTGTTTCCTTAACTAAATATTTATGTACCTTTATTAATAAAAGAAACGAAATTAGGAATGTTACAAAATGTACTAACTACAAATATTTCTCATTTCATTTAATGTGTTTGATTATTTTCTAACAAATAGTTTCTAGTTTTAATTTACTGTGCTCAATTCTTTGAGGTGTCTGGATTGGGAATCACATCAAACAACATAGCTCATTTGAGGCCACCTTGTCCTTTTAGAAGATCAAGAAGGTCCAAGCAAGTTATTCTTGCCTAGGAATCTTTGTCTAACGGTGTCAATCAAATAAGAGAGAGCTTAATTGGCACTAATTAATGGAATACTATTGGCATTGGCCATCTATTTAGATTAGTTATCACTATTTTTTCCCTTTTAACGTGGACATCTATTGGCAATGCATGCCTTTTTTTAATATAAACTAGCCAACAATGTTTTTTGTCTTATACTGGCTACCTGTAGTAGTGGCATAATGATGTATTAATTATTTATTACAACATTTTAATATTAAGGTAATCTTGATCTTACTCATGTTGTCATTGGTGTGTTGGTATTTTCATTTCTTCTCATAAATTTGTGTAACTCTACCTATATTCGTATAGCCGGTCCCTAGCCAGGATAAAAGAGGAGGGTTGTGTTAGGCATGCGAAAGCCAACATAAAACTTTGTCGTAGCTACATGAACATGGATAAACGAAGCAATAGTGTTAAAGCTAGGTCGTTGCCCAGAAGCAACATGCTGTATAGCTCGAGTGTAGTGTCAAAAGAGCAAGGGTTGCTGCATCGGCATCGGGATGCAGTGAAAAATAAGCAAGGGTTCCCACACTTTAATGAATAGGTGTGGGCAAAGAAGTTAGTTCATGAGGGAAGGATCCGTTTTGGAACTTGGAATGTAGGTACACTCACAGGAAAATCAATGGAAATAGTTGATACCATGATTAGGAGAAGGATCAATATCATGTGTCTACAAGAAACTAAGTGGGTAGGAGAAAAGTCAAAGGAATTAGATTCTTCAGGTTTTAAGTTTTGGTACACCAACAAGACAAGAACTAGCAATGGTGTAGGTATAATAGTTTATAAGAAGTGGAGGAACAATGTAGTAGATGTGAAAAGATTAGGAGATAGGATTATAGCTTTAAAGGTTGTAGTTAAGCAGAACAATTTTAATGTGTTTAGTGTATATGCACCCCAAGTGGGATTAGAGGAGCATCACAAGAGAAATTTTTGGGAGGATTTAGAAGGTTTGATTCAAGAAATACCTTTGTGAGAAAAGATTTTCCTAGGAGGGGATTTGAATGGTCATGTGGGGAGGGAATCTAAAGGATACGAGGGTATACATGGAGATTTTGGATTAGGAGAAGCAAATTAAGAGGGTAAAACTTTCTTGGATTTTTCTTTAGCTTATAATTTTACCATAGCAAATACTTGTTTTAAAAATCGGATAGAACATCTTATCACATACAAGAGTGGAGGAGCAAGCTCTCAAATAGATTTCTTCTTGATAAGAAAATCAGATAGAAAGTTTTGCATAAATTGTAAAGTCATACTTGGAGAGAGCTTGGCTACCCAACACAGCGTTTTAGTTTTAGACGTACGAGTTAAGAGAAGAGTAGAAAGAAAGAGTAAGAAAACAATTCTTAGAATTAGGTGTTGGTCTTTGAAGAATGAACAACAAAGGAATTTTCAAAGAAGAGTGGACGAAGAGAGACTTTGGGAGATCCAGGAAATGCTAATGATATGTGGGATGAGATGGCCAAAGGGATTAGGAATATAGCAAGAGAGATATTTGGAGAATCAAGAGGGGTTAGACCTAAGGGTAAAGAATCTTGGTGGTGGGATGCGGAGGTGCAAGATAAGATTAAGGTTAAAAGAGAGTGTTATAAGGAATGGCACTTAAGTAAAGATAATGAAAATTGGGATAAATATAAAGTGGCTAAGAAAGACGCTAAGAAGGCTGTGAGTGAAGAAAGATCTAGAGCTTTTAAGGGGTTATATCAATCTTTAGGAACTAAGGATGGAGAAAGAAAAATTTACAAGCTTGCGAAGGGTAGAGAAAGAAAGACAAGGGACCTAGATCAAGTGAAATGTATCAAAGATGGAGAGGGTAATGTTTTGGTAAGGGAGTAAGATATCCAAGCACGACGGAGGAGTTACTTTCAAGGACTTTTTAACGAAGGACATGAGTTGACCTGTGACTCTGACAGACTTAATATTGCAGAAGAGTATCGTAATTATACCTTTTATCGTAGAATTCAAGAGCTTGAAGTAGAGAGGGCTTTGAAGAGAATGGATAATGGCAAATTAGTAGGACCTGATAATATACTTATTGAGGTGTGGAAAAGTTTAGGAAGGAAAGGTATAAGTTGGCTCACTAAGTTGTTTAATGTGATAATGAAATCTAAGAAAATTCTAGATGAATAGAGGAGAAGTACTTTAATCCCTATCTATAAAAATGAAGGAGACATATAGAATTATTCTAACTATTGGGGGATCAAACTCATGAGCCACACTATGAAGTTATGGGAAAAGATCATTGAGCAAAGATTAAGACAAGAGACTTAAGTTACAGAGAACCAATTAGGTTTTATGTCAAGAAGGTCAACTATGGAAGCAATTTATTTACTACGGAGATTGATGGAAAGGTATCAAAGAAGATAGAAAGATTTGCATATGGTTTTTATTGATCTGGAAAAAGCATATGACATAGTGTTAAGAGAGATTTTATGAAAGTCTTTAGAGAAGAAATGAGTACCTATTGTGTACATTTGAGTAATCCAAGACATGTACAACAAGATAACGACTTGCGTGAGAACACAAAATGGGGACACAAAGGATTTTTCTACAACTATTGGACTACATCAAGGGTCTTTTCTGAGTCTGTATCTTTTTAATTTGATTTTGGACGCAGTTACTGATCATATACAAGATTTGGGGCCTCAATGTATGATTTTTGCAGATGATATAGTCTTAATTGGTGAATCGAAGGAGGAAATAAATATGAAGTTAGAGTCATGGAGACAAGTTTTAAAAACATATGGTTTTCGTATAAGTAGAAATAAAAGAGAATATATTGAATTTATTTTTAGTAAGAGACGAACAAATACGAATATAGATGTAAAACTTGGAGACTATATATTAAAAAAAGTTACAAGTTTTAAATATCTTGGGTCCATTATACAAAATAATGGTGAAGTAAAGGAGGACGTAAACCATAGGATTCAAGCTGGATGGATGAAATGGAGGAAAGTTTTGAGTGTCATTTGTGATAAAAAAGTGCCGCTCAAAGTTAAAGAAAAATTCTACCGTACGGTTATAAGACCTACTATATTGTATGGTACTGAATGTTGGGCCATCAAAAGACAACATGAGGATAAACTCAACATTATAGATATGAGAATGTTGCGCTGGATGTGTGGACACACCAAAAGAGATATGATTAGAAATGAGTGCATTAGAGAGAAGGTTGAGGTAGCACCTATTATGAAGAAGATGGTTGAATCTCGCTTAAGGTGGTTTGGTCATGTGTGGAGAAGACCTGCAGAAGCCCTAGTGAGAAGAGTAAATCAAATGGAGAATAGTCCAATAGTTAGAGGTAGAGGGAGGCCAAAGAAAACAATAAGTGAAACTATTAAGAATGATTTAATAGTTAATAACTTATCTATTGATCTCATTCATGATAGGCCACTGTGGCACCGTTTGATCCATGTAGCCGATCCCACCTAGTGGGAAAAGGCTTAGTTGTTGTTGTTGTTGTCATAAATTTGTGTGCTTGTATTATTTTGTTACATGTATGAAATGTAATTGAAAAATGGGATTTCTTGATACTTGTTAGTTGATAATATAGAATGTAATCAATCATCTTATAGAAAATATAATTTAAATATGTTCAGAGAGATAAATAGGGAAGAACAACAATTTAGTAATAATTTGTATTATAATTACAATGTTTAATTAATTCCTTACAAAGCAATATTTTACAATAGTACAATTTCTTCAACTATTCTATTTTGCAATAATACAACACTTTCATATACAAAGAAATATTAATTCATAATGTGTTATTGTCTTCAAAAGCAATCTAGCAAAGGATTTTTGATATCCTGCTTCTTGAGGTTCAATAACATCAACCTCACTTCCATTGTGCATAAGCTAAAGTCCCAGCCTAATTTCCATGGTTTTGTTAGGTTCCTATGGTCAGAATAAAATAAATAAATAAACCCATTTAAATGAGAAGACCAACGCAATAGAGCATATATGTTTGTGTCCACAAACTAGTTGAGTGTGAAGTAAGTGACTCAATATATATTTGATGAATCGTGGGGTTGGTACCAGTCTCCTTCGAAGTTGTGAAAGCAATTATAAGTCATGAATTGGAAGTTGGGAACGCAAGGCATAATATAATATGTATAATAGTATAATTGATTAACAAAAGGAAGACAATTCAAGGGCAAAAAATAAATAACATAGGAATGCAATAGTCTAAATAAAGACAATTTCCTATTGAAAGTGCTTACACATACCACAAATAAGATACTTCCACAACCAAAAGGCTTCCACAAACCATAAATACTACAAAACTGAATGATAGGGTCCCTCTAATCAATATTTGAACATCCTTTAGTTTCATACCTAATAGCAAGAGATGCACATCCAACATGCTCATCAAGTCATTATCAATTTATTAATGTTCATATTCTAATATGCAACAACTCAAAATAAATCAAAGAAACCAAAACTATTGGAAATTACCTGTTTATGGGCGTACATTAAACTGGTGAAGTATGTTTCTTCTGTGACAATGATGCTCACTTCCATATATGCTTGAATATCACATAATAAAGACTCATTCAGCAACAAACTGAATTGATTTACCATAAACCATTAATAGGCCATAACAAAAGACATTACATAATTAAAAGTATAAGCTTTGGCCTTTATAAAGCCATTGATGAGAATAATCAAATTATTTCATAAGGAACTTTGTTTTAGAACAATTTACATACTTCAACTTTCTTTTCCTATTAAATTTAGGGGATTATTGAGGGGATTCAAATTTCTTAAGGAAATTCAACTTCATCAGAGGGCAAGAAAACTAACAAATAGGCCACACATATAATCAACTGAGAAGGATAATACCTAGACTTAGAAACATTGATTGGACCTATGTGAGCAGGACTTAAAGGAGAATGACCCGACACCGAAGAAGGAGAACCACCCAAGCTTGAAGAAGGTTGAAGTAGATTGAACAAGACTGAAGACATAGGAAGAGAATGACAAATTACGCTTAGGGCTTGATGGGGAATGACCTAGATTCAGGGAATAGAGCTTGAAGTTAGGAAGAGGGCTGTCCTTCTTCTTAAGAAATGGTTTACCATTAGGAAAGGAAATGATGACACGAAGAGAGCATTCAAGAAGCAAAAACAACGATGGTAAATAATGGTGTTTCATGGGGGATAGGTTCCAAAGGATAAAGAAATGGGGATTTTTCGGGTGTGGGGGAAGGAGAATTGACAATACAGTACACTGAGGATTTGTTCTTTTTTTAAACTGGCTCATTGATGATTTGGCACAATGATATGGCATTTAACATGCCATATGGGCACTAAATGGTTCACATCAGCTTGCAGTCATATGAAAGATCACGGAGGAAATTAAATGTCCAATTTTTTGTAGATACAGGGACTATATTATGCCATGTCTTAAATACGAGGACTGAACTGCAGGGACATAGTAAAAGCAAGGACTAAATGATATATTTACTCTTAATTTTATTACATTTTATTTTACAGTATCTTATTTTAGTCAATTTTATTTTTTTAAAAAATTAGTATAACGCCACTTAAATTTCTAAATTTTAAGCTTCATGTTTGAATAAAACTATAGTAGATTTTCTTTCATTCATTGATTTAAATTGTATATTATTTTATTGTAAATTTTATATAATTCTATATTGTCAAATATTAAATTTTCCTTTTTTATGTAACACATCTTCTTGACTTATTAATTTTTGTGAAAAACTTATGCTTGTCGCTTGTTCTGTTTCGTTATAGAATGTGTTACCTACTCACTAAGTTGTAAAACTCACCCCTCTGTTATCATGTTTTTTAGATAAAGCTTGGATACAAGTTTTTTCTCTACAACTAGTTGGCGTATAGGATAATTTGGATAAGCCCTACTTGTTCTAGTGGGCTTAGTTTATTTGTTTGTTGGCAATGTATTTTGAACTATAAGGTATGCTCCATTTACCACAAGCAGGATATCCGCTTTCGTTGTTTCTAGTAGATGTAAATTTGGGTTAACAAAAACATTTTTAGGTAAAGAATAAATCTTTCAATGGATATTTATGTATGTATTTTATATGCAAATAGGTTTGATTTATGTTTTGTTTTTTTATTGTTTTAAATAAGTAAATATATGACCATTGTGTTGTGTTTATTATTAGTTTAGGGCTTACGGGATGAGATCTTCCTAATTTTTTGTGCCAATTATGTACTCTTGAAATATGGGTTATGGCAAAGGTGGTATCAAAGCTCTAAGTTTTCTTATGGTTCAACGGAGTAAGGATTCTTTAATAGGACCTTAAAAACAAATGAGTTGAACATATTTATAATTAAGGTGCTGTTAGATGATTCTATAGAACGTCAAATCCATTTCTATTTAGAGTCATTTCCATTTGATATATTATGTGATAGATACCAATGGGCATTCGAAATGCACTTGTTTGAATGTCATAAATATGCTAGCTATAACATGAGCAGCCATTAAGAGGGTTACAGACGATGAGTTAGTAGCTGAAGCATCTACTTAGTCTATTTATTTGATTCTCGAAGACCATTATAAAGATCAACTGAGTAAGAAAGTTAAGGGACATAATCAAGGCGGTAGTATCCCTAAACTAAGTATGCATGGTCTTGTTGATAGCAACATTCCTATGAAGGAAATATAATCTTATGTTGGAATATGAGAGAGACACATTGCTAAGATAGCAATAGATAGACAAAGATTGCAGAAGAATTGTGGATACTTTAGCAAGATTAGTAATGAAATAAGGTATAAGGGATCATCAATTATTAAAGACTACTATGGTTGTTCAAGGTCAAGTAGGATAAAAAAATGTGGTTAATATTTTAGAGAAATAAGACAAAGATTATAAGGATAGGTTATACGGTAAATTAAAGGAAACTTAATGAGAAAGACTATCCATTCTAGAAATGGCTGCTTCCACTTAGGGTAATGTCATAGAGAAACATGTGTTTGCTTTTGATATAAATGACTCAGGAATATGGTTAAAGATTGTCCTTAGTCTCATGATACAATTAGATATTAGTATCGTTTCTTTTATCATATGCATCTAAAGAAGATCAATTAAGAAAAAATGTATGATAGGTGGGAAAATTGTGCATTAATGTATTATCTTTTGTCCCTTAACTAGCCATTGACTTGTGTTTGTTTCTCTGTTCATGTTTTATTTTATTCTATTATTTTGGATACTGCTTTGCTGTGTTTTTTCTTGTAGGTAAGTAAGAAGGCCCAAGAAACAAGGCAAAAATAAATATTTGAAGAGGTTTTTGGACTAAAAGTAGGTCAAGGAGAAACCACGCAAAGAACGAGCTTCAAAAGATCCAGAAATGGACAAAATAGACTCAAGAATGGCCTGGTCGTGTTTTGTGTTTAAACATATGTAATGGCCATCAAAATAGCCTAAAGCATGGCTTGGTTATGTCTTATGATACAATTATACTTTGGGTCTAGAAATCACTACCTTTTTTAATGTTTTAGCACAACCAAAAGCTAAGAACGTCACATTCTGAGTTTCTCTTGTATTTGTGACAATGTAAAGTTAGGCTTTTAGTTTCTATGTGTTTTAGATTGGATTATACATTGGATTGAAGATTATATCTAGTTGGATCCATCTCTAACACCTCATGATCAATTTTATCTCTTTATCCCTACCTCTCTTTCTCTTCTCAATAATTTGTATTGGAGAATCATGAATTGTTTACTAAAATTGAGTTTGATTTTTATTTCAATAATTTTTTATTAAATTTTATTCTAGGATCAGGGAAAACCCACTTATAATATATTGATGTTGAATTTTTGAATTTCCATTATGATTGTTTGTCGGTAATCAAATTATCTATTATGCATGATATGTGTTTGATGAAGTGTTTGGCGACCATTTTGTCTTAATCTTATGTAGATAATTGATGAACTGAAAGGAGAAAGTTATTTGTAGAATCTAATAGTTAATTAGGGGTATTTTAATCACAAAAATAGGTTAAGATCCCCTAGAAATTAAATATGTTGGTTAGGATAAATATTAAAGGGCTTAAGTTAATCTAAACTATGAAATCAGGTAATTTGATTAATTTAGATACTATTATTAAACCTTGAAAGAAGATAGTAATGAACTCAAGTTAAACCCTCCCCAATCACTCAAATAATTACAATTGGAAATACTTATATTGGTTGTTGAATATCATAAGTGTGGTGATCCCTAGTCCTAGGTCTTATTATATTTGAATTCCATTATATAACTAGTTTGATTTATTGTAATTTCCCAATCAATATTTCTCTCAAACTCCATTGATTTAAATAGTTCGTTTCGTGAGATACTGGTAATTGATACATTGGTCTCTGAGGGACATAACTAGTATTTGCTGGACTAGCTACAACTATGTCGTGTACTTGTTGTATTTAAACACAATAACAATTTTTTGGTGCCATTGCTAGGGACCAATTAGTGTCAATATTAGTTTATTTTGTGAAATAACTATACATAATCCTCTTTTTACTTTTTTTCTCAATTTTTTATTTATTTTGTTATTTATATCTCTTGTTTTTCCTTTGTAGTTGTGTTGTTCTTTTATGTGAAGAGATGCAAATATCTTGCTATCTTCGATCCTGAGATTGAAAGAACATTATGTAGAAGGATAAGGGAGGAAGACCAAAAACCCAAGGCTTTAACCCTAGTATAGTCAGGCCAGTAGTGGAAGCTAACAACTTTGACTTAAAACCATCACTCTTGCAAATGGTCTAGTTAAACCAATTTGGATGTTCCGCCATTGAAGATCTAAACCTCTACCTTTTAGTGTTCTTGAAATATTGTGATACATTAAATCTCAATGAAGTTTCATCATATGCTAATTGCCTGAGGTTGTTTCCACTTTCTTTGCGGGATAAAGGTAGAGCATGGTTACATTCTCTTCCATAAGGTTTAATCACTACTTGGCAATAATTGTCACACACATTCCTGGCTAAGTACATTCCTCCAAGCATGATAGCTTACCTACGTAACCAAATTAGTACTTTTTCTTTGAAGGATAAGGAGTCTTTATATGAAGCATGGGAATGATTCAAGGAACTTCTCATATTGTGCCTTAATGAACAAATAATTGATGAGGCCTATAAGTTGATTAAATATATGGCACATAACAATTACTCTTAGTCTAGTGATCGATAGTCATCAAGGAAATCAACAGGTATGTATGAAATTGATGCTTTTGATATTTTATCTTCCAAGGTAGACGCACTGTTCCAGAAGCTAGATAAGTTGAATGTGAGCGTTGTTCGTTCATCATCTTTCTCATCTACTTGTGAGATTTGTTGATGTGTTTGCCATGTCACCAATGAATGTGATCAAGGCTAGAGGAACCATCCTAATTTCTCTTACAAATTCAATGCCAACTTACTTCTTCAAAATAATTTAAGATAGCCACCTGGGTTTCAAAATTAGAGGGCTTTTAATCTTCCACCCCAGCCAAAGTCTAATTTGGAAGCTCTGATGGAGCATTTTATAATGATTTAGTCAAAACAAAATAAGTAATTTAGAGCTTAGAACTATACAATGAATGAGGCCATAAAATATTTAGCCTTTAAAGTTCATTTGCTAGCTACTCATAATAAGATGCTTGAGACACAAATTGCACAGCAAGCTAGCTCATTAAACATAAACTATGAAAAACTTCCTAGACAACTTGAAAATCCTAAAGATCATTGCAAAGCATAACATTAAGGAGTGGCAAGCAATTGAATAAGCCAAAAGAAAGATGAGAGGAAAAAGAAGAAGAACCCCATGTTAAATCTGAGGTTAGAAAAGAGAAAGAAACCAAAGGGATGGAAAAGAGGGAAGATGAGCCTAAATATGTGGCTCCTAAACCTTACAAGCCATTAGTCCCTTTTCTCTAAAGATTGCCCAAAGCAAAATTAGAGAAGTAGTATGGAAAATTCTTAGATGTTTTTAAAAAGGTACACATCAATATCCCTTTCTTGGAAGCTGTTTTTCATATGCCCTCCTATGCCAAATTTCTAAAAGAGATCTTCTTATATAAAAGAAATTTTGAAGAGAGTGCCATAGTGTTGTTGTGTCTATTTTACTAGTTACCGCAAGCGCACGGTATAGCTGTAGCTAATCCGGCAAGTACGGGTCGTATCCCACAGAGAATAATGTCAATTACTATAGTGATGTAAAATATGCTATCTAAATCGATGCAATTTGATGAGAAAGTGTTGCAATTAAATAGATGAAAACAACCAATTAAGCAAAGCCTAGGGTTAGAGTTCACCACACTTATGATAGTCAACAACAAGTATGTACCTCTAATTGAAATTATCTAAATTAGTTAGGGGATTGTTTAGCCTTAATTAACTAGCAACCTCTTTCAAGCATTATTAATCATGCCTAGGTTAATCCAATTTCCTACTTTTGTGGTTCTTAGTTTAACCTAGGTTCATTAAGTTATATGCTAACCATGGAAGTCAAATAATTGGTTTTCTCTTGCCAACTAATTGATTCATTGCTAGAGAATCTTAAACTACTTTTATGATTAAGATATCCCTAATTAACTATTAAGTTTAGGTTTTAATCGTCACCTTTCAGTTCATCAATTAAATACCTAAGATGTGATAGATTGGTGATCAGGCATTCTACCAACTCATTCATGCATATAATAGTTAATCCTAATCAACCTAGAAGTGATCACAATCAGGGTTCCAACATTCAATCAAAGTATCATCATATCACAAGTGGGTTTACCGAAACCCTAGATAAAAACTACTCTCACATCATATAATCAGAAACCAAATTCATATTTATTAAGTAAACCATGATAGTTCAGTACAATCTAAAGAGAATGAATAGAGGTAGAAGTAGAGATAAAGAACTGAAGTAGAAAGATGTAACCTGGTGTGCAGAAAAGTAAAGCCGAAATACAACCTTCAATGCTGTAAAATTCTACTCTAGAACATAAAATCAACAATGATTCCAATGAAAATCTAACCTAGGAGTGTTTTCTAAGCCTAAAAACTGAGTCTAAAGTGTCTCCTCCGGTCTGAATATGTTCCTTTGTGTTTTCCCCTGTTTATGTATCAACTTGGTAGCCAAAAACCCTAAAAATCACGTGCAATACAGACCCGAAGCACGGCCGTGCTTCGGGCTAGATTCTGGGAACGTGCTACAGCTTTCGTCTAGAGCACGGCCTGACTGTGCTTCATGCCACCAAGCACGGCTTGGCCATGTTGGGGGCTGACGTGCTGCTTTCTTTCCAATTTTTGGTGTGTTACTTCATTGCTTCCTCCTTAACATATCCCAAGTCCATTTGGCTCTTCCCATGATTCTTTTCTCTTGCTTCTTTGCCTCTTTTGCTCTCCTACAAACACAAAACAAACCAGAGCAGTATCCAGAACAAAGTATAACCAAAAGCAAAGAAATAACCACAAGTTACTATGAATTAAGGGATAAAATATAGTCATTAAGTAGTCAAAATTTCGCTTTATTAAGTGTCATTAACAGTGTAATTATGAAGAGTGTAATCAAACACACTAATTTTGAAGAGTGTAATTATGTTATGGTGTCAAAATTTGGGGACTGAATTTCTTAAGGAGGAGAATGTGACACTTTTAAGTTTAAATAGTTGTTTTATCTTGTTATGATGTTTATTAAGGAAGTTAATCAACTAGTAGAGTGAAAAAGATTCCTATAGAAGGATAAATATGAATTATAAGCTACATAGAGGTTGTAGGTATAGTCGCGGGTACACCACATATAATACCTTACCTATCAAACTAACCTATAGTAGTGAGAGAAAAGGTCGATCCCATAAAGATTGATATTACCTTTTGTGAATCAAATAAAAAGGGGTTTGAATAATGAAAGTAAAATAGAATAATTGCAATTAAAAGGGAGTGATTAAAGATAAAAGCATTGGTTTCGATTGATATCCACCATTAAGAAATCACATTGATAATTGATAACATAATCAATCTTTAAATTGAATATCTATCATTGAGATTCTATCCCTGTTCCTTCTTAAGTTCAATAATTGATGATGGCCACCTCAATTAACCCTAATTAATAAGTAATCCTTTAGCACATTGGTAAAGTATAACTTATTAACCGCATGAAGAATTAAAGAATATGATAGAGCTAAAACAACATAGACCCATAAGATATATTTAATTTAATCAATCATCCAGCATAGGTTTAATAATTCGTAATCCAAAATTATTAATTCCATTTGCCTCTTAAACCATAATAATAAAAACTTTGTTCTAAATATGATTCAGTAGTAGATTAAAATGATGAAATCACTAGTGTGCACCCTAGATATCAACTAAAACAATCATAGGAATAAGAATGGATGAACAAACAATACTCAATTAAAATTAATATAAATAACTTTAATCCACATCTGACAATGCATAAAAGATCCTTGAAGTTTCAATCTTCCTCAACCAACAAAAAGGAAACTAGCTGTGTAGGGCCATAATAAAATCTAGAGAATAAGAGAAGAAGGTGATTGAGAAATTGATGATTTGATCCTTGGACTCTTGAATGATTGGAAGATTCTTTCATGCTTCATTTCCTTCTTAATTAAAGGTTGGGAGCATCCTAAATGAAGTAGAATTTCTTCTAGGTAAATTCCTAGGCTTTTGGGCTTCAATTAGGGTTAAAAATCCCTAAAAATTGCATTAAAAATGGTGCTGCACTGGCTCGAATTAAAGCTTCCTATGTCATTCATGGAGGATCCTTGATGTCTAGTTTAATTTGAAATTTTTGGGACTAATAAAAGTCTTAAAGTTCTACTGCATGACAAGCAACCACATTAGTAATAAAAAGGGATCCAAACCAAGGGAGGTATTTCTTACCTTTGTGGGGTTTAACCCCTTTGATCTCTAAAACACAATGCAATTATATAGTTGGGTCTATGCCTTTAAGGGTTACAATTATTTTTTGTAACGACACATCCTTTTTCTTGAAAAATAAGCATTAATTCCTCCTCTTTCTGAGAACCTAGATTCTTCGCAACTATGATAGATTGTGCATCTCTAACTTCTAAGTTTTTTAGGTGATCAACAAGAGGTAATAGATTTGATCTAAGATCCTTCAAAACAGAAGATGCATCATCATAGGTATACTTCAAGTAAGTGGGAAATTTCGAGAGCTCTTCATACTTAGCATCATATTGGGGTACAGTCATGTTTCCTTGCTTCAACTGTATGAATTCAACCTCATTTTGATTCTTCACATTATCTGGGAAATATTTATCATAAAATGTTTCTTTAAAATTATCGCAGGTAATAGGAGTATCATTGGTCTGCCATTGTCTGTACATACTTTTCCACCAATGCTCTGCCTCACCTTCTAACATGTAAGTGGCTAAGGAAACGTTTTTGGTCTTTACTACACTCTAAAACCCTAAAAATTTTCTCCAGTTGCATGATCCATCACTCCGCTATCACTGGGTCATACTCTTCAAGAAAAGAAGGAGGGTTGGCCTTCCTAAATTGGGCTAGGAGTTTATTCATCTAACTTGGCCTATTTTCCTCTCCAGCACCCACATGAATGTTTCTTGACGCCACTTATCTAAGGGCTTCTTGCACTTGTTAAAGGATTTGTGCTGTGCTGGCTTGGGTTACAGCTTGCCCATAATGCCTGGCAGATAAGGCTTCCATATTCTCAGATATTTCTTTTAGGGTCTTAGCCTTAGTTATCTTATATGCCATTTCTCTGTGCGCACATTTATATATACAAACTTTTTTCATATAATTAGTCACATGACCATAAACTATGTTTACTATATTTAACAACCCAAAAAAAAACATAAAATCAATTTAGAATATCCTAGAATTCGTCCAAACACATAGATAATTCCCTGAACTATTGCTCTGATACCAAAAAGTGTTAACACCTACTAACTAGCATCTTATTTCATATATCCACATCATAGAATATTCTCCTTAAACCTTTTAGTATTATATATTTTATCTTTGTTTTTCTTATCTATAAATTTCTAGCATTGTCTACCTAGCCCCTAAATTCAACAATTCACTTATATTGTTAGTTATTTTTCTTGGATAATCATAAAAGTGCTTCAGGCTATTCCAAGCATTTTCAAATTTCATTTCCTTATAGGCAACTAACTAGGCGTGATATCATTAATTACAACAAAAAGGCTCTCAAGCCATAAAGAAAAAGTATATAGTCCATAAATTATTTTATATCACATTACGAGATGTCTAAAAAGGACTTGACACTCAGCTAAGCCATCCCACATATATTACACAACATGAAAATATACAATCCATATTCCGATGAGTCAACCTTGAAACCCCTGTTGTTCACCTCTTGTTGGAGTACTTGGAAAGTGATTATGTCGACATAAAAAGATGAGATGATAATCTCAATAGCTAGAAAATTTTTTAGAAAAACAATATACATTCCATTCCTTAAAACATCTCTATTTATTTCACTGAAACATAAGCATTAACTGTACATACATACATCATCTTGGTCACGTTAGGGACCCATAACATTTTGGTTTACTTACTCAATGCAATCCTATACCTGCAAAAGGGATATACATCTTCTATTATTGGCCAATACGTGGGGGAAATGTGGCTTATTTGGCATACTTTGGGCAACCCTTAATTCCTAAAAATGCATACATAACGTATCTTTAGACCATCATTCATCATAGCATAAGTCAGGCAACTAGTGAAATTGATAAATTCAATTCATAAACATAAAGAGTGTTTTAAGGAAAAGCTAGCTACCTTAATTCTTGCACAATCACTTCCTTTCCAAGGCTGCCAATGTTACTACCAGCAACTCAAACTAAAACATATAAGAGCTTTTGGTTAATGCATGCATATTAGCACCTAAAATCATAAGTCTCTAGTTTAAGAGTTTCTGCTCCCCAAAATAAAATTGTGATTCTGTTCAGATTAGGGTTATTATTAATTATGAAAAAAGTCCTCTAAAAATTCTAAAATTATCCATGGAGGTTCATCTACATTTCAATTTTATTTCATGGTTCTCTTAGCCCTTAGCACTTCCATTCACCCCAAGAAGTATCTCCATAACCTAAAACAATGCATATTGGTTTCAGTTACATTTCTATTTTGTTTTCCATTCCTTTAGATGGGTAAATTTTTAAAAATTTGTGATATTTGATATGGAGCATACTAGATATGTTATATAATCACCACAAAAATTGCATGTAAAAAATAATTCATTTGCTCCTCGAAAAACACACTTTTTATGGATGTCACCAATTCTGGTTTGTTCTGACTTACTTCTTGTCCCACAAAATTCCAATATTTTATTATATGCATTAACCTGCCTATAATTCTCCAAAATTTGGTGGATTCCTTAATCAGGATACGTGTAATATGTCATAAAACTATCATACAAAAATTCAACATCTAACCCGTTCAATGTTTAGCATTTCCATCGACAGCTTAAGCTGTCCAGCAGATTGTTCTCAGCACCGTTTTGATTGTAAATGGCCTATTTGTACGTTCTCAAAAATACAAAAATTTCTAGAATTGATTATAAATATTTCAAGACTTTTCTCACCAAATATTAGAAAATTTAAAGGCTATTTACCCAATCAAAAATTCCAAGAACACAGGGCCTAAAAGTTTTAAGTGCAGAATGTGTGGTGCTTCAACATGTTTGTTACTTAGATGGCAAAGATTGTTCCCTACCACTAGAGTTCCATGTTTTCAAATTTCACATCTTGCATCTCATGCTTAAGAATCACCCATTCATAACCCAAAATGAGCTCAACTCACTACAAACCAACTTTCCTCAAGAGGGGAAATACTCACCTTGTGCAGAAATACTCCTATGGCTCTCAAATTTCAGCTTGCTTCTCCTCTTGTTTTCCCTTGCAACTTAGCTACGTTTTTTTTGGTTTTTCTCCCCCTTTAGATCTAAGTTTTTTGGCTGCCTTCTCTCCCTCTTGGGTGCCTATTGCATGAGGAATAGGGTTTGAATTTGTTGCCTAAAATAATACCTAAACAACATGATTCTTGGCTGCTGATTTCCACCACTCAAGAGGAAAAGGAGGGCTGTGTTTTATAGGGATTCCCTTGTGGTGTCTGTAGGGAGGGCGTGTGTGGGGCAACAACCATTGCATTATTTTTTTATTGTTGGCAGAAATATGGCTGAAGTGGGTGGCAGTTTCTTAGCTGGAATGTGGCTAAAATGTTTATGGCTATGTGGCAGGATTTCCTTGCTGAAAGGTGGCATTTTTCTTAACTGATTTTGGCTGATGTTTTTATGGCTATGTGGCATGCTTTGATAGATGCAAGGTGACTATAATTTTCTTGCCAATGTCGCATGCTATGTGGCTACAACTTTGTGGGTAATGTGGTATGCTTTGGTAGGTGCAAAGTGGCTACTAGGTGGTTGCAATTTTGTGGCCGATGTGGCATGCTTTGTGGTTGCAACTTTGTGGGCAATGTGGCATGCTTTGGTAGGTTCAAGGTGGCTGCAAGGTGGCTCCAATTTTGTCCCTAATATGGCATGTTATGTGGCTGCAACTTTGTGGGCAATGTGGCATGCTTTGGTAGGTCCAAGGTGGCTACAAATTCGTGGCCAATGTTGTAACACCATCTTTTTTTTCTTTTTATCACAATTCTCATAACAATATATATTTGCATAAATACCCATATATTTATATTACAAAATCCCGCATAAGTATTCATAATACAATACTAGTCATAATTACAATAGAAATACAAAAGTCCCTATACAGCACACCACCCTTAAAACACAAAGGGTGAGGAGGTGGTGCTGATATCGGGATCTTTACTGGCAATGCCGTCCATGGAAGCATCTCACTTCCTTTTATCTGAACATAACACCACAAAATAGTGAGAACATGGTTCCCAGTAGACTCAACCTTTTATAATAAAATGTGTAAAAACATATATTATGTTCAGTTGTATAAACTACAGAAAATATCAAGCTTTTATGATAAAATCATAACTTTTAATACAACTGCCTCACTCGGTGATCTGGCACACTCAATGCATGAAAAACATAGCTCTTCATGTTGCGCAATGCTCATCGCATGCCATAGCTATAAAATTACACATTTTCACTCATTGCTTCTCTTTTATTCTCATTTGCTTCTCTTTTATTCTCATGTGGTTGGGTGGCCTCATCGGCTCACTCAGGCTAGTAGGGTGTCCCTTACCCGGTACCGTCACAGCCATACAACCCACCAATATTCATCGATGTCCACTCAAGTCAAATGCAATGCATATGCACCAAGCAACTCACCACGAGCTTTACGCTTGTCAATCAATAACAAATGCAATGTAAAAACATCATTTTCATGCTCAATGAGTTATATAAATATACATCACAACTCTTACCATGAGCATATTTCAAATCATATGTTCAATAGGTATTTCCATCTATATCACTCTTTCAAAATATCTCAAATCAATATTCAATATAAGCCCTTTGAAATCAAGTAAATAAAATAGTGTTTTGGTGATATAAAACCATCACTTTAGAAGTATTTCTCTTGGTCAATTGGTTTCTAAAATCCATTCAAAAAATAACGTTCTTTTTCCTATAGAAAACAGTGAAGAATAAGGTTTTCCAGCCCTAAACACGGCCTTGAAACTCAGAACACGGTCCAACTGTGTTTTGTGACCTTCCCTTACTAATCAGACCATAACTGTCTCATTTGAACTCTGATTAAGGTGATTTCGGTGTCTATGTAAAACCAATACAATTACCTACAACTTTTATGTTAACTATAGTTTCCAATTCCTTACTGATTAGTCCCCCAAAATTCGAACACTAAAGTACTCATATTTACAATTTCTGGATTCTAGACTCTTCGTGTTCTGTGACCTTCCATCACTAATTAGAACATAACTCTCTTATTTCAACTCATATTAAGGTGATTTTGGTGTCTATGTAAACCTAAGACAATTACCTACAACTGATATGTTTACCATATTTTCTAATTCCTTATAGAGTAGTCTCAGAAATTCAAACACTAAAAGTACTCATATTTACAAGTTCTGGATTTCAGACTCTTCGTGTTTTGTGACCTCTGCTTACTTGTTGGGTCATATCTCCCTCATATTGACTCCAAATTAGGTGTTCTCAGAGCCTCTAAATTCCTAGGACACATAGTTACAATTCTTATGTTGATACTTTCTTTAAAATCATTACCAAATTTGCCCAAAAATTCGAAATAACCAGAATAGAAAAATCCACTTAATATACAGCCCACATGTTGTACAATTTCACAATTAATCACTTGTAAAACATAGAAATTGCATCAAAATTTGTGGAGAGTAGGTGTTAAGCCTACCTTAACAAGCTTTCTAAACTTTGAATACCAATTTCTCACCACCAAAACCTACATCCATAACCTGATTTAGGATCCATTGAAGAAAAGATTATTATAGAAGAATTTGGTTCAAGAAAACCTACCTTGATTCTCTCATCTTGCACTTTCTCTCTCTTCTTCTTGTTCTCTCCTTTCTAAATTTTTTCTGATCACTCCCCCTCCCCTTTGATAGTCAAAACCATCATCATCACTCAAGTGTTTTAAAAATACTTCTAGCCTACCAATCAAGTGTTTTAAAAATTCTTCTAGCCTACCACTCAAGTGTTTTAAAAATCCTTCTAGCCTACCACTCAAGTGTTTTAGAAATCCTTCTAGCCTACCACTCAAGTGTTTTAGAAACATTTTCAGCCTACCATTCAAGTGTTTTAGAAACACTTCCAAGCTACTTGGTTGGAATTACCAAAATGCCATTCTACCAAAAATCGTATAAATACTAAAAAATCGTATAAATACCAAAATACCACTTCAAAGTATTTACACCATTGCTAGTCTATTGAAATTACATAATTGTCACTCTCTAAAAGCATTACAATACGACCCTTACATTAAATATTACATAAATACCCATTAGTATTTTAGGGAAAAATCAAGGATGTTACAAATGTGGTATGCTATGTGGCTACAACTTTGTGGGCAATGTGGCATGCTTTGGTAGGTGCAAGGTAGATGTAAGGTAGCTACATTTTTATGAATAATGTGGCATACGATGTGGCTAAAATTTTATGGTGCTACTTGGTATTGTCATGCCCCAATTTAATGGAAAGCGAATAACACACCTATAAGAAAACTTTATCTTTATTCAATTACAATCGACCACATAATATGTCATAACAGGATAATATCATACATTTACATGTTTCCAGTATAGCTAATTATACATGCCAGGTCTACACTTATCAGTTTTACAGCGAAAACAAAGATCCTGCCTGTGACGTTCAAAGCAACACTAGAGTACAAATATATTACAATATAAAACACTAAGAGCCTAGAAACAATTTAGGCTCACCACCGAAGTACGACCCCTAGTCGATCACGTGGCTGCTAGACCAAACTCTGTGTCTTTATCTAAAAAATATATCCACATTGTGTGATGAGTTTTACAACTCAGTGAGCAGATAATACCTCCTATGACCTCTCAGATCAACATAAGGATGTACTTATATATTAAAATTTATCATATCAAAATCTATCGTTCAGAAGTACATCCTTATGGGACCCGCATTTTCAAAATATTCTCAGTTCAAATCACATTCAAATATCTGTAACCACATATGATACAAATTGATCTTAAATCAAATTTGATATGCATTAAAAATCAATTCTTTTATATAATGCTCAAGTATGTCACAACATTCAATATACTCAATAGATAAACATGGTATGTGAGTTCGCCTCCTCACATTACCATAGTCACAATCACAATAGGTAATTAGGGAATGTGAGTTCATCACCCTACTGCCTCCTCACATTACCACTGACTACAACTTCAATAGATCAACAGGGAATGTGAGTTCATCACCCTTCTGCCTCCTCACATTACCACTGTCATCATCACAATAGGTAATCAAAGAATGTGAGTTCATCATCCTACTGCCTCCTCACATTACAACTAATACCACCTTCACAATACCGTCTCAAGTCATATAACCCGTCAATATTCATCAACACATATATATATATATATATATATATATATATATATATATATATATATATATATATATATAAATGTATAAAAGTGCACATCCATCAAATGCAATGCATAATTATCAAACATCTCGCCATGAGCTTTATGCTTGCCATTCAATCATATTCAGTAACTTATAACTTTACATATCATTCAAAACAGAGCTTTCAGTCTCAATACAAAATCTTTTATCATAAATTTTTCCATTCAGGATTTTTCACACGTACATGCCCTCTTTCGAGGCAATCATATAACTTTATAAAAAATTTCATATGCATAAATATTCACTTTATCATTTAATGAGAAATACACGTGAAATCATATACACCATGAGTTCATAAATCCATTTTCAAAACTATACTCTTCTTGAACTGTATTTCAAAATGTAAGCAATTCATATAACTTTAATGCATTTCCGAAACATATATAAGTATAAATATCTCATAATCATAATCTTATACATGCTTAAAGATCAAGAAGAGTATAGGGAAAATCATAGAAAGAATCATCTACTCACATGGTAAGGGCTCCGAGTTAGACAGCCCTAAAATATACTTTTTCAATTTGAATTTGACTAAATAAGCTTCAAAAACGTGTCTGGAGGGTCCAAAAAACCTTAAAAATGACTCCGGGAGCTTGGTTACTATTCACCGCCGAAAACACTATTCACCATCACTATTCACCACTGAAATCACTATTCACTGCCTCTATTCATGCCGAAAATCACTATTCACCGCCACATAAAAAGTTACTAAATGATCGAAAAAAATACATATCCTAATGTTTATTTATCTTCTGAATCCATCTACGGTGTCAGATTTTCAATTAGAAGTCTCTAAGTAAGATTTTTAGAACTTACCTTTTATCGAGATTTTCTACTTCAGATCTATGACGATTCAACGGTTGATTTGAAAAATTGATCGGTCAAAACTGAAGTACTCTTCATCTTGAATCCAATAACATCTTCAGTTTTGAGATCAGAAACCAATCGGCACTCCAAATCGAGAGAAAAAGTTGAAGGTTACTATTCACTCACTATTCACTCACTATGCATCTCTCTCGTTTTTCTGCCAAACATTTTGCCTCCGTCCGTCTTCGTTTCCCCCTTCCCCTTTCATTTATTCTTTTTTTTATAATAATTATTATTATTATTTAATAATTGAATAATATAATTTTCTTTTATATAAATTCCGTTTTTTATCCTAAAATATCCCAAAAATTTCTATTCTCATAAATCTTTAGTTGAACTCTTAAATCATGATTTGTTTTTATAAAAATTGTAATAACACAAATCTCAAAATAAATGTCTTTATTGATATTAAAGGAAAGAATATTTCTACAAATACAACAAAAATTCATTAGAGGCCAATATAATTATTTTAAGCAAATTAATAATTATTTTACTTAAAAGTCCACTTACTTTTAACAAATTATAATCATTTCTAAACAAATAAAAATATATTTGCTTATAGCAAAATACTATCATTTAAAAATAAAAATTACGCGCCAAAATGTAAATTCTTATATTTCTTTTGTAATTCTTTAATCCATGTAATAAATATACATATTTTCCACAGTTCTTATCCCCATTTTCGAAATTCTCTCTTTTATTCCAAATTTTCCTTAATTGGAATTTTCGTTAAATTTTTCGGTTATTACAGGTATCTCCTTAGTTATTTCATATTGCCTTAATTTACTACTAATCCTATATTAGTAATGTCTTAAAAATGTATCTATATCTTTTCCCCATCCATTATGCTCCTAAGAATTTTATTTATATGTTTCATGATTAATTATATGTCACCTATTTTATAAATGCCTTATTGTTGCATAACTAAGCATTTTAATTCTTTGTCATATGTATTTTCTACTTATTCTTAGATTTATCTAACTTTATTAGAGACTTAGGATGTTACACTACATAATCTATTATATTAATAGAATAGGTAGTAAGATCTTTCATGAAATTACAATTATTGAATTTTATAATTTTTCCTTAAAATTCCATTGTTAGTGTGCCACTATAAACATCTATTATTGCCTTGGATGTTTTTAAGAATGGTCTCCATAGCAAAATTGGAGTGGTTTGATCACCTTTTTCCATATTAAGTACATAAAAATCAGCAAGGAAAATTAGGTCACCAACTTGAACTAAAACATCCTTAACCACACCCTCAGGAAGGGTATTAGTTTTGTCAGCCAATTGAATTATAACACCAGTTTCTTTCAATGGTCTTAGTGCTAAAGATGCATAAAGAGAGTTTGGAATGAAATTAATAGATACTCCTAAATCTAGCATAGCCTTCTCAAATTTGGTATTGCCTATAGTGCAGGGGATAGAAAACATACATGGGTCCTTGTACTTTGTAGGGAGTTTTCTTTGAATAATTGTAGAAAAATGCTCCCTTACTTTTACTTTCTCAACTCCTTTCAACTTATGCTTCCTCTTTTGGGTTTATAATTCCCTTAAGAAATTGGCATAACAAGGTAATTGGCTAATCACATTCAAAAGAGGAAGATTCACCTCACGATTTCTAAAGGTCTCATATAAGTCAGAAGTTTTCTCATTCATCCTATTTTCTTTTAGAGCTTCAAGAAAGGGCAGTATAAGTTCATATTCAAATGAAGGTGGAAACTTACCTTTTGGATGCTTACCTTGTAACATCCCTAATTTCGTTTATTTTATTAATAAAGGTACATAAATATTTAATTAAGAAAATAAAATTTATTAGACAATTTTTTGATATCTAAGGAAATATAAGCCTTAGAAATTCTTCACCTTATTGTATGCATAGAAAATGTTTCTAACATTAAGGGAATAAGTAAAGAGAGAAAACCTAATAGGAAAAATTAGAAATAACATACTAAAGAGAGGCGAAATTCTTGGGTAAGGAAGATAAATTTTGGGGAAGTAAGTAAATGTCTTAAAATTTCAAGAAGATTGGATTAGGGTAATTTTTCTTAATTCTAAAGCTAGAGTTCCTAAGTTTAACATCTCCACCCAAACATTGGGCTTTCACCTATGGACACTTCATAAAGAGTTTTTTCTTACTTCACATGAATTTTTAGCAAGCCCATTGGATGGCCCAAGCAAGAGATAAAACATCAAGTTAGGATTAGGATATAAAAGTTAGACCGACAGCTCAAAAATCATGAAAAAGTGACCAAGCCCTCCATAAAAGGTAGAATTTTAGCCATAAAAAAAGGAAATGGGCAAGAATAAGCCAAAATCCAAGAGGGAAAAATAAGAAACATGTGAGGAAATAGTAGTATAATAATAATCAAGAATAGGTCACATGGCATTAGTGTAACACCTAAACTTCTAGCATCATTTTCTTATATCTAAATTGTAGAATGTTCCTTATTATTTATAAATTTTTTTTTGGCATTGTCTAACTAGCCCATAATTTTACCTAT
This sequence comes from Gleditsia sinensis, assembly GCA_037074535.1. Classification (NCBI taxonomy): domain Eukaryota; kingdom Viridiplantae; phylum Streptophyta; class Magnoliopsida; order Fabales; family Fabaceae; genus Gleditsia; species Gleditsia sinensis. The sequence continues at coordinate 25,032,835 of CM073464.1, read as the reverse complement.
TCATTTATATCATTTGTAATCCTTCTTGCATAAGCATAAATGTGCTTCAGGCTATCCTAAGCACTTTCGAAATTCAATTCCATCTAGGCAATTACCTAAGCATGCTATGTAATACTTACAACATAAAGGATCTCATGCCATAAAGGAAAGGAGTACAGTCCATAGTTTACATTACATCACATTATAAACTGTCTAATAAGAACTTGGCACTTAATTAAGCTGTCCCACATAAATATTACACAACCAAAGCAATTACAATCATGAACATATGAGTCAACCCTGAGACCCATGTTGCTCACTTCTGGCTGGAGTACTTGGAATGTGATTATGTGGATATAAAAAGTGAGATGACAATCTCAATAGCTAGCAAAGTTTTCAGAAAAATAGTGCACATTCCATTCCTTAAAACATCTCAAATTATTTCACTGAAATATAAGCACTGATCATACATCATATATACGGCATCTTGGTCACACTAGGGACTCATAACATCATGGTCTACTTACCCAATGCAGTCAATACGGCCATACCTGCAAAGGGCTATGCATCTCCTATTATTGGCCAATCATGAGGGAAATGGGGCTTACTTGGTACCCTTTTGTGCACCCCCCTTAATTCCAAAGAATGCATACATAACATATCTTTAGACCATCATTCATCATAGCATAAAAGTCAGGCAATCAGTGAAAATTCATAAATTCAAGTTCATAAGCATAAAGAGTGTTTTAAGGAAAAGCTAGCTACCTCAATTCCAGCACAATCAATTCCTTTCCAAGGCTTCCAAGGTTACTACCAGCAACGCAAACTAAAACATACAAGAATTCTTGGTTAATGCATGCACATTAGGTCCTAAAGCCATAAATACCTAGTTTAAGAGCTTCTGCTCCTCCAAATAAAACTATGATTTTGCTTAGATTTGGGGTTATTATTAAATATGACAAAATTCCTCTAAAAATTCTAAAATTTTTCATGGAGGAACCTTTACATGTCTATTGTTTTTCTACATTCTCTCATCCCTTAAATCTTCCATTCATCCCAAAAAACAACCTCCATACCCAGGACAGTACAATTTAGTTTCAGTTTCATTTCTATTCGGTTTAACATCCATTTGGATTAGTAAACCTACTTCAAAATTCATGATATTTTATATGAATCATTATAGAAATGTTATATAATCACCATAAAAATTTCAAATAAAAAAGAATTCTTTTGACCCCTCAAATATCCCACGTTTTAAGACTGTCCCCGGTTATGGCCTGTTCTGCCTCATTTTCAGACTACTAAATTTATACATTTTATTATGTACTTTAAACTGCACAGAATTTTATAAACTTTGGTAGGATGATTAATTACGATACATTTAACATGTCATAAATTTTTTATACAAAATTAAAACATATAATTCCTTAAAAATATTGTCTTTCCATCAGCCGTCTGAGCTGTCTAGGAAATTGTCCTCAACACTATTTTAATTGTACAAGACCTAATTTTAAGTTCTCAAAAATCATGAAACTTTCCAGAATTGATTATGAATATTTGAAGAATCTTCTCACAAAAAATTATAGAATTTAAAGGCCATTTACTAAATTTAATAAGCCAATATTTTCGGGTGCAAAAGGTTTCTATTTTCTCAACCTAACTCTTCTATGGTCTATGACCTTTACTCACTAATCAGACCATAACTCACTCATATGGACTATAAATTTTGTGCTTCCAGTGGCTATGTGACCGTGAGAAATATATCTACAACTTTCATTTTAATCATGACTTCATATTTCTTATGTATTAGTCTCAGAAAGTCGAAAAACGAAGCTATTCTTCACCAGACTGGATTCCAGACCCGATTCTGACCTATTTTACTCCATGGACTATAACTCTCTCATTTTACGTCAGATTGATGTGATACAAAATGATATGGAAAGCTAAGACATAGAGCTACAACTTCTATGTTTAACATATTTTCATATTCGCGACAGAAAGTCCTACATGCAGGCCCAAAAATTGACCTAATAAACTCAAAACTGAATTTTTGCAAGAAGCTAGACTTACCTTATGTAGACCTACTCCTATGGCTCTCAATTTGCAGCTTCCCTCTCTCTCTCAACCTTCTTCTCCTTGCTGGCTACTCTCTCCCCTGTCCTTCCTCTTCCTCTTCAGTTTTTGTTTTGGACCTCTTCTCTCTCTTTTCTCCTGCTGGCGTGAAAGCAATAGGGAGGTTGGTTGCTGGGCGCTGGAATCCTTTGGATTCAGCAAGGGAGGGAATGGTTTTCTGCTACTTTCCAAGTGAGTGTGTTCATGGGTAGCTCTAGTGTATTGTGGTCAGTGAGAGAATGGGTGTGTGACACATCAAAAGAAGAATTTTCTGGCTGTATGAGTGTGAGTGTGAGTGTGAGTGTGAGCTGTAGCTTTCTTGGACAGAGGGGGAGCGTGAGTTTGCATGTGGAGGCATGGGTTTCTGCTGCAGTGGGTGGGTGTGTTTTTTGCTGGGTTTATGGAGCACATATGGGTGTGGAGATGTTGTCAAGTGGGATGTTTTCTATTGGTTGAATTTGGCGCTGAACATGCTGGATGTGGGGCATGTTCCAGCTGGATTTTTTTTCTTGTTGCATGTGGGATCAAGGGTGGCGTGAAATGCTATCTTGTAGGCCATGTTTCTGCTGGTCTCTTAGAGCAGATGGGGGGTTATTTTTCTGCTGTGTAGGGTAGGTTTCTGCTGGCTGGGTGGAGCAAGAGTGGGTGTGTTTTTGCTACTTGGTTTAGGAGCAAGTGTGGGGCATTTTTCTCTACATGTGATGCATGATCTTCTGCTGGTTTTGGTGCACGTTTCAGCTTGTATTCCTAGTTGCATTCATGCTTTTTAACCTACTATGGCTATTGTATTTCATTTCCAAATTATGTGCATGCATGGTGGTTATATCTATTATGCTATGCATGGCATAAATGAGATAAATGCATATATATATATATATATATATATATATATATATATATATATACCTACGTAAATCTCCTCCTTTTGCATGTGCAAATATATATATAATAATGTGTATGGTGGAGGTGAGAGGAAATATGTATATATATATTTATATAGCATCACATAATGCTTTTTCCTTCCTTATTATTTTCCTAATCCTAAATTAGTAGCATCTTAAGGAATATATTTGTATCATGTTCCTCTAATTTATGCTCCAAAAATATTTTATTTATATTATTTGTAGCCATGAAATGATTCTACATTTTATAAAGATTTTTACTATCATCAACTATACATTTTAATCCTTGTTCATGTATATTTTAATTGATCACCAATCCTAGACTAGTAATATCTAAAAAAAATGTATTTGTGTCCTCTCTCCATCCATTATGATCCTAAGAATTTTTATTTATGTGATTCAACATTAACTATGTTACCTATCTTATGTTTGCCTTATAATCATATAACTAAGTATCTTAATCACTTGTCATATGTATTTTCTATTCATCCTTAAATTTATCTAACTTTATTAAGAGCTTAGGATGTTACATTTCTTTCCCCCTTAAAAAAAATTTTGTCCACAAAATTTAACATACCTATTCAAATAGATGTGGATAGGTCTTCTTCATCTCTTCTTCAGTCTCCCAAGTTGCTTCCTCCGAGGATAGTCCCTTCTAGACCACTTTAACCAGAGGGATATTCTTATTCCTCAGTTGTTTAGTCTTAACATCAATGATCCAATCTGGCCTTACAATGTATGATAGATTGTCTTGTAAATGCATTGATTCGTGCTCTATGACATGTGAAGGGTCTGGGTTATACTTTTTGAGTTGGGAAACATGGAATACATCATGAATCTGAGAAAGGATTGGAGGAAGTGTCAGTTTATAAGCTACTGATCCGATCCGATCAAGAATTTGGAAAGGACCGATGTATTTGGGACTGAGCTTTTTGGTTTTCAAAGACCTCCCCACCCCCGTGAATGGAGTTACCTTAAGAAAAACATGGTCGCCTGTTTCAAATTCTAGGGGCCTTCTTCTTTTATCTGCATAGCTCTTTTGTCTACTTTGGGCCGTTAGCAGTTTCTCTCTGATAAGTTCAATGTGCCTTGTGGTTTGGTCAACCAAATCAGGGCCCAATAGACTCCTCTCCCCTAGCTCTACCCAACACAGAGGTGACCTACACTTTCTTCCTTACAAAGCTTCAAAGGGAGCCATCTGGATACTGGAATGGTAACTATTATTGTGGGCAAATTCAGCTAAAGGTAGATACACATCCCAGTTTCCTTTCATTTCTAGCACAGAAGCCCTAAGCATACCTTATAGAGTCTGAATTGTTCTCTCTGTCTGCCCGTCAGTTTGTGGATGGTAGGCTGTGCTAAACCTAAGTTTAGTACCTAGGGCATCTTGCAAGGATCTCCAAAATCTAAAAGTAAACCTGGGATCTCGATCAAAAACGATACTGGTAGGTATCCCATGGAGTTTGACAATTTCATGAACATACACCTGTGCCAACTTGTCCAGAGAATAGGTAGACTTAATGGCTAAGAAGTGGGCAGACTTGGTTAGTCTATCCACGTTTACCCAAATTGCATCATAGCCCGATGATGTCCTAGGCAAACCCATGACAAAATCCATAGAGATGCTATCCCATTTCCACTCAGGGATATCTAAGGGTTGAAGTAACCCACCAGGCTTTTGGTGTTCTACCTTGACTCTTTGACACACTAAGCACTTAGACACACTAAGCAATAGGGAGGCTGGTTGCTGGGCGCTAGAATCCTTTGGATTTAGCAAGGGAGGGAACGGTTTTCTGCTACTCTCCAAGTGAGTGTGTGCATGGGTAGCTCTAGTGTATTGCAGTCAGTGAGAGAATGGGTGTGTGACACATCAAAAGAAGAATTTTCTGGCTGTATGAGTGTGAGTGTGAGTGTGAGCTGTAGCTTTCTTGGGCAGAGGGGGAGCGTGAGTTTGCATGTGGAGGCATGGGTTTCTGCTGCCGTGGGTGGGTGTGTTTTCTGCTGGGTTTATGGAGCACATATGGGTGTGGAGATGTTGTCAAGTGGGACGTTTTCTATTGGTTGAATTTGGCGCTGAACATGCTGGATGTGGGGCATGTTCCAGCTGGATTTTTTTTCTGGTTGCATGTGGGATCAAGGGTGGCGTGAAATGATGTCTTGTAGGCCATGTTTCTGCTGGTCTCTTAGAGCAGATAGGGGGTTATTTTTCTGCTGTGTAGGGTAGGTTTCTGCTGGCTGGGTGGAGCAAGAGTGGGTGTGTTTTTGCTGCTTGGTTTAGGAGCAAGTGTGGGGCATTTTTCTCTGCATGTGATGCAAGATCTTCTGCTGGTTTTGGTGCACGTTTCAGCTTGTATTCCTAGTTGCATTCATGCTTTTTAACCTACCGTGGCTATTGTATTTCATTTCCAAATTATGTGCATGCATGGGTGGTTATATTTATTATCCTATGCATGGCATAAATGAGATAAATGCATATATATATATATATATATACCTATGTAAATCTCCTCCTTTTGCATGTGCAAATATATATATAATAATGTGTATGGTGGAGTTGAGAGGAAATATGTATATATATATTTATATAGCATCACATAATGCTTTTTCCTTCCTTATTATTTTCCTAATCCTAAATTAGTAGCATCTTAAGGAATATATTTGTATCATGTTCCTCTAATTTATGCTCCAAAAATATTTTATTTATATTATTTCTAACCATGAAATGATTCTACATTTTATAAAGACTTTTACTATCATCAACTATACATTTTAATCCTTGTTCATGTATATCTTAATTGATCACCAATCCTAGACTAGTAATATCTAAAAAAAAAGTATTTGTGTTCTCTCTCCATCCATTATGATCCTAAGAATTTTTATTTATGTAATTCAACATTAACTATGTTACCTATCTTATGTTTGCCTTATAATCATATAGCTAAGTATCTTAATCACTTGTCATATGTATTTTCTATTCATAATTTTTATTTATGTGATTCAACATTAACTATGTTACCTATCTTATGTTTGCCTTATAATCATATAACTAAGTATCTTAATCACTTGTCATATGTATTTTCTATTCATCCTTAAATTTATCTAACTTTATTAAGAGCTTAGGATGTTACAATTAGCACAAAACATCTATATCCTACATTCATAATTCCAGCAAGTAGGTAATAATACATGGCATTATGACAAAGCATCCTTATCTTACAAAAATAATTTTAACCAAGAAAGGGAGACTCAAGGGTTGAAAATTTGCCACCTAGAAAGGCAATCCTATCATACATGAGTGAGGAAAAAGAAAAAGAATTGAATCCCTAAATCAAAGGGGCCTTGTCCCTTGTCTTAAGAACATTTTATCATGATTTTCAAAATACAAATCTCCTTTTTCTATGCAAATCTTGACTAAGGGAGAGGAAGACAAGAACATGAGTTGTCTTTCGCCAAAAAATAACTAAGTACATCCTAATTGTGATAAGGTAGAACCATGATTATGAGAGTTGAACCACTTGATAGTTTATTTAATCAAAACCCACCCTTATAACATTATAATTTCGTCCAAGTGAGGGAGAGAAAAAAAAAGCAAGGTAGAGTGAGGAAAAGAGAGAAAGAGAGGAGAAGAGAGGAAGGAAGAAGGAGAAGTCTAGAGGACTAAGTACTCAAGGTAAGTTAGCTAAATCTCCACTTGAATCCATCTTTTCTTTTTATCCATGGGGTTCAAAACTCACCCTCTTTCTCCTATTTAAGCTGCTGGAAAAGCTAAGTGAAGGGAGGAATCCTACTACTTCCTTTAGGAGGAAATAAGAAAAAGAATTCACTAAGTGAGCTAGGGAGATTTTTAGGTAGGTTTAACAATATCTCTTTTTGAAGAAAAGCGTTGAAATTTTTAACATTGATATGGGATTTTGATCTTAGAACTTTGATGAAATTTACAATATTTGCTACTTTAATGATTAGCCATGGGTGTTGCTATATCATGTTACATGTTGATCTTGCATGTGATTGATGTTTTGAATACTTTGGTCAGTATGGAAAATTCTGCATAGATATGGCTATGGTTGGCCAATATTTAGGGCTTTTATGCTGCTGTTATGTATATTTGAATGTGGTGAAAAGCTGATGGAATATGATTAGATTGATAAAATGAGTATGGCCTTAAAAGTTTAGAAGAAGAGTATGAGAAATGTTTGCTGGAAAACACCCTTAATGATGCATGATTTGATTCTGTTTTTCTTTTGAAGTTGATTATGAAATATGTTAAATTAAGTAAGAAATATAATTAAATGTTGATATGAGTAATTCTTTGGTTAGGTGGAAATTTGGAGGAAAAATGGAAGAATAAAAGGATGAATTAGAACTTTAGGAAAGGCTAGGCTAAGAAAACTGGATTTCGGAGTAACCAGGGAAGCTTATATTTTTCGAATTCTAGGAAGAATAGGTTAGGAATTAAAAGAAATTATTAACATAAAAAATGTAGATATATTCTCACGGATTTTTCAACACTGAAATTACATAATTTGGATTCCATATGAAGGAGATATAGTCAGATTAGTAAGCAGTGGTCAGAAACTAGCTAACCAGGAAAGAATCTGTTAAGTATGTTTCTGTGTTTAAATTTCTATGCAAAATCTGTAGGTAATTCAAAGAAATTGTTAACATTATATATATATATATATATATATATATATATATATATATATCTGTGTGTGTGTGTGTGTGTGTGTGTGTGTGTGTGTGTGTGTGTGTGTGTCTCACAAATCTATAGGCTCTGAAATCACTTAACTTGAAATCCATATGAGGGAGATATGGCTGATTAATGAGATCAGAATCCGTCTTGAATCTAGGAAGGTAAATGTAATAATTTTTTTTTCAAATTTTTGGGAATAATTCATAAGGAAATTGAAGAAATGATAAACAAGAAAGTTGTAGATAAGTTTCTTAGCTTTTTATAGGCTTTAGAATCAACGTAATTGGAGTTCGTATGAGGGAGACATGGTTGATTAAGTGAGGAAAGGTCACAGAACACGGCCAGGCTGTATTTTAGGTTGCTTTAACATGGGCAGGCCATGTTCAGGGCTATTTTTTAGTACGTTTGAAGTATTTTTCAATCAATACCATGTCTTGAAACATGGCCAGGCCATGTTGGGAGCTGGTAAAGTTTATTTTTAACATTTTTCTACCCTGAATGAACCTCGTTAACTATAGAGTAATAATAGAAACCAAATTGGAGAAGAATGCCTTATAAAATTTGTGAGAACATGTGTTAAAAATGATGTAAGTAGGAGGAAAGTAACTAGAGGCTAAGCATAAAGAAAATAAAAAGATGAAAATAATATTTTAAAAAAGGAAGAATCTTATAAATAGAAATAATAATTAACTGGTATATGCCCTAGCCATTGCCATTGCATGAACTACTTACCATCTTAAGTGTGTAATTTTGACATGGAAATATTTATAAAGTGATATTCAAAAATTGGTTATGATCATGACATGATTACATTACCAATGATTTTTGGTAGTTATTATGCTTTGATGATAAATTATGGCATGTGAGTACAATGAACATACTTGTTATTGAAATCATATTTTTTGTTATGAACGTGAAATGAAAAGAAAAGAAAAGAGAAGAAAAGAGAAGAGCACGGTCACATGGTGGTCCATGTGGTTCACCAGTAAGGGATGCCCTACTCACGGCTATGATTATGTTAATGAAAAAAAAAAAGAGATAGTGTGTCATATCTGATAGAGTAAGAAAAGCCCGTATCGGAGAGTAGAAAGTATTCACCCTGATCAAGGTACCTTGATATGAAAATAAGTTGATAGCCATTATAATATATTTTGAAAATAGTTATTCATGCCATACATGTCATTACTGTATGATTTTCATGTGCATAGATAAAGTGTATTCATGTGACCTAAGATATTTGTTGTAGCTTATATAGATGAACGTGATATGATGAGCTATATTGATGATAATTATGATTTATTGTTGAACCTACTGGAATTTAATTCTCACTATATTTCCATATCATATTCAGAAGACTAAATAAACAGATATTCTCTATGACCGGCTTTTAGCGTACGTTGGGTCTAATTGGCTAAGATCCTGATGAAGGCGCAACCACCCGCACCCATATCCCCAGAACTGGTCAATATGGATGAATAAGATGTAGACATATATGTGTTTGATTTTTGTACATAATTTTTTTATTTATTATGTGTATGTGAACCCAGAATTGTATCATTGTTAATGGTATACCATAAATCTTAATTATGCTTGGTTAATTTAATTGAATGTTATTATGAGTTAAATAGTTAGAAGTAATGAGGTAATGACTTCATGGGATTTTAAAAATATATATATGTATATATGTAAAAAAAATGGAGTTGTTACATACCTTCCATGGTTACATTATTTTTTTCTTCCTCTTCCTCAGTTGGTGCTTGTACTCTTGCATTGGAATCTTAGCTTCTTTATCAGTTTGTAGCATGATGAAACCTACATTTTCCCTTAGGTTCACCATAGTTTGAAAGGGTAACTTATCTCAATTTTGAGCGTCTAATCGTCTAACTATGGTTGCTAGTTATCCTATTTGAGTTTCCAAGGTCTGGATGCTGGCTATGTTTTCTTACTGCTTTAATTCCTATGCAAGATATTTAATGATTTCTTCCAAAGAACTACCTACTTGGGAATCTTAAGATATAGTCTGTCTAGGATAAAGGCCTATAAGTTGTGCTAAAAATTTGTAAAATTTTGTCTTACATGCCTATTTTGTGCATCCCTATACCTAAAGTTGGGATGATCCTTTCATCCGAGATTATATATAAAATAACTCCATTTTTTTAAAAAAGTATATATTTGTAAAATCCCATGAAGTCATTACCTCTTTAGTTCTAACTATTTAACTCATAATAACATTCAATTAATATAACCAAGAATAATTAAGTTTAAGGTCTACTCTTAACACTGATACAATTTTGAATTCACATACACATCATTAATAAAAAACGTTCGTACAAAAGTCAAACACATATATGTATACATTTTATTCATCCTTGTCGACTAGTACAGGAGATACCGGTGTGGGTGGTTGCACCATCACCGGGATCTTAGCCAACTTGAGCACAGACACCTTATTAATTACTAGGTTCAGCCCAAAATAGAGTAACATGATCCCACGTACGATAAAAACCATAATCATAGAGAAAATCTACATATTTAGCCTTCTAAATATGATATGGAAATATAGTGAGAATTAAATTCCAGCAGGTTCAACAATAAATAATCATCATCATCAATATAGCTTATCATATCATGTTCATCTGTATAAGCTACATCAAATGTCTTAGGTCACATGAATATACTTTATCTATGCACATGAAAATTGTGCAATAATGACATCTATGGCATGAATAACTATTCTCAGAATATCATATGATGGCTATCAACTTATTCTCATATCGAGCTACCTCGGTCAGTGTGAGTATTTTCTACTCTTTGGTATGGACTTTTCTTGCTCCGTCTGACATGACACACTTTCTCTTTCTTTTCTCATTAGCATAATCATAGCTGTGAGTAGGGCATCCTTTACTGGTGTACCACACGGACCGCCATGTGACCGTGTTCGTCTCTTGTCTTTTCTTTTTCACATTAATAGCTAGAAATATGATTTCAATAAATTTTTCCATTATGTCCACATGCCATAATTTATAATCAAAACATATTCTTTTCCAAAAATCATTGGTAAAATATAATTATATTCAAATATCACTTTATAAATTATTTCTATGTCAAAATCACACACTTACGTTGGTAAGGAGTTCACCTAATGGCAATGGCTAGGGCATACACTAGTCCTTTCTTATTTTCATTTATAAGATTCTTCTTCTTTCTAAAATATTATTTTTATCTCTTTATTTTCTTTATTCTTGGCCTCTAATCACTTTCCTCCTACTTACATTATTTCCAACACATTATTTCACAAAGATTAGAGTTAGGGTGGAAAAAGGTTGAGAATAAGTTAGACCAGCTCTTAACACTCATTTTGACTCAAATAAAGAAAATGGTGTTTTGTGATACAAAAATCATCATTTTAAAAAGCAATTTTCTTGGATACATGTTTCCTAAAAGTCCTTCAACAAATAAGGCTATTTTTGTAACATTCCTAATTTCATGGCTTTTATTAATAAAGGTACATAAATATTTAATTAAGGAAATAAAACTTATTAAACAATTTTTAGATATCTTAGAAAATATAAGCCTTAGAAATTCTTCAACTTATGTGTATGCATAGAAAATGTTCTAACATTAAGGGAATAGGTAAAGAGAGAAAACCTAATAGAAAAAATTAGAAATAACATCCTAAAGAGAGGCAAAATTCTTGGGTAAGGAAGATAAAATTTTGGAAGTAAGTAAATGTATTAAAATTTCAAGAAGATTGGGTTAGGGTACTTTTTCCTAATTCAAGAGCTAGAGTTTGTAAGTTTAACATCTCCATCCATACATTGGGCCTTCACCTATGGACACATCATTTCCACTTCACATGAGTTTTTAGCAAAGCAATTGGATAGCCAAATCAAGAGATATAACATAGACTTGGACTAAGATATAGAAGTTGGACCGATAGTCCAAAAATCATTAAAATGTGACCAAGCCCTCCATGAGAGGTAGAATTTCAATTAAAACAAACGAAATGGGCAAGAATGAGCTCAAATCCAAGAGAGAAAAATAAAAATCATGTGATAAAATAGTAGTGTAATAATAATCAAGATTAGGTCAAATGGCATTAGGACAAAACATCTATATCCTACACTCATAATTTCCGCAAGCCATGTGATGATATAGTAGGTAATAATACATGGCATTATGACAAAATATCCCTATCCTACACAAATAATTTCAGCCAAGCAAGGGAGATTCAAGGGCTGGAAATTTGCCACCTAGAAAGGAAAACCTATCATACTCGAGTGAGACAAAATAAAAAGAAAATGAATCCCTAAATCAAACGGACCTTGTCCCTTGTCTTAAGAACATTTTATCATGAATTTTAAATACAAATCTCTTTTTGCGATGCATATCTTGACTAAGGGAGAGGAAGACAATAATATGAGTTGTCTTCCCCCAAAAAGTAGCAAAGTGCATCATAATTGTGATAAGGTAGACCCATAATTATGAGAGGAGGACCAATTGATAATTTATATAAGCAAAAACTAATTTTATATCATTAGAATTTTGTCCAAGTAAAAGAGAGGGAAAAACATATGCAAGGTACAATGAGGAAGGGAGAGAAAAAGAGGAGACGAGAGGAAGGAAGAAGTAGGAGAAGTCTAGAGGACTAAGTACTCAAGGTAAGTAAGCTTAATCTCCACTTGAATCCATCTTTTCTCTTCATCCTGGGGGTTCAAAACTCACCCTACTTCTCTTATTTAAGGGAAGGGAGGAATCTTGCCACTTCATTCAAGAGGGAACAATAAAAAGAATTCACTAAGTGAGCTAGGGATATCTTTATGTAGGTTTAACAATATCTCTTTTTAAAGAAAACCTTTGAAATTTATAACATTTATATGGGATTTTGATCCTAGAACTTTGATGAAATTTATAATATTTGCTACTTTGATGATTGGCCATGGATGTTGCTATATTATGTTATATGTTGATCTTGCATGCGATGTATGATTGAATACTTAGGTTAGTGTGGAAGGTTCTGCATAGGTATGGCTATGGGTGGGAAAATTTTAGGGTTTTGTGCTATTGTTATGTATATTTAAATGTGATGAAAAATTGATCGGATATGGTTAGATTGATAAAATGAATATGGGCTTAAACACTTAGAATAAGATCGTGAGATATTTTTGTTGGGAAACACCCTTAATAATATATTATTTGATTTAATTTTTCTTGAGAAGTAGATGATGGAATATGTTATATTAAGTTTAAGGAATCTAATTAAAATGTTGAAATGAGTAATCTTATGGTTAGATGTTAATTAATAAGAAAATGGAAAATGACGTAATAAAATGATACATTAGAACCTTATGAAGTGTTTGGTTTGAAAGCTGGATTTCAGAGTAACCATGGAAGCTTCTGTTTTTGAAATTCGGGGAAGAATCAGTTGGGAATTAAAAAAATGGTTAGCATAAAAGATGTATAAGGAATTAAAGGAAATTGTTAAGAAAATAAACATAGATATATGTCTCATGGATTTTTAGCCACTGAAATTACTCAATTTGGAGACCATAGGAGGGAGATATGGCCAGATTGGTAAGTAGAGGTCAGAACCTACTCAGAAAGAAATAACATTGAATTTGAGGGAATAATAACAACAAGATTCCTTACAATTTCACTAAAATTTGCAACATAATAGTTTTAGACGATTGTCTTAGATTTAAATAGACACCAAGATCACCTCAATTATAGTTAAAATGAGAGAAGGTATGGCTGGATGAAAACTTGCATCAAGGGACAACACACAACAAAGAGCATGGTTGTGTTCGGTGTGGGTAAGGGATTTTTAAAGCCTAGAGCATGGCTATGGTATAGGAAATGGCCAGGCTGTGTTACAGGACATGGGTAGTCTGTGTTGGGAGCTGGTAAAACTTATTTTCAACATTTTTCTACCCTAAATGAAACTCATTAACTATAGGGTAATAATAGAATTTATATTGGAGAAGAATGTCTTATAAAACTTGTGTTGGAAATGATATAAGTAGGAGGAAAGTAACTAGAGGCCAAGCATAAAGAAAATAAAAAGATGAAAAATAATATTTAAGAAAAAAGAAGAATCTTATAAATGAAAATAATAAATTACTAGTGTATGCCCTAGCCATTGCCATTGCATGAACTGCTTACCATTTTTAGTGTGTAATTTTGACATGGAAATATTTTTTAAAGTGATATTCAAAAATGGTTATGATCATACCATGATTGCATTTTACCAATGATTTTTCGCTATTAACGTGAAAAGAAAACAGACGAGCAAGGTCACATGGCGATTCGTGTGGTGTACCAATAGGGCACATCCTACTCATGGCTATGACTATGATAATGATAAAAGAAAGAGAAAGTGTACCATGTCAGACGGAGTAAGAAAAACCTATACTAGAGAGTAGAAAGTACTCAACCTAACCAGAGTAGCTTGATATGAAAATAAGTTGATAACCATAATACGATATTCTGAACATAGTTATTCATGCCATACATGTCATTAATGTATGCTTTTCATGTGCATAGATAAAATGCATTCATGTGAACTAAGATATTTACTGTAGGTTATACAAATGAACATGACATGATAAGCTATATTGATTATAATTATGATTTATTATTGAACCGACTGGGATTTAATTCTCACTATATTTCCATATCATGTTCAAAACACTAAATATACAAATATTCTCTATGACTGACTTTTAGTATATGTTAGGTCGAGTTGACTAAGATCCTTGTGAAGGTGTAACCACCGGCACCCGTATCCCTAGAACTGGTCAAGGTGCAACCATCGGCTTTCCTAGTTAACCATTTTCTTATTACTGCTAACAAATTATACCTTATCTCCCTAATTTGAACTCCAAATTGGGTGATTCCAGTGGATACAAATTTGTGAGACATATATCTACATTTTTCATGTTAACTATTTCTTTTAATTCCTAACTAATTCTTCCCAGAATTTTAAAAACAGAAGCTTCCCTAGTTACTTCGAAATCTAGTTTTCTAACCAAGCCCTTCCTAAGGTTCTAGTTCATCCTTTTATTACTTCTTCTTCCATTTTATTCCCAATTTACATCTAAGCATAAGATTACTCATTTCAACATTTTAATTAGATTCCTTACACGTAATTTAACATATTCTATCATTTACTTCTCAAGAAAATAAAAATTAAATCATGTATTATTAAGGGTGTTTCCCAATAGAAATTTCTCATTGTTTTCTTCTAAGTGTTTAAGGCCATACTCATTTTATCAATCTAATTATATTCCATCCATTTTTCACCACATTCAAATATACATAACAGCAACATAAAACCCCTAAAATTTTACCATCCATAGCCATATCTATGCAGAACTTTCCACACTAACCAAAGTATTTAAAACATCCATCACATGCAAGATCAACATGTAACATGATATAGCAACATCCATGACCAATCATCAAGGTATCAAATATTTTAAATTTCATCAAAGTTCTAAGATTCAAATCCCATATAAATGTTACAAATTTCAAAGCTTTTCTTAACGAAGAGATATTGTTCAACCTATCTAAAGATCTCTCATGCTCACTTAGTGAATTCTTTTTCTTGTTTCCTCTTGAAGGAAGTGGCAAGATTCTCCCATTAACTTAGCTTTTCCAGCAGCTTGAATAAGAGAGGGAGGGTGATTTTTGAACCTCAAGGATGAAGAGAAAAGATGGATTTAAGTAGAGATTAAGCTAACTTACCTTGAGTACTTAGTCCTCTAGACTTCTCCTTCATCTTCCTTCCTCTTTTCTCCTCTCTTTCTCTCTTTTCCTCACTCTGCCTTGCTTCTATTTTTCCTTTTCCTTCACTTGGATGAAATTCTAATGTTATAAGAGTGGTTTTTGCTTAAAAAATTATCAAGTGGTCCTCCTTTCATAATCATGGGTCTACCTTATCATAATTAATATGCACTTGGTTGCTTTTTGGGGAAAGACAAATTATGTTCTTGTCTTCCTCTCTCTTAATCAAGATATGCACATCAAAAAGAGAATTTTTTATTTGGAAAATCATGATAAAATATTCTCAAGGCAAGGGGTAAGGTCCCCTTAATTTAGGGATTCATTTCTTTTTCCTTTTGTCTTACTCAAGTATAATAGATTTGCCTTTCTAACTTGTAAATTTTCAGCCCTTGAGTCTCCCTTGCTTCGCTGAGATTATTTGTTTAGTATAAAGATGTTTTGTCTTAATGCCATGTATTATTACCTACTATATCATCACATGGCTTGTTGAAATTATGAGTGTAGGATATAGATGTTTTATCGTAATGCCATGTGACCTAATCTTGATTATTATTACACTACTACTTCATCACATGGTTCTTATTTTTCCCTCTAGGATTTGGACTCATTCTTGCCCATTTCCTTTGCTTTGGCTGAAATTCCTACCTCTCTTGGAGGGCTTGGCCACACTTTCATGATTTTTGGGCTATTAGTCTAACCTCTATATCCTAGTCCAAGTCTATGTTATATCTCTTACATCCAGGATGGATTGTGTATTTACTCTGATGCGCTTCCTGCAGGATCTTAGTCCTCAACTCTCGTTCTTGAGGGACACAAATCCTTCCCTGATACATGATTGCTCCATCTTCCATGACAGAAAAATTACCTTGGTCTTTATGATCCTGTAAGTATTAGTCGTGAGCTTGAGTCTCTTTGATTTGGGCTCTAAGGTCACACCCTATCCTTAAACCATTAATGACTAGATTCTTTGGAGTAAGAGTAGTGGCTAGCTTCAAATTTTGAAACTCCTCTAGCATCTGCATCTTATACACCATCATCTGACCCATGTGCAGAGATTTTCAACTCAAGGCATCTGCTACAACATTCGCCTTTTTGGGATGATACTTTATCTCAAACATGTAGTCATTGAGGAATTCTACCCATCTTCATTGCCTCATATTTAACTCCTTCTGATCAAAGAGGTATTTAAGACTCTTATGATCACAATATACTTGAAAGGTTGCCCCGTACAAATAGTGTCGCCAAATCTTCAAGGCAAACACCACTGCCGCTAATTCAAGATCATGGGTTGGATAGTTTCCTTCGTGGGGTCTCAGTTGCCTAGAGGCGTAAGCAACTACTCTATTATCTTGCATCAGCACACATCATAGCCCTTTCTTGGAAGCGTCATTATATACTTCAAAATGTTCTGTGGGGTCTGGAATAATTAAAACAGGAGGAGTGGTCAATCTTGTCTTCAACTCCTAAAAACTAGCTTCACATTGATCAGTCCATTTGAAAGGACTTCCCTTCCTGGTCAATTTAGTTAATAGCAAGGCTATATGAGAAAAGTTTTGTATAAACCTCCTGTAGTATCCTGCCAAACCCAGGAAAATTTTGATTTCCGTAACTGTCTTTGGTCTCTCCCACTTAATCACTGCTTCCGTCTTGTTAGGATCTACGGCTACCCCTCTATTAGAGATGACATGTCCGAAAAACTTCAACTCTGACAGCCAAAATTCACACTTCTCCAATTTGGCATATAACTTTTTCTCTTTCATCACTTGCAGCACGATTCAAAGATGTTGTTCATGTTCTTTCTCACTCTTAGAATATATCAAGATGTCATCAATGAACACTACAACAAATTGATCTAGGTAGGGTCAAAAAATGCGATTCATGTAATCCATGAAAATTGCAGGTGCATTCGTCAACCCAAAGGGCATTACGAGAAACTCATAGTGCCCATACCTAGTCTTGAAAGAAATTTTTGGTACGTCCTCCTCCTTGATCCTAATATGATGATATCCTGACCTCAAGTCTATTTTAGAAAAGATGGAGGCTCCCTTCAGTTGATCCAATAAGTCATCTATCCTAGGGAGAGGGTACTTGTTTTTTATAGTCACCTTATTCAGCTGTCTATAATCTATGCATAGTCTCAAGCTCCCGTCTTTCTTCTTAACAAAAAATACAGGAGCTCCCCAAGGTGATACACTCGGTTTAATGAATTGCTTGTCTAATAGTTCCTCCAATTGCTTCTTGAGTTCCTGTAGTTCCTTCGAGGCCATTCTATATGGTGCAATAGAGATAGGCCCTGTCCCAGGTAGGAGATCAATAGAGAACTCTATCTCTCTCTTGGGAGGTAAGCCTGGAATATCTGATGGAAATACTTCAGAAAACGCGTTGGCTATTGGGATTTCATCAAGCTTGGATTCGACTTCTAGGTTTGATAAATACAAGAGAATGTATCCAAGTACTTCATTCTTCAACTCCCTATTAACTTGATTGGCATTAAGCATCAATAACTGGACCTCTTCTTTCAGAGTTGGAGGTAGAAATTCAACAGTGTTGTTACAACAATTCAGCAAGACTCGATTTCTAGACATCCAGTCTAACCCTAGAATGACTTCAATACCTCTTAAAGGTAAACAGACGAGGACTACATAAAAAGTTTTCTCCTGGATGGTGACTTGACAGTCCTTACATACAGAGGAAGTTAATACCCTTTCTCCTGTAGGAGTTACTACGGATAGCTTATAGGGAGTTTCAGAAAAAGGAAACTGAAACTTCCTAATACATTCTTCCGATATAAATGAATAACTAGCACCAGAGTCAAATAACACCATAAGAGCAAATCCATAAATATAGCATGTACCTTGAATCATTTCAGAAGATTGAGCTGCCTCTTGGCCACTCAGTGTGAAAACCCTTCCTTTCACTTAAGGCCTCTGTTTTGGCTGCTTCCCCACATTCTGTGGGCAGTTTATCACAAAATGTCCCTTCTGTCTGCAATTGAAGCAGACCTCTTGTCCCATGTAGCATGGCCGGTTACCATGCATGCGTACGCACTTAGCGCACTTAACTGGGGTGAGGTCTTGTTGAAAAGGTCTAGGACCCACAGTCAATGGCCTCTTACCAGCTCCACATCCACTTTTTCTCATATTCTTTCCAGGGTTGGGAAAATTTTTCTTCCTCTTCCATAGGTTTCGCCTTTGCTTCTCATCCTCCACTGCCCTTAAACTCTTTTCTAGGAGTCTGCATTTATTTATCAGAGGTACAAACTCCCTGATCTCCATAGCTATAACAGCATTCTTTATCTCCGGGTTTAGTCCCGCTTCGAACTTAACCGCCTTCTATGCTTCATCTGGGTTATATCGCAGATAAGAGGAGAACTTAGACAGCTCCTCGAACCTTACAATATACTGGTCCACGGTCATGCTGCCTTGCCTGAGTTAGAGAAAATCGATCTCTTTCTCTGCCCGTATAGTACTTGGAAAGTACTTTTCAAAAAAAATGTCCTTGAACACTTGCTAGGTGATCTGTCTTCCCTGATGAACTAAAAGTTCTCTAGCTCCACGCCACCAGTATTCTGCTTCATCCTTTAACATATATACAGCAAAAATAACTTTATGCTTTTCAGTACAGCCCATCACTTCAAAGATTTTCTCTAATTCCCTTATCCACCTTTCGGCTACCGTTGGGTCATAGCCACCTTGGAAACAAGGTGGTATAGTCCTCAGGAACTTGAATATGCCATTATCTTTTCCAGCCATCCAGTTTTTAGCACCATTCTCACCATTTGGGTTATTAGCATTCTGGAGATTTTGTAAAATTTGGTTGGTGTTCATGACTTGGTCTCGAATTGCCATGGCCAGGTTGTGCAGGGTTTCCTCTGCATTGGTTGCTGGATTCCTCCTTAGTGATGCCATTTCCTACTATTGTAAAAAACAAAGTTATGCTGCTATTGAGGTGATCAAGCCCAATAATTAGTTCAAAAATATTTAATAACAGTCATACCACCACCTCGACATATAGATAGGAAACACTAGTAATTTCTTACCTATATGAATCACTGATCCCCTACACAGCACAACCACAACATACTCAAGACACTATAAGATCGATTCAGATAACCATCCACCCACTGGCCATCTAGGATCGACCTACTCTGATACCAATTATGTAACAACTTTTTTTTTCTTTTATTTATTATTATACAATATAAAGTTCACATACACATCATTAATCAAATCGTACGTACAACATTTCAAACACATAAATATCTACATCTTATTTATTCTGGTTAACCAATTCCGGAGATTCGGGTACGGGTGGTTGCACCTTTACCGGGATCTGTGCCAACTCACCCACAAAAATTTTATTTAGGATCTGCCCATCATAGAATAACTCAATCCTACGTGCACTAAAAGCCAGAGCTATAGAAAATCTGCATAACTAATTTTCTGAACATGATATGGAAATATAGTGAGAATTAAATCCTAGTAAGTTCAACAATAAATCATCATCAATATAGTTCATCACGTCATGTTCAACTGTATAAACTATAGAAAATATCTGTGGTCACAAGAATGCATTATATCTATGCACATAAGAATCATACAGTAATGATATGTATGACAGGATTAACTATTTTCAAAATATCATATGATGGCCATCAACTTATTCTCATTTCAAGCTACCCCAGTCAAGGTGAGTATCCTCTACTCTTCGGTACGGGCTTTTCTTGCTCCGTCCGACATGGAACACTTTCTCTTTCTTTTCTCATAATCATAATCATAACCGTTGGTAGGGCGTCTCCTACTGGTGCACCACACGGATTGCCATGTGACCGTGCTCATTTCTTTTCTTTTCACAATGATAGCCAAAAATATGCTTTCAATAACAAGTATGTTCATGTTGTGTATATATTTTACCAATTACCGCAAGTGCACGGCGTAGCTGTAACTAGTCCGGCAAGTACGGGTCGTGTCCACAGAGAACAATGCCAACTACCAGAATCTTACAAAAAGTACTATCTAAATCGATGAAATTCGATAGGCAAGAATCACAATTAAGCAAGTTGAAAGAATAAATTAAACTAGGCCTAGGGTTACGGTTCACCACACTTGTGATACTCAACAACTGATATTCACCTCTAATTGCAATTGTATAGATTGTTGGGGATGGTTTAGCCTTAATTAACTAGTAATCTCTTTCAAGAATTACTAATCGTACCTAAGTTAATCAAACTACCTACTTTCGTGGTTCTTAGCTTAACCTAGGTCCATTAAGCTTTATGCTAACCATAGAGTTCAACTAGTAGGTTTTCTCGTTCCTACTAATTGACTCAAGCCTAAGGTATCTTAAACTACTTTCGTGATTAAGATAACCCTAATTAACTATTGGATTCAGGTTTTAATCTTCACCTTTCAGTTCATCGATTAAATACCTAATACGTGATAGATTGGTGATCAGGCATTCCATCAACTAATTAAAGCATACAATAGTTAATCCAATTCAATCTAATCCCAATTACAATTAGGGTTTCTTAATTCAGTTTAAAAGCATAGTATCATTGTACCACAATTGGTTTTACCGTAACCCTAGATGGAATCTACTCACACATTGTCAAATCAAGAACTAAAACCATACTCATTGAATAATTCATAGTAGTTCAATACAATTAAGAAGTAGGAGAAGAGGTAAAAGTAGTAGAAGAACAAGTAAAAGTAGAAGTAGAAAGATAGAACCTGTTTGTAGAAGTACTTAGATCAATTACAACTTGAAAAGCAATAAATTCAATCTTAGAACATCAAAATCCTTCAAAGAATCATGTAAAAACCTAATCTAGATGTGTTTCCTAAGGCTAAAAAGTGTTTTTTTGGTCTCCCCTTCGGTTCTCCTTGTCCCAATTGCGAATCCCCAAGTATATATATGTGTTTGAGCCTTAGAAACCCTAAAAACGACGTCCTTTACGAGCCCTAAAGCACGGCCGTGCCCTGGAACACGGCCTAGCCGTGCTTCGGGCTGGAATTCTGAAGAGGCTGCAGAAAATACCACCAACACGGCCAGGCCGTGTTGCAGGCCTCCTTAACACGGCCAGGCCGTGTTGGATGCTATGGTGCTCCTTTCTTCATCAAATTTGACGTGCAACCTCCTTGCTTCCTCCTCAACATGATCCAAGTCTTTTAGGGTCTTTCCATGACCGTTTTTCCTTACTTCTTGGCTTCTTTTGCTCTACAGCAATCACAAAATGAACCACAACAGTACCCAGAACAAAGTATAACCAAAAGCATGAAAATATCCATAAGTTACTATGAATAAGGGGACAAAACATGACCAATAAGCACTCAAAATTCCCCTTTATCAATTCATCAAAATATAACTATTACCATAAATCATTGGTAATCATGCCATGAATATAACCATTTCAAATATCACTTTATAAAATATTTCTATGTCAGAATTTCACACTTAAGATAGTAAGAAGTTCATACAATGGCAATGGCTATGGCATATACTAGTCATTTATTATTTTCATTTATAAGATTTGTCTTCTTGTTTTATATATTAATTTCATCTCTTCATTTTCTTTATGCTTGGCCTTTAGTCAATTTCTTCTTATTTATATCATTTCTAACACATGTTTTTACAAATTTATAGAGCATTTTTCTCCAATTTGATTTCTACTATTACCTTATAGTTAAAGAGGTTCATCTAGGGTAGAAAAATGTTGAAAATAGGCTTCACCAGCTTCCAACACGGTCTGGCCATGTTTCAGGACACGGCCATACTTTAAAAATACTTCAAATGTACTCAAAAACAGCCCCGAACACGGCTAACCCGTGCTTGAAGCACCCAGAACACGGCCTGGCCGTGTTCTATGACCTTTGCTCACTAATCAGAGCATAACTCCCTCATTTTAACTCCGATTGAGGTGATCTTGGTGTCTATGGAAAGATAAGACAATTATCTAAAACTATTATGTTAATAATATCAGCAAACTAGTAATAGATCTTGGTGTTATTACTCCCTTAAATTCAATATTATTTCTTCTCGGGTAGGTTCTAACCTTTACTTACTAATCTGACTATATCTCCCACATAAGAATTCCAAATTAATTGATTCCAGTGGCTAAACATCCGTGACACATAAATATATAATTCATATGTTAACCATTTATTTTAATTCCTTATAGAAGTTTCCCAGAAATTAAAACACCAAAGCTATCCTAACATATTCTTCCCTGATTAACCATTTTCTGACCTTTGTTTACTAATAGGAACATATCTACCTCATATAAACTCTAAATTGAATGATTCTAGTGGCTAAAAATCCGTGACACATATATCTATAATTCATATGTTAACCATTTATTTTAATTCCTTATATATTGTTCCCAGAAATTACAACACCGAAGCTTAAAATTCTGCCACCCATAGCCATACCAATGCAAAACTATCTACACCAACCTAAGTATTCAAACATACATCACATGCAAGATCAATATGTAACATGATATAGAAACATCCATGACCAATCATCAAAGTTCTAAGATCAAAATCTCATATAAATATTATAAGTTTCAAAAGTTTTCTTCAAAAAGAAATATTGTTAAACTTACCTAAGAATCTCCCTAGCTTACTTAGTGAATTGGTTTTTTTGTTTCCTCTTCAAAGAAGTAGCAAGATTCCTCCCTTCCCTTAGCTTTTCTAGCAGCTTAGGTAAGAGAAGGAGGGTGAATTTTTGAACCTCAAGGATGAAGAAGAAAAATGGATTCAAGTGGAGATTAAGGTAACTTACCTTGAGTACTTAGCCTTCTAAACTTCTCCTTCTTTTTCCTTCATTTCTTCTCCTCTCTTTCTCTCCTTTCCTCACTCTACCTTGCTTCTATTTTTCTCTCTTCCTCACTTGGACGAAATTAAAATATTGTAGGGGTGGGTTTTGCTTAAATAGACCACCAAATAATACACATTTCATGATCATGGGTCTACTTTATCAAAAATAGGATACACTTTGTTGAATTTTTGGAAAACAAACAACTTATGTTCTTGTCTTCCTCTTCCTTAGTCAAGATATGCATAGGAAAAGGAGATTTGTATTTTGAAAATTATGATGATATGTTCTTAATGTAACATCCCTAATTTTGTTTCTTTTATTGATAAAAGTACATAAAAATTTAATTAAGGAAATAAAATTTATTAGACAATATTTTAAATATCTAAGGAAATATAATCCTTAGAAATTCTTCACCTTATGTATATGCATAGAAAATGTTTCTAACATTAAGAGAACAAATAAAGAGGGAAAACCTAATAGGAAAGAAATTAGAAATAACATACTAAAGAGATGCAAAATTCTTGGATAAGGAAGATAAATTTTTAGAAACAAGTAAAGGTCTTAAAAGTTCAAGAACATTGAATTAGGGTAATTTTTCCTAATTCAAGAACTAGAGTTACTAAGTTTAAAATCTTTACCCATACATTGGGCTTTTACCTATGGACACTTCATATAAAGTTTTTCCACTTCACATAAGTTTCTAGCAAGCCATTGGATAACCTAAGCAAGAAATAAAACATAGACTTGGACTAGGATATAGTAATTGGACCAATAGCCCAAAAATTATGAAAATGTGACCAAGCTCTCCAAGAAAGGTAGAATTTTATCCAAAGCAAAGAAAATGGGTAGGAATAAGCCCATAATGGGTAGGAATAAGCCCAAATCCAAGAGGAAAAATAAAATAAAATAAATTAGGTGATGATATAATAATGTAATAATAAAGATTAGGTTACATGGCATTAAGACAAAAATTTAGCAAGTGGTGTGATTCTACATTCATCATTTTGGCAAGTGGCATGATAATACAAGGCATTAGGACAAAAACATCTATATCCTACACTCATAATTCTAGCAAGTGGTATGATAATACATGGCATTAGGACAAAGCATTCCTATCCCACACAAATAATATCAACCAAATAATGGAGATTCAAGGGCTAGAAATTTGCCACCTAAAATGGTAAACCTATCATACTTGTTTAAGACAAAAGAAAATGGAAAAGAATCCCTAAATCAAAGGGACCTTGTTCCTTATCTTAAGAACATATCATCATAATTTTCAAAATACAAATCTCCTTTTCGTATGCATATCTTGACTAAGGAAGAGGAAGACAAGAACATAAGTTGTTTTTTTTCCAAAAATTCAACAAAGTGTATCCTAATTGTGATAAGGTAGACCCATGATCATGAAAGGTGAATTATTTGGTGGTCTATATAAGAAAACCCACCCTTACAACATTATAATTTCGTCCAAGTGAGGGAGTGAAAAAATAGAAGCAAGGTACAGTGAGGAAAGGAGAGGAAGAAAGGAAGAAAGAGGAAGGAGAAGTCTAGGGGACTAAGTGCTCTGGTAAGTTTAACAATATTTCTTTTTGAAGAAAACTTTTGAAACTTATAATATTTATATGAGATTTTGATCTTAAAACTTTGATGATTGGTCATGGATGTTGCTATATCATGTTACATATTGATCTTACATGTGATGTATGTTTGAATACTTAGGTTGGTGTAAATAGTTCAGCATGGTTATGGCTATGGTTGGCAGAATTTTTAGTTTAGGTGTTTTAATTTCTTGGAACAATCTATAAGGAATTAAAATAAATGGTTAACAAAAGAATTACATATATATGTGTCACGGATTTGTAGCCACTGGAATCATTCAATTTGGAGTCCATATACGGTAGGTATGGTCCGATTAGTTGTCAAAGGTCAGAAAATGGTTAATCATGGAAGAATATGTTAGGACAGCTTCTGTATTTTAATTTCTGGGAATTATCTGTATGGAATTAAAATAAATAGTTAACATACAAATTATAGCTATGTGTGTCATGGATTTTAATCCACTGGAATCATTCAATTTGGAGTCCATATGAGGAATATATGAGTTGATTAGTAGTCAAAGGTTAGAAAATGGTTCATCAGGGAAGATTATGTTAGGACAGCTTCTATATTTAAATTTCTAGGAATTATCTGTATGGAATTAAAATAAATGGTTAACATAAGAATTATAGCTATGTGTGTCATGGACTTTCATCCACTGGAATCATTCAATTTGGAGTCCATATGAGGAAGATATGAGCTTATTAGTAGTCAAAGGTCAGAAAATGGTTCATCAGGGAAGAATATGTTAGGACAGCTTCTGTATTTTAATTTCTGGGAATTATCTGTATGGAATTAAAATGAATGGATAACATAAGAATTATAAATATGTGTGTCACGGATTTGTAGCCACTGGAATCATTCCATTTGCAGTCCATATGAGGTAGATATGGTCCGATTAGTAGTCAAAGGTCAAAAAATGGTTCATCAGGGAAGATTATGTTAGGACAGCTTCTGTATTTTAATTTCTAGGAATTATCTATATGGAATTAAAATAAATGGTTAACATAAGAATTATAGCTATGTGGGTCATGGATTTTTAGCCATTGGAATCATTCAATTTGGAGTCTTTTTGAGGAAGATATGAGCTTATTAGTAGTCAAAGGTCAAAAAATGGTTCATCAGGGAAGATTATGTTAGGACAGCTTCTATATTTAAATTTCTAGGAATTATCTGTATGGAATTAAAATAAATGGTTAACATAAGAATTATAGCTATGTGTGTCATGGACTTTCATCCACTGGAATCATTCAATTTGGAGTCCATATGAGGAAGATATGAGCTTATTAGTAGTCAAAGGTCAGAAAATGGTTCATCAGGGAAGAATATGTTAGGACAGCTTCTGTATTTTAATTTCTGGGAATTATCTGTATGGAATTAAAATGAATGGATAACATAAGAATTATAAATATGTGTGTCACGGATTTGTAGCCACTGGAATCATTCCATTTGCAGTCCATATGAGGTAGATATGGTCCGATTAGTAGTCAAAGGTCAAAAAATGGTTCATCAGGGAAGATTATGTTAGGACAGCTTCTGTATTTTAATTTCTAGGAATTATCTATATGGAATTAAAATAAATGGTTAACATAAGAATTATAGCTATGTGGGTCATGGATTTTTAGCCATTGGAATCATTCAATTTGGAGTCTTTTTGAGGAAGATATGAGCTTATTAGTAGTCAAAGGTCAAAAAATGGTTCATCAGGGAAGAATATGTTAGGACAGCTTCTATATTTTAATTTCTGGGAATTATATGTATGGAATTAAAATAAATGGTTAACATAAGAATTATAGATATGTATGTCACAGATTTTTAGCCACTTTAATCACTCAAGTTGGAGTTCATATGAGGTAGATATTGTCCGATTTGTAGGTAGAGGTCAGAACCTATCCGAGAAGAAATAACCTACACATTTAGCGAGTAATATCACCTTGATTTCTTAATATTTCTCTACAACGTTTAACATAATAGTTTTAGATAATTGTTTTATCTTGAAATTGACACCAAGATTACCTACATCAGAGTTAAATTGAGGGAGTTATGCTCTGATTAGTAAGAGAAGATTAGATAGGATGAAAACCTGCATCAAGAAAATAAAGAAATAAAATTAGTATTTAAAAAAGAAGATGAATCTTAATAAATGACTAGTATAGCCATAGCCATTGCCATTGTATGAACTTCTTACCATCTTAAGTGTGAAATTTTGACATGGAAATATTTTAAAGTGATATTTGAAATGGTTATGTTCATGGCATGATTACCAATGATTTTTGGTAATAATTATATTTTGATGAACATATTGAAAGCATATTTTTGGCTATCATTGTGAAAAAAAAAGAAATGAGCACGGTCACATGGCAATCCGTGTGGTGCACCAGTAGGGGATGCTCTACCAACGGTTATGATTATGATTATGAGAAAAGAAAGAGAAAGTGTGCCATGTCGGACGGTGCGAGAAAAGCTCGTACCGGAGAGTAGAGGATACTCACCCTGACCGAGGTAGCTTGAAATGAGAATAAGTTGTTGGCCATCATATGATATTCTAAAAATAGTTAATCCTGTCATACATATAATTATTGTATGATTCTTATGTGCATAGATATAATGCATTCATGTGACCAATGATATTTTCTGTAGTTTATACAGCTGAACATAATGTGATGAGCTATATTGATGATGATTTATTGTTGAACTTACTGGGATTTAATTCTCACTATATTTCCATATCATGTTCAGAAAATTAGTTATGCAGATTTTTCTATAGCTTTGGCTTTTAGTGCACGTTGGATTGAGTACTTTATGTTGGGCAGGTCCTAGAAGCAAATAAATTGTTTGTGGTCAAGTTGGCTTAGATCCTGGTGAAGGTGCAACCACCCGCACCTGTATCTCCGGAATTGGTCAACCAGAATAAATAAGATGTAGATTTTTATGTGTTTGATATGTTGTACATATGTTTTGATTAATAACATGTATGTGAACTCTGTATTGTATAAATTAAATAAATGTTATATTGAGTTAAGTGGTAACAAGGTAATAACTTCATGGTATTTTTTTGAAAAAAAAATTTGATACTTAAATGGAGTTGTTACACTTAAGATAAGGCACAACGTCCCTTTGATTTAGGGATTCTTTTCCATTTTCTTTTGTCTTAAACAAGTATGATAGGTTTGCCTTTTTAGGTGGCAAATTTCTAGCCCTTGAATCTCCATTATTTGGTTGATATTATTTGTGTGGGATTGGAATGTTTTGTCCTAATGCCATGTATTTTCATACCACTTGCTAAAATTATGAGTGTAGGATATAGATGTTTTTGTCCTAAAGCCTTGTATTATCATGCCACTTGCCAAAATTATGAATGTAGAATCACACCACTTGCTAAATTTTTGTCTTAATACCATGTAACCTAATCTTTATTATTATTACATTATTATATCATTACATAATTTATTTTATTTTATTTTTCCTCTTGGATTTGGGCTTATTCCTACCCATTTTCTTTGCTTTAAATAAAATTCTACCTTTCTTGGAGGGCTTGGTCACATTTTCATAATTTTTGGGCTATTGTTCCAATTACTATATCCTAGTCCAAATCTATGTTTTATTTATTACTTAGGTTATCCAATGGGCTTGCTAGAAACTTATGTGAAGTGGAAAAACTCTATATGAAGTGTCCATAGGTAAAAGCCTAATGTATGGGTAAAGATTTTAAACTTAGTAACTCCAGTTCTTGAATTAGGAAAAATTACCCTAATCCAATGTTCTTGAAATTTTAAGACCTTTACTTGTTTCTAAAAATTTATCTTCCTTATCCAAGAATTTTGCATCTTTTTAGCATGTTATTTCTAATTTTTTTTCTATTAGGTTTTCCCTCTTTATTTGTTCTCTTAATGTTAGAAACATTTTCTATGCTTATACATAAGGTGAAGAATTTCTAAGGATTATATTTTCTTAGATATCTAAAATATTGTCTAATAAATTTTATTTCCTTAATTAAATATTTATGTACTTTTATCAATAAGAGGAACGAAATTAGGGATGTTACACATTTGGCTTACATGCAATGACTTCTGGCTTAGTGCATCATCTACTATATTTGCCTTTTCAAGATGGTATTTCAATTCAAATTTATAATCATTAATGAATTTCATCCATCTTCTTTACCACATATTTAACTTCTTTTGACCAAAGAGATATTTAAGCTCTTGTGGTCACTATATATCTCGAACACAACTCTATATAGGTATTGCCTCTAAATTTTCAGAGCAAAGACTCTCGCAACCAACTTCTGGTTATGCGTGGGATAATTCTCCTTATGTGGTCTTAATTGTCGGGAAGTATAAACAACCACTCTATGTTATTGCATCAAAACAAAACCTAGTTTTTTCTTAGAAGCATAAATATAAACTTCAAAATGTCCAGAAGGGTTAGGGATGACTAGAACATGAAGGGAAGTTAATATAATTTTGAGCTCTTGGAAGCTATCTTTACATTCTTGAGTCCATTTAAAAAGACTTCCCTTTCTTGTTAATCTAGTCAGGGGTAAGGTTATTTGAGAAAATCCCTGTGTAAATCTCTTGTAGTATCCTGCTAGACCTAAGAAAATTTTGATCACTGTTACTGTTTTTGGCCTTTCCTAATGTTATGTGTGTTTATCAAATAACCGCAAGGGCACGGCGTAGCTGTAGCTAATTCGACGAGTACGGGTTATTTCCCACAGAGACCAAAGATCAACTATTAGAATTCTACGAAACAAGCTATCTAAATCAATCTAATTCGATAAAAAGAAATCACAATTAATCAAACTAGATATTAAGTTATCAAAAGCCTAAGGTTAGGGCTTATAGTACTTATGCTATTCAACAATCAATATGTACCTCTAATTGCAATTATCTAAGTACTAGGGGATGGTTTAGCCTTAATTAATTAATAATCTCTTTCAAGCATTACTAATTTTACCTAGGTTAATCCAATTGCCTATTTTTGTGGTTCTTAGTTTAACCTAAGTTCATTAAGTTCCATGCCAACCATGTGATTCAATTCATAGGGGTTCTCGTGCCTACTAATTGATCTAATTCCTAGAGAGCCTTAAACTACTTTTGTGATTAAGACATCCCTAATTAACTATTAAGTCCCAGCATTAACTTTCAACTTTCAATTCATCAATCAATAACCTAAGATATGATAAAACAATGATCAAGTGTTCTATCAATTCGTATAATGCATAATAGTTAATCCTAATTATTCCACAAACAATCACAATTAGGATTTCAAAATTCCTAATTAATTCAATATCATCATATCATAAGTGAATTTACCGAAACCCTAGATTGAATCTACTCACGCATAATTGAAAGAGAAATCATAATCATATTCATTAAACCAATCATAAGTGTTTAATACAATCAAAGAGAAAGGAGTAAAAGTAGAGATAGATGCAAGTTTGAATGAGAAAACCTAATTTGCAGAAAGTAATGAATTAGGGTTACAATCCTTGAATCAATCTTAATTATACTATAAGAATATAAAGTAAACAATGATTCTACTCTAAATCTAATCTAATGGTGTTTTCTTAGCCTAAACTGAGTCTCTCTATGTCTGGATATGTCTCTCTCTATTTCTCCATGCTTCCTCATCTATTTATAGCACTTTGGCTGCTTAAAACACTTAAAATCACATGCTATACGGACCCAAAGAACGGCCGTGCTTCAGGTTGGATTTTGGAATTTCTTTTGACTTTTCGCACAGAACACAGCCTGACTGTGCTCTTGGTACACCAAACATGGCCTGGCCGTGTTGGAGGTTGTGAAGGTCCTTTCTTGCCAATTTTTTGTATGTTTCCTTCTTGCATCCTCCTGTTAACTCTACTTTATTAGAGTTATTATATGCTTTTCTTAGCTTATTACTTTGCAAATTAGTTGATTGGATTACTAATTCTTTCTTACAAAATGTTTGGTTTTGTGTCTCTTGAGTGTAAGATCACCTAATGCATTAACTATAAACATATGTATGTTTTGCATGAAAAATGGCTCATTAAATTAGAATATATTGTGTGTATTAGGCTATTGGTATTTTATTGGAAAAAGTAGGGCTAAATATTATATTGTATGATCCAGGGTAGCTTAAACACGTGACTGCTGCTACGTGTTGTTTCTCCATTCCTTAACATGGAGAGGGGAAAGACATTGGCAGTTGGAGGGCAAGCTTGGAAGATGAAAAAAGAACGCCACCTCACCTAGAGCACAACCCTAGCATATAAATGGAAAGGAACAAAAAATAGAATATATAAAGAAAAACAGAGCGGCCATTATTCTGTTGGGAAACTTTTGGATAGAAAAAGAAAGAATTAAATGCTGGTTTGGGAGGAGAGGAAGAGGACGACAGAATAGAAAGGAGGAAGAGCAGGACAATGTAGATAAGAAGAGGAGGCACCCAATAGACTTTCTTCACTTGTCTATAGTCATTTATGCTTATACTTAAATTTTCTTTCTCTATGCGATTATGGTTGTATTCTCTATTTTCAAACTTGTAAATAACTTATATATGATGCTGAGCTAAGTCTACAGCTAGGACTACAGAGGGATTGATTATGGATTTTCAGCATACTTAAGTAAATGTTTGACTTTGCTTAAGTAAATGTTCATGATATTCAAATTGATTTCGTAAATCTTGATTTCTACCATTGATTGATCACCAATCGTAGGATACATAAACTAAAATTGAATCTGGAAAGATTAATGGATGTTGGACTGAGTTTGAATGTTATGGGTTTAGTTAAATCTCATATTGATGCTAAATGTGTTACTATTATAGGAATATATAATTGTCCCATATAACCCAATGGTTTTAGAGTATTAATTGAAGTCTTAAGGTTACACTTATACAAGAATATATGAATTTAAACTTTAAGAGTGATTAGAAATGGTAGTTTTGGAAAGAACCCGTTCATAATATAAAACTGGTTATTAGAGCATTTGTTGCAGCAAAGTCAGAGCAAAAAAAATTAGTGCAAAAGTTCATATCAATCTTGAAGCAATCCTATTTGTCTTTATCATCATATTTTATTTTGTTAATCTCGTAGTCTTAAAAGTAATCATTTTATTTATTCCTTTACTTAGCTCATTTCCCTAGTTTATAATTGAATGTAATTTCTTAATCACCAACAAAGTTTTGTCATTACAACTGTTGCTTAATTTCTATACTAATTTATGGTTATTAATTCCTTGTGGGATGATACTCTTTCATCACTTTATTACTTGTCTGCGATACATGCACTTGCGTATTTATATTGCATATACATTTTTAGCAATAAGTTTTTGGTGCTGTTGCTGGGGAATTAAAAAAATTAGAAATTATTTTGTAGATTTTGACTAGTTTTGGAGCATTTTATTTCTAAAAGCATCTTGGTGCTTTAGGCAGGTAAAATCAATGCATGAACAAGCTAGAAAAATAACTATTACCTTTAAATCCTTAGATTGAGAGGACTTTTCTACGAAGAAGTGAAGAATAGTTGGGCTACACCAAGTGGTATCAATGGATAATCCAAGAAGTGGTAACATGGATGACGTTGATAGAGTCTTGAATGCTTATGTTTAGCCAAATCTAGATGGGCTACATTCAAGTATAGTAAGGCCAAAAATTCAAAATCTTCATTTTGAGCTCAAACTGGTGTTGTTTCAAATGTTGTAAACTGTTGAGCAATTTAGTGGGCTGCCTATAGAAGATCATCGCCTTAAACTTAGAGTGTTCATAGAAGTTATTGATGCATTTAACATGAATGAGGTGACAGAGGAAGTTTTGAAGCTCAAATTATTCCAAATTCTTTAAGAGATTGAGCAAGAGCATGGTTGAATTCTTTACCACCTGATTCTATTGCCAACTGGAATGATTTGGCTGAGAAGTTCTTGGTGAAGTATTTTCCACTTACCATGAATGCAAGGTTGAGAAATGACATCACTTCTTTTCAGCAACTAGATGGAGAGTTATTATATGAAACCTGGGAAAGGTACAAGAACTTTCTATAATGGTCTCAATGCTTAAATAAGAACTATAGTGGATGCAGCAGTTAATGGAGCACTTCTGTCTAAAACATATAATGAAGCTTATGAATTACTTGAAAGGAAGGCTAGCAACAATTATCAATGGCCTATCGATAAAGTCGAAACTGGAAAAAGAGTTGTCGGTATACATAAGTTGAGTGAAGTCACTTCTCTCATGGCTCAAGTAGCTTCATTGGTCAATATCTTAAAAAATCAACATTTGAATCATTCCCAAAGTGTTAACTTGGTTCAAGAAACATGAGTATCTTATGTTCTATGCAATGGGTCTCATTTATTTGAGAGTTGTCCCTCAAATCCAGAGTCAGTATGCTATATGGGGAACTTGAATCACAACAACAATCCTTATTCAAATACTTATAACCTAGGTTAGAGGTAGTATCCTAACTTCTCTTGGAATAATCACAGTGCTGGCTAAGGAAGTAATTCTATACCTCGAAGGCCACAAATTCTACCAGGATTTCAACAACAAAAGCATCAAACTAATGAGCTTCCAAACTCTTTTGAATCTTTGCTTAAAGAATATATGGTAAGGAATGATGCTGTGATCCAAAGTCAAGCTACTTCACTAAGGAATCTGGAGACCTAAGATAGGCATTTAGCTACTAAGTTAAAGAATCAACCTTCAGGGACACTTCCAAGCAATACTGAGATTCTTAAGAAGGATAGGAAGGCGCATTGCAAGGCTATAGAACTTAGGAGTGGAAAAATAGTAGAAACAACTGAAGTCAAGAAAAAGAATTAAAAAAACCCTGCTGTAGTCTAGAGAAAGAGAAAAGGAAGCAGGGGAAGGTTGAGAAAGAAAACACAGAAGCAGAAAATTCTGGAGCCAATGTTGCAACACTACCATAGCATAATGATTAGCAGCATAGACCACCTATACTATTTCCTCAATGATTTCAAAAGAAGTAGCAAGATCAGCAATTCAAAAGGTTTTTGGATGTTCTTAAGTAGCTACACATCAATATTCCTCTTGTGGAAGCATTGGAACAAATGCCCAACTATAGGAAGTTCATAAAAGAAATTTTGAATAGTAAAAGGTGATTTGGGAAATTTGAAATTGTTTCTCTAACTCAGGAATGTAGTGCTGTGTTGCAAAATAAATTGCTACCCAAACTTAAAGATATAGGTAGATTCACTATTCCATGCTCCATTGGGAATCAGTATTTTGGCAAGGCTTTAAGTGATTTAGGTGCAAGCATTAATCTCATGCCTATGTCAATATTTAAGAAATTAGAGATTGGAGAAGCTAGGGCTACCACTATTTCATTGCAGTTGGCAGACAAAATCTATAGCTTATCCAGAAGGCAAAGTAGAAGATGTCTTGGTCAAAGTGGATAAATCCATCTTTTCGATGGATTTCATAGTTTTGAATTATAAAGCTGATGTTAATGTACCAATCATTTTGGGAAGGCCATTTTTAGCTACTGATCAAACTTTAATTGATGTACAAAAAGTTGAATTGACATTGAAAGTACAAGATGAGTAAGTCACATTCAATGTCTTTCAATCCATGAAGTTTCTAAGTAAGAAGGAAGACTGTTCAGTTATTTCTATGATAGATTATTTGGTATTTAAGCAATTTGAGAAGTGTTGTGAGGACCCATTACAGTTTGTTTTGCATGATAGTTCAAATTTAGAGGGTGAAGATGAAAAAGAATAGGCTTGGATAGAAACAAAACAGGGTGTTGGAAAGCAGAAAAGGTAGGTTAAGCTATTAGACACATCTTTTCAGGACTTGAAGCTGCCAAAATATAAGTTGATGAGCCACTAGCCTTAGAGTTGAAGCCATTACCCTCACACTTGAAATATGCTTACTTAGGTGATTCATCAACTCTACCAATCATTATTTCAGCACATTTGACTGAGGAGCAAGAGTGCCAATTAATCAGTGTGTTGAAGAAATTTAATAGAGTTATTGGGTAAACACTTGCAAATATTAAAGGCATTAGTCCTTGATTTTGTATGCATAAGATTTTATTAGAAGACAATGAAAAAGGGTTCATTTAAGCCCAAAGAAGGCTTAATCCAATAATGAAAGACGTGGTGAAGAACAAGATCAATAAATGGTTAGATGCTGGAATTATCTATCCTGTATCAGATAGTTCTTGGGTTAGTCTAGTTTACTATGTTCCTAAAAAGGGGGGCATGACCATGATGGAAAATGAGAACAGCAAATTAATTCCAACCAAAGTTGTTACCGAATGGAGAATTTTCATGGACTATTGGAAACTAAACAAGAGCACCCGAAAAGGACCATTTCCCTTTGCCATTCATTGATCAAATATTAGACTGACTTGCTAGAATGGAGTACTATTGTTTCTTAGATGGGTATTTGAGATACAACCAAATTACCATAACACCTGAGAACTAACACAAGACTACATTCACTTGCCCATATGGAACTTTCACATTTTGAAGGATGCCATTTGGGCTATGCAATGCTTCAGCCATCTTTCAAACATGCATGATGGCAATTTTCATTGAAATGGTGGTGTAATTTGTAGAGAATTTCAAAGATGATTTCTCTATTTTTGGAAATTCCTTTTACTCATGTTTAGGAAATCTAGCCAAGGTTCTCCAAAGGTGTGAGGAGACAAACCTTGTGTTGAATTGGGAGAAATGTCAATTCATGGTGAAAGAAGGAATTGTATTGGGACACAAAGTTTCTCAAAATGGGCTAAAAGTTCATAAGGCCAAGGTAGAAATCATTTAGAAGCTGCCTCATCCCACTTCTGTAAGAGGTATTAGAAGCTTTCTTAGACATACAAGATTTTATAGATGATTTATTAAAGATTTCTCCAAGGTTGCTAAGTACCCTTTTGCAATCTACTAAAAAAAGATAGAATATTTTGCTTTGATGGAGATTTTATGAGAGCATTCCTTGACCTTAAAGAGAGGTTGAGTATAACACCTATTATTATGGCACCGGATTGGGCATCACCATTTAAGCTCATGTGTGACGCTAGTGATGTGGCTTTGGGACGTGTTTTAGGGTGGCGTAGGAACAAGGTATTTCATTCCATATACTATGCTAGTAAGAAACTATAAGGGGTTGATGTGTACTATCGTAGGTACACCCAAATTGATACCTTACCTCCCAACTAATCTGTAGTAGTGGGAGTAAGAGTCGATCCCACAGAGACATGTATTACCTTATATGATTAGAAAAAGGGGGGATTGATAATCGCAAATTAAGTAAAGTAAACAATAATGAAAATAATTAAGAGAGTAATTAATGAGAAAGGCATTGGTTTCGGTTGATATCCATCATCAAGGAATTGCATTGATCATTGGCAACATAATCAATCTGTAATTGAATATCTATCATTGGGTTTCTAACCCTATTCCTCCTTAAGTCTAGTAAATTAATGACAATCGCACCAATTAAACCCTAATTAACAAGCAATCCTTTAGCACATCGGTAAAGCATAACTTATTAACCGCATGAAGAACTAGAGAAACTGACAGAGCTAAACAAATATAAACACATCGGCTATATCTAATTTAGTTAATTATTCATCATAGGTTCAATGATTTATAATAAAAAATCCTCAAACCTATTTGCCTCATGAATCGCAGAATTAAAGATTTTGTTCAAAACATAATTTAGTGGTAGATTAAGAGAGACAATATACTAGTAGGCCTCCCTAGCAATCATATGAATAATCATTGAGAAGAAGAGCAGATGAATAATCAATACTTAATTAAGACTGAAATAATAAAATCAAATCCAAATCTCACAATGCATAAAGATCCCTTGAGGTTTCAATCTACCTCTACCAATTAAAAATAATTCGGTCGCGTAGGGCCATAAGAAAATCTAAACAAGAATTAATGAAGATAATTAAGAACTTTGATCATCTCTAATGCTTCCTCTCTTCCCTTTTTATAGATTGGCTTCTCCTCATTGGTGTAAAACTGTTTTTAGGTCAAATTCCAGCCTATTGAGTTTTAATTAGAGTTGAAAAACCCTAAAAATTGTGAATTCAGCAATCTAGTGCAGTGGTAGGCGCCGCGGCGCTATGGACTTTTGAAGACAAGGCACCGCGGCACCCATGCTAGTGCCACGACGTTCTGCTTGGTTAGGGATTGGGCGCTGCCACACTCCGAGTTTGCGAAGACGCAATGCCACGATGCTTGCTTATGAGCGCCACAGCTCTTGAAAATCTTAGGAATTTGCCAAAGTGCCAAACACAAAAGTTGTAGCTTTATGTCTCTTCTTTCCAAAGCCGCTTGAATCACCTCAATCAGAGTCGAAATGAGTGAGATATGCCTCAATTAGTGATGAAGGGTCAGAAATCAACATTTTTCCATGATTTTATCTCTATTTTCCTCTTATTTTCTTCTTTATTACTCCTAAAACACAAAACACAAAATTCAATTAATTCATACCTATTTTCTACTTAAATTAAATAAAAAGCAACTTAAAACATGCTAAAGACATGCTTAATTTATAGCATGTCAAATACCCCCACACTTACTCTTTTGCTTGTCCTCAAGCAAATTAATTCATGTGAACAATATTCAATATATGAGATAAGTGAAAGACTTACCAAAAGATTGCCTCTTAGTGAAAATTGTATGCTCTTAAAGAATTTTAAAAAAAATTAATAATTATGTGCAATATTTAACTCAAATGTAATTCATGATTTATTTTCTAGAGCCTTGAGTATATGTGTGTCTTTGAGCTGTTCAACTATCTTTCACCCAAATGAGTTTATATATCTCAAGAAATTGTGTATGGACCTCTTTTTAGGATTTCCATATGCTTATTTTTCATGCTACTCTCCACTAATGTAGGGTAAAACTACTTTTTAGGATCAAAAGGACCTTAATAAGCTTGTAATGTGGCTAAGTTATAGGGTGAGACAAAAGATATAAATTTAAGCTTGATCACCCAATACCACATGATTAATTATACTTCACTTAAGCTTTCTTAAGCTTGGAAATTTTTTCCCCCACACTCATTCCTTTATTTTACTGAATTCATCACCATCACATTTTTTTTCACTGCTTAGACTTTCATCTGTATTTTTGGAATTTTTCTTTCTTTTGTCCTTACTCCACCCTTTTATTAATATAGCTCTACAAAACAAGTAATTCAAAATTAATCATAGGATGAGTGAATCAGGGAAAACAATTAAAGGGATTAAGCATAAAATTTGGTCATGGCTCTACAGTGGGTATGAAAAAAATGGAATATATTAATTAAGCTCAAAATACAAGTGCTAAGGAATTTTATTACTTGGTTTGACTTGAAAGGCTCAATCGCATAATATAATTCCTAAATCATCTCCTAATTAATAGTATCAGCCTATGATTTCGCCTCAAGTAGCATCTAAATAAGTTCTAGAAAATTGATGAGATCATAAAAAATTTTGAGTTATGTAAACTTTTTCTAAGTAAAAGATAAATTAAATACTCGAAGTTGTTGTGCAAAATAGTTTCAGGATCCTAAAAAATAGATAATAATAAATTGCAAGAAAATTTAAATTACACATAATCATAATTTTTCTACATTTCTCAAGAGTTATTAGCAATTTAAACATTTATATCATTGGCTATTGGTTTGACTAACACAAACTCAAATATTGAAATAAGTTCACATGCTCACCCCCTTCAATAACTGGAATTAAAAGTGTATAAATCATAGAAGTAGAGTAAATAATGCATAAGTATATGAGTTATTATACAGTCATCCAGTTGAATCATAAAGTGACCCCCCACACTTAAGAGTTTACATTGTCCTCAATGTAGAATAGAAAAGTATGAAATAAGAGAGACAAGTAATAAAAGGAGGAGGGTTCAGTGAAACTTCCCTGACTAGTTATCACCATCCATCTCATCCTGCTCAGGTGCAGGCCTAAAAGGTGGCTCAAGAGGCGCTGAGAATGCTATAGGAAGGTTCAGGGCATGGACCAGCTAGCTGAAGCAAGCATTGTTATGCTGTGCTATGGAGTATTGGTAGAGAGCTAAGTCATTCATCTTATAGGTGAGGACCTTTGTTCACTC
The DNA here is from genome assembly GCA_037074535.1 of Gleditsia sinensis. Classification (NCBI taxonomy): domain Eukaryota; kingdom Viridiplantae; phylum Streptophyta; class Magnoliopsida; order Fabales; family Fabaceae; genus Gleditsia; species Gleditsia sinensis. The sequence continues at coordinate 24,993,875 of CM073464.1, read as the reverse complement.
CCATAGATCTTCAATAGTGTGTTGGGCTGGTGGTGGAGCTGAACTGCTACTTGGTTCCTCTGTAATCATAGGCTAAATGTCTAACTCCTCCTCTGCTGCTTCCTCTTGCCCCTTATATTTCTGAATGTCTACGTAGGAAATAGGTCTCATTGGTTAAATGAGAGCCTCAGTAGAATCCCAACTGACTCCAGCCTTCCCATATAGACCAGTGATTAAACTGGGGGCAAAAAGGGATCCGCTTCTAGAATGAATATAGCCAAGCATCTGCCTATGGATGAGTTTTCCGACATTAATGGAAAAACCCTTCAGTATAGCAAAAATTAGAATGGCTCTGTCCATTTTGACTTGACTCATGTTCAAGCTAGGCATGAATCGTGCTGTCACGAAATAGTGCCAAGCTTTAGCCACTTTATTCATGTATGCCCTGGCAAAAGACACTGGCTGCCCATTACTATCCAACTTCCAAGAAGCCCCTCTGAAGCAAAGAGTGGATATAATATCTTCGAAGTCTATGTTTGATTGAATGAAGGCAGAGTACTCATCATCTTCCATGTCAAATAGAGAGTAGAATTCATTGATAGCATGAGGATTAAAATTCACAATCTTGCCTCTAACCCATGCTTTGTGGCGTTCATGAACTGTAGCATTGGGGTAAAAATCTTGTACCATGGGAATGACCCCTGGTTTTGGGTTCCTGCAAAAAATTTTCCAATGCCTATAGAGGATATTGTCTCTGAGAGGTAGCCCAATAGTAACAACAAATCCTCATTCTGGAATGATGGGTTTATGCACCACCACTTTGATATGGTGTTTATAAACCTCTTCAGTCACAAATGTCATGCTATCAAATGCTGGGGATTCCTCTGCTCTATTCTTCCTTTTTGATAGTGTCAACTTTGAGGTTTTTGGAGCCATTGAACTTAGAAAATTCACTGGGGCATTTTACCGAACACCTGGTGTGCACACTTAAAATGCAAGCAGAATGGGTGATAGATTCCCAACTTAGAGTCCAAATTAAGTACAACCAAGCAACAATGGAGTATGGAGATCAATCTACAGTAGAAACATGAAGAAATTTGTACCCAATGGAGCTTGACTTGTGGCTGGAAAATGCAAGATCACACTTGCCTTAGAACCCTAGAAAATTTTCATTGAATCCAACCCAAATGCTAAAAGAGATGTTTAATCCTGCAAAAGAAGATGAAAAATTATTCAATTCAAGTAGGGAAACGTAATGGGAGGTTAGTGTAGTTGATTGGAGGTAGGAAATTGTATTTGGGGTTGAAGGGGATGAAAAAATAGGTATGGAGGAAGAAGAGACTCGTGGCGCTCTCTGCTACAACGCAGAGCATTGCGGTGCTTACCCTTTCTGGGTTTTGAGCACCGCGGAGCTGTACATCCACAGGTTTTCCAATTTCTTTTTTATAAATGAAAGTAAAAAGTGAAAAAGAAGAAGAAAATATGTTGTTGGTTTGCCTCCCAACTAGTGCATTGTTTAACGTCGTTGACTCAAAAAAAATTCATGAGCTCAAAGAAGATCGTGAAGAGTTATCCATTGTAGTTCCTCTTGCTGAAGTCCTCCATAAAATGGTTTAAACTTGTCCCTATTCCATCCTATTGCAGATTTGTACTCATGAATTGATTTCTCCTCCTGATTGGCTTTAAGATTGCTGGAAATTTTATCAGGGGGTATTTTTACTTTCCCCAAAAACACATATTGGAGAAGATCATGAAGAGGCTTCAATTCAGGAGTAGGAACCTACACAACAAAAGGTAAAAGAGTAGTATTAGTAAGCGGTAATTATATGTAAGCAACCTTACCTGTTGGTGGCTCTACTAAGGAATCATTTAGCATAGCTAAGTCCTCCTTTGTTTCTATATCTAGCTCTATCTCACCATCATCTTCCTCTATGAATTTACTCACAATCACTTCCAATTCATCCTTTTCATCTGCTTCATGTGCCAAAGAATTAATGTCATTGATAAAATAAATAGGAATATCATCACCTAGGTATTTCATGGCCTCATACATATTAAACTTTATTACTTCACCATCAAATTCCATAGTGAATGTGCCATTGTGAGCATCTATTTTAGTTTGAGAGGTTTTCAAAAATGGTCTCCCTAATAATATTGGAGGAGTAGGATCCCCATTTTCCATGTCAAGTACATAAAAATCTGTAGGAAAAACTAAATCATCTACTTGTACTAAGACATCCTCAATTACTCCATTAGGATGTGTATTGGACCTATCTGCTAGTTGAATTATCAAATTTGTTGAGTTTAAAGGTCCCAATTTCAAAAAAGTATATACAGAATATGGCATGACATTTATGGAAGCTCCTAAATCTAACATAGCTAGTTCAACACGAGTATTCGCAATTTTGCATGGAATAGTAAACATACCTAGATCCTTGTATTTAGTGGGAAGTTTTGTTGTATCATGGCAGATACATTCTGACTCATTTGACCCTTTTCAAAGCCCTTTAATTTTTGTCTTCTCTTTTGAGTACATAGTTCTTTTAAGAACTTTGCATATCTTGGCACCTGTTTAATAGCATCTAAAAGGGGAAAATTAACTTCACATTTTCTAAAGGATTCATACAAGTTAGAAGTCTTCTCATGCAGCCTATTCTCTTTAAGAGCTTCTGGAAAATGAGGCACTACTTTATAATTCAGAGTAGATAGAGACTTACCTGTAGATACTTCTTTCTCCTTATTTAATTTCTCATGCTTTTTAGGAGAAGAAAGGGATGGTGGACCTTCAATTTTCTTACCATTCATTGAAATAATTGCACTGACATTTTCTCTAGGATTTACCACAGTTTAAGAAGGTAGCTTACCTAAATCTTGAGTATCTAACCGATTGACTGTGGTTGCTATTTGGCCCATCTGAGTTATCAAGTTCTGAATGTTAGCTCTTGTCTTTTGCTAAAATTGTTGAAAGTTATGTCCAAGAGATTTGACAACATCTTCCAAGGAATTACTTACCTGGTGATCCTAAGATGCATTTTCTCTAGGATAATAGAGTTGCTAATTTTGCTGAAATTTTTTTCCTGCAGGCCTATTTTGTGCATTCCCATATCTGAAATTGGGATGATCTTTCCATCCAGGATTGTATGTATTAGCATAAGGATCATACCTCTTTGGTTGGCCAGGAAAACCTCCTACAATATTCGCTTGTTCTATGGATTCATCTTGAAGTGTAGGACACATGTCAATTAGGTGCCCTGTGGCTGAACATATTCCACATAATTTAACTTGTTATAGTGTACCTGTAGCCATTTTGCGCACAAGAGAAGTAAGTTCAGATATTTGATTCTGAAGAGAAGTGGTACTTACCTCATGGGCATGTCTTTGAGGATCATGCCTAATGTTGAATTATTGGGAGTTGGCAGCCATATTTGATATCAGGACTCTGGCTGCTTCAAGAGTCTTTTCTACTAGTGTTCCTCCATTAGCTATATCTATCATGCTCCTATCTCCCTACAAAAGACCTTCATAAAAATATTGGATTAGTAGTTACTCACTAATCTGATGATGGTAGCTTGCACAAAGTTTTTTAAATCTCTCCCAATATTCATAAAGTGTCTCTCCATGCAATTGTCTAATGCCGCATATTTCTTTTCTGATATTAGCGGCCCTAGATGCAAGAAAATATAATTCTAGAAATATTCTTTTCATCTCATTCCATGTGGTGATAGTGCCAGAAGGTAAATAATATAGCCAATCTTTGGCTGAATCTCTTAATGATAAAGGAAAAGCCCTGAGTTTTATTGGTTCCTTAGTTACTCCAGGGGGTTTATTGCTGGTACATACCACATGGAATTCCTTCAAGTGTTTATGTGGGTCTTCACCCGCAAGACCATGAAGATTAGGTAAAAGATGAATTAATCTAGATTTCAACTCAAAATTAACATTGTCGTCAAGTTTGGAAAAAGTAATGCATAAGGGTTGCTGATGCAAATCTGGAGCTGTAAGCTCCTTTAGAGTGGGGTGCCTCGCCATGATTACTTCCTCATTTTCTTGATCAATGTCCTCTTGAAGTTCTCTTCTATGCATGTATAAAGATTTTCCAATATCTGGATTGAACTGTAAATCTTAAGAATTAGAAGAACGAGTGATAGGCATAAATTAAAATAAAATCACAAAAAGTAATTAGATGCAGTCCCTGGCAACGGTGCCAAAATTTAAAGCATACTGTCGCAAGTACACCCAAATTCATACCTTACATCTCAACTAATCTGTAGTAGTGGGAGTAAGGATTGATCCCACAGAGACTAGTATTACCATATGTGATTGGAAAAAGGGGGGATTGATAATCACAAATTAAGTAAAGTAAACAAAAATGGAAATAATTAAGAGAGTAATTAATGAGAAAGGCGTTGGTTTCTATTGATATCCACCGTCAAGGGATTGAATTGATCATTGACAACATAATCAATCTCTAATTGAATATCTCTAGTAAATTAATGACAATCGCACCATTGAAACCCTAATTAACAAGCAATCCTTTAGCACATCGGTAAAGCATAGCTTATTAACTGCATGAAGAACTAGAAAAACTGACAATATACTAGTAGGCCTCCCTAGATATCATATGAATAACCATTGAGAAGAAGAGCAGATGAATAATCAATACCTAGTTAAAATTGAAATAATAAAATAAATCCAAATATCAAAATGCAAGAAGATCCCTTGAGGTTTCAATCTACCTCTACTAAATAAAAGTAATTCAGCTGCACAGGGCCATAAGATAATCTAAACAAGAATTAAAGAACATAATTAAGAACTTTGATCATCTCTAATGCTTCCCCTTTTCCCTTTTTATAAATTGGCTTCTCCTCATTGGTGTAAAATTGTTTTTAGGTCAAATTTCGACTTGTTGGGCTTCAATTGGAGTTGAAAAACCCTAAAAATTGCAAATTCAGTAATCTGGTGCGGTGGTGGGCATCGTAGCGCTACATGTAACATCCCTAATTTTGTTTCTTTTATTGATAAAAGTATATAAAAATTTAATTAAGGAAATAAAATTTATTCGACAATATTTTAAATATCTAAGGAAATATAATCCTTAGAAATTCTTCACCTTATATATATGCATAGAAAATTTTTCTAACATTAAGAGAACAAATAAAGAGGGAAAACCTAATAGGAAAGAAATTAGAAATAACATGCTAAAGAGATGCAAAATTCTTGGATAAGGAAGATAAATTTTTAGAAACAAGTAAAGGTCTTAAAATTTCAAGAACATTGAATTAGGGTAATTTTTCCTAATTCAAGAACTAGAGTTACTAAGTTTAAAATCTTTACCCATACATTGAGCTTTTACCTATGGACACTTCATATAGAGTTTTTTTTCCACTTCACATAAGTTTCTAGCAAGCCACTGGATAACCTAAGCAAGAAATAAAACATAGACTTGGACTAGGATATAGTAATTAGACCAATAGCCCAAAAATTATGAAAATGTGACCAAGCCCTCCAAGAAAGGTAGAATTTTATCCACAACAAAGAAAATGGGTAGGAATAAGCCCAAATCGAAGAGGAAAAATAAAATAAAATAAATTAGGTGATGATATAATAATGTAATAATAAAGATTAGGTTACATGGCATTAAGACAAAAATTTAGCAAGTGGTGTGATTCTACATTCATCATTTTGGCAAGTGGCATGATAATACAAGGCATTAGGACAAAAACATCTATATCCTACACTTATAATTCTAGCAAGTGGTATGATAATACATGGCATTAGGACAAAACATTCCTATCCCACACAAATAATATCAACCAAATAATGGAGATTCAAGGGCTAGAAATTTGCCACCTAAAAAGGCAAACCTATCATACTTGTTTAAGACAAAAGAAAATGGAAAAGAATCCCTAAATCAAAGGGACCTTGTCCCTTAACTTAAGAACATATCATCATAATTTTGAAAATACAAATCTCCTTTTCCTATGCATATCTTGACTAAGGAAGAGGAAGACAAGAACATAAGTTATTTGTTTTCCAAAAATTCAACAAAATGTATCCTAATTGTGATAAGGTTGACCCATGATCATGAAAAGTGAATTATTTGGTGGTCTATATAAGAAAACCCACCCTTACAACATTATAATTTCGTCCAAGTGAGGGAGAGGAAAAATAGAAGCAAGGTAGAGTGAGGAAACGAGAGGAAGAAAGGAAGAAAGAGGAATGAAAAGTTTAGGGGACTAAGTGCTCCAGGTAAGTTTAACAATATTTATTTTTGAAGAAAATTTTGAAACTTATAATATTTATATAAGATTTTGATCTTAGAACTTTTATGATTGGTCATGATGTTGCTATATCATGTTACATATTGATCTTGCATGTGATGTATGTTTGAATACATAGGTTGGTGTAGATAGTTCTGCATGGGTATGTCTATGGGTGGCAGAATTTTAAGCTTCGGTGTTTTAATTTCTGGGAACAATCTATAAGGAATTAAAATAAATGGTTAACATATGAATTATAGATATATGTGTCGTGGATTTTTAGCCACTAGAATAATTCAATTTAGAGTTCATATGAGGAAGACATGTTCCGATTAGTAAGCAAAGGTCAGAAAATGGTTCATCAGGGAAGAATATGTTATGATAGCTTCTGTGTTTTAATTTATGAGAATTATCTGTAGGGAATTAAAATAAATGGTTAACATAATAATTAAATATATATATGTGTCACGGAGTTTTAGCCACTGGAATCATTCAATTTGAAGTCCATATGTGGTAGATATGGTCCGATTAGTAGTCAAAGGTCAGAAAATGGTTCATCGGGGAAGAATATGTTAGGACAGCTTCTGTATTTCAATTTCTGGAAATTATCTGTATGGAATTAAAATAAATCGTTAACATAATAATTATAGCTATGTGTGTCATGGACTTTTAACCACTGGAATCATTCAATTTGGAGTCCATATGAGGAAGATAGGAGCTGATTAGTAGTCAAAGGTCAGAAAATGGTTCATCAGGGAAGATTATGTTAGGACAGCTTCTGTATTTTAATTTTTGAGAATTCTTTCTATGGAATTAAAATCAATGGTTAACATAAGAATTATAGCTATGTGTGTCATGGATTTTTAGCCACTGGAATCATTCAATTTGGAGTCCATATGTGGAAGATATGGGCTTATTAGTATTCAAAGGTCAGAAAATGGTTCGTCAGGGAAGAATATGTTAGGACAGCTTCTGTATTTTAATTTTTGGGAATTATCTGTATGGAATTAAAATAAATGGTTAACATAATAATTATAGATATGTGTGTCACAGACTTTTAGCCACTGCAATCACTCAAGTTGAAGTCCATATGAGGTAGATATGGTCTGATTAGTAGGTAGAGGTCAGAACCTACCCAAGAATAAATAACCTATACATTTAAGGAGTAATATCACCTTGATTTCTTAATATTTCGCTATAATGTTCAACATAATAGTTTTAGATAATTGTTTTATCTTGAAACTGACACCAAGATCACCTACATCAGAGTTAAATTGAGGGAGTTATGCGCTTATTAGTAAGAGAAGGTTAGATAAGATGAAAACCTGCATCAAGAAGATAAAGAAATAAAATTAGTATTTAAAAAAGAAGATGAATCTTAATAAATGACTAGTATAGCCATAGCCATAGCCATTGTATGAACTTCTTACCATCTTAAGTGTGAAATTTTGACATGGAAATATTTTATAAAGTGATATTTGAAATGGTTATGTTCATGGCATGATTACCAATAATTTTTGGTAATAATTATATTTTGATGAACATACTTGTTATTGAAAGCATATTTTTGGCTATCATTGTGAAAAGAAAAGAAATGTGCACGGTCACATGGCAATCCGTGTGGTGCACCAGTAGGGGACGCCCTACCAACGGTTATGATTATGATTATGAGAAAAGAAAGAGAAAGTGTGCCATGTCGGACGGAGCGAGAAAAGCCCGTACCGGAGAGTAAAGGATACTCACTCTGACCGGGGTAGCTTGAAATGAGAATAAGTTGTTGGCCATCATATGATATTCTAAAAATAGTTACTCTTGTCATACATATTATTATTGTATGATTCTTATGTGCATAGATATAATGCATTCATGTGACCAAAGATATTTTCTGTAGTTTATACAGCTGAACATGATGTGATGAGCTATATTGATGATAATTTATTATTGAACTTACTGGGATTTAATTCTCACTATATTTCCATATCATGTTCAGAAAATTAGTTATGCAGATTTTTTCTATAGCTCTGGCTTTTAGTGCACGTTGTATCGAGTACTTTATGTTGGACAGATTCCAGAAGCAAATAAAATGTTTATGGTCGAGTTGGCTTAGATCCCGATGAAGGTGCAACCAATGCAGAGGAAACCTTGCACAACCTGGCCACGGAAATTCGAGACCAAGTCATGACCACCAACCAAATTTTACAATATCTCCAGAATGCTAATAACCCAAATGGTGAGAATGGTGCTAACAACCAGATGGCTGGAAAAGATAATGGCATATCCGAGTTCCTGAGGACTAGACCTCCTTGTTTCCAAGGTGGCTATGACCCAACGGTAGCCTAAAGGTGGATTAGGGAATTAGATAAAATCTTTGAAGTGATGGTCTGTACTGAAGAGCAGCAAATTATTTTTGCTCATATATGTTAAAGGATGAAGCAGAATACTGGTGGTGTGGAGCTAGAGAACTTTTAGCTCATCAGGGAAGACAGATCACCTGGCAAGTGTTCAAGGACATTTTTTTTGAAAAGTACTTTCCAAGTACTGTACGGGCAGAGAAAGAGATCGAATTTCTCCAATTCAGGCAAGGCAGCATGACCGTGGACCAGTATATCGCAAGGTTCGAGGAGCTGTCTAAGTTCTCCTCTTATCTGCGATATAATCCAGATGAAGCATGGAAGGCGGTTAAGTTTGAAGCGGGACTAAACCCGGAGATAAAGAATGCTGTTATAGCTATGGAGATCAGGGAGTCTGTACCTCTGATAAATAAATGCAGACTCTTGGAAAAGAGTTTAAAGGCAGTGGAGGAAGAAAAGCAAAGGCGAAACCTATGGAAAAGGAAGAAAATTTTCCCAATCCTAGAAAGAACGTGAGAAGAAGTGGATATGGAGTTGGTAAGAGGCCATTGATTGCGAGTCCTAGGCCTTTTCAACAAGACCTCGCCTCAGTCAAGTGCGCTAAGTGCGGACGCATGCATGGTAACCGGCCATGCTACATGGGACAAGATGTCTGCTTCAATTGCGGACAAAAGGGACAGTTTGCGAAAAACTGCCCACAGAATGTGAGAAAGCAGCCAGAACAGAGGCCTCAGGTGAAAGGAAGGGTTTTCACCCTGAGCGGCTAAGAGGCAGCCCAATCTTCTGAAATGATTCAAGGTACATGCTATATCTATGGATTTGCTCTTATGGTGTTATTTGACTCTGGTGCTAGTCATTCATTTATATCAGAAGAATGTATTAGGAAGTTTTAGTTCCCAATTTCTGAAACTCCCTATGAGCTATCTGTAGTAACCCTTACAGGGGAACGGGTATTAACTTTCTCTGTATGTAAGGACTGTCAAGTCACCATCCAGGAGAGAACTTTTTCTGTAGACCTCGTCTATTTACCTTTAAGAGGTATTGAGGTAATACTAGGGTTAGACTGGATGTCTAAAAATCGAGTCTTGTTGAATTGTTGTAACAAGACCGTTGAATTTCTACCTCCTACTCCGAAAGAGGAGATCCAGTTATTGATGCTAAATGCCAATCAAGTTAATAGGGAGTTGAAGAATGGAGTACTTGGATACATTCTCTTGTATTTATCAAACCTAGAAGTCGAATCGAAGCTTGATAAAATCCCAATAGCCAACGAGTTTCCTGAAGTATTTCCATCAGATATTCTAGGCTTACCTCCCAAGAGAGAGATAGAGTTCTCTATTGATCTCCTACCTGGGACAGGGCCTATCTCTATTGCACTATATCGAATGGCCTCGAAGAAACTACAAGAACTAAAGAAGCAGTTGGAGGAACTATTAGACAAGCAATTCATTAGACTGAGTGTATCACCTTGGGGAGCTCCTGTATTGTTTGTTAAGAAGAAAGATGGGAGCTTGAGACTATGCATAGATTACAGACAGTTGAATAAGGTGACTATCAAAAAAAGTACCATCTCCTTAGGATAGATGACTTATTGGATCAATTGAAGGGTGCCTCCATTTTTTCTAAAATTGACTTGAGGTCAGGATATCATTAGATTAGGATTAAGGAGGAGGACGTACCAAAAACTGCCTTCAGGACTAGGTATGGGCACTATGAGTTTCTCGTAATACCCTTCGGGTTGACGAATGCACCTGCAATTTTCATGGATTACATGAATTGCATTTTTCGACCCTACCTAGATCAATTTATTGTAGTGTTCATTGATGACATCTTGATATACTCTAAGAGTGAGAAAGAACATGAACAACATCTCCGAATCGTGCTGCAAGTGCTGAAAGAGAAAAAATTATATGCCAAATTGGAGAAGTGTGAATTTTGGCTGTCAGAGGTGAAGTTTCTCAGACATGTCATCTCTAATAGTGGAGTAGCCGTAGATCCTAGCAAGACGGAAGCAATGATTCAGTGGGAGAGACCAAAGACAGTTACAGAAGTTAGAAGTTTCTTGGGTTTGGCAGGATACTACAGGAGGTTTATACAAAACTTTTCTCGTATAGCTTTGCCATTGACTAAATTGACCAAGAAGGGAAGTCCTTTTAAATGGACTGATCAATGTGAAGCTAGTTTTCAGGAGCTTAAGACAAGACTGACCACTTCTCTAGTTTTAATTATTCCAGACCCCACAGGACATTTTAAAGTGTATAGTGATGCTTCAAAGAAAGGGCTAGGGTGTGAGCTAATGCAAGACAAGAGAGTAGTTGCTTACGTCTCTAGAAAACTAAGACCCCACGAAGGAAACTATCCAACCCATGATCTTGAATTGGCGGCGGTGGTGTTTGCTTTAAAGATTTGGTGACATTACTTATACGGAGCAACCTTTGAAGTATATTGCGATCACAAGAGTCTTAAATATCTCTTTGATCAAAAGGAGTTAAATATGAGGCAATGAAGATGGGTGGAATTTCTCAATGACTACAAGTTTGAGATAAAGTATCATCTAGGAAAAGCGAATGTTGTAGCTGATGCCTTAAGTCGAAAATCTCTACACATGGGCCAGATGATGTTGTATGAGATGCAAATGCTAGAGGAGTTTCGAAATTTGAAGCTGGACACTACTTTTTCCTCAAAGAAGCTAACCATTAATGGTTTAAGTATAGGGTGTGACCTTAGATCCCTGATCAAAGAGGCTCAAGCTCACGACCAATACTTACAGGATCATAAAGACCAAGGTAATTTTTTTGTCATGGAAGATGGAGCAATCATGTATCAGGGAAGGATTTGTGTCCCTCAAGAAAGAGAGTTGAGGACTAAGATCTTGCAGGAAGCGCATGAGAGTAAATACACAGTCCATCCTGGATGCACTAAAATGTACCAGGATTTAAAAAGGATGTATTGGTGGCCAGGGATGAAAAAGGACATTGCCGAGTTTGTGGCGAAATGTCTCATTTGTCAAAAGGTGAAGGTGGAGCATCAAAAGCCAGCAGGATTTCTACAACCTTTTGAGATCCCTAAATGGAAATGGGATAGTATCTCGATGGACTTTGTTGTAGGTTTACCTAAGACTTCAGTGGGACATGACTCTATTTGGGTAATAGTTGACAGATTAACCAAATTTGCTCACTTTTTGCCCATAAAAATTAACTTTTCACTAGATAAATTGGCCCAATTGTATATCCAGGAAATAGTTAGACTCCATGGGATTCCCTTAAATATTGTTTCTGATAGAGCTCTGAGGTTTACGTCGAGGTTTTGGAAGGCGTTGTAGGAAGCTTTTGGTACTCAGTTGTGGTTCAGTACTGCCTTCCATCCTCAGACTCACGGGCAGACAAAACGAACCATTCAAACCCTAGAAGATATGTTGAGGGCCTGTGTTGTAGAGCAAGGTAAAGGATAGGATAAGTACCTACCTTTAGTAGAGTTTTCTTATAATAATAGCTATCACTCTAGTATTAAGATGGCCCCCTATGAAGCTTTATACAGTAGAAAGTGCCGATCTCCACTATGTTGGTTCGAGGTAGGAGAAAAGAACTTGTTGGGTCCTGATCTAGTTCAACAAACCACTGAACAAATCAGGATGATACGAAACAAAATACTTACAGCTCAGAGTCGGCAAAAGAGTAACTACGATAAGGGACATAGACCTCTAGAGTTTGAGGAAGGAGACCATGTATTTCTGAAACTTTCCCCAACTACTGGAGTTGGTAGGTCTCTCAAAACAAGAAAGTTAAGTCTGCGATTTTTGGGACCCTACCAAATTCTAAAGAAAGTAAGGACATCAGCATATCAAGTTGCTCTCCCACCTAATTTGTCCAACCTGCATAATGTTTTCCACGTATCACAGCTACGGAAGTATCTTCTAGATTCATCACATGTAATACAGGATGAACCAATCCAAATAAAGGAGAACATGACATACCAGCTAGTACCTGCATCCATATTGGACACTGATGTGAAGCAACTGAGAAATAAAACCATTCCCCTAGTTAAGGTGTTATGGGAAGGTTTGACTTCGGAAGAAGCAACTTGGGAGCTGGAATAAGTCATGAGAGAAATATCCGCAATTGTTCTTATAAGGTAATTTCTGAAATTTTGAGGACAAAATTTCATTTAGGGGGAGAGAAATGTAACATCCCTAATTTTGTTTCTTTTATTGATAAAAGTACATAAAAATTTAATTTAGGAAATAAAATTTATTAGACAATATTTTAAATATCTAAGGAAATATAATCCTTAGAAATTCTTCACCTTATGTATATGCATAGAAAATGTTTCTAACATTAAGAGAACAAATAAAGAGGGAAAACCTAATAGGAAAGAAATTAAAAATAACATACTAAAGAGATGCAAAATTCTTGGATAAGGAAGATACATTTTTAGAAACAAGTAAAGGTCTTAAAATTTTAAGAACATTGAATTAGGGTAATTTTTCCTAATTCAAGAACTATAGTTACTAAGTTTAAAATCTTTACCCATACATTGGGCTTTTACCTATGGACACTTCATATAGAGTTTTTTCCACTTCACATAAGTTTCTAGCAAGCCATTGGATAACCTAAGCAAGAAATAAAACATAGACTTGGACTAGGATATAGTAATTGGACCAATAGCCTAAAAATTATGAAAATGTGACCAAGCCCTCCAAGAAAGGTAGAATTTTATCCAAAGCAAAGAAAATGGGTGGGAATAAGCCCATAATGGGTAGGAATAAGCCCAAATCCAAGAGGAAAAATAAAATAAAATAAATTAGGTGAGGATATAATAATGTAATCATAAAAATTAAGTTACATGGCATTAAGACAAAAATTTAGCAAGTGGTGTGATTCTACATTCATCATTTTGGCAAGTGGCATGATAATACAAGGCTTTAGGACAAAAACATCTATATCCTACACTCATAATTCTAGCAAGTGGTATGATAATACATGGCATTAGGACAAAACATTCCTATCCCACACAAATAATATCAACCAAATAATGGAGATTCAAGGGCTAGAAATTTGCCACCTAAAAAGGCAAACCTATCATACTTGTTTAAGACAAAAGAAAATGGAAAAGAATCCCTAAATCAAAGGGACCTTGTCCCTTAACTTAAGAACATATCATCATAATTTTGAAAATACAAATCTCCTTTTCCTATGCATATCTTGACTAAGGAAGAGGAAGACAAGAACATAAGTTGTTTGTTTTCCAAAAATTCAACAAAGTGTATCCTAATTGTGATAAGGTAGACCCATGATCATGAAAGGTGAATTATTTAGTGGTCTATATAAGAAAAACCAACCTTACAACATTATAATTTCGTCCAAGTGAGGGAGAGGAAAAATAGAAGCAAGGTAGAGTGAGGAAAGGAGAGGAAGAAAGGAAGAAAGAGGAAGGAGAAGTCTAGGGGACTAAGTGCTCCAGGTAAGTTTAACAATATTTCTTTTTGAAGAAACCTTTTGAAACTTATAATATTTATATAAGATTTTGATCTTAGAACTTTTATGATTGGTCATGATGTTGCTATATCATGTTACATATTGATCTTGCATGTGATGTATTTTTCAATACTTAGGTTGGTGTAGATAGTTCTGCATGGCTATGGCTATGGGTGGCAGAATTTTAAGCTTAGGTGTTTTAATTTCTGGGAATAATCTATAAGGAATTAAAATAAATGGTTAACATATGAATTATAGATATATGTGTCATGGATTTTTAACCACTGGAATCATTCAATTTAGAGTTCATATGAGGAAGATATGTTTCGATTAGTAAGCAAAGGTTAGAAAATGGTTCATAAGGGAAGAATATGTTTTGATAGCATCAGTGTTTTAATTTCTGGGAATTATCTGTAGGGAATTAAAATAAATGGTTAACATAATAATTAAAGATATATGTGTCACGGATTTTTAGCCACTGGAATCATTCAACTTCGAGTCCATATGAGGTAGATATGGTCAGATTAGTAGTCAATGGTCAGAAAATGGTTCATCAGGGAAGAATATGTTAGGACAGCTTCTATATTTTTATATTTGGAAATTATCTGTATGGAATTAAAATAAATGGTTAAAATAAGAATTATATCTATGTGTGTCATGGATTTTTAGCCACTGGAATCATTCAATTTGGAGTCCATATGACAAAGATATGAGCTGATTAGTAGTCAAAGGTCAGAAAATGGTTCATCAGGGAAGAATATGTTAGGACAGCTTCTATATTTTAATTTATGGGAATTATCTGTAAGGAATTAAAATAAATGGTTAACATAAGAATTATAGATATGTGTGTCATGGATTTTGAGCCACTGGAATCTTTCAATTTGGAGTCCATATGTAGTAGATATGGTCCGATTAGTAAGCAAAGATCAGAAAATGGTTCAGGAGGAAAGAATATGTTAGGATAGCTTCTGTGTTTTAATTTTTGTGAATTATCTGTAGGGATTTAAAATAAATGGTTAACATAAGCATTAAATATATGTGTGTCATGGATTTGTAACCACTGGAATCATTCAATTTGGAGTCCATATGAGGAAGATATGAGCTGATTAGTAGTCAAAGGTCAGAAAATGGTTCATCAGGGAAGAATATGTTAGGACAGCGTCTGTATTTTAATTTCTGGGAACTATCTGTATGGAATTAAAATAAATGGTTAACATAAGAATTATAGCTGTGTGTCATGGATTTTTAGCCACTAGAATCATTCAATGTGGAGTCCATATGAGGAAGATATGACCTTATTAGTAGTCAAAGGTTAAAAGATGGTTCATCAGGGAAGAATATGTTAGGACAGCTTCTGTATTTTAATTTCTAGGAATTATCTGTATGGAATTAAAATAAATGGTTAACATAAGAATTATAGATATGTGTGTCGCGGATGTTTAGCCACTGGAATCACTCAAGTTGGAGTCCATATGAGGTAGATATGTTCTGTTTAGTAGGTAGAGGTCAGAACCTATCCAAGAAGAAATAACCTATACATTTAGGGAGTAATATCACCTTGATTTCTTAATATTTTGCTACAATGTTCAACATAATAGTTTTACATAATTATTTTATCTTGAAATTGACACCAAGATCACCTACATCAGAGTTAAATTGAGGGAGTTATGCTCTTATTAGTAAGAGAAGGTTAGATAGGATGAAAACCTGCATCAAGAAACTAAAGAAATAAAATTAGTATTTAAAAAAGAAGATGAATCTTAATAAATGACTAGTATAGCCATAGCCATTGCCATTGTATGAACTTCTTACCATCGTAAGTGTGAAATTTTGACATGGAAATATTTTATAAAGTGATATTTGAAATGGTTATGTTCATGGCATGATTACCAATGATTTTTTGTAATAATTATATTTTGATGAACATACTTGTTATTGAAAGCATATTTTTGGCTATCATTGTGAAAAGAAAAGAAATGAGCACGGTCACATGGCAATCCGTGTGGTGCACCAGTAGGGGACGCCCTACCAACGGTTATGATTATGATTATGAGAAAAGAAAGAGAAAGTGTGCCATGTCGGACGGAGTGAGAAAAGCCCGTAAGGGATACTCACCCTGACCGGGGTAGCTTGAAATGAGAATAAGTTGTTGGCCATCATATGATATTCTAAAAATAGTTACTCCTGTCATACATATTATTACTATATGATTCTTATGTTCATAGATATAATGCATTCATGTGACCAAAGATATTTTCTGTAGTTTATACAGCTGAACATGATGTGATGAGCTATATTGATGATGATTTATTGTTGAACTTATTGGGATTTAATTCTCACTATATTTTCATATCATGTTCAAAAAATTAGTTATGCAGATTTTTTCTATAGCTCTGGCTTTTAGTGCACGTTGGATCGAGTACTTTATGTTGGGCAAATTCCAGAAGCAAATAAAATGTTTGTGGTCGAGTTGGCTTAGATCACGGTGAAGGTGCAACCACCCGCACCTGTATCTTCGGAATTGGTCAACCAGAATAAATAAGAGGTAGATTTTTATGTGTTTGATATGTTGTACGTATGTTTTGATTGTTGACATGTATGTGAACTCTGTATTGTATAAATTAAATAAATGTTATATTGAATTAAGTTGTAACGAGGTAATAACTTCATGGTATTTTAAAAAAAAAATTTGATACTTAAATGGAGTTGTTACACTACAGACTTTCAAAGATGAGGCACCGCAATGCCCGTGCTAGTGCCACGATGTTCTGCTTAGTTAGGGATCGGGTGCCGCAGTGCCCTTGGGCAGTGCTGCGGCCCTCATTGTTGGGCTGCTCAATGCCGTGGCGCTTTGAGTTTGTGAAGATGCAGCACCGCGGCGCTTGATTGTGAGCATCGTGGGTCCTAAAAATCTCTAAAATTTTCCAAAGTGCCGAATATGAAAGTTGTAGCTTTATGTCTTTTCTTTCCATAGCCGCTTGAATCACCTCAATCGGAGTCCAAATGATTGAGATATACCTCAATTAGTGACAAATGATCAGAAATCAGTATTTTTTCATGATTTTATCTCTATTTTCCTCTTATTTTCTTCTTTATTCCTCCTAAAACACAAAACAAAAAAGTCAATTCATTCATACCTATTTTTTACTTAAGTTAAATAAAAAAGAAACTAAAAATATGCTAAAGACATGCTTAATTTATAGCATGTCAGGGGCTCAACTTAATTACACCGTAATAGAGAAAGAGCCACTTGCTGTTGTGTTTGCTTTTGAAAAGTTAAGATCATATCTAGTTGGCACAAAAGTAATTATGTATACTGACCACTCTGCCATCAAACACTTAGTGAAAAAGACGGATTCAAAGCCTAGACTCAATCGATGGGTGCTTTTATTACAAGAATTTGATTTGGAAATCAAATATAGAATCAAACATAGGAAGGGAACTAAGAATCAAGTGGCTGACCTCCTTCCAAAAATTTTTCGGATGAGTAACTCTTCATGATGTCCCAAACTCAAGTGCCATGGTATGTTGATTATGTGAATTATTTGGTTAGTGAACTACTACCACCAGATTTAACATCACAGCAAAACAAGAAATTTTTGCATGGGGTAAAATTCTACCCTTAGCATGAGCTATATATTTTTAAGCAATGTGCTGACCAAATGATTAGGAGATGCATTCCCAAAGAAGAAATGGGGTCTATCTTGCATTAATGCCATGCCTTACACTATGAAGGCCATTTTGGAGGAATTTGAACTGCGAACAAGGTATTACAAGTAGGTTTTTATTGGCCTTCATTATTTAAGGATGCCCATTCTTTTTGTGATGAATTGTGATAGGTACCAAAGAGTGGGGAACATATCAAGAAGACATGAAATGCCTCTAAACAACATCTTGGCAGTGAAATTATTTGATGTTTGGGGGATTTATTTTATGGGGGCTTTTCCTTTAGATTTGGAAATCAATATATTTTGCTTGCTGCTAATTATGTCTCAAAGTAGGTGGAAGCATAAGCATTTCCAACTAATGATGCAAAGGTTGTGATAAGATTCCTTAAAAAGAACATCTTTACTAGATTTGGCACTCCAAGAGCGATCATCAGTGATGGAGTATTTCATTTTTGAAATAGACAATTTGAAGCATTACTGGCTAAGTATGGGTTTAAACACAAAGCGGCAACTCCATACCATCCTCAAACCAGTGGGCAAGTTGAAATTTCAAATAGAGAAATCAAGCGAATTTTGGAAAAAACTGTTAATCCAAATAGAAAGGATTAGTCTTCAACGTTAGATGATGCATTGTGGGCTTATCGAACAACATATAAAACACTATTAGGGATGTCTCTATACAAGCTAATATTTGGAAAAGCTTGTCATTTGTCAGTAGAGTTAGAGTATCGAGCTTACTAGGCAATCAAAAGATTCAATTTGGATTTAGAGGCTGCTGGTGAGAAAAGAATGCTGTTGTTGAATGAACTATAAGAATTTCAAAGGTAATCTTATGAGAATGCCAAGCTCTACAAAGAGAAGACAAAGCAGTGGCACAACAAGAGGATACAACCACAAATCTTTGAAGTGGGACAGCAAGTCTTATTATTCAATTCTAGATTAACTTTGTTCCTTGGAAAACTTAAATCTCACTGGTCTGGTCTGTTCAGTATTAATCAGATTTTTCCATTTCGACCAGTTGAATTGGAAAAGGAAAAATCTGGGAGAAAGTTCAAGGTAAATGGGAAGAGGATCAAACACTACTTTGGAGCTGATATAGAACACAAGCAAACATCAATGCCATTGCAAGAAGGATAAGAGGGAAGTAGTTGGGTTGTCGACTCTAAAACAAGCGCTAATAGGAGGCAACCTATGCTTTTACACAATTTTATTTATTTTATAGTTTTTAATCTAGTTTTATTTTTTGGTTTTAATCTTATTTTTTAAATTTTACAGACCAAATGGAGCAGAAGAACTGCAAATTCCAATTTACAACATTTACTAAGAGATGTTATAGAAAAATAAATTCTCCAACAAGCATAAGGTTCCTCTTTGGCAAGGAGCTGAATGAACATTTGGTCACAATGAAGAATTGGGCTAGAAAGGAATGGGTTGATTAATCCATTGAATGGGTTATGATAAAGAAGAAGAAAAAGCAAAGCCTAGGATTTTAAAGCCTAATCATAAAAAAAAGCGAGAAAACCATTAGGGTACCCTAAGTCATGCTGCCCCATTCCTTCTTAGCCAAGCCCAATCATAAAACAAAAAGAGAAAGTGGGAAAACCATTAAGGTGCCCTAAGTCGCGCTACTGCATTCCTCCTAGCCAAGTTTTTATGATGCTAGTTCAAATTTCTATAGTATGGGCAATTTTGTGAAGGTGCTGAAGGTGTCGGAAGTTTTTGCTAAAGCTCACTGCTATAAGGTTGGTTTTTCATCTCTCTAACTGATTAGTCTTAGAATCATGCCAAGAGTTAAAGCTAGAAAGACAAAACTTGATTTATGAAAAGTAAAGAATTAGGGTTACAATACTTGAATCAATCTTAATTCTACTCTAAGAATATAAAGTAAACAATGATTCTACTCTAAACATAATCTAATGGTATTTCCTAAGCCTAAATTGAGTCTTTCTAAGTTTGGATATGTCTCTCTCTATTTTTCTATCCTTTCCCATGTATTTATAGCACTTTGGTTGCTTAAAATACTTAAAATCATAGACTATTCGGACCTAAAGCACGGTCGTGTTCTAGGACACAGCCTAGTCGTTCTTTGAGCTAGATTCTGGAATTTCTCTCTACTTCTCGCACAGAACATGACCTTTTTGTGCTCTTGGTACACCAAGAACATCTTGGCCATGTTGGAGGCTGTGACGGTCCTTTCTTGCCAATTTCTTCTATGTTTCCTCCTTGCATCATCCTCAACTTGTTCCAAGTCCACATAACTCTTCACATTAGTGCTTTCCCTTGATTTTTTGCCTATTTTACTCAACTACAAACAGAAAACAAAAACAAACAGTATCTAGAGGAAGAAAAAAAATAGAACCAAAGTAGGAAAATAATCACAAGTTCACTATGAAATAAGGTATGAGATATAGCCATAAAACACATATTTTCCCACTTTATCAATGGTTTCCCCGCTGCTGAACAAATTCCACAAACGTTAACTAGTTGGGGTGTGCCAGTAACAAATTAGCAAAAAAGAAAGGTAGTTTAGACATTTGTTGCTCAAAGAAAGAAGTGCTTACCTCATATGCATGCCTAACTAGGTGGTCATACCTAATGCCAAATTGTTGAGAGTTAAATGCTATAGTTGATATCAAGATTATGGCTACTTTAGGATTCTTGTCTATTGTTTCTCATATACTAGCTTCATCTATCATACTATTGTCTCCCTACAAAATATCCTCAAACAAATATTGAATTAGTAGCTACTCACTAATTTGATGATGTGGGTAGCTTACACAATGCATTTTAAATCTCTGCTAATACTTATAAAGGGTCTCTCCATGTAATTTCCTAATGCCATATATTTCTTTTCTTATATTTGCAACTCTAGATACAGGAAAATAGCTTTCAAAAAATAATTTTTTCATCTCATTCCATGTATTAATAGTTCCATATGGTAAATAATATAGCCAATCTTTGGCTGAATATTTCAAAGGAAAAGGGAAAGCCCTAAGTTTAATTTGTTCTTCAGTTACTCTAGAGGGCTTCATGCTGGTACACACCATATTGAATTCCATAAAGTACTTGCATGGGTCTTCACTTGCTAGACCATGAAAATTTAGTAAGAGTTGAATCAATCCAAATTTTAATTCAAAATTTACACTCTCATCAAGATTAGGAAAAGTAATGCATAAGGGTTGTTGGTGCAAATCTAGATCTACAAGCTCCTTTAAAGTGGGGTACCTAGCAATGACTACTTCTTCCTTCTCTTGATCAATGTCCTTTTAGATTTCTCTTCTATGCTTGTATATAGATTTTTCAATGTCTGGATTATAATTTAAATCTTAAGAGTTAGTGGAAAAAGTTGTGGATATTGTCACGGGTACACCAAATATAATACCTTACCTCAAAACTAACCTGTAGTAGTGAGAGTAAGGGTCGATCCCACAGAAATAGATATTAACTTTTGTGAATCAAATAAAGAGGGGTTGAATTATGAAAGTAAATAATAAATTAAAAGAGAATGATCACAACCAAAATAAAAGATAGTGATTAATGATAAAGGTGTTAGTTTCAATTTATATCCCCTGGTGCGCACTGTCACAGGTACACCCAAATTGATACCTTACCTCAAAACTAACTTGTAGTAGTGGGAGTAAGGGTCGATCCCACAGAGACTGGTATTACCTTATGTGATTAGAAAAGGTGGGATTGATAATCGCAATTTAAGTAAAGTAAACAATAATGAAAATAAATAAGAGAGAGTGATTAATGATAAAGACGTTGGTTTCGGTTGATATCCATCGTCAAGGGATTACATTGATCATTGACAACATAATCAATTAGAAATTGAATATCTATCATTGGGGTTCTAACCCTGTTTCTCCTTAAGTCTAGTAAATTAATGACAATCGCACTAATTAAACCCTAATTAAAAAGCAATCCTTTAGCACATCGGTAAAACATAACTTGTTAACCACATGAAGAACTAAAGAAACTGACAGAGCTAAACAAATATAAACACATCGGCTATATCTAATTTAGTTAATCATTCATCATAGGTTCAATGATTTATAATCCAAAATCATCAAACCTATTTGCCTCATGAATTGCAGAATTGAAGACTTTATTCAAAAAACAATTCAGCGGTAGATTAAGACAGACAATATACTAGTAGGCCTCCTAGTAATCATATGAATAATCATTAAGAAGAAGAACATATGAATAATCAATACTCAATTCAAATTGAAACAATAAAATTAATCCAAATCTCACAATGTATGAAAATCCCTTGAGGTTTCAATCTACCTCAACCAACTAAAAAGAATTAGCCACGCAGGGCCATAATAAAATCTAAAGAAGAACTGATGAACTTGGAAGAAGAATTGGATCCATTCTCTACTTGTTTTGCTCCCTTTTTATAGATTAACTCCTGCTAATCAAAGTAGGAATGTATTTAGGTCAAATCCCAGTCCATCAGGCTTTAATTTGAGTGAAAAAGACCTAAAATCGCGAAATCAACAAGTCTGTAGGGCAGCAGGGTACCGCGGCGCTACAGAGAATATGTCACAGGGTGCCGCGGTGCTTTATGGTTCCTGGGGAGGGGCGCCGCGGCACCTATGATCAGCGCCGCGACGCTCCGAGCTAGCCATGACGGGCTGTCGCGGCGCTAACTTGCGAGCGAAATGGTACCCAGAAAACTCTAGATTTTGCCAATGTACCGAACATGAAAGTTGTAGCACTTTTTTTCTTCTTTCCATATCCGCTAGAATCACCTCGATCGGAGCTAAAATGAGTGAGATATGCCTCAATTAGTGATGAAAGGTCAGAAATCAGCATTTTTCATGATTTTCTCTCTATTTTTCTCTTTTTTTCTTCTTTATTATTCCTAAAACATAAAACACAAAAATTAATTAAATCCTATTTATTCACTATTTAAATAAAATAAAAATTAACATAAAATATGCTAAATACATGCTTAATTTATAACCTGTCAAATACCCCCACACTTACTCTTTTGCTTGTCCTCAAGCAAATTAATTTATGTGAACAATATTCAATAAATAAGATGAGTGAAAGACTTACCAATATGTAGCCTCATAATGAAAATTGTATGCTCTTAAAGAAATTTCAGAAAATTTAATGACTATGTGCAATATTCAATTCAAATGTAATTCAGAATTTATTTTCTAGAGCCCTGAGTGTGTGTGTGTCTTTGAGCAGTTCAACCATCTTTCATTCAAATGAGTTTATATATCTCAAGAAATCAGGTATGGATCTCTTTGTAGGATTGTCATATGCTTATTTTTCATGCTACTCTCCACTAATGTAGGTCAAAACTACTTTTTAGGATCAAAAGGACTTTATTTACTTGTAATGTGGCCAGGGTATAAGGTGGGATAAAGGATATTGATGTAGGCTCAATCACCCAGCACCACATGATTAAATATGATCTCTTGAGCTCTTTGCTTTTCCTTTCTTTCTCTTTTTTTTTCAATAAAAATTTTGGGCAAATTTTCTCCCGACACTCCTTTTCTTGCTTCAATTTAATCCATCATTTTCCTCTTTTTCTTTCACCCACAACATTTGTTCTTATAATTTTTGGATTTCCACCCTTCCACCCTTTTTGTAAATAAAGCTCTACAATACAAATAATTAGCAAAATAATCATGGAGTGAGTGAATAGGGTAAAGAAAAATAAGGATATTCATACAAATTTTTGCTTTAGGCTCATTTGTGGTTTTTAGAAGGAAGAGTTCATTAAGCTCAAAATAGATGTAATAAGGATATTTCATTGTTTAGGTTAGGCTAGAAAGACTCAATCTATCCAATAATGCCTAAATCATCTCCTAAAAAATAGTATTAACCTAGGATTTCGCCTCAAGCAGCATTCAAAGAAGTTCTAGAATCCTATTGAGATCATGAAATATTTTTGAATTATATAAACCTTCTCTAAGTAAAAGATAAAATTGAATGCCCAAAGTTATTGTGCAAAATAGTTTCAGGATTCTACAAAATGGGTAATAAATTGCAAATAAATTAAAATTACACATAATTATGATTTTCCCACGTTTCTCAAGAGCTATTAGCAATTTAAACATTTATATCATTGGCTATTGGTTTCACTAACATACTCATAAATTAAAATTTTGTTCACATGCTCACCTCATGACAGGATTAAAAGTGCACATATCATAAAATTATAGTTATGCATCAAAGTAGGAAAGTGCACAAGTGTATGATTTATTATACAATCATCCAGCTGAATCATAAAGTGACCCCCCACACTTAAAAACATACATTGTCCTCAATGTAAGAATATAAAAGAGAATATAATAGGGACAAGTAATAACATAAGGAGGGGTTCAGTGAAACTTCCCTGATTAATTGTCGCCATCCATCTCATCATGCTCAGGGTCAAGCCTAAAGGGTGGTGCAAGAGGCGCCGAGAAAGCAATTGGGAGGTTCAGGGTATGAGCTAACTGGCTAAAACATGCATGATGATTATGTGCAATAGAGTACTGCTAGAGGGCCAGATCGTTCATTTGGTGGCTCAGACACTCTATGCGCTCCCATAAATCTTCAATGGTATGCTGGGATGGTGGTGGAGCTGAGCTGCTGCTCAGTTCCTCTGTAGGTATTGGCTAAATCCCTAGCTCCTGCTCTGCTGCTTCTTCATGGCCTTTGTATTTTTGTATGTCTGCATAGGAAATAGGTCTCATTTGGTGAATGAGAGCCTCAGTGGAATCCCAGCTTACTCCCACCTTCTGACATAGGCCAGTAATTAAACTAGGGGCAAAGAGGGATTCGCCTCTAGCACTAACACAGCTGAGCATCTGCCTATGAATAATCTTGCCTACATCAATAGAAAGGCCCTTTAGTATTGCATAAAGAAAAATGACCCTGTCCCTCCTAACTTGACTCATGTTGAAGCTGGGCATGAATCTTGCTGACACGAAATAGTACAATACTTTAGCCACTTTATTCATATCAGCCCTAGCAAAGTATACCGGTTGGCCATTGATATCCAATTTCCAGGAGGGCCCCCCTGTAGCAAAGAGTGCATATAATGTCTTCAAAGTTAATGTATGATTGAAGAAGCGCTGTATATTCATCATCCTCAATATCAGTCAGTGAATAGAATTCATTAATGGCATGCAGAGTGAATGGCACCATCTTGCCTCTAACCCGTGCTTTATGACGTTCGTGACTGTAGCATTGGAGTAGAACTCCTGTACCACGGGAATAACTCCTGGTTCTGGGTTACTACCTAAAATCTCCCAATGCCTATGGAGGATATTGTCTTTATGAGGTAGCCCCTCGGTGATAATAAATCCACATTCTGGAATGATAGCCTTATGCACCACCACTTTGATGTGGTGTTGATAAATCTCTTCAGTCACAAATGCCACGGTGTCAAATGCTGGAGGGTCCTCAGCTCTACTCTTCCTTTTTGAGATACTCAACTTAGAAGTTTTTAGAGCCATTTGCTTGGAAAGTTCACTAAGGCATTTTATCGAACACCTTGTGGGCGCTTTTAAAAACTTGGAAGAATGAATGGTTGATTCTCAAGTAGAAGTCCCAATTCAGTGTAGACCAGTAGCAATTAAGTATGAGGATCAATTCCAACAGGAACAATGAAGAGAACTGTACCCAATTTAGCTTGGTTGGTGGCTAAAGATTGCAAGATCCAATATGCCTTTGAACCCTAAAAAATTATCTTGGAATCCAACTCAAATGCTGAAAGGGTTGTATAATCTTGCAAAAGAAGATGAAAAATCATCTAATGTAAGAAAGATAACATAATGGGAGGTGGGTATGGTTGATTTAAGGCAAGAAAGCAGATTTAGAGGTGAAGAGGATACAAAATCAGAGGGGGAAGACGAAGAGGGCGCGCGGCCCTATTATAGAGAGCGCCACGGCGCATGTGCGTCCGCAGTTCTATAATTTTTTTTTTTTGAAAATAAAGAAAAATTAAACTATGAATAAAAAAATAAGAAGAAGAAGAATGGTTGTTGGGTTGCCTCCCAACCAGTGCCTTTGTTTATTGTTGTTGGCTCAACCCAACTCCGTATCTTTGTTTATGGAGGCTTTTTGATGTTCACTTTAAATTTCTGAGATTGATTCAATCCTTGAAATTCAACTGCATAACCAGAAGCCACATTAGTAATAACAAGTGGTCCTAACCAAGGGAGAGATTTCTTACCTTTAAAGGGTTTAACCCCTTTGATTTTTAGAACTTCATGCAACTCTACAGTCAGGTCTATGCCTTTAAGTTTTGCAATTGTTTTTATAATGGCATTTCTTTTTTTCTGAAGAATATGCATCAATTCCTCTTCTTTTTTAACACCCAAATTCTTGGCAACTAAAAGAGGTGATGCATCTCCTACTTCCAAGTATTTCAAGTGATTGGGAAGAGGTGAGAAATTTGACCCAGGATCCGGCAAAATAGAAGGTGCATTTGCATTAGAATTTGGTGCTGAGGTAAAAGGGATCTTTATTTGTTTGCTGCACTTTTGGAGCTTCCACATTATTCTCCTGCAAGTGAACACTCAAGGCTAATTTCTCAACCTTTGTCTCTAAAGGTTCAACATCCTGTGCTATAGAATTTACCATATTAATAGCATAGGCAGTGAGATCTTTCATGGCACTACATTTACTGAATTTCATAATTTTTCCTTCAAATTCCATTGTCAGTGTGCCACTATGAACATCTATTATGGCCTTGGATGTTTTTAAGAATGGTCTCCCTAACAAAATTGGAGTTGTTTGATCACCACTCTCCATGTTAAGTACATAAAAATCAGCAGGAAAAATCAGATCACCAACTTGTACTAAAACATCCTCAACTACACCCTCAGGGAGGGTGTTAGATTTGTCAGCCAATTGTATTATAACACTAGTTTCTTTCAGAGGTCCTAGTGCTAAAGATGCATAGATAGAGTATGGCATGACATTAATAGATGCTCCTAGATCTAGCATGGCCTTATCAAATGTTTTGTAGCCTATAGAGCAAGGAATAGAAAACATACCTGGGTCCTTGCATTTTGTAGGGAGTTTCCTCTAAATAATTGCAGAAACATGCTCACCTATTTTTACTTTCTCAGCTCCTTTCAACTTCTGCTTCCTCTGTTGGGTGTGTAATTCCCTTAAGAAATTGGCATGGTGAGGTTCTTGACTGATTGCATCCAAAAGAGGAAGATTTACCTCACACTTTCTAAAGGTATCATATAGTTGAGAAGTTCTCTCATTCATCCTATTTTCCTTCAAAGCTTTAGGAAAGGGAGGTTCAGATTTATATTCAGAGAAAGGTTTAGACTTACCTTTTGGATGCTTACCTACCATGGTTGCATCATTCTTGTCTTCCTCTTGCTCAGTTGGTGCATGTAACTCTTGCATTGGGGTCTCAACTTCTTCATCACCTTGTAGCATGATTGCACTCGCATTTTCCCTTGGGTTTACCACAGTTTGTGAAGGTAACTTACCTAAGTTTTGAGCATCCAATCGACTCACTGTGGTTGCTAACTGACCTACTTGAGTTGTCAGGTTCTGAATGCTAGCTCTTATCTCTTGCTGAAATTGATGAGAATTATGTACAAGAGTTTTCACAATATCTTCCAATGGATTACTTACCTGGTGATCCTGTGATGCATTCTGTCTAGGATAATAGGCTTGCTGATTTTGTTGAAAATTTTGTCCTACAGGCCTATTTTGTGCATTCCCATATCTGAAATTGGGATGATCCTTCCATCCAGGATTGTATGTATTAGCATATGGATCGTACCTTTTTGGTTGGCCAGGAAAACCTCCTACAGTATTCGTTTGTTCTATGGATTCCTCTTGAAGTGTAGGACACATGTCAGTTGGGTGCCCTGTGGCTGAGCATATTCCACATACTTTAACTTGTTGTAGTGTACCTGTAGCCATTTGGCGCATAAGAGAAGTAAGTTTAGATATTTGATTCTGAAGAGAAGTAGTACTTACCTCATGGGCATGCCTAATAGGAGGATCATGCCTAACGCCAAATTGTTGGGAATTGGTAGCCATATTTGATATCAGGACTCTGGCTACTTCAAGAGTCTTATCTACTAGTGCTCCTCCACTAGCTGCATCTACCATGCTCCTATCTTCCTGCAAAAGACCTTCATAGAAATATTGAATTAGTAGCTGCTCACTAATCTGATGATGTGGGCAGCTTGCACAAAGCTTTTTAAACCTCTCCCAATATTCATAAAGTGTTTCCCCATGCAATTGCCTAATGCCGCATATTTCTTTCTTAATAGTAGCGGCTCTAGATGTAGGAAAATAACGTTCTAAAAACATTCTCTTCATCTCATTCTAGGTAGTGATAGTACCAAAGGGCAAATAATACAACCAATCTTTGGCTGAATCTTTTAAGGAAAAAGGAAAAGCCCTGAGTTTTATTTGTTCCTCAGTTACTCCAGAGGGCTTCATACTGGTACATACCACATGGAACTCCTTCAGATGTTTATGCGGGTCTTCACTTGCAAGACCATGAAAACTTGGTAAGAGATGAATTAATCTAGATTTCAACTCAAAATTAACATTGTCATCAAGATTAGGAAAAGTAATGCATAAGGGTTGCTGATGAAAATCAAGAGCTGCAAGCTCCTTCAGAGTGGGGTGTTTAGCCATGATCACTTCCTCCTTATCCTGATCAACGTCTTCTTGAATTTCTCTTCTATGCCTATATACAGATTTTCCAATATCTGGATTGAACTGTAAATCTTGAGAATTAGAAGAATGAGTTACAGGTATAAATAAAAAAAATCACAAAAAGTAATGACGTAGTCCCCGGCAACGGCGCCAAAATTTGGTGCGCATTGTCGCAGGTACACCCAAATTGATACCTTACCTCAAAACTAACCTGTAGTAGTAGGAGTAAGGGTCGATCCCACAGAGACTGGTATTACCTTATGTGATTAGAAAAATGGGGGATTGATAATCGCAATTTAAGTAAAGTAAATAATAATGAAAATAAATAAGAGAGTGATTAATAATAAAGACGTGGGTTTCGGTTAATATCCACCGTCAAGGGATTACATTGATCATTGAGAACATAATCAATCAGAAATTGAATATCTATCATTGGGGTTCTAACCCTGTTTCTCCTTAAGTCTAGTAAATTAATGACAATCGCACTAATTAAACCCTAATTAACAAGCAATCCTTTAGCACATCAGTAAAACATAACTTGTTAACTGCATGAAGAACTAGAGAAACTGACAGAGCTAAACAAATATAAACACATCAGCTATATCTAATTTAGTTAATCATTCATCATAGGTTCAATGATTTATAATCCAAAATCCTTAAACCTATTTGCCTCATGAATCGCAGAATTGAAGACTTTGTTCAAAATACAATTCATCGGTAGATGAAGACAGACAATATACTAGTAGGCCTCATAGTAATCATATGAATAATCATTAAGAAGAAGAACAGATGAATAATCAATACTTATTTTAGATTGAAACAATAAAATTAAATCGAAATCTCAAAATGTATGAAAATCCCTTAAGGTTTCAATATACCTCAACCAACTAAAAAGAACTAGCCACATAGGGCCATAAGAAAATCTAAAGAAGAATTAAAGAACTTTCATGAAGAATTGGATCCATTCTCTGCTTGTTTTACTCCCTTTTTATAGATTAACTCCTCCTAATCGAAGTAGGAATGTATTTAGGTCAAATCCCAGTCCATCGGGCTTCAATTTGAGTGAAAAAGACCTAAAATCGCGAAATCAGCAAGTTTGTACGGCGGCGGGTGCCGTGGCGCTCAATTAGAACGCCGCGGCGCTACGGAGAATATGTTATGGGGTGCCACGGCACCCTCAGTTAGCGCCGCGGTTACTATGATCAGCACCGCGGCGCTTCAAGCTAGCCATGACGGGCCGCCGTGTTGCTAACTTACGAGTGCCGCGCTGCCCAAAAAACTCTGGATTTTGCCAATGTGCCAAACATGAAAGTTGTAGCTTTATGTTTCTTCTTTCCATAGTTGCTGGAATCACCTCGATCGGAGCTAAAATCAGCGAGATATACCTCCATTAGTGATGAAAGGTCAGAAATTAGCATTTTTCATGATTTTCTCTCTATTTTTCTCTTCTTTTCTTCTTTATTATTCCTAAAACATAAAACACAAAAATTAATTAAATCTTATTTATTCACTATTTAAATAAAATAAAAAATAACATAAAATATGCTAAATACATGCTTAATTTATAACATGTCATCCACCATCAAAGAACCCCATTGATCATTGACAACATAATCAATCTTAAATTGAGTATATATCATTGGGATTCTATCTATGTTCCTCCTTAAGTTTAGTAATTTATAACGATCGCCTCAATTAACCTTAATTAACAAGTAGTCTTTTAGCACATCGGTAAAGTATAACTTATTAACTGCATGAAGAATTAAAGAAACTGATAAAGCTAAAACAACATTAGACACATAGGCTATATTTAATTTAGTCAATCATTCACCAGAGGTTTAATAATTCATAATCCAAAATTATTAATCATATTTGTCTCTTACATCACAATGATGAAAATTTTTTTCAATATATGATTCAGCAGTAGATTAAAACAAACAATATACTAGTAGACCTTCCGAGCAATTATATGAATAGTCATGGAGAAGAGCAAATGAATAATCAATACTCAATTAAAATTGATCTAATTAAATTAAATTCAAATCTCGCAATGCATAAAATATCCTTGAGGTTTCAATCTTCTTTAACTAACAAAAAGGAAATTAGTCGCCTAGGGCCATAAGAGAATCTAGAGAAGAAGATGATTGAGAATTTAATGATTTGATCCTCAGATCCTTGAATTCTTGGATTATGTTTTCATGCTTGTTTTCCCTCTTATTTATAGGTTGGGAGAGTCTTAAATGAAGTAGGATTTCTTCTAGGTCAGTTCTTAGGCTTTTGGGCTTTCATTAGAGTAAAAAGGGCTTAAAATTGCACTTTAATTTTCTACAATGGATGGGGAGTGCCATGGTGCTCTATGGTAGCACCACAAAACTCATGCGACTGGGTAGCAAGTGTAATAACCGTAAAATTTCACAAAATTCCAATTAAAGAAAATTTGGAATAAAAGAGAGAATTTTGAAAATGTAGATAAGAACCTGTGAAACTGAGGTTATTTATTACATAGATTATAGAATTACAAAAGGAATATGAGAATTTACATTTTTGGATCAAAATGCAATTTCATAAAAGTTTCGGGGTTAAAATGTAAACAAAGAAAATTTGCAAGGACCTCCCTTTAAAAGTGAATTTTTGTAGAAAGGTCCCTCGGGATATTTTAAGGGCTTTAGCCACTCAATAAGTTGATCATTTTTAGATTTTTCCAGCTCTCTTCAGAAATTTTCCTCCCGAAACCCTCTAATTTCTCTCTAAGATTTCTCCGCATTCGGACCTCGGATTTCGACACCACCACTGCCAACGGACTCAGAACGAAGAGTTCTACAAATTCATCTGATTGGTTTCTAGACAATTGGCTGGAGATTGGCCAAAAAATTGAAGGAAAAATCACCTAAAAATGTAATATTTGAAACTCCTATCTATGGGTCTCAAACGCAAAAACTAACACCGTAAATCGATCTAGAAGGTACCAAAACCTTTGGATCTCAAATTTTAGGTCCATAATCCTTTGCACGTGCCCCCATGCACCGAATCTTCCCCAAAGAGTGAAGCCCATGTGTAGCCTTCCAATCGGACCCCTGTTGTGTTGACTTGTGCTCCCGGAGGCCAAATTTCGCAAATTCGGAGTCGTGTTTAAGGTTTTTGGATGTTTCGGACTCGATTTTGGGGTTTAGTTTGCTAAATTCGGACCAGAAACATGGATTTTGGGGTTGTCCAACTTGGTACCTTAATTTTGTGAGTAGATAATTCTTTCTATGGCTTGCATTTACTCTTCTTGAACTTTACATTGATAAATGAGAATGATTACAAGTTATTTATACTTTTATATGTTCCTGAAATGGTTTAGAATATTTGAAAAAGTTGCAATATGATATATAGTTCAAGAAGAGTATGACTTTTGAAATACATTGAACATGTGATTTTTACATGTATTTTTCATGATACGGCAAAGGAAATATGTTATGCATATGAAATTGATTTATACAGTGAAATGTTTGCCTCGGATATAGGCATGTATATGTGATTCCCCTGATTGGGAAGTTTTGACAGAGGAATATACTGAAAATGAAAATGCTACATTAAACAGTACCTCTATTTTGATTAAAATGTAATATATGAGATTATGGATTTTATGGAGGAATCCTATTGGAAACACTGTCTACTAACAGCAGGTGATGTTAGCCCTGGTGCGCACCTTGATTGCCTCAGCTAGCAGGGGGTGGTGCTAGCCTCATGAGAGAGCCAACACACGGGAGATGATATGAGAATGGCTCATATATGGGCGAGATGCCAGTTATATGAGTTATAATTTGCCTTTCCTTGCTGTGTGCTTGGGAAATACCCATATAGAGTCCCTTCGCGTGTCTTCTTGAATGGTAGTAGGACAAACCTCAGTGGGATGCTGAGTTTAGGCAAATCCTATACCACCAAAGTACGGAAAGGGTTGAACTCTGATATGGTGGTTCTGATATGGGATCCTCCAAATGTTTTCATAATATTTATATTGATGCATGACATGATTTTATTACCGTTCTTATAGCATTATTTATGAATTGAATATGCATATGAATTTGAACAGAGTTTATTTGAAATGTGGGTCCCATATGAATGTACTTCCAAATTGTGAACTTCAATGTGACAATTTTTAAAATAAAGAGTACATTCATATATTGACCTAAGAGGTCATAGGAAGTCTTATCTGTTTACTGAGTTGTAAAACTCACTACACGTGGTTTATATGTTTTTCAGATAAAGACCCAGAGTTTGGTCTTGCGGCTTCTTGAACGACTAGGTGTCGTATTTCAGTGGTGAGCCTAAATTGTTTATGAGCTCTCAGTGTTTGAAATTGTAATATTTTTGTACTCTAGAGTTGCTTGGAATGCCACAGGCATGATCTTTGCTTCTGCTGTAAAACTGAAAAATGTAGACTTGGCATGTATAATTAATTCAATTGAAAACTTGTGAATGTATGATATTATCCTAATTTGCCATAATATGACGTTGATTGCAAATAAATAAAGATAAAGTTATCGAGTAGTAGTGTTATTCGCGTCCCTAAAATGAGGGGCGTGACAACTTGGTATCAGAGTATTAGGTTTCCCTGTGGCTATCAGAGCAAAGGATTCTTTAGTAGGACCTTTAGTATCAATATGAGCCGGATATATTTATAGTTCAGGTGATGCTGAGGGATTCTGTAGGATATTCACTTCCTTTCTATTCCAAGTGTGCTTAAATTCCTAGTGTAAGGTTTGAATACATATTATAGTATCTTAAAGAGGTGTTTTATTCTGTATAGTAAATGATGCTGCCAAGAACTAGAGTGGTCACTAGAGAAGAAGCAGTAGATCGTGCACCCTCTACTGAAGAGTCTACACAATCTACAATTCTAGTGCAAAGAGGCCGTGGTCGAGGCCGACCTAGAGGAAGAGGTAGAGGTAGAGGGCGTGCACGGGGTCTGAGAACCCCAAGACAAGATGAATAGACCCATGTATCTGATAGAGTTCCTGAGGGAAGAGTAGAACGTCCTCAGGAGCCACATGATAGAACCATTGAGATGATTGTTGGTATACATAGGAGTTTAGAGACATTGGCTAGGTTTATAGTAGAACAAGGTAGAAGGGAAGGCTAGCCACCAGAAAATGCTCTTGAAGTGCAAGAATTGGGAAGAACAGCTGAGCAAGAGGATAAGCTTACAAAGATTGAGTTGTCATTACCGTAATTCCTTAAGTTGAATCTGCCTACTTTTTATGGGTCAGATGTTCAGGAAGATCCACAGATATTTATTGATGCTGTGGAATGAGTCCTAAGAGCTTTGGGGTGCTCTAGTAGAAGATCTGTTGAACTGGTGTCTTTTCAGCTATCTGATGTGGCTCAAGTATGGTTTGAGACACATGTACAAGGATGGGAAGTTACGTTACCACCAATGGAGTGGGAAGAGTTTAAGGAAGCATTTATGAACCGCTTTCTGCCAATGAGTAAAAGAGACAAGAAGGCCAGAGAATTTGAAGAATTAAGACAGACACCGAACATGACAGTTTCTGAATATGACATCTGTTTTATCCGGTTGTCTAGATATGCACCATATCTAGTCCCTACTGAAAAAGATAGAATTAAGAGGTTTATCTCAGGATTGATACACCCATTGTTTAAATCAGTGGGCCCTCAGATGAATCATTTTGAAACTTATTCAGTAGCAGTGGGCTATGCTAGAATGATGGAAACACAAGAGCAAGCAGATATTGAAGGTTTAAAAAGAAGAAAAAGAGAACGAGATAGTAATGCTCAAACAAGTTTTAATCCTAATGTCAGAGGATCCAGATTTCAAAATCCACAACGCTTTACTCAAACAGGAACTGGTAGCTCTAATTAGACATCAGTAAATATTCACCCTAGAGGGGAATGGAGGCTGGAAAAATAGTTTGAATAGATGGGGACAGCCAATATAGGAATATATGGTCCCCCATCTCCCCAGCAGTGGAGCTTTATGCACAACTCAGGGGTGAAGACTGCTGCAGGATTGCAGGTCTGAACCTCAGAATTGCAAGGAATGGAAGTCTGGGAAGACTCCATTCAAGACTGAACTGGGCACCTAGGACAATTGCTGTAGCAATTCCTAGACAAATATGAGTGCAATAGTTCATGGCAACCCTGAGCAACCCTAGACCTCCCTATTCCATTTTCTTTACAACCTAGTACCCCTCATCCTAGTTATAGTTCTATTTAATTGATCCATCTTTATTTTATCTTATAAACCATCCTATCTTTGCTACAGCATTTCACACAGCAAAAGTCTCCTTAACAATTTTAGTTCACTCCTCGTGGGACGATACTCACTCATCACTTTATTACTTGGTCACGACACGTGCACTTGCATTCGGACACTGTATTCATCTTTGCATGATAACCAACAAGTTTTTGGCGCCGTTGCCGTGGAGTGTCAACTTAAAAATTGTTCTTAGATACTTGACTGTGTGAAGTGTTTTTAGTTATATCTATCATTCGCTCTGGCGTTTTGTTGAACAGGTAACACAGTGCATGAGTCGAGCTGACAGAGAACTTCTGCCTCTAGATCCAGAGATAGAAAGAACGCTTTTGAGAAGAAAAAGATGACAGTTAGGACCTCAGTAGCAGGCAGGAATGGCTAATCAAAATGGTGCAGACAACATGGATGATAGAGATAGGGTCTTAAATGCTTATGTTCAACCAAACCTGAATGGGTTGAACCCGAGTATTGTGACACCAGAGATCGAGGCTCTACACTTTGAGCTCAAGCCAGTAATGTTCCATATGCTGCTGACTGCAGGCTAGTTCAATGGAATGCCTACAGAGGACCCTCATCTTCACTTAAGAGTATTCATAGAAGTCACGGATGCTTTCAAAATGAATGGGGTAACAGAAGAAGTGCTCAGGCTAAAGCTGTTCCCTTACTCATTACGAGATCGAGCAAGAGCGTGGCTGAACTCTCTGCCACCAGACTCTATTGCTAACTGGAGCGATTTGGCTGAGAAGTTTCTACTGAAATATTTCCTGCCCACCAAAAATGCCAGATTAAGAAATGACATCAACTCTTTCCAGCAGTTGGAGGGCGAATCATTGTATGAGACCTGGGAGACGTCTAAAGAGCTATTACGGAGATTCCCTCATCATGGAATCCCTTACTGCATTCAGATGAAAACCTTTTACAATGGCCTTAATGCTTAAACCTACACTATAGTGGATGCAGCAGCTAACGGGGCACTTTTGTCCAAAACGTATAATGAGGCATATGAGCTGCTCGAAAGAATGGCTAGTAAGAACTATCAGTGGCTTATGGACAGAGTTTCTACGAGTAGAAAAATGGCAGGCATGCATGAAGTGAGTGAAGTTACCTCTCTCACAGCCCAGCTAGCCTCGCTGGTTAATGTCTTGAAAAACCAGCAACCGAGCCGCCCTCAAACAGCCAATGCAGTCCAGGAAACTGGACCATCTTGTGTATTGTGCAATGGACCATATCTATTTGAAACTTGTCCCTCGAACCCAGAATCAGTGTGCTACGTGGGAAACATGAATCGTAATAACAATCCCTACTCCAACACATATAACCCAGGATGGAGGCAACACCCCAATTTTTCCTGGAGCAACTATGGTGTGGGACAAGGGAGCAACTCTGCTCCATAAAAGACCACATGCTCTCCCTGGCTTCCATCAGCAAAGACAGCAGCCTCACGAAACCACCACTTCACTGGAATCCCTGATGAAGGAATACATGGCAAGGAATGATGCTCTAATCTAGAGTCAAGCAACCTCATTACGGAATCTAGAAACTCAAGTGGGACAGCTTGCCAATGAACTAAAAAGCAGAACTCCAAGGACACTTCCAAGCAATACTGAAGTCCTTAGGAGAGAAGGGAAAGAGCACTGCAAGGCTATAGCTCTGAGAAGTGGAAAGATGGTGGATCCATCAAAGGCAAAAGGACAGAACCAGAAAGACTTCACTGTACCCCTAGAGAAAAAGAAAGACAAGCAAAAGCAAGAGGAGGAGGTAAGCGAGGAAGCAACCATCACTGAAGAAAATGCTACAGCTATGCCACAGCAAAATTTGGCAACTTTGCCGCAGCTGTACATTAACATTCCTCTGGTGGAAGTGTAACATCCTTAATTTCGTTTCTTTTATTGATAAAGGTACATAAAAAATTTAATTAAGGAAATAAAATTTATTAGACAATATTTTAGATATCTAAGGAAATATAATCCTTAGAAATTCTTCACCTTATGTATATGCATAGAAAATGTTTCTAACATTAAGAGAACAAATAAAGAAGGAAAATCTAATAGGAAAGAAATTAGAAATAACATACTAAAGAGATGCAAAATTCTTGGATAAGGAAGATAAATTTTTAGAAACAAGTAAAGGTCTTAAAATTTCAAAGAACATTGAATTAGGGTAATTTTTCCTAATTCAAGAACTATAGTTACTAAGTTTAAAATCTTTACCCATACATTGGGCTTTTACCTATGGACACTTCATATAGAGTTTTTCCACTTCACATAAGTTTCTAGCAAGCCCATTGGATAACCTAAACAAGAAATTAAACATAGACTTGGACTAGGATATAGTAATTTCACCAATAGCCCAAAAATTATGAAAATGTGACCAAGCCCACCAAGAAAGGAAGAATTTTATCCAAAGTAAAGAAAATGGGTAGGACAAGCCCATAATGGGTAAGAATAAGACCAAATCCAAGAGGAAAAATAAAATAAAATAAATTAGATAATGATATAATAATAAGAATAAAGATTAGGTTACATGGCATTAAGACAAAAATTTAGCAAGTGGTGTGATTCTACATTCATCATTTAGGCAAGTGGCATGATAATACAAGGCTTTAGGACAAAAACATCTATATCCTTCACTCATAATTTTAGCAAGTGGTATGATAATACATGGTATTAGGACAAAACATTCATAGCCCACACAAATAATATCAACCAAATAATGGAGATTGAAGGGCTAGAAATTTGCCACTTAAAAAGGCAACCTATCATAATTGATTAAAACAAAAGAAAAATTAAATGAATCCCTAAATCAAAGGGACCTTGTCCCTTATCTTAAGAACATATCATCATAATTTTCAAAATACAAATCTCCTTTTCCTATGCATATCTTGACTAAGGAAGAGGAAGACAAGAACATAAGTTGTTTGTTTTCCAAAAATTCAACAAAGTGTATCTTAATTGTGATAAGGTCGATCCATGATCATGAAAGGTGAATTATTTGGTGGTCTATATAAGAGTACCCACCCTTACAACACTTTAATTTCGTCCAAGTGAGAAAGAGAGAGAAATAGAAGCAAGGTAGAGTGAGGAAAGGAGAGAAGAGAGAAGAAGAAAGGAAGGAAGAAGAAGGAGAAGTTTAGAAAGCTAAAGGTAAGTTTAACAATATTTCTTTTTGAAGAAAACTTTTGAAACTTATAATATTTATATGAGATTTTGATCTTAGAACTTTTATGATTGGTCATGATGTTGCTATATCATGTTACATATTGATCTTGCATGTGATGTATGTTTGAATACTTAGGTTGGTGTAGATAGTTCTGCATGGTTATGGCTATGGGTGGCAGAATTTTAAGCTTCGGTATTTTAATTTCTGGGAACAATCTACAAGGAATTAAAATACATGGTTAACATAAGAATTAAAGATATATGTGTCCCGGATTTTTAGCCACTGGAATCATTCCATTTGGAGTCCATATGAGGTAGATATGGTCTGATTAGTAGTCAAAGGTCAGAAAATGAATCATCAGGGAAGAATATGTTAGGATAGCTTCGGTAATTTAATTTCTGGGAATTATTGGTAGGGAATTAAAATAAATGGTTAACATAAGAATTAAAGATATGTATGTCATGGATTTTTAGCCACTGGAAGCATTCAATTTGGAGTCCATATGAGGTAGCTATGGTATGATTAGTAGTCAAAGGTCAGAAAATGAATCATCAGGGAAGAATATGTTAGGATAGCTTCGGTAATTTAATTTCTGAGAATTATTGGAAGGGAATTAAAATAAATGGTTAACATAAGAATTAAAGATATGTATGTCATGGATTTTTAGCCACTGGAATCATTCAATTTGGAGTCCATATGAGGTAGATATGGTCTGATTAGTAGTCAAAGGTCAGAAAATGAATCATCAGGGAAGAATATGTTAGGATAGCTTCGGTAATTTAATTTCTGGGAATTATTGGTAGGGAATTAAAATAAATGGTTAACATAAGAATTAAAGATATGTATGTCATGGATTTTTAGCCACTTGAATCATTCAATTTGGAGTCCATATGAGGTAGCTATGGTCTGATTAGTAGTCAAAGGTCAGAAAATGAATCATCAGGGAAGAATATGTTAGGATAGCTTCGGTAATTTAATTTCTGAGAATTATTGGTAGGGAATTAAAATAAATGGTTA
Source organism: Gleditsia sinensis (assembly GCA_037074535.1). Classification (NCBI taxonomy): domain Eukaryota; kingdom Viridiplantae; phylum Streptophyta; class Magnoliopsida; order Fabales; family Fabaceae; genus Gleditsia; species Gleditsia sinensis. The sequence goes on along the minus strand of CM073464.1, from coordinate 24,955,049 downwards.
ACATAAGAATTAAAGATATGTATGTCATGGATTTTGAGCCACTGGAATCATTCAAAGTGGAGTCCACATGTGGTAGATATGGTCCGATTAGTAAGCCAAGGTCAGAAAATGGTTCATCAGGGAAGATTATGTTAGGACAGCTTTTGTATTTTAATTTCTGGGAATTATTTGTATGGAATTAAAATAAATGGTTAACATGAACCTTAAATATCTATGTCTCATGGAAATATGCCCACTGGAATTATGCAATGTGGAGTTTATATGTGGTAGATATGATCCGATTAGTAAGCAGAGGTCAGAAAATGTTTATTCAGGGAAGAGTATGTTATTAATGTTTTAGTTTTTGAATTTCTGGGAATATTCTGTAGAGAATTAAAATAGCGCGCCAACATAACAATTATAGATATATGGCTCATGGAATTTTACCAATTGGAATAACTCAATTTGGAGTTTAAATTTGAGAGATATTGTCTAATTAGTTAGTAAAGGTCAGAACCTAAATGAGAAGAAATAATACTAAATTTAAAGGAGTAATAACACCACAATATCATACTATTTTGTTGATATGATTAACATAATAGGTTTAGATAATTGTCTTAGCTTTTCATAGACACTAATATCATCTTAATCAGAGTTAAAATGAGAGAGTTATGCTCTGATTTGTAAGCAAAGTGCTGTGTTAAAAGTTAGTAAACCTATTTTCAATATTTTTCTACCCTAGATGAATTTTTAAGGTAATAATAGAAATCAATTTGAGGAAAAATGCTCTATAAAATTTGTAAGAACATGTGTTGGAAATGATATAAGTAAAAATAAAATGACTAAATGCCTAGACATAAAGAAAATGAAAAGAATTATTCTAGTTACTGGAAAAAAATTGTGATTTGTGAAAAGTGCATGTCTAAGGAAAGCTCTGGCAATGGAAGACTTGGTACTTAAGCGTGTCCATTAGTGACCCACCTCTCTTTTCTGGGAACTTTCCTGGTGCGCTGTTTACAGACTACAATTACTATCCAGTTATCGAGGTATTAGTGTGAAATTTTGACATGGAAATATTTTATAAATTGAAAATTAGAAAATGATTATATTCATGGCATAATTTCAGTTTACCAATGAATTTGAGAATGATTATGTTTTGATACATTATGGCATGAGAATATAATGAACATACTCGTTATTGGAATCATATTTTCGGCTATTAATATGAAAAGAAAAGAAATGAGCACGGTCATATGGCAATCCGTGTGGTGCACCAGTAGGGGACGCCCTACCAACGGTTATGATCATGTTAATAAGAAAAGAAAGAGAAAGTGTGCCATGTCGGACGGAGCGAGATAAGCCCGTACCGAAAAGTAGAGAATACTCACCCTGACCGGGGTAGCTTGAAGTAAGAATAAGTGGATAGCCATCATATGAAACTCGAAAAATAGTTATTCATACCATACATGTCATAACTGTATAATTTTCATATGCATGATAAAGTGCATTCATGTGACTTAAAGATATTTTCTGTAGTTTATACAGCTGAACATGACATGATGAACTATATTGATGGTAAATTATGATTTATTGTTGAACTTACTGGGATTTAATTCTCACTATATTTCCATATCATGTTCAGAATAATAAATATGCAGATATTCTCTATGACACTTATTATCTCTGTACGTTGGATCGAGGTGCCCTACCTTGGGCAACTTCCAGTTATTTCAGATATAACTGTCGTAGATGTAACTGAGATTCCGGTGGATGTGCCACCCGAACCAGTGTCCCCGGAAGTAGTCGATATAGATGATTAGAACTAATATGTATTTTTGTACAAATGTTTGTAAAATAATGGTGTGTAGTTTGTAAAATAATATTGTGTATGGAAACTCAGTATTGTATAAATTAAATAAATGTTATATTGAGTTAAGTTGTAATGAGGTAATAATTTCATCGTATTTTTTTTTTTAAAAAAAAATTTACATAAATGGAGTTGTTACATAATTGGTATCAGAGCAGGTCGATCCTAGATGGCCAGTGGTTGGATGGTTATCTGAATCGATCTTATAGTGTCTTAAGTATGTTGTGGTTGTGCTGTGTAGGGGATCAGTGATTCATATAGGTAAGAAATTACTAGTGTTTCCTATTTATATGCCGAGGTGGTGTTATGACTGCTATTAAATATTTTTGAACTAACTATTGGGCTTGATCACCTCAATAGCAGCATAACTTTGTTTTGTACCATAGTAGGAAATGGCACCACCAAGGAGGAATCCAGCAACCAATGCAGAGGAAACCCTGCACAACCTGGCCACGGCAATTCGAGACCAAGTTATGACCACCAACCAAATTTTACAACATCTCCAGAATGCTAATAACACAAATGTTGAGATTGGTCCTAACAACCGGACGGCTGGAAAAGATAATGGTATATCCGAGTTCCTGAGGACTAGACCACCTTGTTTCCAAGGTGGTTATGACCCAACGGTAGCCGAAAGGTGGATTAGGGAATTAGAGAAAATCTTTGAAGTGATGGGCTGTACTGAAGAGCAGCAAATCATTTTTGCTGCATATATGTTAAAGGATGAAGCAGAATACTGGTGGCGTGGAGCTAGAGAACTTTTAGCTCATCAGGGAAGACAGATCACCTGGCAAGTGTTCAAGGACATTTTCTTTGAAAAGTACTTTCCAAGTACTGTACGGGCAGAGAAAGAGATCGAATTTCTCCAACTCAGGCAAGGAAGCATGACCGTGGACCAGTATATCGCAAGGTTCGAGGAGCTGTCTAAGTTCTCCTCTTATCTGCGATATAACCCAGATGAAGCATGGAAGGCGGTTAAGTTTGAAGCGGGACTAAACCCGGAGTTAAAGAATTCTGTTATAGCTATGGAGATCAGGGAGTTTGTACCTCTGATAAATAAATGCAGACTCCTGGAAAAGAGTTTAAGGGTAGTGGAGGACGAGAAGCAAAGGCGAAACTTATGGAAAAGGAAGAAAAATTTTCCCAACCCTAGAAAGAACGTGAGAAGAAGTGGATATGGAGCTGGTAAGAGGCCATTGATTGCGGGTCCTAGGCCTTTTCAACAAGACCTCGCCTCAGTCAAGTGCGCTAAATGCGGACGCATGCATGGTAACCGGCCATGCTACATGGGACAAGATGTCTGCTTCAATTGCGGACAGAAAGGACATTTTGCGAAAAACTGCCCACAGAATGTAGGAAAGCAGCCAGAATAGAGGCCTCAGGTGAAAGGAAGGGTTTTCACCCTGAGCGGCCAAGAGGCAGCTCAATCTTCTGAAATGATTCAAGGTACATGCTATATTTATGGATTTGCTCTTATGGTGTTATTTGACTCTGGTGCTAGTCATTCATTTATATCGGAAGAATGTATTAGGAAGTTTTAGTTCCCTATTTCTGAAACTTCCTATGAGCTATCTGTAGTAACCCCTACAGGGGAACGGGTATTAACTTCCTCTGTATGTAAGGACTGTCAAGTCACCATCTAGGAGAAAACTTTTTCTGTAGACCTCGTCAGTTTACCTTTAAGAGGTATTGAGGTCATTCTAGGGTTAGACTGGATGTCTAGAAATCGAGTCTTGTTGAATTGTTGTAACAAGACCGTTGAATTTCTACCTTCTACTCCGAAAGAGGAGGTCCAGTTATTGATGTTAAATGCCAATCAAGTTAATAGGGAGTTGAAGAATGGAGTACTTGGATACATTCTCTTGTATTTATCAAACCTAGAAGTCGAACCGAAGCTTGATGAAATTCCAATAGCCAACGAGTTTCCTGAAGTGTTTCCATCAGATATTCCAAGCTTACCTCCCAAGAGAGAGATAGAGTTCTCTATTGATCTCCTACCTGGGACAGGGCCTATCTCTATTGCACCATATCGAATGGCCTCGAAGGAACTACAAGAACTAAAGAAGCAGTTGGAGGAACTATTAGACAAGCAATTCATTAGACCGAGTGTATCACCTTGGGGAGCTCCTGTATTGTTTGTTAAGAAGAAAGACGAGAGTTTGAGACTATGCATAGATTACAGACAGCTGAATAAGGTGACTATCAAAAATAAGTATCCTCTCCCTAGGATAGATGACTTATTGGATCATTTAAAGGGAGCCTCCATCTTTTCTAAAATTGACTTGCGGTCAGGATATCATCAGATTAGGATTAAGGAGGAGGACGTACCAAAAACTGCCTTCAGGACTAGGTATGGGCACTATGAGTTTCTCGTAATGCCCTTTCGGGTTAACGAATGCACCTGCAATTTTCATGGATTACATGAATCGCATTTTTTGATCCTACCTAGATCAATTTGTTGTAGTGTTCATTGATGACATCTTGATATATTCTAAGAGTAAGAAAGAACATGAACAACATCTCCGAATCGTGCTGCAAGTGCTGAAAGAGAAAAAGTTATATGCTAAATTGGAGAAGTGTGAATTTTGGCTGTCAGAGGTGAAGTTTCTCGGACATGTCATCTCTAATAGAGGGGTAGCCGTAGATCCTAGCAAGACGGAAGCAGTGATTAAGTGGGAGACACCAAAGACGGTTACGGAAATCAGAAGTTTCCTTGGTTTGGCAGGATACTACAGGATTTATACAAAACTTCTCTCGTATAGCCTTGCCATTGACTAAATTGACCAGGAAGGGAAGTCCTTTCAAATGGACTGATCAATGTGATGCTAGTTTTCAGGAGCTGAAGACAAGACTGACCACTCCTCCTGTTTTAATTATTCCAGACCCCACAGGACATTTTGAAGTGTATAGTGATGCTTCAAAGAAAGGGCTAGGGTGTGTGTGTTAATGCAAGACAAGAGAGTAGTTGCTTACGCCTCTAGACAACTAAGACCCCACGAAGGAAACTATCCAACCCATGATCTTGAATTAGCGGCAGTAGTGTTTGCCTTAAAGATTTGGCGACACTATTTGTACGGGGCAACCTTTGAAGTATATTGTGATCATAAGAGTCTTAAATACCTCTTTGATCAGAAGGAGTTAAATATGAGGCAACGAAGATGGGTAGAATTCCTCAATGATTACAAGTTTGAGATAAAGTATCATCCCGGAAAGGCGAATGTTGTAGCAGATGCCTTGAGTCAAAAATCTCTGCATATGGGTCAGATGATGGTGTATGAGATGCAGATGCTAGAGGAGTTTCGAAATTTGAAGCTAGCCACTACTCTTACTCCAAAGAATCTAGTCATTAATGGTTTAAGTATAGGGTCTGACCTTAGAGCCCAGATCAAAGAAGCTCAAGCTCACGATCAATACTTACAAGATCATAAAGACCAAGGTAATTTTTCTGTAATGGAAGATGGAGCAATCATGTATCAGGGAAGGATTTGTGTCCCTCAAGAACAAGAGTTGAGGACTAAGATACTGAAGGAAGCGCATCAAAGTAAATACACAATCCATCCTGGATGCACTAAAATGTACCAGGATTTAAAAAGGATGTATTGGTGGCCAGGGATGAAAAATGACATTGCTGAGTTCGTGGCAAAATGTTTAACTTGTCAGAAGGTGAAAGTGGAACATCAAAAGCCAGCAGGATTTCTTCAACCTCTGGAGATTCCTGAATGGAAATGGGACAGTATTTCGATGGACTTTGTTGTAGGTTTACCTAAGACTTCAGTGGGACATGACTCTATCTGGGTAATAGTTGACAGATTAACCAAATCTGCTCACTTTTTGCCCATAAAAATTAACTTTTCACTAGATAAATTGGCCCAATTGTATGTTCAGGAAATAGTTAGACTTCATGGGATTCCCTTAAATATTGTTTCTGATAAAGATCCGAGGTTCACATCGAGGTTTTGGAAGGCGTTGCAAGAAGCTTTTGGAACCCAGTTGCTGTTCAGTACTGCCTATCATCCTCAAACTAATGGGCAGACTGAACGAACAATTCAAACCCTAGAAGATATGTTGAGGGCCTGTGTGATAGAGCAAGGTAAAGGATGGGATAAGTACCTACCTTTAGTAGAGTTTGCTTATAATAATAGCTATCACTCTAGCATTAAGATGGCCCCCTATGAAGCTTTATACGGTAGAAAGTGCCGATCTCCACTATGTTGGTTCGAGGTAGGAGAAAAGAACTTGTTGGGTCCTGATCTAGTTCAACAAACCTCTGAACAAATCAGGATGATACGAAACAAAATACTTACAGCGCAGAGTCGGCAAAAGAGTTACTACGATAAGAGACATAGACCTCTAGAGTTTGAGGAAGGAGACCATGTATTTTTGAAACTTTCCCCGACTACTGGAGTTGGTAGGTCTCTCAAAACAAGAAAGCTAAGTCCGCGATTTTTAGGACCCTACCAAATTCTAAAGAAAGTTGGGACATCAGCATATCAAGTTGCTCTCCCACCTAATTTGTCCAACCTGCATAATGTTTTCCACGTATCACAGTTGCGGAAGTATCTTTCAGATTCATCACATATAATACTGGATGAACCAATCCAAATAAAGGAGAACATGACATACCAGCTACTACCTGCATCCATATTGGACACTGACGTGAAGCAACTGAGAAATAAAACCATTCCCCTAGTTAAGGTGTTATGGGAAGGTTTGACTCCGGAAGAAGCAACTTGGGAGCTGGAAGAAGTCATGAGGAAGAAATATCCACAATTGTTCTTATAAGGTAATTTCTGAAATTTTGAGGACAAAATTACTTTTAGGGGGAGAGAAATGTAACATCCTTAATTTCGTTTCTTTTATTGATAAAGGTACATAAAAAATTTAATTAAGGAAATAAAATTTATTAGACAATATTTTAGATATCTAAGGAAATATAATCCTTAGAAATTCTTCACCTTATGTATATGCATAGAAAATGTTTCTAACATTAAGAGAACAAATAAAGAAGGAAAATCTCATAGGAAAGAAATTAGAAATAACATACTAAAGAGATGCAAAATTCTTGGATAAGGAAGATAAATTTTTAGAAACAAGTAAAGGTCTTAAAATTTCAAAGAACATTGAATTAGGGTAATTTTTCCTAATTCAAGAACTATAGTTACTAAGTTTAAAATCTTTACCCATACATTGGGCTTTTACCTATGGACACTTCATATAGAGTTTTTCCACTTCACATAAGTTTCTAGCAAGCCCATTGGATAACCTAAACAAGAAATTAAACATAGACTTGGACTAGGATATAGTAATTTCACCAATAGCCCAAAAATTATGAAAATGTGACCAAGCCCACCAAGAAAGGAAGAATTTTATCCAAAGTAAAGAAAATGGGTAGGACAAGCCCATAATGGGTAAGAATAAGCCCAAATCCAAGAGGAAAAATAAAATAAAATAAATTAGATAATGATATAATAATAAGAATAAAGATTAGGTTACATGGCATTAAGACAAAAATTTAGCAAGTGGTGTGATTCTACATTCATCATTTAGGCAAGTGGCATGATAATACAAGGCTTTAGGACAAAAACATCTATATCCTTCACTCATAATTTTAGCAAGTGGTATGATAATACATGGTATTAGGACAAAAGAAAAATTAAATGAATCCCTAAATCAAAGGGACCTTGTCCCTTATCTTAAGAACATATCATCATAATTTTCAAAATACAAATCTCCTTTTCCTATGCATATCTTGACTAAGGAAGAGGAAGACAAGAACATAAGTTGTTTGTTTTCCAAAAATTCAACAAAGTGTATCTTAATTGTGATAAGGTAGATCCATGATCATGAAAGGTGAATTATTTGGTGGTCTATATAAGAGAACCCACCCTTACAACACTTTAATTTCGTCCAAGTGAGAAAGAGAGAGAAATAGAAGCAAGGTAGAGTGAGGAAAGGAGAGAAGAGAGAAGAAGAAAGGAAGGAAGAAGAAGGAGAAGTTTAGAAAGCTAAAGGTAAGTTTAACAATATTTCTTTTTGAAGAAAACTTTTGAAACTTATAATATTTATATGAGATTTTGATCTTAGAACTTTTATGATTGGTCATGATGTTGCTATATCATGTTACATATTGATCTTGCATGTGATGTATGTTTGAATACTTAGGTTGGTGTAGATAGTTCTGCATGGTTATGGCTATGGGTGGCAGAATTTTAAGCTTCGGTATTTTAATTTCTGGGAACAATCTACAAGGAATTAAAATACATGGTTAACATAAGAATTAAAGATATATGTGTCTCGGATTTTTAGCCACTGGAATCATTCCATTTGGAGTCCATATGAGGTAGATATGGTCTGATTAGTAGTCAAAGGTCAGAAAATGAATCATCAGGGAAGAATATGTTAGGATAGCTTCGGTAATTTAATTTCTGGGAATTATTGGTAGGGAATTAAAATAAATGGTTAACATAAGAATTAAAGATATGTATGTCATGGATTTTTAGCCACTGGAATCATTCAATTTGGAGTCCATATGAGGTAGCTATGGTCTGATTAGTAGTCAAAGGTCAGAAAATGAATCATCAGGGAAGAATATGTTAGGATAGCTTCGGTAATTTAATTTCTGAGAATTATTGGTAGGGAATTAAAATAAATGGTTAACATAAGAATTAAAGATATGTATGTCATGGATTTTGAGCCACTGGAATCATTCAATGTGGAGTCCACATGTGGTAGATATGGTCCGATTAGTAAGCCAAGGTCAGAAAATGGTTCATCAGGGAAGATTATGTTAGGACAGCTTTTGTATTTTAATTTATGGGAATTATTTGTATGGAATTAAAATAAATGGTTAACATGAACCTTATATATCTATGTCTCATGGAAATATGCCCACTGGAATTATGCAATTTGGAGTTCATATGAGGTAGATATGATCCGATTAGTAAGCAGAGGTCAGAAAATGTTTATTCAGGGAAGAGTATGTTATTAATGTTTTAGTTTTTGAATTTCTGGGAATATTCTGTAGAGAATTAAAATAGCGCGCCAACATAACAATTATAGATATATGGCTCATGGAATTTTACCAATTGGAATAACTCAATTTGGAGTTCAAATTTGAGAGATATTGTCTAATTAGTTAGTAAAGGTCAGAACCTAAACGAGAAGAAATAATAATAAATTTAAAGGAGTAATAACACCACAATATCATACTATTTTGTTGATATGATTAACATAATAGTTTTAGATAATTGTCTTAGCTTTTCATAGACACTAATATCATCTTAATCGGAGTTAAAATGAGAGAGTTATGCTCTGATTTGTAAGCAAAGGCTGTGTTAAAAGTTAGTAAACCTATTTTCAATATTTTTCTACCCTAGATGAATTTTTAAGGTAATAATAGAAATCAATTTGATGAAAAATGCTCTATAAAATTTGTAAGAACATGTGTTGGAAATGATATAAGTAGAAATAAAATGACTAAATGCCTAGACATAAAGAAAATGAAAAGAATTATTCTAGTTACTGGAAAAAAATTGTGATTTGTGAAAAGTGCATGTCTAAGGAAAGCTCTGGCAAGGGAAGACTTGGTACTTAAGCGTGTCCATTAGTGACCCACCTCTCTTTTCTGGAAACTTTCCTGGTGCGCTGTTTACAGACTACAATTACTATCCAGTTATCGAGGTATTAGTGTGAAATTTTGACATGGAAATATTTTATAAATTGAAAATTAGAAAATGATTATATTCATGGCATAATTTCAGTTTACCAATGAATTTGAGAATGATTATGTTTTGATACATTATGGCATGAGAATATAATGAACATACTCGTTATTGGAATCATATTTTTGGCTATTAATATGAAAAGAAAAGAAATGAGCACGGTCACATGGCAATCCGTGTGGTGCACCAGTAGGGGACGCCCTACCAACGGTTATGATCATGTTAATAAGAAAAGAAAGAGAAAGTGTGCCATGTCGGACGGAGCGAGATAAGCCCGTACCGAAAAGTAGAGAATACTCACCCTGACTGGGGTAGCTTGAAGTAAGAATAAGTGGATAGCCATCATATGAAACTCGAAAAATAGTTATTCATACCATACATGTCATAACTGTATAATTTTCATATGCATGATAAAGTGCATTCATGTGACTTAAAGATATTTTCTGTAGTTTATACAGCTGAACATGACATGATGAACTATATTGATGGTAAATTATGATTTATTGTTGAACTTACTGGGATTTAATTCTCACTATATTTCCATATCATGTTCAGAATAATAAATATGCAGATATTCTCTATGACACTTATTATCTCTGTACGTTGGATCGAGGTGCCCTACCTTGGGCAACTTCCAGTTATTTCAGATATAACTGTCGTAGATGTAACTGAGATTCCGGTGGACGTGCCACCCGAACCAGTGTCCCCGGAAGTAGTCGATATAGATGATTAGAACTAATATGTATTTTTGTACAAATGTTTGTAAAATAATGGTGTGTAGTTTGTAAAATAATATTGTGTATGGAAACTCAGTATTGTATAAATTAAATAAATGTTATATTGAGTTAAGTTGTAATGAGGTAATAATTTCATCGTATTTTTTTTTTTAAAAAAAAAATTTACATAAATGGAGTTGTTACAGGAAGCACTAGAGCAGATGCCTAACTATGTAAAGTTCATGAAGGACATTCTGACCAAGAAGCAAAGATTGGCGAATTTGAGACAGTTGCTCTCACAAGGGAATGCAGTGCTATGCTGCAGAATAAGCTGCCACCCAAACTTAAGGATCCAGGCAGTTTCACCATACCTTGTTCTATCGAGAACCAGTATTTTGGCAAGGCATTAACCTCATGCCAATGTCCATCTTTAAAAAGCTAGGAATTGGAAAAGCAAGGCCTACCACAGTCACACTGCAATTGGCAGACAGATCCATTGCCCATCCAGAGGGAAAAATAGAGGATGTCCTGGTTAAGGTGGACAAGTTCATCTTCCTAGTAGACTTCATAATACTGGACTATGAAGCTGAGGGTACCAATTATTCTGGGCAGACCATTCCTAGCAACTGACCGGACATTAATTGATGTCCATAAAGGGGAATTAACCATGAGAGTACAGGATGAGCAGGTTACATTCAATGTACTCCAAACCATGAGGTTTTCCAGTGAAGAAGACGAGTGTGCAGTGGTGTCTGTAATAGACACATTGGCATCAAAACAGGTAAGAAAATGCTGCAAGGACCCACGATCAGTAGCATAGACAGAAGACTCAGATTTAGAAGAGGAGAACGAGAGAGAATGGCCTGGATTGATGTCAGACATGGCATTAGGAAGCAGGAGCCAGTGAAGGAGCCATTATATGTCACCCCACCAAAATCAAGGCCACTAAGGACATCAGTAGAAGACCCACCGGTCCTGGAACTGAAGTCGTTGCCAGCATACCTCAAGTATGTGTATTTAGGAGAAACAACCACTCTTCTTGTGGTTATCTCACCACTTTTGACAGGAGAACAAGAGGAGAAATTGGTCTTGACACTGAAGAAATTCAGGAGGGCTATTGGTTGGACACTAGCTGATATAAAAGGAATCAGCCCTTCATTCTGTATGCACAAGATCCTTTTGGAGAGTAATGAAACAGGGTCCATAGAACCCCAACGGAGGCTCAACCCAATAATGAAGGAGGTGGTAAAGAAGGAGATCATCAAATGGCTAGATGCTGGAATCATTTACCCCATATCAGATAGCTCCTGGGTGAGTCCAGTCCAATGTGTTCTTAAAAAAGGGGGCATGACTGTGGTGGAAAACAAAAATAATGAGCTCATCCCTACCAAGGTGGTGACTGGCTGGAGGATTTGTATGGATTACAGGAAGCTAAACAAAAGCACCAGGAAATATCACTTTCCCTTGCCATTCATTGATCAAATGTTAGATAGACTCGCAGGAAAGGAATATTATTGTTTCCTGGATGGCTATTCAAGGTACAACTAGAATGCTATAGCACCGAAAGATCAGCATAAGACCACCTTCACCTGTCCTTATGGTACCTTTGCATTTCGGAGAATGCCATTTGGACTCTGCAATGCTCCAGCAACATTTCAGCGATGCATGCTGGCAATTTTTATAGAGATGGATGAGCAATTTGTGGAAATTTTCAGGGATGACTTCTCAGTCTTCGGGGATTCCTTTGACCTATGTTTGGAAAATCTTGCTAAAGTCTTACAACGGTGTGAAGAAACAAACTTGGTGCTGAACTGGGAGAAGGGCCAGTTTATGGTAAAAGAGGGAATTGTGCTGGGGCATAAAATTTCTCAAGAAGCACTTGAAGTTGATAAGGCCAAGGTGGAAATCATTGAGAAACTGCCTCCGCCCACTCTATCAAAGGCATCCGAAGCTTCCTGGGGCATGCAGGATTTTATAGGAGGTTCATCAAAGATTTCTCTAAGGTTGCCAAACCTTTATGCAGTTTGCTCGATAAGGACAGAACTTTCTGTTTTGATTAAGGTTGTATGACAGCATTTTGTGACCTAAAGAAGAAATTGAGTACATCCCCAGTTATAGTGGCACCAGACTAGACCTCTCCATTCGAGCTAATGTGTGATGGTAGCGAAGCAGCATTGGGAGCTATTCTCGGACAATGTAGGAACAAGCTTTTTCACTCTATATATTATGCTAGAAAAACACTGCAGGGGGTCCAACTGAACTACACAGTGACAGAGAAGGAATTGCTTGCAGTAGTGTTCACCTTGGAAAAATTCAGAGCATATCTGGTAGGAGCAAAAGTGATAGTGCACACAGACCATTCTGCCATCAAACACTTGGTTAGGAAAAAGGATTCCAAGCCCAGGCTCATTCGGTGGGTGCTTTTGCTTCAGGAATTTGAACTAGAGATCAGGGATAGAAAAGGAACTGAAAATCAAGTAGCAGACCATCTCTCCAGACTGGAAGGGGACAGCTCAGGAGAAAATGAAATTAACGAGAGGTTCCCAGATGAACAACTCTACCTACTGTCCCAACATGGTGTGCCATGGTATGCTGATTATGTCAATTACCTGGTGAGTGGACTGCTCTCACCAGACTTGACACTTCAGCAAAAGAAGAAATTTTTGCATGAAGTGAACTGATAGTACTGGGATGAACCATATCTGTTAAAACAGTGCACTGATCAGATGATAAGAAGATGCATCCCGAGAGAAGAGGTGGAGCAAATTTTACAGCAATGCCATGCTTCCCCCTATGGAGGCCACTTCGGAGGAGTAAGAACTGCAAATAAGGTACTGCAGGCCTGGTTCTACTGGCCTTCTCTATTCAACGACACCCATTCCTTTGTGATACAATGTGACTGGTGCCAGAGGACAGGGAATATATCTCGCAGACATGAAATGCCACTTAATAACATCCTAGAGGTGGAATTATTTGATGTATGTGGAATAGATTTCATGGGACCATTTCCCTCGAGTTTTGGCAACCAATACATCCTAGTAGTCGTCGACTATGTTTCAAAATGTGTGGAAGCGAGTGCATCTCAGACTAATGAAGCCAGAGTGGTGACTAGATTTCTGAAGAGAAACATCTTTATAAGGTTTGGAACCCCCAGAGCCATCATCAACGATGGAGGGACCCATTTTTGCAATAGGCAGTTCAAAGCACTCCTAACTAAATACGGAGTAAGGCACAAGGTAGCAACACCCTATCACCCACAAACGAGTGGACAGGCTGAAGTCTCCAACAGAGAGATCAAGAGAATTCTGGAAAAAATAGTAGGCCCCACAAGGAAGGATTGGTCCTTAAGGTTGGATGATGCACTATGGGCCTATAGAACGGCTTATAAGTCACCATTGGTCATGTCACCATACAAGTTGGTGTTTGGGAAGGCTTGTCATCTGCCAGTAGAGCTAGAGCATCGAGCATATTGGGCAGTGAAGAATTTAAACTTGAATCTGGAAGCTGTTAGTGAGAAAAGGATGCTGAAGTTAAATGAGCTAGATGAATTCCAAGGGCAGGCTTACGAGAATGCCAAACTATATAAGGAGAAAGCAAAGCAATGGCATGACAAGAAGATACAACCAAGGAACTTCGAAGTAGGAAAGAAAGTGCTACTGTATAATTCCAGGCTGACTTTGTTTCTTGGAAAATTAAAATCTCGTTGGTTTGGTCCTTTTCGCATTAGCAAGGTTTTCCCTTTTAGAACTGTAGAATTGGAAGACGAAAAGGAAGGAAGGACATTCAGGGTTAATGGACAAAGGGTCAAGCACTATCTGGGAGGTGATGTGGACAGAAAGCACACCTCAACCCATCTACAAGAGGAATGAGCAAGGAGAAAGTCAGGCTATTGACTCTAAAACAAGCGCTCATGGGAGGCAACCCATGTTTAACTTTGTTGTTGATTAATTTGACAGTTTTACATAGTATAAATCATGAATCTAATAGCATTTGTGTTTGTTATGCAGGATGGGAAGCATAGAAGTTTGCAGAACCAGTTTTTGTTTTGCTGCATCAAAACTATACGAAAGATAGTCCTTGCTTTGTTGTAGCAGGATTAAGAATAAGCCACCTCTGCTGCAGCAAAATCCTAGGCAAGCCAGTTTTTACTGCAACGTTGCTGCAGCAAACGCAGTCAACCCTAAATCAAGGGGTTCCCCTCTGTTATGCTTCTTACAAACAAACAAAAATATTTTCAAAAATTGTTGTCAGAAGCAAAATGGGGGAGGGAAAAAGGCAGAAGCCCATAAGTCATAAAAACACGTCTTCCACCCTCATTAAACCTCTGCAACTCCCCCACACTCTTCACCCTCGAGTACCTCACCCGAATTCCCAAAACCCCTACAGCTCCCTCACCTCCTTCGTACCAGAGACCTCCACTTCCAAACCCTCATAACCAACCATGCCGAGAATCAAGACGGTAGCCCGAAAGGCGAGCAAGGTGAAGAAGTTCACCTCCGAGGAGAGCAAACAGAGACACGATGAGGAGATCCTACTGCAAAATTTTTGCGCAGAGAAGGGTTTCACTTTCACGGCCACGGAGGATTTAGGACTACCAATGTACGTTGGCACTGTGGTCAAACAGGGAGGATGGGAAAATTTTGCCAGTCACCTGCAAACTGCTCTTATCCCTTTGGTTCGGGAATTTTATGCAAACTTCTCACCAGACAATGAGAAGTGGGTGACAGTCTGGGAGACTAGGGTTCGGTTTGACCAAGCCTCCATAAACAAGGTGTACAATTTTCCAGACGAGGAAGACCAGTACGAGGACTATCTACAGGGTCTACAGGACTAGGACTGGAACGCAATGCTCACCCGGGTGTGCCTTCCAGGTACCACTTGGGACAAATCCCCACAAGGCTCCACCACCATCAATCGGGTCTCTCTGGTACCTACAGCAAAGGTATGGTACCACTTCCTCAAGACCCGCTTACTACCTTCCACCCATGGGCAGACAGTGAGCCGCGACAGAGTAGCCATGGTTGACGCACTCATATTCAGCAGACCATTCAACGTTAGCCGAATCATCAATAGCCAAATTGAAGTATGCGCCAACCAAAAAAAGGGAAGCTTACTTTTCCCTTCCCTCATCACTACTCTATGCAAGAATCGTAGAGTTCCAGTCTCCATTGATGAAGAACTATTGAAGGACACCAGCCCCATCACTGCCATCACCATTGCCCAAATTTTTCAAGAAAGAGCTGCCCCACACCCACCAGCTACTTCCCGAGATCCTCTACATACTGCTGGACCCTCTGCTTCTTCCTCTGCCCCTCAGCCAACTGACAAGACCTTGTAGTTCATCCTCCGTCAACAAGCTACCATTCTGAGGCAGCAAGCTGTGCTTTTACAACATCAGCAAACGTTTTGGCGTTATGAGCAGAAAATGGATTTTTCCCTTCATACCACCCTCGAACAGAACTATAAACAATTTTTTCCATTTCCGAAATTTCCCATTGACTTGCTCTATACCACCTTTGAGGAGTCAGGCCCAGCACCTGAGCCACAGACAGAACAGCACAAGGATTCTGAAGGATCCTCCTCCAGCAAGGAGCCCCACCCAGAACCCTAACAGACACCAGTGGGAGCTGAGTCCTCTGATGATGATGAGCCCATTGCAAAACGAGCAGCAATGATACACAAAGAGAAGGCCCCACAACAATCAACACAGCGCAGAAGTGGGCTCAGAAGGTCTTCAAGGTCTTTTGGGGGTCAATGCCCCTAGGGTGCTACAGCATCCCTGCTAGCACCCCCAGGAAGTTCCCTTATCTCTTACTCCTTCTCTGTTACATTTGAAATTCCTTTGCCTCTACTTCTATTTTTGGGTGTCTTTTGTATTTTTGGCCATTTCATCAGCAGTGAGGACACTGCTCATCCTTAAGTTTGGGGGGGTGTCATATAATGTTTGCTGTGGCATTTTTGTGGCTTAGTGTTGCCTTAGTTGTTTCCGTAGAGTTTGCTGAAGCATGGACTTGTTTATTTGTGTTTTGCTTATCTATGTTGCTGTTTATCCATGCTACTGTTTACTTATGTTTCTACCTTCCTGTGTTGGATGAGTCTGCATTAGTACTTACTTGTTTTGATGTATATAGTTATATATGTATGTTAAAAAAAAGAGAGAAACACAGGGAGATAAGCCTTATCCTGCTATAGTTCTGGGATACTCTATGATTAGGGTTGGAAATTGCACAAAACCAAAATAGGAGACCTACACCCTTGTCCAATCACACACAAAACCTTCTTCTAATGAGCACAGAAGATGGGCAGTTTTTGCAAGAGAAAATTGGTAATTTCAGAAATTGGACTTAAAACTTTTAGCGCCAATATTGAGAGTCTTCTGTGAAATTAGGAAAGAGACATAAGTTATTTATGAGAAAGGCTTAAGTTTGGGGGGGAAGTAGAAAATAAAGAGAGAAATGTGGACACTCCAATGCCTCTATAGTTCCTTAGTAACCAGGGGTATGCATGAGCCCCATGTGTGCCTTTGCGTAAAACAGGGTCATAGAGTATGAGTGGGATGCTATTAAAGGGTGATAAGGCTGAGTAACCGGATGTCCTCATCAACACATGTTGGCATTCGCGTCAAAAGGCACTAATGACCTCGGCTAATCAATATCTGTTTTTACAACAAAAAAAAGAGAGAGAAAGAATGGAAGTCCGTAACTACCCCCTATATAAGTTGGCCTGACTATGCCTATGTTGAAATATGCCAACTCATCCTAAGAAAGGAAGCTTGATATATTAGCATAAAAATCTTAGGAACTCTGGCTGATATTGACCCAAGAGACTCTTGGGGGAAACTGTCAATATCACACACACACAACTTTAAGTAGGGTTTTGGTTGAGATTGGGAAGAAGGCTTGTGGTGTTTCTTATAGGGAACAATCCTGAGAGTTGAGAGCTATCAGCAGGATTATATGGAATTAGGCAGGAGAGAAAAGATATGAAATTAATTGAAAAGAAAGATGTGGTGAACAGAACAAATTGCTTGGAGACAAGCAATCCTTTAAGTTTGGGGGGATTTGATAACTGCAACTTACTGTAGTTTTTATGAGCTTTCAGAGTATGTTTACTGCACTGTTTTGGTACATTGAGCACTCTTATTCCTGGACTTAATTAAATGGAATGACTCCCTTGGATATAATATCACCTATCTCATTTGCTGCAGCAATTTCGTAAACATTTGTGGCAATTATGGCAGCAACACAAGTGATATTGAGTGAGCTGCCCCTTCTTGTCTTACATGTGAAACTGATTCTGCTGCTATGGCATAGGTAGCAGAGGACCAGAGTTGCGCAGCAGGTGCAGCACCTACCTAGCAGGAGAAAGCAGCAACCAACTGACATTGCAAGCTGCTGGTTGGGCTGATGTAGAAAGGCATCCACTACTGAAAGTGGAGTGAAAAAGCTGACACAAGGACACTGACTACAGAGCAGGGGGAATGTCAGCAAAAGCCAGGTAGCTAACTGGGACCACAAGGCTGAACCATAAAGAGAGACAGAGGGGGAGACGAAAAGTGACACGAGAGTAGGGGTGTAAAGGGGAGTTCAGTGACACACTGCTGAGGTGCATGAAAGCACGGGATAGTCTGTGATCCCAGAATTCCATTGATTTGCTGTTGTGTTTTCCTTTTTCTTCTATCATTATCAAAGACTGCACTTGTATTTTCTTTTATCACTTGAGATGTATACCGATGAATCTGGAATATTTGTAACCAGTGTAACCATGAGGCTTGGCTAGTTTCCGGCTAAGGTTGCACAAGGGTTGTAATGAACTTGAGCACACTTTTAGTATAACACATTTCGCTGCAGCACTATTTTTACATTCAACTGTGTTTAGATTTTAAACTCCTTTGATAACGGAAGTTAGTGGAGGTAGATTGAGGCCAATATTCACCCGGGAGGGGAATGGAGGCTGGAAAAACAGTTTGAATAGATGGGACAGCCAATATAGGAATATATGGTCCCCCATCTCCCCAGCAGTGGAGCTTCATGCACAACTCAAGGGTGAAGACTGCTGTAGGAATGCAGGTCTGAACCTCAAAATTGCAAGGAATGAAAGTCTGGGAAGACTCCATTCAAGACTAAACTGGGCACCTAGGACAATTTTTGTTGCAATTCCTGGAGCAAATATGAGTGCAATAGTTCATGGCAACCCTGAGCAACCCTAGACCTCCCTATTCCATTTTCTTTACACCCTAGTACCCCTCATCCTAGTTATAGTTGTATTTAATTGATCCACCTTTATTTTATCTTATAAACCATCCTATCTTTGCTACAGCATTTCACACAGCAAAAGTCTCCTTAATAGTTTTAGTTCACTCCTCGTGGGACGATACTTACTCATCACTTTATTACTTGGTCACGACACGTGCACTTGCATTTGGACACTGTATTCATCTTTGCATGATAACCAACAATCAATTCCACCATGTCCTATTTGTGGCAGGTCTCATACTAGACAGTGTCACAGAGAAACTAGTGTATGTTTTAAGTGTGGACAAATGGGTCATTTGATGAGGAATTGCCCACAACTACGAAGTTTTAGTCAAGCATCGGTACAACCAACTTTACCTCCTGCATCTATACTAGCACGACCAAATAGAGCAGCTTTAGTTCAAGCAAGTAGTGGTGGTACTGGTAAGGGATCAGGAAGTCGAGGCTGAGAACCAGCTCGAGTTTTTGCTTTGACACGACAGGATGCTCAGGCTTCAAATGCAATTATGACAGGTACATTATCAGTATGTTCTTATAGAGCATATGTCCTGTTCGATCCTGGTTCTACTCATTCTTATATATCACCATGCTTTGCTAAGAAATTGGACAGAGATCCTGCTAGTTTACATTGTTCTTTCATGGTTGCTACTCCAATGGGAGAATTATTATTAGTAAATGATGTGTATAAATCATGTGAGATTTCGATAGAAGGTAAGGAGACTCTTGTAGATTTGATAGTTCTATATATGGTAGATTTTGATGTGATTCTAGGAATAGATTGGTTGTCATCATGTCATGCCATTTTAGACTGTCACCATAAGGTGATTAAGTTTAATGTCCCTAGAGAATCTTCCTTTATGATACAAGAAAATCGTAGTAAGGAGTCTAGTAATTTGATTTCAGCTTTAACAGCTCATAAGCTGTTGCAAAAAGTATGCCAGGGGTATTTAGCAGTAGTCAAAGATGTTGATATGAAGTATACCAGTGTAGAGCAGGTTCCAGTGGTTAGAGAATTCCCTGATGTATTTCTTGAGGAATTGTCAGGATTACCACCAGACCGAGAGATTGAGTGTGGTATTGACCTCATCCCTGAAACACAACCAATATTCTTACCTCCTTATATGATGGCACATGCAGAACTTAAGGAATTAAAGGAGCAACTGCAAGATTTACTAGATAAAGGTTTTATTCGACCTAGTACATCTCCTTGGGGTGCTCCTGTTCTCTTTGTGAAGAAAAAGGATGGATGCCTACGCCTATGTATTGACTATAGGCAATTGAACAAAGTGATTATATGAAACAAATATCCTTTACCCAGAATAAATGATTTGTTTAACCAGTTACAAGGTGCCCAATGTTTTTCAAAAATTGATCTGAGATCTGGGTATCATCAATTGAGGATAAAGAAGGAGGATATTCCTAAAACTGCTTTTAGAACTCGATATGGGCATTATGAGTTCTTAGTAATGCCATTTGGTTTAACAAATTCCCCATCTGCATTTATGGATTTAATGAATAGGGTGTTCAAACCTTTTCTGGATCAATTCGTCATTGTATTTATAGATGATATCTTGGTATATTCAAGAAGTTCAGAAGAGCATGAGCGGCATTTAAGAATAGCATTGCAAACCCTGAAGGAACACTAGTCATATGCTAAGTTTTGAAAATGTGAATTTTGGCTTAGTAGTGTTACTTTCTTAGGGCATGTGTTACTAAGGATGGTATTCAAGTTGATCCTAAAAAGATAGAAGCGATGCAGAAATGGACACACCCTACAAAAATTACAGAGATTCATAGTTTCCTTGGTTTAGCAGGCTCTTACCGTAAATTTGTTAAAGATTTTTCAAAGATAGCTGCTCCTTTGACAAGGTTGACAAGAAAGGGCATAAAGTTTGACTGGTTAGATGAATATGAAAGAAGTTTCCAGAAACTCAAAGAATGTCTGACTATGGCGCCAGTATTGGCTATTCCTTCAGGTACTGGAGGATATACGGTATACTGTTATGCATCAAGAATTGGATTAGGATGTGTGTTGATGCAAAATGGTCGAGTCATTGCATATGCATCTAGACAACTTAAACCACATGAGCAAAACTATCCGACTCATAATTTGGAAATGGCAACAGTAGTTTTTGCTCTTAAAATTTGGAGGCATTATTTGTATGGTGAGACATGCAAAATTTATACAGATCATAAAAGTCTCAAGGATATTTTTCAACAAAAGATCTTAATTTGAGACAAAGAAGATAGATGGAATTACTTAAAGATTATGATTGCACAATACCATATCATCTAGGTAAAGCCAATGTTGTGGCTGATGCATTAAGTAGGAAGTCTATCAGTAGTTTGGCTCATATCACAATGGTAAGAAGGCCGTTGATCAAAGAGATGCATAAGCTGAAAAGTGATGGGGTAGTAATGGAAGTAAAAAATCCTGGAGTATTATTAGCTCATCTGCAGTTTCAATCATTTTTTATCAAGCAGGTGAAAAAGGCACAGAAAGAGGATGCCTATTTGTGCAAGAAAATTGAAGAGGTGAAGAATGGTGGTAAAGTTGAATTTACTATAGACTCTGAAGGAATTCTGAGATTTGGCAAGCGGATATGTGTACCTGCTAAAGAAGAACTTAAGAAAGAAAATTTAAAGGAAGCCCATAGATCCATGTATACAATTCATCCTAGAATAACTAAAATGTATAAGGATCTAAAAGAAATTTATTGGTGGGAAGGTATGAAGAAAGACATAGTGGATTACGTGTCTCGATGTTTAACTTGTCAGCAGGTGAAAGCGGAACATCAAAGGCTTGCAAGACTACATCAGCAAATAGAGATACCTGAATGGAAATGGGAAAGAATAACTATGGATTTTGTTACGGGGTTACCGAAAACACCAAAATGTTTTGATTCAATATGGGTGATCATTGATAGGTTGATTAAGTTAGCACATTTTCTACCAGTGAAAGCCACATACAATGTAGCTCAGTATGCAAGATTATATTTGAATGAAATAGTAAGGCTTCATGGCATGCCAATATCAATTATTTTTTATCGAGGACCACAATTCACAGCTCGTTTTTGGAGAGCTTTCCAAGAAGCTTTGGGCACGAATTTGAATCTCAGTACTGCATTCCATCCTCAAATAGATGGGCAACCTGAGCAAACAATTCAAATAGTGGAAGACATGCTTCGGGCTTGTGTTTTAGATTTTTAGGGTAGTTGAAAAAGATTTTTACCTTTAGCTGAATTTGCTTATAACAATAACTATCAAGCCAGTATACAAATGGCTCCTTTTGAGGCATTATATGGCAGGCGTTGCCGTTCCCCGATTGGATGGTTTGAGATGGGCAAAGCAAAGCTTTTAGGGCCTGAAATGGTACATGATGCACTGGTTAAGGTAAAAATAATTAAGGAAAGGATGTTAGCAGCTCAGAGTAGACAGAAGGCCTATGTTGATAATAAACGTCGCCCATTGGAATTTGCTGTAGGTGAACATGTTTTTCTAAAAATATATCCTATGAAGGGAATAGTAAGATTTGGGAAGAAAGGGAAATTAAGTCCACGGTATATAGGACCATTTGAAATTCTTGATAGGATCGGTCTGGTAGCATATTGTTTGGCTTTACCTCGTGATTTGGGTAATGTCCACCCAATT
Source organism: Gleditsia sinensis (assembly GCA_037074535.1). NCBI lineage: Eukaryota > Viridiplantae > Streptophyta > Magnoliopsida > Fabales > Fabaceae > Gleditsia > Gleditsia sinensis. The sequence continues at coordinate 24,932,860 of CM073464.1, read as the reverse complement.
TTTCATGTGTCTATGCTACAAAAATATTTACCGGATCCTACACATGTTATACAATGTCCACAAATTCAGTTACAGGAAGATTTAACCTATGAGGAACAACCAGTAGCAATAGTGGACAGACAAGTAAAGAAGTTACGATCAAAGGAAATACCTACAGTGAAAGTGATATGGAAAAATCACTCTTTTGAGGAAGCTACTTGGGAAAGAGAAGAGGATATACGCACCAGATATCCACATTTGTTTGAACAATAAGGTTAGTCTTTATCTGTAATTATGGTGATGAAATTCGGGGACCGAATTTCTTTAAGGGGAAGAATGTAATAACCGTAAAATTTAACGAAATTCCAATTAAAGAAAATTTGGAATAAAAGAGAGAATTTTGAAAATGGAAATAAGAACCAGTGAAACTAAGGTTATTTATTACATGGATTATAGAATTACAAAAGAAATATGAGAATTTACATTTTTGGGTCAAAATGCAATTTCTTAAAAGTTTCAGGGTTAAAATGTAAATAAACAAAATTTGTAAGGACCTCCCTCTAAAAGTGAATTTTTGCAGAAAGGTCCCTTGGGATATTTCAAGGCCTTAGCCACTTAAGAAACTGATCATTTATAGATTTTTCCATCTCTCTTCAGAAATTTTCCTCTCGAAACCCTCTAACTTCTCTCTAAGATTTCTCCGCATCTGGACCTCGGATTTCGATGCGACCACCACTAACAGACTCAGAACGAAGAGTTTTACAAATCTATCCGATTGGTTTTTCGAGAATTGGCTAGAAATTGGCCTGAAAATTGAAGGAAAAATCGCCTAAAAAGGTAATATCCGAAACTCCTATCTGGGGATCTCAAACTTAAAAACTAACACCGTAGATTAATCCAGAAGGTACTGAAATCTTTGGATCTCAAATTTCAGGTCCATAATCCCTTGCACGCGCCCCCACGCACCGAATCTTCCCTAGAGAGTGAAGCCCACGTGCAGCCTTCCCTGGTGGCACGTGTAACGCGTGTAACCAGACCCCTGTTGCATTGACTTGCATTGACCGAGCTCCCAGAGGTTAAATTTCGCAAATTTGGAGTCATTTTTAAGGTTTTTGGAAGTTTCGGACTGGATTTTGGAGTTTATTTTGCTAAATTCGGACCAAAAATGTGGATTTTGGGGTTGTCCAACTTGGTACCTTAATTTTGTGAGTAGATAATTCTTTCTGTGGCTTGCTTTTACTCTTCTTAAACTTTACATTGATAAATGAGCATGATTACAAGTTATTTATACTTTTATATGTTCCTGAAATGGTTTAGAATATCTAAAATAGTTGCAATATGATATATAGTTCAAGAAGAGTATGACTTTTGAAATGAATTTTGAAATACATTGAACATATGATTTTTCATGATATGGCAAAGGAAATATATTATGCATATGATATTGATTTATATAGTGAAATGTTTGCCTCGGATATAGGCATGCATATGTGATTCCCCTGATTGGGAAGTTTTCACAGAGGATTATACTGAAAATGAAAATGTTGTATTAAAGAGTACGTCTATTTTGATTAAAATGTAATATATGAGATTATGGATTTTAAGGAGGAATCCTACTGGAAACACTATCTGCTAACAACAGGTGATGTTAGCCCTGGTGCGCACCTTGATTGCCTCAACTAGCATGGGGTGGTGCTAGCGTCGTGTGAAGGCCAACACACGGGAGATGATATGTGATAGAGAGCAGAATGCCTCCTATATGGGTGAGATGCCAATTATATGAGTTATGATTTGCCTTCCCTTGTTGTGTGCTTGGGAAATACCCATATAGAGTCCTTTCGCGTGTCCTCTTGAATGGTAGTAGGGCAAACCTCAACGGGATGCTGAGTTTAGGCAAATCTTACACCACCAAAGTACAGAAGGGGTTGAACTCTGATATAGTGGTTCTAATATGGGATCCTCCAAATGTTTTCATAAGATTTATGTGGATGCATAACATGATTTTATTACCGTTCTTATAGCATTATTTATTTATTGAATATGCATATGAATTTGAACAGAGTTTATTTGAAATGTGGGTCCCATATGAATGTACCTCCGAATTGTGAACTTCAATGTGACAATTTTTAAAATAAAGAGTACATTCATATGTTGACCTAAGAGGTCATAGGAGGTCTTATCTGCTCATTGAGTTGTAAAACTCACTACACGTGGTTTATAGGTTTTTCAGATAAAGACCCAGAGTTTGGTCTTGTGGCTTCTTGAATGACTAGGTGTTGTATTTTAGTGGTGAGCCTAAATTGATTCTGGGCTCTCAGTGTTTAAAATTGTAATATATTTGTACTCTAGAATTGCTCTGAACGCCACAGGCAGTATCTTTGCTTCCGTTGTAAAACTGATAAATGTAGACTTGGCATGTATAATTAGTTCTATTGAAAACTTGCGAATGTATGATATTATCCTGATTTGCCATAATATGATGTTGATTGCAAATAAATAAAGATAAAGTTATGGGGTAGTAGTGTTATTCGTGTCCCTAAAATGAGGGGCATGACAGCAAGCATTGTGGCACTACATGCTTCTGAAGACATGCTATCATGGTGCCTAAGGCCAGCACCACAGTGCTCTAGTTTCCGGTGAGCCAATGCCACAACTCTAATTTTTGGGCACCGTGGCACTAAAATTTCTTTAGAATTTAGAAAAGTGGTCAACATTAAAGTTGTGGCCCTGTATTTGAAATTTCTATAGCCGTTAGAATTACCTTAATCAGAGCTAATATGATGGAGATATATCTCAATTAGTGACTAAAGGTTAGGATTCATCTTGCTGCATCATGATTATGATGTTCAAGCTTTATAACGCTCTCTACCAACTTGCTCAACATAAAAGTTGTAGATTATTATCTTATTTTTTTCTAAGCACTTGAATCACTTCAATTGGAGTTCATATGTGGGAGATATGGTCTAATTAGTGTTGAAAGGTCTGGAATCACTGCAATTCAACATTTTTCCTTGAATTTCTTATCTTTTTCTCCTATTTTCTTCTTCCTTTGTTCCTATAATAGAAAACACAAAAATAAGATAATTCCTAAATATATTTTATGTAAATCAAACAAAAAGTAAGTTTAAAGATATTAAAATCATGCTTAATTATGAACACATCAACAAGTAACATGCATAAATAAAAGTAAAAATCATAAAAGATGATTGGACATAGTTCCTTAGCAATGTCACAAAAAATTTATGGGTACTGTCATAGGTACATCAAATATTATTAATATTTTACCTTAGAATTATCTGTAATAGTGGGAGTAAGGGTTGATCCCACAGAGATCGATATTACCTTTTGTGAATAAAATTAAGGTCTAAAAGTTGTAAATAAACTGTCAAAATTAAAAGTGAATAATCATAGTAAATGAATATGAGAGTGATTTAATGTTAAGAGTGTTGGTTTTGGTCAATATCCACCAACAAGGATTGCATTGATCATTGACAATATAATCAATTCTATATTGAGTATCTACCATTAGGATCTTATCCATGTTTCTCCTTAGGTTTAGTTAATTGACAACAATCACATTAACTAACCTAATTAACAAGAAACCTTAGCCAATAGGTAAAATTCAATTCATTAGTTGCATAAAGAACTAGAAAAACTGATAGAGCTAAACAACACAGACACATTGAATATATTTGATCTAGTTGATTATTCATTATAGGTTAACAATTCATAATCATATAATTAGTAATCATATTTGCCTCTTAAATAAAAGGGATAAAAATTTTGTTGATTTTTTATTTAGTAGTAGAATGAAGCAATTAAACCACTAGTGTGCACCCTCGATATCAATTGAAACAATTATAGAAAGAAGAAAAGTTGAATAATTGATACTAAATTAAAATTGAACAATCAAGCTTTAATTATAATCTCAAAATACATAAATATCCTTGAGGTTTCAACCTTCCTCAACCAACAAAAGAAATTTAGCCACATAAGGCCATAACAAAACCTAAGAGAATAGGAGAATAAGAGAGAATGAAAAGAATTATTTAATGATTAGACATCTTTTGCTGCTTGCTTCCCTTTTATTTGTAGATTGGAAAGTCCTAAATAAAGTCGAATTGCTTCTAGGTCAATTCCCAACCCATCAAGCTTCATTTTGGGACAAAATAAAACTTTTTCGTTGCTAATTTTACCTTCTACACCAATAAGCGCCACAGTAGTATGGACATCTAACTCAGAAAATTGCACAACTTTGTGATACTCTTCTTTTTTCAAAATCTACAAAAGTTGTCAACATCAAAATGTATATCTATGTCTTAGCTTTCCATAGCCACTCACCTTAATTAGAATTATGAGGGAGCTATGGCCTAATTAGTATCAAAAAGTCTAAACTCATTGTAATTTAACATTATTTTTTTTTTATGAATTTCTTCTCTTTTCTGCTTCCTTTTCTCCTACAACACAAAACATAAAACTAAGATAATTCCAAATAATATTTTACTTAAATCAAACAAAAAGTAATTTTAAAGGTATTGAAATCATGCTTAATTATGGACACATGACCTTACATATGGTAGTCACTAAACATATGGGGATGAAGATATTCGTAAATGGCTTTAGGGATTCCTTATTCAAATTATTATTTATGTCTAATACCACCACCTATGCTTAAGTCATACACTTTTCCTATAGGTGATAAAGGGGAATTTTGAGTACTTAATGGCTATATTTTATCCCCTAATTCATAGTAACTTGTGGTTATTTCTCTACTTTTTGGTTATACTTTGTTTTGGATACTGTTGTGGTTTGTTTTGTGATTGTAGGAGAGCAAAAGAGGCAAAGATGTAACAACTCCATTTATGTAAATGTAACAATTTTTTTTTATATTTGTAAAATTCCATGAAGTTATTACTACTTTAATTCTAACCACTTGACTCATAATAATAATCACTTTAACCAAGCATAATTGTTATTAACAGTGATACAATACTGAGTTTCCATATACACTATTATTTTACAAACTACACACCATTATTTTACAAACATTTGTACAAAGATACATATTAGCTCTAATCATCTATGTCGACTACTTTTGGGGACACTGGTGCGGGTGGCACGTCCACCGGAATCTTAGTCACATCTACGACAGATACATCTGAAATAATTGGAAGTTGCCCAAGGTAGGGCACCTCGATCCAACGTACAGAAATAATAAGTGTCATAGAGAAAATCTGCATATTTATTCTTCTGAACATGATATGGAAATATAGTGACAATTAAATCCCAGTAAGTTCAACAATAAATCATAATTTACTATCAATATAGTTCATCATGTCATGTTCAGCTGTATAAACTACAGAAAATATCTTTGGTCACATGAATGCATTATATCTATGCACATAAGAATCATACAATAATGATATGTATAACAGGATTAACTATTTTCAGAATATCATATGATGGCCATTAACTTATTCTCATTTCAAGCTACCCCGGTCAGGGTGAGTATCTTCTACTCTCCGGTACGGGCTTTTCTCGCTCCGTCTGACATGGCCCACTTTCTCTTTCTTTTCTCATTAACATGATTATAACTGTTGGTAGGGCATCCCCTACTGGTGCACCACACGGATTGCCATGTGACCGTGCTCATTTCTTTTCTTTTCACAATGATAGCCAAAAATATGTTTTCAATAACAAGTATGTTCATCAAAATATAACTATTACCATAAATCATTGGTAATCATGCCATGAACATAACCATTTTAAATATAACTTTATAAAATATTTTCATGTCAGAATTTCACACTTAAGATGGTAAGAAGTTCATACAATGGCAATGGCTATGGCATATACTAGTCATTTATTATTTTTATTTATAAGATTCGTCTTCTTTTTTAAATATTAATTTTATTTCTTTATTTTCTTGATGCAGGTTTTCATCATATCTAACCTTCTCTTTATGCTTGGCCTTTAGTAATTTTCTTCTTATTTATATCATTTCCAACACATGTTCTTAAAAATTTATAGAGCATTGTTCTCCAATTTGATTTCTACTATTACCCTATAGTTAAAGAGGTTCATCTAGGGTAGAAAAATGTTGAAAATAGGCTTAACCAGCTTCCAACACGGTCTGGCCATGTTTCAGGACACGGCCATGCTTTAAAAATACTTCAAATGTACTCAGAAACAGCCCTGAACATGGCTAACCCGTCCTTGAAGCACCCATAACACGGCCTGGTCGTGCTCTGTGACCTTTGCTCACTAATCAGAGGATAACTCCCTCATTTTAACTCCGATTGAGGTGATCGTGGCATATATGCAAAGCTAAGACAATTATCTAAAACTATTATGTTAATCATATCAGCAAAATAGTAATAAATCTTGGTGTTATTACTTCCTTAAATTCAATACTATTTCTTCTCGGGTAGGTTCTAACCTTTACTTACTAATCTGACTATATCTCCCACATAAGAATTCCAAATTAAGTGATTTCAGTGTATAAACATCCGTGACACATAAATATATAATTCATATGTTAACCATTTATTTTAATTCCTTATATAATTTTCCCAAAAATTAAAACACCGAAACTATCCTAACATATTCTTCCCTAATGAACCATTTTCTGACCTTTAACTACTAATCAGACCATATCTACCTCATATGGACTACAAATGGAATGATTCCAGTGGTTAAAAATCCGTGACACACATAGCTATAATTCTTATGTAAACCATTTATTTTAATTCCATACAAATAATTCCCAAAAATTAAAATACATAAACTATCCTAAAATATTCTTCCCTGATGAACCATTTTCTGACCTTTGACTACTAATCAGACCATATCTACCTCATATGGACTCCAAATTGAATGATTCCAGTGGCTAAAAATCCGTGACACATATATCTTTAATTCTTATGTTAACCATTTATTTTAATTCCTTATAGATTGTTCCCAGAAATTACAACACCAAAGCTCAAAATTCTGCCAACCATAGCCATACCCATGCAGAACTATCTACACCAACCTAAGTATTCAAATATACATCACATGCAAGATCAATATGTAACATGATATAGCAACATCCATGACCAATCATCAAAGTTCTAAGATCAAAATCTCATATAAATATTATAAGTTTCAAAAGTTTTCTTCAAAAAGAAATATTGTTAAACTTACCTAAGAATCTCCCTAGCTTACTTAGTGAATTGGTTTTCTTGTTTCCTCTTGAAAGAAGTAGCAAGATTCCTTCCTTCCCTTAGCTTTTCTAGCAGCTTAGGTAAGAGAAGGAGGGTGAATTTTTGAACCTCAAGGATGAAGAAGAAAAATGGACTCAAGTGGAGATTAAGGTAACTTACCTTGAGTACTTAGCCTTCTAAACTTCTCCTTCTTCTTCCTTCTTTTCTTCTCCTCTCTTTCTCTCCTTTCCTCACTCTACCTTGCTTCTATTTCTCTCTCTTCCTCACTTGGACGAAATTAAAATGTTGTAGGGGTTGGTTTTGCTTATATAGACCACCAAATAATACACCTTTCATGATCATGGGTCTACCTTATCACAATTAGGATACACTTTGTTGAATTTTTGGAAAACAAACAACTTATGTTCTTCTCTTCCTCTTCCTTAGTCAAGATATGCATAGGAAAAGGAGATTTGTATTTTGAAAATTATGATGATATGTTCTTAAGATAAGGGACAAGGTCCCTTTGATTTAGGGATTCATTTCCATTTTCTTTTGTCTTAAACAAGTATGATAGGTTTGCCTTTTTAGGTGGCAAATTTCTAGCCCTTGAATCTCCATTATTTGGTTGATATTATTTGTGTGGGATATGAATGTTTTGTCCTAATGCCATGTATTATCATACCACTTGCTAAAATTATGAGTGTAGGATATAGATGTTTTTGTCCTAAAGCCTTGTATTATCATGCCACTTACCAAAATGATGAATGTAGAATCACACCACTTGCTAAATTTTTGTCTTAATACCATGTAACCTAATCTTTATTATTATTACATTATTATATCATCAACTAATTTATTTTATTTTATTTTTCCTTTTGGATTTGGGCTTATTCCTACCCATTATGGGCTTATTCCTACCCATTTTCTTTGCTTTGGATAAAATTCTACCTTTCTTGGAGGGCTTCGTCATATTTTCATAATTTTTGGGCTATTGGTCCAATTACTATATTCTAGTCCAAGTCTATGTTTTATTTCTTGTTTAGGTTATCCAATGGGCTTGCTAGAAACTTATGTGAAGTGGAAAAACTTTATATAAAGTTTCCACAGGTAAAAGCCCAATGTATGGGTAAAGATTTTAAACTTAGTAACTCTAATTCTTGAATTAGGAAAAATTACCCTAATCTAATGTTCTTGGAAATTTAAGACCTTTACTTGTTTCTAAAAATTTATCTTCCTTATCCAAGAATTTTGCATCTCTTCAGTATGTTCTTTCTAATTTTTTTTTCCTATTAGGTTTTCCCTCTTTATTTGTTCTCTTAATGTTAGAAACATTTTCTATCCATATACATAAGGTGAAGAATTTCTAAGGATTATATTTCCTTAGATATCTAAAATATTGTCTAATAAACTTTATTTCCTTAATTATCAGTAAAAAAAACGAAATTAGGGATGTTAGAAAAGAAGCAAGAGGAAAAAATCATGGGAAGAGCCAAAAGGACTTGGGATATGCTAAGGAGGAAACAAGGAAGCAACACACCAAAAATTGGCAAGAAAGCAGCTCAGCAGCCCCCAACACGGCCAGGCCGTGCTTGCTGGCATGGAGCACGGGCAGGGCGTGCTTTGGGCAGATGATGCAGAGAACCTCCAGAAACCAGCCCGAAGCATGGCTAAGCCGTGTCTTGGAACACAGTCGTGCTTCGAGTTCGTACTGGACGTGATTTTTAGGGTTTTTAAGGAAAACGTAAAGGCACATATTCAGACTCAGAGAGACACTTTAGACTCAATTTTTATGCTTAGAAAACACTCCTAGGTTAGAGTTTTACTTGAATGATTGTGGATTTTGATGTTCTAGAGTAGAATTTACTGCATTCAAAGGTTGTATTTCATCTGACTTTTCCGAAGACCAGGTTTTATCTTCCTATTTGAATTCTTCTCTTATACTTCTACTTATTCTCCTTAAATTGTACTGAACTATCATGATTTACTTAATGAATATGAATTTGGTTTCCATTTTTACGATGTGTGAGTAGATTTAATCTAGGGTTTCGGGGAACCCTCTTGTGATATGATGATACTGTGTTGATGATTTGAATGTTGAAACCCTAATTGTGATTACTTCTAGATTGATTAGGATTGACTATTATATGCATGAATGAGTTGGTAGAATGCCTGATCAACAATCTATCACGTCTTAGGTTTTTAATCGATGAACTGAAAGGTGAAGATTAAAACCAAAATTTAATAGTTAATTAGGGATATCTTAATCACGAAAGTAGTTTAAGATTCTCTAGGATTGAATTAATTAGTGGGCATGAGAAAACCGATTAATTGTATTCCATGGTTGGCATAAAGCTTAATGGACCTAGGTTAAACTAAGAACCACGAAAGTAGGCAATTGAATCAACCTAGGTACGATTGGTAATACTTGAAAGAAATTTGTTAATTAATTCAGGCTAAACTATCCCCTATAATCTAGATAATTGCAATTAGAGATAAGTATTAGTTGTTGAGTATCACAAGTGTGGTGAACCCTAACCCTAAGCTTTGCTTAATTGGTTATTTCCATTCATTTAATTGCGACACTTTCTCATCAAATTGCATCGATTTAGATAACATCTTTTGTGAAATTCTAGTAATTGACATTGTTCTCTGTAGGATACGACTCGTACTCGTCGGACTAGCTACAGCTACACCGTGCGCTTGCGGTAATTGGTAAAACACACACAACAATAGGTTGGATACTTGATTCTTAGAATGACAAAAAATGTAGGAGCATCGTAAGAAACTTAAATTGGAAGGGTTTTTTACATAAAGATGGGGTAGGTCTTAAAGGTTAGAATGCAAGTTTATTATGGGACGTGGCTCATCTTAAGGATTATTCTCATTAGGTTAAGGCCAATAGAGGCAAATTCCTAAAAGCTAATTCTATGCACTCAAGTATTTTGTGAGGTTTAGAAATTATAATATGTCTTGTAGTAATAAACACTCATGATAGTGTTGAAGAGTATAGGGTGTATACTTTAAGTGTGGTTCTATGGATCATCAGGTTAGGAATTATCCAATAATGAATGGGCAATCATCTACTAATTAGGCATTTCAGCTAACCGTAAATATTCCTCTATTCACTATTAGCTTTCTTTGAGTCATCATGTTACTTTTACATAAGGTTCTCATCATAGGGTAGAGTGTCATGACCACACAAGATGCTTAAGCTTCTAATGTATTTATAGCAAGTACATTGCTTGTTTATTCTGTTAGTACTAAAGTATTATTTGATCATGGAGTTACCCATTCTTTTATATATCTATATTTTGCTTCTTATGAGGAAAAGGTTTCTAAACCTCTTGACTGCCCACTAGCAATTTCAATTCCTTTGGATGAGCTTATTCTTGCTAATAAGTAGATGATTAATAATGAATTTTATAATGCAAATCTAATAATATTGAATAAGTTGGAGTATGATGTCATTCTAGGTATAAACTAGTAGTTTGAGTATCATGCAATGTAGTCCTTAAAAAATTATTAAGTTTAGTATTCTCGAGAAGCTAATAACTCGATATGAATTACGATATGTTTAAATTTATCCTATTTCGAGGCTTGTCCTTGGGTACTTTATGGGTTGTTAAGTTAAATTGCCTTAAAATGAGATTTTGATAAGAATTGATCCAATTCTATCTTTTTATACAAGTATTTGGAGATTTGAAAGGTTGGAAGCAAAAGAAGACCAAGAAGAAGACAAAAGAAACTAAAATTAAAGAAAAGTAGTTGAGTGTTATGATGTTTCTAGCTAAAAAATAGAGGATGCCATAGTTGTAAAGCATCTCAACTTTCGTATAAGTGTCATGACGTTAGGCCTTGTCATAGATTTCAATTGAAAAATCCAAAATTGACACCTATTAGGAATGTATATATATAATTAACCTAGGGCTTTGTCTAGAATATACAGAAAGATCAAAGATAGATAAGAGAGGGAAATTTAGAGAGGAAAAAGTATCATTAAAGATTGAGTTTTTGCTTTAAGAAGATGATATATGAATGGGAGTTTGACAAAATTCATTCTATTCTTTCTTCTTACTCCTTTTTTGTTTTATATGTTTTCTTTCTTCAACCTTAGGATGTTTTCAAGCTATTCTATGGAGTATATTAGTTCACCTAGATAGATTAATGGATCCTAGTGTATAACTAGGTTGGAAGCCTAAACTACTTTTCAAATTCAATATCAATTTTTTCTATCTATTCAATTATATTCTTTAATGTATCAATTACTCAATCACCAATTGCTTTAGAAAGAACATTCTCTTTGGGAAAAAGGTTTAATTAATTTAGACCCAGATTAAATAGCCTATTATTAGTTATATTAACAAAATAAGAGAATACCTAAGTTATCTACATACCATAAAAAATTAGTTAAGGCTTAATCTTAGTTTCAAAATTCTTGCCTTTGCCATTTGCTTTAGAAGTGTTGGAAATTACTTGGAATTGAATTAATTTTATTATTTCTTAAAAAAAAGCTAGTAAATATCTTAATTCCTTAGTTAATAGGAAAGGTGTTGAATTAAAAATTTAATTTAGTGTTAACAATCGAGTGAAACTATAATGCCCTAAATTCTTAAATAGTTTTTTTTTCTTTTTGAACAAATCATTAAGTAAATTGGTGTATGGATTGGTTATATAAATTTTTTTATGTGGTCAAATACAGTTTTAGAATGATTTTGGAAAGAAAAAGAAAGGAGTTACATTGTGACGACGAAGCTTTATAGTCGTTATGAAAAAAATTTCCTTAAAAATTAGATTGTAGGTAAAATGTCTACTGTTATGATGTGAGACTTTCCTTGTGGCAACTGCAATGGTCCAAAAGTTTAGTTTCGATTTCTAGAACACTCACCATTGCGATGCCATCTAAGCGAGCCTAAGAACTTAAATATCCTATTTTCCCAAAGGTTCGCTATCACGACGCCAAGTTCCTCCCTTCGCAATGCCTGATAAAATTATTGAAATGCCTTTTCTTGCTTTAAATTTTGGCTATGGCCCTTTTTATACAACTAGGGATATTCATTGGTTCAGTTTGGTCAGTTTTGGAGGCTTAATAAAACCAAACCAATTACAAGATATTCAAAAAAGTGGACTTATTCATTTTGGTTTTGTTCCATAACTGAACCAAGCTGAGCCTGTAAGAAATCGATTTGATTTGGTTTGGTCCAATCAGTCCTTTTTTATGCGAAGTGACAAACAAAACTTTGGAGGGAATCATATGCATGGTCCAAAATGTGTTCATTTTACAGAGAAAAGGAAAATATCATTTTACAAATTCCCATAAGTGAAGTACAAATCCTATGGAAGGGGTCGAAAGCTGAAATGATGCACGACAAATTCTGGATTAGGCATAATGGCGATGTTGATTGACTTGCTGTGGCAGCTGCAATGGTTTGTGTAACATCCTAATTTTCATTTATGAATAAGGTATGTAAAATATTTAATTAAGGGAACAAAGAAAAGAATAAATACTTATCAAGAAATTCTAGAGAGATGTTTAATGAAATGTACATTAGAAATTCTCAATGTGTAAACATAGGAAATTTTTATAACACTAGGAAAAAGAGAAAGGAATAACCTAAGAGGTAAAATTAAACATAATGACTTGATGAGCAAAATTCTTCGGCAAGGAAAATAATTTTCAAAATTTGGATGGAGGTTTTGGAATTTAAAGAAGTTGAAATATAGGAATTTTCTTAATTCAAGATATAAATTTCCTAAACTTGACACCTCACCCTACACTATTTTGCTTCCTCCTAGGATGCCACCTCATGGATACCTCATTTAATATTTTCCATCCTCACATTAGTTGTTGGCAAGACCCATGGATGGCTCAATAAAGAAAGGATTGAGAACCAAAGGAGAGAAAGGGAGGAAGAAGAGAAGGAAGTGTAGAAAAACCAAGAGCCCAAGGTAATGTAGTAAGACCACCACCTAAATCACTTCTATCTCTTCATCTTTAAGGCTAAGAACTTACTCTTTTATTCTCATATATTGATAAAAGAGAAAATTATGTGTTGAATGGTTATATTTTATCCCTTAATTCTTAGCTAACTTGTGATTATTTTCTTATTTCTATTTAATTCTATTTTAATTGCTCTGTGTAACACCCTATATTTACTATTAATTATCTTTAAAAAAAGAATGTTTAGAAGGGTTAAAAAGGATTAAATAGAGCATTTTAAGGAAATAATTATGAATATTAAATAAGGGAATTCTCATTTTTGAAGGAAAAATCTAAGGAAGGAATGGTAATTTCTTTGCTTGTAGGACTAGAAATAGGCAGCAATAAGAGGGATAAGGAACCATGAAGAAAGTTGCACAAAAGGCCAATGGAGTATGCCTCAAGTGAAGGTTAAACACTTTATAAAATTCCTTGCAACCAAACAATGCCTTATCTAATGACATAGTTCAATTTTAAAGGAATGGTATGATTGTAATTGTTAGGAAAAGGAAGGGCTTGGTTTAAGGGGAAGAAGCTTCTCCAAGAAGCTTCAATTTTTTTATTATTCTTTGCTTGACTTGGTGGAAAAGTCATCAGCCCCAAGGAGAAGAAACACCAGCCACGGCAAGGAGAAAGAAGGACGAAGAAAGAAAAAGAAAAAGAGAAGAAGAGAGAGAGACAAAAGAAGAAGAGGAGAGAGAAAGCTAAAATAAGAAAGGAACAAAGGTAATCTAACTCTCTTTATCTAATTTTACTTACCTTGAATCTTTGGAAATAAGTGATGGAAGAAATTTTCTATAGCTTGGGGTTGAAGAAAGAGAGAGAAAGCTAAACAACCTAGTGAGAGAAACAAGTATTCTTGGTGTATAAAGTGAGATCAACAACCTTTTATGAACTTTCTTGATTAAATGACTTGGTGTGTGTTTTATGTGCATTAATGGAAGTATAATAATAGAATAGAAGGGAGCATTGATGAAGCATTTATGGTGTTGATAGTTGAATTTTATAATTATAAATTAGGTGGTAATTGGTGAGGAATTCTTGTGGACGGACTTTTGAATTTATTTCATGATTCTTGAGGGATATATGTAGTTGTTAATCTGGATTTTATATGCCTAAGTTGTATGATTGGTGATTTTTTGGATTGATGGCTGGTTTGGGAAGAAGACGAAGACTTTTTGAATTTTTCACGCCCTGAGCACGAATGTATAATTGGTGATTTTCTAGTTTGATGGCTAGTTTAGGAAGAAAAAGAAGACTTTTCGAAGTTTTCACACCCAAAGCATGGTCGTGCTCGGGGCTAGTTAAAGAAATCTTGGTACAGAGAATGGATGCAACACAGCTATGCTAAGTGGCACAGCCAGGTCATGTTCTGTGCTGGAATGTGATAACACGAGCTCTATTCTGGGGAGCATGGGTGTGGAACAAGGGCAAGAAGCAGGGCTGTGCTTGGAGACATGGGCAAGTTGAGCTTCATGTTGTTTACTCGTTTTGGTTATTTTTATTTCTTTTTTGAATTTTAACTAAGAATCAATGTTTATGAGACCATAATTAGATTTCCATGAGCTATATATTAGAGAAAAATTTAGGGTTACTTGGTTTTGTAATATCTTTTTTGAATTAACTATGAATGCATGAAAGGATTGTGTATGAATACTGTAACGCCCCCAATTTACGTTACATAAAATAAACATTTATTTTTCTTTTGCAATAAGATATTCTCCATAAAGATGCATAATTCAATTCTTTATCATGGGAATAGATACATATAGGTTCTCTCATGTATACACAATATACAGAATAAGTCTATAAACATCAAAATATAGCAGAAACGGGGATCCCGCCTGTAGCGTTCAGAGTACTCTAAAATACAAACACAATATAGTTCAAAAACCGTGAGCCTTGGAAGTAATGTAGACACACCCACAGAATATGTCACCTAACTTATCACCTATCTGCAGGATCAGACTCTGTATTCTCATCTAAAAAATGTGAAAAAATCGTGTAGTGAGTTTGACAACTCAGTGAGCAAATAATTGCTCCTATGACCTCTTAGGTTAGCATATGGATGTACTTATATTTTAAAATACGTCACATAGAAAATACAATTTTGAAGTACATTCATATGGGACTCATATTTCAAATATTCTCAAGTTAAAGGATATTCAGATATCCAAAACCATATGCTGGACGGTATGATCATTAAACAAATGTTGTTATGCTCAGCTATATAAGCTATAGTAAAATATTAAAATTTGGAGATAAAATCATCATTTTTAATGCACCTGCCTCACTTGGCAATCTGGTCAATGGAATGAAAACATCACTCATTTGCTATACGTATAGTGACCTCGACTACAGTGACAATAAGTGATCAGGAAATCTAAGTACATCACCCTCCTACCCCCCTACATTACCACTGTCACCCCGTTGGAACTGCCCTCCCCCAGCTCACTTAGGCTAACAAGGCGTCCCCTATTCAATACCATCACAAGCCATACAACCACTCGATATTCATCCATACATATAAATACATGTAAAATTATCAAGCAACTTGCCATGAGCTTTACGCTTGTCATTCAATCTCATTATAATATGACATGCATCATTTTCACAAGTATATAGCTTTCAAATCAATACATCGTGCACATAATATTCACTTTATCAAATAATGATAAATACATTTAGAACCACATATTCAATGAGTTCCAAAATCTATTTATAAAACTATACTCTTTTTGAAGTATGTGTCAGTTCGTAAGTGTAATAGATATTTTAACACATTTAATAAAACTTATGATAGCATAAATAATTTGTAAACAGAAACAATTATATATTTATAGTTCAAGAAGAGCATGGGGTAAGTCATAGAAAGAATTATCTACTCACAGGGTAGGGCTCCTAGTTGGACAGTCCTAAAATGTACTTTTCCAATCCAAATTTGATCAATTACACCTAAAAAACGTGTCCGAAGGGTCCAAAGACTTAGGAAATAACTCCGGGAGCTTGGTCATTGTTCACGGCAGGAAAAAACTGTTCACGCTGGTCAAAATCACTATTCACCACCATAAATCACTATTCACAATGAACAAAAAGTTGTTAGCTAGCCAAAATATTTCCAATCCTAAGGTTTATCTAGCTCCTGAATCCATCTACGATGTCAGATTGTCAATTTGAAGACTCTAAGTAGGAGTTTCAAGATTTACCTTTTTCTAAGATTTTCTACCTCCGATCTGCGGTAATTCTACAGCTGATTTAAAAAGTTGATCGGTCAAAACCGTAGTATTCTCTGTCCTGAATCCAATGGTACCCTTAGTTTTGAGATTGGAAGCCAATAGGTACCCTAGATCTAAAGCAAAAAATGAAAATTACTATTCACACTATTAATCACTATTCATACTATTATGGAATCGGGATTTTCGCGTTTCTTCCTGGGCATCCGTCTCCCCCTCCCCTTTTATTTATTTTTATTTAATAATTAAATATTTAAAATTGATTATTATTATTATTTTAATTATATACATATAAATATTATTTTTCATCCTAAAATATCCCAAAAATTTCTAAAATATTATATTATTGCAAAACTTTAGTTGCACTCTTAAATCATGACTTTTCTTGAAAAAAAATTTAATAAAATAAATCACAAAATAAATAGCTTTATGTATAATAAAAGAAAGAATATTTCACAAAATACAACAAAATTTTATTAGAGGCAAATATAATTATCTTAAACAAAACAAAAATTGCTTTAATTAAAAATATATTTGTTTATAGCAAAACATTATTATTTTAAAATTATGGGATATTACATTCTTCCCCCCTTAAGAAATTCGGTCCCCAAATTTCAAACCATCCTATCATAAGTAAGGAATAAAAACAAGGCATAAATTAGAGTTATTAACCTCACTACTCAAGTAATTTGGAATATCTCTTTTATATATCTTCTTCACTAATATCTGAACTATCCTTAAATTCGCATATTTATATCCATAAGTCAATATAATTAGGAACCATACACATAAAAGAATACGTACACATCCATATAGGGTAACCAATTTTTCTTATTTCATACTTCTATCAAGTCATCTTTGATTCTCACATGTTAACATCCTCCCATGAATCTCATCATCTATCATTCTAGTTCCTATCAATTCCATTTAACTAGCCCATTCGTTCTAAGAAGACTTTTCTCAACAATTATTCACACATGAATTTCCAATCTCAACATAATTTACATCCTAGCTACTAGATTCAATTTATCATGGTATAAACCCTTAACATAAATATCTTGATTACTTTGCATTATTTTCGGATATGATTCTCAAAATATTCTCCATATTTCCAAATTAAGAGTTCACAGATTAATTTGAATCCTACTTCCCACATTTTATTCCTCAAGAACTTCAATACCACTATTTCACTTTATTACATTCCTCAAAGCACCATAAGGCCATCATCTGTCTATTCCTTTCACCTAAAAAATCTTTATACAGTTCGGTGTCCAAACTCATTATTTTAAGTTATAACTAGTTTAATATCCATCTTCCTCTAAGATTTCCTCCATTAATCACTTCTAACAAATTTCCTAATTTTATCTTACCTATACTCAAGTAAACCCAATATACTCAAATCTCCCTCTTATGACACTTTCCTATCAATAGCCAAATCCTTAAGTAGTCCTAACATATTTTTACTTTCCCCATTCATATAATGTCTGCTACCTACCCAGTTCAATTCACTTCTCACACATTTATACATTTTAGTGACATACTAGCCAAATCTCAAACATCACCCAAATTACAATCTCGACATACAAAAATAATCATAAATTTACATTACATAACCATATTATACAATCTATAAATTTAGAGACAAATTATAATTCTTTTCTCCATGCCATAATTTATGCCATTTACTCACTCACCTATTAGGAAACCTACATTGTTTCATGTAAAACCTCAAATGGTGCTATTTGTAGTCTAACTTGGTAGCTATTGTTATAAGCAAATTCAGCTCAGAGAAAGAATCTTTCCTAACTACCTTGAAAATCAGGCACACATGCCTGAAGCATGTATTCTAATATTTGGTTGGTTCACTTAGACTGTCCATCTGTTTGAGAATGAAAAGCAATACTAAGATTTAGTTTCGTGACCAAAGCTTCTTGGAAGGCTCTCCAAAAATGAGTTGTGAACTGTGGTCCTCGATCAGAAATAATCTATGTTGGTACCCCATGAAATCTCATTATCTCATTCAAATACAGTTTTGCATATTGAGCTACGTTACATGTGGTTTTCACTGGTAGGAATTGTGTTGGTTTAGTCAACCTATCAATAATCACCCATATTGAGTTAAACCTTTTTGGTCTCTATAGTAGCCTTGTAACAAAATCTATAGTTATTCTCTCCTATTTTTATTCATGTATTTCTATTTGTTGATGTAACCCAGCAGGCCTTTGATGTTCTATTTTTACCTACTGGCAAGTTAAATATCGAGAGGCATAATCAACTATATCTTTCTTCATACCATCCCACCAATAAATTTCTTTTAGATCTTTATACATTTTTGTTACCTTAGGATGAATGGTATATATGGATCTACGAGTTTCCTCTAAAATCTCTTTCTTAAGTTCTTTATTAGGTACACACAATCACTTATCCAATCTCAGAATTCCTTCAGAGTCTACAATAAATTCAACATCACTGTCACTTTTCACCTCTTCAATTTTCTTGCATAAATAGGCATCATCTTCTTGTGCCTTTTCAACTGCTCAACCAAAGATGATTGAAACTGTATATGGGCCTTCCAACTTATGTATTTCTTTAATCAACGATCTCCTTACCATTGTGATATGAGCCAAACTACTAATTAACTTCATACTTAATGCATTAGCTTCTACATTGGTCTACCTGTATGATATAATATTAGACAATCATAATCTTTAAGTAAATTCATCCATCGTCTTTGTCTCAAGTTAAGATCTTTTTGTTGAAAAATGTATTTGAGACTTTTATGATCTATATAGATTTCACATGTCTCACCATACAGATAATGGCTCTAACTTTTTAGAGCAAAAACAACTGTTGTCATTTCCAAATCATGAGTTAGATAATTTTGCTCATGTGGTTTAAGCCATCTAGATACATATGCAATGACTCGACCATGTTGCACCAACACACCCTAATCCAATTCTCGATGCATCATAATATACCATATATCCTTCGGTACTTGAAGGAATAGACAGTACTGGTGTCGTAGTCAAACATTACTTTAGTTTCTAAAAACTTCTCTCACATTCAACTGACTAGTCAAACTTTATTCCTTTCCTTGACAATCTCGTCCAAGGAGCAGTAATTTTTTTTTAAATTTTTTTAACGACTCTATGGTAATAGCCTGCTAAACCAAGAAAACTACAGATCTCTGTAATTGTGGTAAGGCGTGACCATTGCTGCACCACTTTTATCATTTTAAGATCAACTTAAATACCATCATTGATAACCACATTTTCTAGGAAAGTAACATTACTAAATTAGAATTCACATTTTAAGAACTTAGCATATAATTGATACTTCCTTATAGTTTGTAAAACTGTCCTCAAATGTTGCTTATGATCCTCAAAACTTTTGGAATATACTAATATATCTTTAATAAATATAATAATAAATTGATCCAGGAACAGCTTAAGTACTATATTCATCAAATCCATAAATGCAGTTAGGGCATTTGTCAAACAAAATGGCATTTCTAAGAACTCATAATACCCATATCGAATCATGAAAGCAGTTTTTAGAATATTTTCTTCCTTTATCCTCAATTGATGATACCTAGATCTTAAATCATTTTAAAAAAAAACATTAAGCACTCTATAGCTGTCAAACAAATCATCCATACGAGGTAACAAATACTTATTATGTATGATGACCTTATTCAACTATATGTAATCTATGCATAATCGTAGTGATCTATCCTTCTTTTCTATAAATAGGACTAGAGCACCTTAAGGAGAGTATTAGGGTGTACAAATCCCTTGAGTTTAGTTGATGTCATTCTATATGAGGGCATAAACACTGGTTAGGTTCCAGGAAGTAAATCAATACCAAATTCAATTTTACATTTCAGGATAATCCAAACAATTCCTCAAAAAATACATCAGAAAATTCTCTAATCACTGGAACTTGATCTACATTGGTATACTTTATATCAACATCTCTCACCACTGCCAAATATCCTTGGCACTCTTTTTGTAATAACTTATGGTTGCTAAAAGTGAAATTAAATTACTAGGTACTTGCTTCCATGATTGCTCACTACTTGCAACTCCTTTACTAACATTTTCTGGTATTGATGACATCTTCATATTGTATTAGCTAGATCACACTTGAAAACACTTAAACAAGTTCAACCTATTTTGACTTTATTTTTTAACATGCTTATGCAATATCTTAACAATCAATCATGAAAATTTTATGTCTATCCAAGAGTCCTTCACATGAATTGCCCATTTTGCGTAACTCAAATTTTAAATTTCCATGGGCAAACATTCCTTTCTCATAATGCTAGTACATAATATTATTGAAAACCAAATTGTCTTCGAATACTTTATATAAACAATATCTATAATTGAAAACATTATCTTCATAGATTCCCTGCTCTCAAATTTAATCCACCCCACAACTTGCCAAATCCATTTATATACATAGGTTCCAACTCATCCATCCAAAGAGATATTTACATCTATTTTCAAAACACCCACTTTATTACAAACCATTATTTTAGAGTTAACAACCTCGATCACATCATAACCCACTATTAATATTATGTTAGCCATTCATCATATCACTTCACATAAGCAAATCAAACAACCAATTCAAACCTTCTTGACATCCAAATAAACCATTACCTTTGTGTTCGGATGAAATCTTCTTATTTTCAGCTAATTCTTTTTCTTTATACCCAAGAGGGTTCTCTTTTTCACTGTTCATCAAAATGAATTCAAAAGCTGAACTAGTAGTCCATACTTAAGAAGCACCATCTAGAATATACGAATCGATGTTTAAACATCGCATATCTAAGGAAAAGAGTCAGAAGAAAGAAGATATTGACACCTTCTAGAATTTCACAACAACGCCGTTCGTATAAATATGTCCGCGGTTACATACCTATACTCAAAGTCCTACTATAGAATTCTTTGCTCTGATAGCCATAGGGAAACCTAATGCTCTGATATCAACTTGTAACGCCCCCAATGTACGTTATGTAAAATAAACATTTTTTTTCTTTCCGCAATCAGATATTCTCCATAAAGATGCATAATTCAATTCTTTATTTTGGGAACAGATACATATAGGTTCTCTCATGTATACACAATATATAGACCAAGTCTATAAACAACATAGTACAACAGAAATGGGGATCCTGCCTGTAGCGTTCAGAGCACTCTAAAATACAAACACAGTATAATTCAAAGATCGTGAGCCTTGGAAGCAACATAGACGCACCCACAGAATATGTCACCTAACTTATCACCTATCTATAGGATCAGACTTTGTATTCTTATCTGAAAGATGTGAAAATATTGTGTAGTGAGTTTGATAACTCAGTGAGCAAATAATTCCTCCTATGACCTCTTAAGTCAGCATATAGATGTACTTATATTTTAAAATGTGTCACATAGAAAATGTAACATTCCTAATTTTGTTTCATTTATTAATAAAAGTACAAAAGTATTCAAAGTAACATCCATAATTTCTTGATAAAGGTACATAAATATTTAATTAAGGAAATAAAATTTATTAGACAATTTTTAGATATCTAAGGAAATATAATCCTTAGAAATTCTTCACCTTACGTGTTTGTATAGAAATGTTATAATATAAATGGAATAGGTAAAGAAAGAAAACCTAAGAGGAAATATTAGAAATAAACATGCTAAAGAAAGGTGAAATTCTTAGGTAAGGAAGATATATTTTTGTGAAGTAAATAAAAGTCTTAAAATTTCAAGAAGATAGGATTAGGGTAATTTTTCTTAATTTAAGAGCAAAAGTTACTAAGTTTAGTATCTCTACCCATAAATTTGGCTTTCACCTATGGACACTTCATATAGAGTTTTTCTACTTCACATAAATTTTTAGCAAGCTAATAGGATAGCCTAATGAAGAAATAAAACATAGACTTGGACTAGGATATAGAAATTGGACCGGTAGCCCAAAAATCATGAAAATGTGACCAAGCCCGTTATGAAAGGTAGAATTTTAACCAAAGTAAAGAAAATGGGAAAAAATGAGCCCAAACCCAAGAGGAAAAATAAAAATAAAAATAAAATTAAAGTGACGAAATAATGGTATAATCAAGATTAGGTGACATGACATTAAGACAAAAATTTAGCAAGTGGTATGATAATACAAGGCTTTAGGACAAAACATCTATATCCTACACTCATAATTTTAGCAAGTGGTATGATAATACATAGCATTAGGACAAAACATTTCTATCCCACACAAATAATTTCAATCAAATAATGGAGATTGAAGGGCTAGAAATTTGCCACTTAAAAAGGCAAACCTATCATAATTGATTAAGACAAAAGAAAAAGTAAATGAATCCCTAAATCAAAGGGACCTTGTCCCATATCTTAAGAACATATTATCATAATTTTCAAAATACAAATATCCTTTTTTTATGCATATCTTGACTAAGGAAGAGGAAGACAAGAACATAAGTTGTTTGTTTTCCAAAAATTCAACCAAGTGTAACCTAATTGTGATAAGGTAGACCTATGATCAAGAAAGGTGAATTATTTGGTGGTCTATATAAGAAAACCCACCCTTACAACATGAGAATTTCTTCTAAGTGAGGGAGAGGAAAAAAATAGAAGCAAGGTAGAGTGAGGAAAAGAGAGGAAGAAAGGAAGAAAGAGAAAGGAGAAGTCTAGGGGACTAGGTGCTCCAAGTAAGTTTAACAATATTTCTTTTTGAAGAAAAGTTTTGAAACTTGAAATATTTATATGGGATTTTGATCTTAGAACTTTGATGATTGGTCATGGATGTTGCTATATCATGTTACATATTATGTATGTTTGAATACTTAGGTTGGTGTAGATAGTTCTGCATGGGTATGGCTATGGGTGGCAGAATTTTAAGCTTCGGTGTTTTAATTTTTGGGAACATTCTATAAGGAATTAAAATAAATGGTTAACATATGAATTATAGATATATGTGTCACGGATTTTTAGCCACTGGAATCATTCCATTTAGAGTTTATATGAGGTAGATATGTTCCAATTCGTAAACAAAGGTCAAAACATGGTTAATCAGGGAAGAATATGTTAGGATAGCTTCGGTGTTTTAATTTCTGGGAACATTCTATAAGGACTTAAAATAAATGGTTAACATATGAATTATAGATATATGTGTCGCGGATTGTTAGCCATTGGAATCACTTAATTTGGAATTCTTATAAGGGAGATATGGACAGATTAGTAGGTAGAGGTCAGAACCTATCCGAGAAGAAATAACCTGTACATTAATGGAGTAATATAACCTTGCTTTCTTAATATTTCGCTACAATGTTCAACATAATAGTTTTCGATAATTGTTTTATCTTGAAATTGACGCCAAGATCACCTACATCGGAGTTAAATTGATGGAGTTATGCTCTGATTAGTAAGAGAAGGTTAGATAGGATGAAAACCTGCATCAAGAAAATAAAGAAATAAAATTAATATTTTAAAAAAGAAGATGAATCATATAAATGAGAATAATAAATGACTAGTATAGCCATAGCCATTGCCATTGTATGAACTTCTTACCATCTTAAGTGTGAAATGTTGACATGGAAATATTTTATAAAGTGATGTTTGAAATAGTTATGTTTATGGCATGATTACCAATGATTTTTGGTAATAGTTATATTTTGTTGAACAAACTTGTTATTGAAAGCATATTTTTGGCTATCATTGTGAAAATAAAAGAAATGAACACGGTCACATAGCAATCCGTGTGGTACACCAGTAGGGGATGCCCTACCAACGGTTATGATTATGATTATGAGAAAAGAAAGAGAAAGTGTGCCATGTCGGACGAAGCGAGAAAAGCCCGTACCGAAGAGTAGAAAATACTCACCCTGACCGGGGTAGCTTGATATGAGAATAAATTGATAGTCATCATATAATATTCTGAAAATAGTTAACCTTGTCATACATGATATTATTGTACGATTCTCATGTGCATAGATATAGTGCATTCATGTGACCAAAGTTATTTGCTGTAGTTTATACAGCTGAACATGACGTGATGAGCTATATTGATGATGGTTTATTGTTGAACTTACTGGGATTTAATTCTCATTATATTTCCATATCATGTTCAGAAAAATTAGTTATGCAGATTTTTTTATGGCTCTGGCTTTTAGTGCACGTTGGATCGAGTACTTTATGTTGGGCAGATCCCAGAAGCAAATAAAATGTTTGTGGTTGAGTTGGCTTAGATCCCGGTGAAGGTGCAACCACCCGCACCTGTATCTCTGGAATTAGTCAACCAGAATAAATAAGAGGTAGATTTTTATGTGTTTGATATGTTGTACGTATGTTTTGATTAATGACATGTATGTAAACTCTGTATTGTATAAATTAAATAAATGTTATTTTGAGTTAAGTTGTAACGAGGT
Organism: Gleditsia sinensis; assembly: GCA_037074535.1. Lineage (NCBI taxonomy): Eukaryota > Viridiplantae > Streptophyta > Magnoliopsida > Fabales > Fabaceae > Gleditsia > Gleditsia sinensis. The sequence goes on along the minus strand of CM073464.1, from coordinate 24,908,053 downwards.
AATAACTTCATGGTATTTTTTTAAAAAAAAATTGTTACAGAAAATACAGTTCAAAAGTACATTCATATAGGACCCATATTTCAAATATTCTTAAAGCAAAGGATATTCATATATCCAAAACCATATGCTGCACGGTATGATCATTAAACAAATGTTATTATGCTCAGCTGTATAAGCTATAGTAAAATATTAAAATTTGGAGATAAAATCATCATTTTTAATGTACCTGCCTCACTTGTCAATCTGGTCAATGCAATGAAAACATAACTCATTTGTTATACGCATAGTGACCTCGACTACAATCACAATAAGTGATCAGGGAATGTGAGTACATCACCCTCCTACCCCCCCCCCCCACATTACCATTGTCACCCAGTTAAAGCAACCCTCCCCCGGCTCACTTAGGCTAATCAGTCGTCCCCTGTTCGGTACCATCACAAGCTATACAACCAGTCAATATTCATCCATACAAATAAATACATGTAAAATTATCAAGCAACCCATGAGCTTTACACCTGTCATATTGATCAAGCAACTTGCCATGAGCTTTACGCTTGCCATTCATTCTCATTATAATATGACATGCATCATTTTCACAAGTATATAGCTTTCAAATCAATGCATCGTGCACATAATATTCACTTTATCAAATAATGATAAATACATTTAGAACCACATATTCAATGAGTTCCAAAATCCATTTCTAAAACCATACTCTTCTTGAAGTATGTATCAGTTCGTAAGTATAATAGATATTTTAACGCATTTAATAAAACTTATGATAGCATAAATAATTTGTAAACAGAAACAATTATACATTTATAGTTCAAGAAGAGCATAGGGTAAGTCATAGAAAGAATTATCTACTCACAAGGTAGGGCTCTTAGTTGGACAGTCCTAAAATGTACTTTTTCAATCCGAATTTGACCAATTAGACTTTAAAAACATGTCTGGAGTATCCAAAGACTTAGAAAATGACTCTGAGAGCTTGTTCACTATTCATGACAGAAACAACTGTTCACGCTGGCTAGAATCACTATTCACCACTGAAAAATACTATTCATCGTCGAAAATCACTATTCACGATAAACAAAAAGTTGTCAGATAGCCAAAATATTTCTAATCCTAAAGTTTATCTAGCTCCTGAATCTATCTACGGTGTTAGATTCTCAATTTGAAGACTCTAAGTAGGAGTTTCAAGATTTACCTTTTTTTAAGATTTTCTATCTCCGATCTGTGGTAATTCTATGACTGATTTCAAAAATTGATCGGTCAAAACCGTAGTATTCTCTGTACTGAATCTAGTGGTACCCTTATTTTTGAGATCGAAAGCCAATAGGCACTCCAGATCTAGAGAGAAAAATGAAGATTACTATTCACACTATTTATCATTATTTATACTATTACGGAATCGAGATTTTTGCGTTTCTCCTCGAGCATCCGTCTCCCCCTCCCCTTTTATTTTATTTTTATTATTTAATAATTAAATATTTAAATTTGATTATTATTATTATTTTCATTATATACATATAAATACTATTTTTCATCCTAAAATATCCCAAAAATTTCTAAAAAATTATATTATTGCAAAACTTTAGTTGCACTCTTAAATCATGACTTTTCTTGATAAAAATTTTAATAAAAAAAAATCACAAAATAAATATCTTTATGTATAGTAAAAGAAAGAATATTTCAAAAAATACAACAAAAATTTATTAGAGGCAGATATAATTATCTTAAACAAAAAAAAATCACTTTGATTAAAAATATATTTCTTTATAGCAAAAAATTATTATTTTAAAATTACGGGATATTATAAATACTACATTTAAATGCCATAAATTACTATTATGTGCAACCGAAAAGGGTAAATGATATATGTATGCTATAGGAAGATGTAGATGCATGAGTATTGTATCTCATATTGTATGATGGGTCGTTGTAGCATGCATAAGAACAATGGTTGATCATGCTAATAATGATTAATGAAGTGTGTATTTTGTTGAGACAAGTGGCTGGAAAATATGTAAAAGACGTGTGTTGGTCAAGAGGACCCTCTCTGAAGTAAGGTGGCCTAGTAACAGGTGTCACTCTACTGTGTTGAGGTGACTGACGGTTAGAATGAACCTTTTTGAAGTAGGGTGGCCTAGGAATAGTTGTCACTTTGTTGTGTTGAGGAGACTAACAATTCCAATATGACCCTTACTGACCAAGGTGACACAGCGTTATACAGTACCTTATGAATGTAAGGCGATTGGAGAGTCATGGCTATGATACGGTACTAGGATAGGGGACACCCTATAGCCTAGAGTGGTAAATGTGAGAAGGACCGCTTCGACTAAGGAACCCAGTGGTGGGTGAATAATTGAAGGTGGTAAGGGCTTACACCACCTTCGGGTTAGATAATTTGAGAACCATTAGATGATGAGCCACTATGAAAAATGTACAGCTACCTTATTAATACATGATTCATTACAATAACGTGATATTGATGCATAACCTGTTTAAAGACTACATGTGTATATTGTACCTTTACTGTACAAAAAGAGAAAACATTTTTTGTAGTTTATAGAGCTAAACATAACATGTGAGTTGTCTGTTATATTTTCATTTGTTGGATGTTGACCTTATTGGGATTTTATATCTCACTATGTTGTGGTTTTATGTTTAGATCCTTGATATGCTATTCGTTGTCTTGATCCTCTTGATAGAGTTACAGACAGTTGATGTCCCCTACTTAGGAGAATTCACAGTCGTGGTAAACCTACTAGTCATTAATATGGTGGATTTACCTGCGCCTGGGCCACCTCTTCCACCAGCTGTACCCTAGGGGTGATGGTTATGAGAGTAGTAGCATAGTAGTTTATATATGTTGTTGTAAGTGGGCTAACCTATTGTTTTGGTGTAACCACATGGTACTTTGCCTTTTGAGTTTATGCCTTGTACCTAGGATTACACGTGATATACAAGCTAATCCTTGATGTTTTGTAGATTCATATATATATATAAGATGCATATATTTTGAATGGTTGCTTATTTGTTGCGTGATTTGCCCTAAAAAAAATTGATCGTTATAAGTTGGTATCAGAGTAAGTCAATCCTAAGTGGCCATGAGGATGGGTGGTTTACCTGGATCGATCTAAGAGCATTTTGAATAAGATGTGTATAGAGTAGAGTAGCACATTGAAATTATTAGGGAAAAATTGCTAACATTTTTCCCAATTTGTGTGCCTGATAATGTTATTACTATTGTATTATAAATTTTCTTTAATTACTGTTGAGCTTGATCACCTCAACAATGACTATTTCTTTTTATTGATATAACAGGAAATGGCATTGTTGAAAAGAAATTCAACGCCAAGTGCGGAAGCTACTCTACGAGATCTAGCCACTACTATTCGAAATCAAGTTTTTGCCACGAATCAAATCCTGTGGTACATTTAGAACAATAGTAATGCCAATTGTGAGATGGGAGAGAACCCAAGGAACGCAGGCAATGGATGGGCAGATTTCATGAGAACTTAGCCTCTATCTTTTGTATAGGGATACGATCTTATGGTTGCGAATAGGTGGTTGTCAAAAATAGAGAAAGTTTTTAGGGTTTTAGAGTGCTCGGATGAACAAAAAGTGAATTTCATTGTTTAGATGTTGAAGGAAGAAGTATAATTCTAGTGGAGAGTGGCCAATGAATTACTAGCTCACTAGGGTCAGCAGGTTACATGGTTTGTCTTTTGAGAAAATTTCCTGGACAAGTACTTTCTTAGGAGTGTCAGGGTTGAGGAGGAAATTGAATTCCTCCAACTCAGGCAAGGGGAACAATCGATTAACTAGCATATTGCAAAATTTGAGGAGTTTTCAAAGTTCTCATCCTATCTAAAATATAATCTGGATGAATCTTGGAAAGTGATTAAGTTTGAAGTTGGTCTGAACCCAAAGATTCGTAATGCATTGGTGACCTTGGGAATTTGCAAATTTGTTCCTCTCATTAATAAGTATCTGCTGCTGAAGAAGAACTTGAAAGCAATGGAGGAAGAGAAGGACAGAAGAGCCCTTTAGAAAAGGAAGAGGGAATTTTTGACTCCAGACTACACCGTTAAAGGAAGAAATGTGGTAGTATGCAAGAAACCCTTAGCGATGGGGGCTAAATCTTCGGTGCAAAATACTACTGGGAGTGAATGCAGGATATGTGGGCAACTTCATGGGAATAGACCTTGCTTCCCTATTCTAGTTACTTGTTTCCGATGCGGACAGAAAGGGTATGTGGCTTGCCGATGTCTTCTAGAAGATGGGAAGAAAGTGTAGCAGACCGAACTAGTTAAAGGAAGAGTCTTTAATTTAAGCGAGGCCGAAGTGAAACAAGCTTCTAAGCTAATTCAAGGTACGTGTTACCTTCATGGTTATCATCTGATTATGATCTTTGATTCAGGTGCGAGTCATTCTTTTATAGAATATGCTTATGTAGAGAAAGTGCTTTATCCCATGTCTGATTTGATGTTTTAGTTAATAGTATTAACCCCTACGGGAGGAAAAGTGAGTACCTCTTCAGTCTGTAAAAACTGCACAGTTGAAGTATATGGCATATCTTTTATTGTAGATTTGATTTATTTACCTCTGGAAGATATAGACATGATTTTGGGGATGAACTGGCTTAGTCGTAACTAGATCCTTTTAGACTGCTACAGAAAGACTCTTGTATTTCCTTCCAGATTTGAGAAGGAGTCCAAAGGTAAAAGTAACTAGGTTAATGAACTCGGGAATGAGTTAGTTGATGAGGATTTGAACTATACTCTTATGTTCTCTTAACCGAGGAGCTGAGCAAGAATTGTGTAAGATTCCGATAGTTCATGATTTTTCAGAAGTCTTTTCTTTGAAAATTACTAAATAGCCGCCTAGGTGAGAGGTGGAATTCTCCATTGATTTGGTTCCAAGAGCAACTCCTATTTCTACACCTTATAGGATGGATCTTGTGGAGTTAAAAGAGCTTAAGACGCAAATTGATGACCTCTTGGAATAGAACTTTATTTGACCTAGTGTTTTTCCTTGGAGAGCTCTGGTGCTATTTGTAAAGAAGAAAGATGGAAGTCTATGATTATGTATTGATTACAAGCAGCTCAACAAAGTGACCATTAAGAATAAGTACCCATTACCGAGAATAGATGACTTGTTAGATCAACTAAAAAGGGCTACCGTTTTCTCCAAGATAGACCTAAGGTCTGGATATCATTATGATTTATTATTCATGCCGTTTGGAGTTACTAATGCACCCACAGTCATTATGGATTATATGAATCGTATCTTTCGACCCTACCTAGATCAATTTATTGTGGTTTTCATCGATGACATTTTAATATACTTGAAAGGTGCAGAAGAGCATGAATGTCACCTTCAAATAGTATTTTAAATCTTGAAAGAGAAGAAATGTTTTGATAAATTGGAGAAATGTGAGTTTTGGATGCAAGAAGTAAGGTTTCTAGGGCACGTTGTGTCCAAAGATGGTGTATTAGTGGATCGTAGCAAAACAAAAGCCATACTCAAATGGGAAAGGCCAAAAATAGTGATTGAAATTTGAAACTTTCTTGGTCTGGCTAGATATTACTGAAAATTCATACAGTGTGTTTTGATGCAAGAAGGCTCTATATGAAGGGAAGTTTGGTCAAATGGACTTAAGAATGTGAGAACGGTTTTCTCAAGCTTGAGACTCAGCTAACTACACCCCCAGTTTTGGTTCTCCCAGATCCTTCGGGATGTTTTGAAGTTTATATCAATGCTTCTAAGAAAGGACTGGGGTGTGTTTTGATGCAAGAAGGCAAAGTAGTTGCCTATGCCTCCAGGCAACTGAGGCTACATGAAGAAAATTACCCTACTCATGATCTAGAATTGACTGCTATAGTTTTTACCTTGAAGATTTGGCGGCATTATTTATACAGCACAGTGTTTTAAGTATCCAATGATCACAAAAGTCTGAAATATCTTTTCGATAAGAAAGAATTGAACATGAGACATAGAATGTGGATGGAATTCATTGATGATTATAAATTTGAATTAAAGTATCACTCGGGAAAAGAAAATGTGGTAGCAGATGCGTTAAGTAGAAAATCTCTACATTTAAGCCATATGCTAATGAAAGAGATTAGTTTGATCGAAGAGTTAAGGAATTTAAGGTTGCCAGTGGTAACTACTCCTAAAAGTTTACTTGTTTATAAGCTACGAGTGGAATGTGATTTGAAAACACAAATTAAGGAAGCGTAAGCATAAGATTCCTTTCTTCAGAGTTGACATGATTCTCCAAACTTCACAAGGTCAGAAGAGGGGATCATCATCTACCAAGGGAAAATGTGTGTACCACAGAAAGAAGAGATAAAGATAAAAATTCTGTATAAGGGTCATCAGAGTAAATATGCTATCCATCTAGGAGCCACAAAGATGTATCAAGATTTAAAAAAATCCTATTGGTGGCCAAGAATGAAGAAGGATATAGCAGAATATGTAGCAAGGTGCCTAACTTGTTATGAAGTCAAAATTAAACATCAAAGGCCGTCTGGGATGCTATAATCCTTCAAGATTCTAGAGTGGAAATGGGATGGCATTTCCATAGATTTTGTCACTAATTTTTCCAAGACGCGAGCTGGTCATGATGCCATTTGGGTAATAATGGATAGATTGACAAAATCTGCACACTTTTTACCTATAAGAATTAAATACTCGCTGGATAAGCTGGCACATCTATATGTGAAGGAGATTGTTCGGTTGCATAGGGTTCCAAGTAGCATCATTTCATATTGGGACCCTAGATTACCTCTAGATTTTAGAAGGCTCTATATGAAGCTTTCGGTACTAAATTATAATTCAGTATTGTATATCATTCACAAACGGACGGTTAAACTAAAAGAACAATACAAACGTTGGAAGACATGTTGCGAGCATGCACCTTAGACCAAGGAAAAGAATGGGATAAGTATCTCTTTCTAGTGAAATTTGCTTATAACAACAGCTACCACACGAGTATTGGGATGGCACCATATGAAGCTTTGTGTGGCAGAAGATGTAAGTCACCTCTGTGTTGGTATGAAGTGGGTGAGAGGAAGATGTTAGGTCTTGAGTTAGTTCTTCCTACTACAGAGCAAATACGAATGATTCGAGAAAGGATGCAAACTACCCAGAGTCAACAGAAAAGCCATTATGACCAAAAAAGAAACATTTGCATTTTTAAGAAGGGGAACATGAGTTTTTGAAGATTTCTCCAACTACTAGAAGATGTAAGTCACCTCTGTGTTGGTATGAAGTGGGTGAGAGGAAGATTTTAGGTCTTGAGTTAGTTCATCGTACTACAGAGCAAATACGAATGATTCGAGATAGGATGCAAATTGCCCAGAGTCAACAGAAAAGCTATTATGACCAGAAGAGAAAGCCTTTGCATTTTCAAGAAGGGGAACATGATTTTTTGAAGATTTCTCCAACTACTAGGATTGGTTAAGCTATGAAGGTTAGGAAATTAAGCTTACATTATATAGGACCTTATCAAGTACTCAAGAAAGTTGGGCCATCGGCATATCAAATATCCTTACCCGCAAGACTATTAAGCCTACACAATGTGTTTCATGTCTCTCAACTTCAGAAGTATCTGTCAGATTTGTCACATGAAACATATGAGGAAGAAGTAACAGTAAAAGAAAACTTGACTTTTAAACCAGACCTGATTGCAATCATGGACAAAAGTGTAAAACAACTATGTAGTAAATTTGTTCCACTAGTAAAGGTGTTGTGGAGAAGGCTGTTTGAGGAAGAAGCTACATGGGAGAGAGAGGAAGATATAAGGCACTCTCATCCACAACGCTTTGAGGAAAGGTAAAATTTTGAATTTTGGGGACAAAATTCCTTTTAAGGTGGGAGAAATGTAACACCCTGGATTTTCTATTAATTATCTTTACAAAATAGAATTTTCAGAAGGGTTAAAAATGATTAAATACAACATTTTTAAGGAAATAATTATAAATATTAAATAAGAGAATTATCATTTTTGAAGGAAAGATCTAAGGAAGTAATGGTAATTTCTACGCTTGCAAGACTAGAAATGGGTATAAAATAAGAAGGATAAGTAACCATGAAGAGAGTTGCACAGAAGGCCATTAGAGTATGCCTCAAGTGAAGATTAAACACTTGGTGAAATTCCTTGCAACCAAACAATGCCTTATCTAATGACATAATTCAAGTTTAATGGAATGGCATGATTGTAATTGTTAGGAAAAGGAAGGCTAGGATTAAGGGGGAGAAGCTTCTCCAAGAAGCTTCAATTTTTTTATTATTCTTTACTTGACTTGGTGGAAAAGTTACCAGCTCTAAGGAGAAGAAACACCAGCCACGACAAGGAGAAAGAAGGAGGAAGAAAGAAAAAGATAAAGAGGAGAAGAAGAGAGAGATAGAAGAAGAAGAAGAGGAGAGAAAAGGAAAAAAATAAGAAGGGAAAAGAGGTAATCTAACTCTCTTGATCTGATTTTTAACCTTGAATCTTTGGAAATAAGTGATGGAGGAAAGTTTCTATAGCTTGGGGTTGAAGGAAGAGAAAGAAAGCTCAATAACCTAGTGAGAGAAACAAGTATTCTTGGTGTATAAAGTAAGATCAACAACCTTTTATAAACTTTCTTGATTAAATGACTTGCAGTGTGTTTTATGTGCATTAATGGAAGTATAATAGTAGAATAGAAGAGAGCATTAATGAAGCATTTATGGTGTTGATAGTTGAATTTAATAATTATACATTAAGTGGTAATTGGTGAGGAATTGTTGTGGATGTATTTTTTAGTTTATTTTATGATTCTTGAGGGATATATATAGTTGTTAATCTGGATTTTATATGCCTAAGATGTATGATTAGTGATTTTCTGGTTTGATGGCTGGTTTAGGAAGAAAAATAAGACTTTTTGAATTTTTAAGCATGCCTATTCTTTGGGCTAGTTGGGGAAATCCTATTATATAGCACGGGTGCAACACAACTATGTTTGGTGGCATGACTAGGCTATGTTATGAGCTGGAATGTGATAACACGGGCTTTATTTTGGGGAGAACGAGTATGGAACACGAGCATGAAGTATAGTCATGCTTGGTGACACGACCAGGCTGTGCTTCATGTTGTTTACTCATTTTGGTTATTTTTTTCCTATGTGAATTTTAACCAAGAATCAATGTTTATGAGACCATAATTAGAGTTCCATAAGCTATATATTAGAGAAAAATTTAGTATTACTTGATTGTGTAATATCCTTTTTGAATTAAGTATGAATGCATGAAAAAATGGTGTATGACTACTACATTTAACTGCCATAAATTACTATTATGTGCAACCAAAAAGGGTAAATGATATATGTATGCTATGGGAAGATGTAGATGCATGAGTACTTTATCTCATATTGTATGATGGGTCATTGTAGCATGCATAAGAACAATAGTTGATCATACTCAAAACGATTAATGATATTTGTATTTTGTTAAGACAAATGGCTAGAAAATATGTAAAAGACATGTGGTGGTTAGGAGGACCTTCTCTGAAGTAGGGTGGACTCGTAACAAGTGTCACTCTGCTGTGTTGAGGTGACTCCTGATCAGAATGATCCTCTCTAAAGTAGTGTGGCCTAAAAACATGTGCAACTTTGCTGTGTTGAGGAGATTAACAATTCCAGGATGACCCTTATCGACCAAGGCGACCCGGCGACATGCAGCACCTTGTGAATGTATGGCAATTGACGGGTCGTGGCTGTGATACGGTACCAGAATAGGGGACGGTCTATAGCCTAGATTGGTCAATGTGAGAAAGATTGCTCCGACCAAGGAACCTAGTGGAAGGTGAGTAGCTGGAGGTGGTAAAGGCTCACACCACCTTGAGGTTAGATAATTTGAGAACCATCAGATGATAAGTCACTATTAAAAATGTATAGGTACCTTATTAATACATGATTCATTACAATTACGTGATATTGATGCATAACCTATTTAAAGACTACATGTGTATATTGTACCTTTACTATACAAAAAGAGAAATTGTTTTCTGTAGTTTATTAAGCTAAACATAACATGAGTTTTCTGTTATATTTCTATTTGCTGGATGTTGAGCTTGCTGGGATTTTATATCTCACTATGTTGTGGTGTAATGTTAACATTCTTGACACACCATTTGTTGTCTTGACCCTCCTAATAAAGTTACAGATAGTGGATGTCCCCTACTTGGAACAATTCACAATCATGGTGAACCTGCTAGTCATTAATATGGTAGAAGTACCTACGCCCGGACCACCTCCTCCACCAATTGTACCCCAGGGGTGATGGTTAGGGGTCCAGTAGCCTAATAGTTTATATATGTTGTTGTAAATTGGCTAACCCATTGTTTTGGTGTAAACACACAGTACTTCGCCTTTGGAGTATTTGCCTAGTACCTAGGGTTACACGTGTATATACAAGCTAATCCCTGATGTGTTGTAGTCTCATATATATATATATATATATATATATATATATATATATATATATATATAAGATGCATATATTTAGAATGGTTGCTTATCTGTTGCGTGATTTGCCCTAAAAAAATTTGGTCGTTACACTCTGAATACTACTCGCTTGTATTTTCTATTTACACTCTAGATACTGCTCGCTTGTATTTTCTATTTATAAGTGAGCAAAAAAGTCCATGAATCAAAGAAGTATACAAATTTGAAGGCCCCTTAGGATTATGATTAAGCTAAGGAAGAGACATGGAAGAAACGAGCTTTAAATGGGCAAAATTGGACATCACTAGCCTTCAACATGGCTAGGCTAATAAAGGAGAAAATTAAGTGTTTAATGGTTATATTTTATCCCCTAATTTATGGTGAACTTGTGATTATTTCCCTACATTGGTTCTATTTTGTTTTGCTTGCTCTAGATACTACTTTGGTTTTTTTTCTATTTGTAAGTGAGCAAAAGAGGCCAAGAATCAAGGGGGAACATTCATGTGAAGAGTTATATGGACTTAAAACAAGTTGCAGAAGAAGAAAGGAGCAAACACAGAAGAAATTGGATGGAATTGAACTTGGCAACCTTTAACACAGCCAGGCCGTGCTTTGCGTACCTAGAGCATGGCCAGGCCATGTTATGTGCAAAACATAGAGTGAATTCTCGAAATTCAGCCCGAAGCACGACTAGTCATGTCCTGGAATACGCCTATGCTTCTTGTCCATACACTCTATATTTTTTAGGGTTTTAAGTAGTCAAAGTGATATAAATAAATGGGGAAGCATGGAGAAAGATAGAAAAACACATTCAGACATAGAGAAACTCAATTTAGGCTTAGGAAACACCATTAGATTAGGTTTTTATTAGACTCATTGTTTAATTTATGTTCTTAGAGTAGAATTGAGTTTGATTGAAGTTTTGTATACCTAGTTCATCAAATTCTGCAATTCAGGTTTTATCTCTTGATCTTTACATCTACATCTTCTTCTACTCCTTTCTTTTAGATTGTATTGAACATTGATGATTTATTTAATGAATTGGATTATGGTCTATCTTTCAATTATGAGTGTGTAGATTTTGATGTAGGATTTCGGTAAACCCACTTATGGTATGATGATACTACGTTAATTGGAATTATGAAACCCTAACTGAGATTTTCTATGGTTAATTAGGATTAATTATTATGCATATATATGAGTTGATAAATGTCTGGCCAATGTTTATCACATCCTAGGTTATTAACTGATGAACTGAAATTTGAAAGTTAATGCCGAAACTTAATAGTTAATTAAAGATATCTTAATCATAAAAGTAGTTTAAGGTTTTTTGGAAATTGAATTAATTGGTAGGCACAAGAATCCCTATTAATTGAATCATATGGTAAGCATCGAACTTAATGGACTTAAGTTAAACTAAGAACCACTAAAGTAGGTAATTGTTATAACTTTGGTACGATTAGTAACATTTGAAAGAGGTTATTAATTAATTAAGGCTAAACCATCCCCAATTACCTAGATAATTACAACTAGAGGTACATATTGATTGTTAAATATCATAAGTGTGGTAAACCCTAACCGTAGCCTTTTGTTAATTGATTATATTATTTGCTTAATTATGATTTCTCTCTATCAAATTACATTGATTTTGATAGCTTTTTTCGTAGAATTCTAGTAGTTGATCTTTGGTTTCTATGGGATGTGACATGTACTTGCCAAACTAGCTACATATACACCGTGTGCTTGCGTTTAATTAGTGAAACACATACTACAAGTGTTTGGTGCCATTATTGAAGACCAATAGTGTTAATATTAGATATTTTGTAAAATAGCCAGACTAGATCCTTTTCCTCTTAATTTTTCTCCATAATTATATCTTGATGATTTTTTGTCTCCTTTCTTCTTTTATAGGTGTGTTTCTATTTTATGTGAAGAGATCACGAATTCTTTGCTGATTTCGACACACCTTACGAAGGAGAAGAAGAAGAAAGTAGCAAGATCCTACACCACCTACCATGGCAGACTAAGATAACCGATTTCTTAAAGATTTCACTGCCCCAGATACTCATGGACTAAATCCGAGTATTGTCAGACTTGTTGTTAAGGCCAACAACTTTAAGCTAAAGCTTTCTCTTCTGCAGATTGTTTAGCAAAACTAGTTTGGAGGGTCTTCAGATCTATCAGTCTTTCTAGAATACTGCAATATATATTAAAAGCTGAATGGAGTATCTTCTGATGCCATCTGACTAAGGTTGCTCCTATTCTCTCTACAAGACAAGGCCTAAGTATGGTTGCACTCTCTTCCATAAGGGTCAATAACTACTTGGCAGCAACTTTCTCAAGCTTTCTTGTCTGAGTATTTTCCCTCAAGTAAAACATCCCATCTTAGGAATCAAATTACTATATTTGCTCAAAAAGATGGCAAGTCATTATATGAAGCTTAAGAGAGATTTAAGGAGCTTCTCAGATTATGCCCTCACTATGGGTTAGAAAAATGGCTAATAGTCCATATGTTCTACAATGGATTAATATACAGCACCTGTATGTCTGTGGGTGCTGTAGTAGGAGGATCCTTAATAAACAAAACAGTTGATGAGTCTTATGAGTTGATTAAAGATATAGCTCAAAATCACTATTTCTGGTCTAGTGAGAGGCAGCCATATAAAAAACTATCAGATATGTATGAAGTTGATGCATTTAATCATCTAACTTCTAAAGTTGATGCATTGTTTCAAAAATAAGATAAATTGAGCACTAATGTTATTGGTTCGTCTCCATATTCTACATGTGAGATTTGTGGATGTGTTGGGCATATGGCCAATGAATGTTAGCTTGGAAACCCTACACCTCAGGATTGTGAATAGGTAAAATTTGTGAATAATAATCGGAGAAACAATCCATATAGCAACACTTATAATCCAAGCTGCAATAATAATCCAAATCTCTCATATAAGCCAAATGTGAATCAGCCTCCTCAAAATAACTTTAGGCAACCTCCTAGGTTTCAAAATTAGAGGCCATTCAACCCTCCTCCACAGCCAAAGTTAAATCTGGAGGCTCTGATGGAAAATTTCATTGCTACTCAGAGTAAACATAATGATGAATTTAGAGCCCAGAACCACTTAATGAATGAGGCTATAAAAGACTTAGCCTCAAAGGTTAACCCACTTGCTACTCATAGCAAAATGTTGGAAATTCATATTTCATAGCAAGGGAGCCTATCAAATAGGAACTTTGGCAAACTTCCTGGACAAACTGAGAACCCTAGAGAACACTGCAATGCTATAACTTTGAGAAGTGGTAAGCAGTTGGCTGAATCAAAAGGAAGTAAGGAGGTAAAGGAAGATTAACCTCAAGCTGCATATAAGAAGTGAAAGGAAGAGAATTAGAAGAATAGGAAAAGAAGGAAGAAGAGACCAAATATATGGCTCCTGCACCTTACAAACCACCAATCCTTTTTCCTCAAAGATTGGTCAAAGCTAAATTGAAGAAGCACTATGGAAGGTTTTTAGATGTGCTGAAGAAATTGAACATTAATATCTCTTTCTTAGAAGCCATCCTCCAAATTCCTTCTTATGCAAAGTTTTTGAAAGAAATCCTCTCAAATAAGAGGAAAATTGAAGAGCATTCTGTTGTGGAATTAATAGAGGGATCCAGTGCATTAATTCAAAGTAAGCTGCCACAAAAGCTTAAAGATCCCGAAAGATTTTCCATACCTTGTTCCATTGGAGAAATGGAGATTGATAAAGCCCTATGTGACCTTGGAGCAAGTGTGAACCTCATGCCTCTTTTAGTTTACAAGAAGCTTCAGATGAGTGATTTGAAGTCTACCACTCGTTCCTTCTAGTTAACAGACCAATCCATTAAGCATCTGGTAGGTATATTAGAGGATATCCCTCCAAACGTGGCTAAGTTTTATATACCTATTGATTTTGTGATTTTAGAGATAGAGGAAGATGACAAGATCCCTATCATTCTTGGAAGGTTTTTCCTAGCTACAATTGGTCCAAATATTAATGTAAAAGATGGAAAGCTTTCTTTGAATGTAAGGGATGAGAAAGTATAGTTTAATTTAGCCGATAGAACGAACTCTTCATCTCTAAATGAATCGTGTTGTATGATTGGCTTACCAGGACCGTATAGGAATCAAAATGTTATGAATCTTTGTTCAACTGACCCACTTGAGTTATGCTCTGTCGAGAGTTCTTGTACTTATGTTAAATAGCAGGTAAAAAATCAAGCATTTAAGGAGGCAATCAAATCTCCCAAGGTAGAACCTAAGCCGCCTCCTCTTAACCTCATCGGAGCTAAGGAAGAATGGAATAAGACAAAAGGTTCCTTAAAGACTGATAGTGACATTTCAAGCACCCTCATAAGGGCCATTGCATAGCAAAGAAAGTCATTCAAACTTTCTTAAAACCTCCTTAAGCAAAAGAATGAAAATGAGTCGAGCTAATAACTTTAAACAAGCACTTTGTGGGAGGCAACCCGCATTTTAATTTTTTAGTTTCTTTTAGCATAGTTTCATTGTTTATGATTTTGCTTTTGCCTTTAATTTTAGTTTATTTCTTTAGTTAGATGACTAATGAGTGTTTACATTTGGTTTTTAGGTCAATTCCCATGTGCCTCAAGTTAGATAAAAGGATTATATGCAAAGGAAATAATAAAAAAATGAGGCAAAATTTTGAGAAAATTGGAGTTACAGAACATAAAACGGGCTACCCGTGTCATGGAGTATACCAGTGCTTCAAGCACAGGCAAATCTAGAAGAAATTGGAGCCAAAAATAGCCAACACGGGCTGGCCACGTCCCAGGACAAGGTCGTGTCCCTGGTAGCACACCCCTCCCGTGTTATGGAACACAGGCCATTCCCTAGAAATTTTAAAGACCAGCTTATAAGAGCAAAGATTTTGGTTTGGTACTCTTAGTTTTTATTTTAAATTATACTATAAATAAAATTCATTAAACTTTACGAAGCCACACAGATAAACATTACATATTTTATATCATCACTCCAAAAGAGGTCACATAAGTGTTAAGGTTTTACAAGAGTAACACTAGGTACTACTCATGGCATCAAAACAAAGAAGTACTAGGAATTACTCTTTCAAAAGATTCACTAGGGTTACACTACATAATGTACATCCTACTAGCTAGGCTCTAGCCTTGCACCTCACCGTTGTGGTGCATGGGGCGGAGGAGGGGGTGGTGTCGGCATGGGAATCTTTACCACATTCACTATCATCACATCCTGCAAGATGGTGAACTAGCCTAGGAAGGGTACGTCCACCACTTGTACCTCTAACACCATTGTCAGGACGATAGTAGGCATCTTAGTAGCTATTATCTGAACGCATCACCAAAAATTAATGAGAATAAAATCTCAATAGGTCTAACATTAACATATAATAATGTAAATAAAACAAAGTGACATGTTCAGTTGTATAGTCTATAGAAAACACTTTTCAATGTCATAATCAATATATATATTATAATTAATTGAAATGCATTCACCATCCATGAACCCATCACTTCTCTATCACTCATATATCACTATCACTTGGTCAGAGTGGCCATATACCTTTGGCTTACTCAAGGCTAATAGGGCGTCCTTTATTCGATACTATCTCTCAGCCATACAACCCCGTTAGGTTACCTTACCACCACAAGATGCAGCATGTCGCTAGGCCACCTTGCCACCGTAAGAGTCATCCCAAAATCTTATCTCAAGATAGGTGTATCACATATACATCACACCATCACATATGTCACTCATACTTTAAGCATTCACTTCACGTGTATCTCATACATCTTTTAAAATTATGCATCTCATGAATGCATAATTTACTCATGCATTATACATATATTTCCTATGCAACTCACCTTCATATTTTTCAATAATGTAATATGCATGCATTTCACACACATGTCATCCACATCCACCTCATCAATACACCATGCATGTGTTTCACACACATTTCATTCACATGTATCTCATCAATACACCATGCATGTGTTTCACACACATCTCATTCAAATATATCTCATCAATGCACCATGCATGTATTTCACACACATCTTATCTAAATATACATCTCTCAACAATGCATCATGCATACATTTCACATTCCTTTTATAATCAACGGATCAATTTAACATCATCTTACATTATTAAAATTTATTTATGGATAATTTGTCCCCTCCCATTACCTTCCCTTCACTTGAGTCTAATTAGGGCTTTCAAAAATCAATACAAGAAATTTCAACCTCAATCATGGCAAGCCATGTTACAGAGCACAACTGTACTTTGGCTGAGGAAAACTCTTTTCCAGCATACAACACAGCCTGGTTGTGTTCCCAAGCACGGCTGTGTTGCATCTCCTTTCCAGAACACACCTTACCCATGTTCATACCCACGGCAAAAAGAACCCCTAAAACCTAGCACGATTGTGCTAGGTTTCCGTGTTCATAAACAAAGGCCAAAAATAGCCTATATCCCTGAGCACATCCTGGCCGTGTCATAGAGCATGGGCGTGCTCGGTGCTATCCCACTTTTTCTTTTGTTTTCTCACCTTCATACTTTACCACAACCACCAAACCAGTACATACCACACATATCCACGATGATACATGCATTAAAATAGATAAAACACCTCAAAATATAATTTTTTCCCTAAAGATTTCCTTACAACTAAAGCTAACACTATTAACCCTAGATTCATACTAGTATTCCATCAACTAGTAAAAATAGGAATATTCACATATTCCATCAAAAAGAGAGCACCCAAAAACAACAATCAAAAGTCACATTCCATGGAAGTTAATGTTACACCTACATATGAGACCACTTCCTTAGTTGTTGAAGAAAGATTTCTTGAGAGTTTCTTTGATTTCTCCTACCTTCCTCTCTACTTCTTTTCTATCATTTTGCATCAAAACCCCTGAATAAAACTTCAAGAAACCATAAATCAGAAGGATAAGGCTTTAAACAAAATAGCTCAAGATATTACCTTAGGTTTTTCCCTCTTATTCCTACTCCTTCTTTCCCCTCTCTCTCTCTCTCCCTCAGATTTTTGGGGTGTTTTCTGGAGCTTCCCACTATTGACCACCCTCCCTTAAGTCTTATCCAAAAAATAAAATAAAAAAATAACATTCCTTATAGAAGGCCAAACCTCCTTCCAACTATATCCTCAAACCTAATTTTATTTACAAAATTGCCCTTCCATTACATCCCACTTTCTCTTCAACTAGGGCCATGTTTGGCTTCCCAATTTTCCAAAAACTCATTAATATTTCCCCCAAAGAAAACTTAGTAGATCTTAGAAACACCTTCTATCCATAGTGTAACATCCCTAATTATGTTTCTTTTATTAATAAAGGTACATAAGTATTTAATTAAGGAAATAAAATTTATTATACAAATTTTAGATATCTAAGGAAATATAAGCTTTAGAAATTTTTGCCTTATGTGTATACATAGAAAATGTTTCAAATATTAAGGGAATAATTAAATAAAGAAAACCTAATAGGAAAAATTAGAAATAACATACTAAATAGAGGCAAAATTCTTCGGTAAGGAAGATAAATATTTGAGAAGTAAGTAACAGTCTTAAAATTTCAAGAAGATTGGATTAGAATAATTTTTCCTAATTCAAGAGTTAGAGTTCCTAAATTTAACATCTCTACCCATACATTGGCCTTTCTTCTATGGACACTTCATATAGTCACATACACGTCATTAATCAAAATGTACAAGCAACATATCAAACACATAGATATTTACATCTTGTTTATTTTGGTTGACCAATTCCGGATATACAGGTACGAGTGGTTGCACCTTCACCGGGATCTGAGCCAACTCGACCACAAACATCTTATTTGATTCTGAGATCTGCCCAACATAAAGTAACTCGATCCAATGTGCACTAAAAGCCAGAGCCATAGAAAAAGCTGCATAACTAATTTTTTGAATATGATATGGAAATATAGTGAGAATTAAATCCCAGTAAGTTCAACAATAAATCATTATCAATATAGCTCATCACGTCATGTTCCGCTGTATAAACTACAGAAAATATCTTTGGTCACATGAATGCATTATATCTATGCACATAAGAATCATACAGTAATGATATGTATGACAGAATTAACTATTTTTAAAATATCATATTATGGCCATCAACTTATTCTCATTTCAAGCTACCCCGGTCAGGGTGAGTATCCTCTACTCTCCGGTACGGGCTTTTCTTACTCCGTTTGACATGGCACACTTTATCTTTCTTTCCTCATAATCATAATCATAACCGTTGGTAGGGCGTCCCCTACTGGTGCACCACACGGATTGCCATGTGACCGTGCTCATTTCTTTTCTTTTCACAATGATAGCCAAAAATATGCTTTCAATAATAAGTATGATCATCAAAATATAACTATTACCATAAATCATTAGTAATCATGCCATGAACATAACCATTTCAAATATCACTTTATAAAATATTTCCATGTCAAAATTTCACACTAAAGATGGTAAGAAGTTCATACAACGGCAATGGCTATGGCATATACTAGTCATTTATTATTTTCATTTATAAGATTCGTCTTCTTTTTTAAATATTAATTTTATTTCTTTATTTTCTTGATGCAGGTTTTCATCATATCTAACCTTCTCTTTATGCTTGGCCTTTATTCATTTTCTTCTTATTTATATCATTTCCAACACATGTTCTTACAAATTTATAGAGCATTGTTCTCCAATTTGATTTCTATTATTACTCTATAGTTAAAGAGGTTCATCTAGGGTAGAAAAATGTTGAAAATTAGCTTAACCAGCTTCCAACACGGTCTGGCAATGTTTTAGGACACGGCCATGCTTTAAAAATACTTCAAATGTACTCAAAAATAGCCCCGAACATGGCTAACCCGTGCTTGAAGCACCCAGAACACGGCCTGGCCATATTCTGTGACCTTTGTTCACTAATTAGAGCATAACTCCCTCATTTTAACTCTGATTGAGGTGATCGTGGTGTCTCTGGAAAGTGAAGACAATTATCTAAAACTATTATGTTCATCATATTAGCAAAAGAGTAATAAATATTGGTGTTATTACTCCCTTAAATTCAATATTATTTCTTCTCGGGTAGGTTCTAACCTTTACTTACTAATCTGACTATATCTCCCACATAAGAATTCAAAATTAAGTGATTCCAGTGGCTAAACATCCGTGAGACATAAATATATAATTCATATGTTAGCCATTTATTTTAATTCCTTATAGAATTGTCCCAAAAATTAAAACACCGAAACTATCCTAACATATTCTTCCCTGATTAACATCCGTGACACATAAATATATAATTCTGATCTTTGTTTACTAATCGAAACATATCTACCTCATATGAACTCTAAATTGAATGATTCCAGTGGCTAAAAATCTGTGACACATATATATATAATTCATATGTTAACCATTTATTTTAATTCCATACATATAATTCCTAGAAATTAAAATACAGAAGCTATCCTAACATATTCTTCCTTGATAAACCATTTTCTGACCTTTGACTACTAATCAGACCATATCTACGTCATATGAACTCCAAATTGAATGATTCCAGTGGCTCAAAATCTGTGACACATATATCTTTAATTCTTATGTTAACCATTTATTTTAATTCCCTATAGATAATTCCCAAAAATTAAAACACAGAAGCTAAAAATTTTGCCACCCATAACCATACCTATGCAGAACTTTCTATACCATTCTAAGTATTCAAACATACATCACATGTAAGATCAATATGTAACATGATATTGCAACATCATGACCAATCATGAAAGTACTAAGATCAAAATCTCATATAAATATTATAAGTTTCAAAAGTTTTCTTCAAAAAGAAATATTGTTAAACTTACCTTGAGTACTTAGCCTTCTAAACTTCTCCTTCTTCTTCCTTCCTTTCTTCTCCTCTCTTTCTCTCCTTCCTCACTCTACCTTGCTTCTATTTCTCTGTCTTCCTCACTTGGATGAAATTGAAATGTTACAGGGGTGGGTTTTTCTTAAATAGACCACCAAATAATACACCTTTGATGATCATGGGTCTACCTTATCACAATTAGGATACACTTTGTTGAATTTTTAGATGAAATTGAAAAGGAGATTTGTATTTTGAAAATTATGATGATATGTTCTTAAAATAAGAGACAAGGTCCCCTTGATTTAGGGATTCATTTCCATTTTCTTTTGTCTTAAACAAGTATGATAGGTTTGCCTTTTTAGGTGGCAAATTTCTAGCCCTTGAATATCCATTATTTGGTTGATATTATTTGTGTGGGATAGGAATGTTTTGTCCTAATGCCATGTATTATCATATCACTTGCTAAAATTATGAGTGTAGGATATAGATGTTTTTGTCCTAAAGCCTTGTATTATCATGCCACTTGCCAAAATTATGAATGTAGAATCACACCACTTGCTAAATTTTTGTCTTAATGCCATGTAACCTAATCTTTATTATTATTACATTATTATATCATCACCTAATTTATTTTATTTTATTTTTCCTCTTGGATTTGGGCTTATTCCTACCCATTATGGGCTTATTCCTACCCATTTTCTTTGCTTTGGATAAATTTCTACCTTTCTTGGTGGGCTTGGTCACATTTTCATAATTTTTGGGCTATTGGTCCAATTACTATATCCTAGTCCAAGTCTATGTTTTATTTCTTGCTTAAGTTATCCAATGGGCTTGCTAGAAACTTATGTAAAGTGGAAAAACTCTATATGAAGTGTCCATAGGTAAAAGCCCAATGTATGGGTAAATATTTTAAACTTAGTAACTCTAGTTCTTGAATTAGGAAAAATTACCCTAATCAAATGTTCTTGAAATTTTAAGACCTTTACTTCACAAAAATTTATCTTCCTTACCTAAGAATTTCACCTTTCTTTAGCATGTTTATTTCTAATATTTCCTCTTAGGTTTTCTTTCTTTACCTATTCCATTAATACCAGAACATTTCTATGCATATATGTAAGGTGAAGAAATTCTAAAGAAAATATCTAAAAATTACGGGATGTTACAGTTTTCTTCCACTTCACATCAGTTTCTAGCAAGTCAATTGGATAGCCCAAGCAAGAAATAAAATAGACTTGGACCAGGATATAAAAGTTGGACCGATAGCCCAAAAAATTAAGAAAATGTGACCAAACCCTCCATGAAAGGTAGAATTTCAGCCAAAGTAATGGAAATGGGGAAGAATGAGCCCAAATCACAGAGGGAAAAATAAGAACCATGTGAGGAAATAGTAGTGTAATAATAGTAAAGATTAGGTCACATGGCATTAGGACAAAACATCTATATCCTACATTCATAATTTCAACAAGTAGGTAATAATACATGGCATTAGGACAAAATATCTATCCTACATTCATAATTTTAGCAAGTAGGTAATAATACATGGAATTATGACAAAACATCCATATCCTACACAAATAATTTCATCCAAGCAAGGGAGACTCAAGGGCTAAAAATTTACCACCTAGAAAGGCAAACCTATCATACTTGAGTGAGACAAAAGAAAAAGGAAATGAATCCCTAAATCAAAGGGACCTTGCCCCTTGTCTTAAGAAAATTTTATCATGGTTTTAAAAATACAAATCTCCTTTTGCTTTGCATATCTTGACTAAGGGAGAGGAAGACAAGAACTTGAGTTGTTTTTCCCCAAAAAATAACCAAGTGCATCCTAATTGTGATAAGGTAGCCCCATGATTATGAAATGTGAACCACTTGATATTTTATTTAAGCAAAACCCACCCTTATAACATTATAATTTCATCCAAGTGAGGGATAGGAAAAAATAGAAGCAAGGTAGAGTGAGGAAATGAGAGAAAGAGAGGAGAAGAAAGAAAGGAAGAAGAAGGAATCTTGCTACTAGAAAAGTTAGCTTAATCTCCATTTGAATCCATCTTTTCTCTTCAACCTTGTGGTTCGAAACTCATCCTCCTTTTCTTATTTAAGCTGCTAGAAAAGCTAAGGGAAGGGAGGAATCTTGCTACTTCCTTCAAGGGAAAACAAGAAAAAGAATTTACTAAGTGACCTAGGGAGATCTTTAGGTAGGTTTAACAATATCTCTTTTTGAAGAAAAGCTTTGAAATTTGTAATATTTATATGGGATTTTGATCTTAGAACTTTGATGAAATTTATAATATTTGCTACTTTGATGATTGGTCATGGATGTTGCTATGTCATGTTACATGTTATTGTAACAACTCCATTTAAGTATCAATTTTTTTTAAATACCATGAAGTTATTACTTCGTTATAACTTAACTCAACATAACATTTATTTAATTTATACAATACAGAGTTCACATACATGTCATTAATCAAAACATACGTACAACATATCAAACACATAAAAATCTACATCTTATTTATTCTGGTTGACCAATTCCGGAGATACAGGTGCAGGTGGTTGCACCTTCACCGGGATCTAAGCCAACTCGACCACAAATATTTTATTTACTTCTGGGATCTGCCCAACATAAAATACTCGATCCAACGTGCACTAAAAGTCAAATCTATAGAAAAATCTGTATAACTAATTTTTTGAACATGATATGGAAATATAGTGAGAATTAAATCCTAGTAAGTTCAACAATAAATCATCATTAATATAGCTCATCAAGTCATGTTCAGCTGTATAAACTATAGAAAATATCATTGGTCACATGAATGCATTATATCTATGAAGAATCATACAGTAATGATATGTATGATAGGATTAACTATTTTTAGAATATCATATGATGGCCATCAACTTATTCTCATTTCAAGCTACCCCGATCAGGGTGAGTATCCTCTACTCTCTGGTACGGGCTTTTCTCGCTCTGTCCGACATGGCACACTTTCTCTTTCTTTTCTCATAATCATAATCATAACCGTTGGTAGGGCGTCCCCTACTGGTGCACCACACAGATTGCCATGTGACCGTGCTCATTTCTTTACTTTTCACAATGATAGACAAAAATATGCTTTCAATAACAAGTATGTTCATCAAAATATAACTATTACCATAAATCATTGGTAATCATGCCATGAACATAACCATTTCAAATATCACTTTATAAAATATTTCCATGTCAGAATTTTACACTTAAGATGGTAAAAAGTTCATATAATGGCAATGGCTATGGCATATACTAGTCATTTATAAGATTCGTCTTCTTTTTTAAATATTAATTTTATTTCTTTATTTTCTTGATGCAGGTTTTCAACATATCTAACCCTTCTCATACTAATCAGAGCATAAATCCCTCAATTGAACTCCGATGTAGGTGATCTTGGTGTCAATTTCAAGATAAAACAATTATCTAGAACTATTATGTTAAACATTGTAGCGAAATATTTAGAAATCAAGGTGATATTACTCTATCAATGTACAGGTTATTTCTTCCCGGTTAGGTTATGACCTCTACCTACTAATCGGACCATATCTACCTCATATCGACTCTAAATTGAGTGATTCCAGAGGCTAAAAATCCGAACCACACATATATATAATTCTTATGTTAACCATTTATTTTAATTCCATACAGATAATTCCCAAAAATTAAAATACAAAAGCTATCCTAACATATTCTTCCCTGATCAACCATTTTCTGAACTTTGACTACTAATCAGCTCATATCTTCCTCATATGGACTCCAAATTGAATGATTCCAGTGGCTCAAAATCTGGGACACACATAGCGATAATTCATATGTTAACCATTTATTTTAATTTCATACAGATAATTCCCAGAAATTAAAATACAGAAGCTATCCTAACATGTTCTTCCCTGATGAACCATTTTCTGACCTTTGACTACTAATAGAACCATATCTACCTCATATGGACTCCAAATTGAATGATTCCAGTGGATAAAAATCGGTGACACATATATATTTAATTCTTATGTTAACCATTTATTTTAATTGTAACAACTCCATTTATGTAATTTTTTTTTTTAAATACCATGAAGTTATTACCTCGTTACAACTTAACTCAATATAACATTTATTTAATTTATACAATACTGATTTTCCATACACACTATTATTTTACAAACTACACACCATTATTTTACAAACATTTGTACAAAGATTCATATTAGTTCTCATCATCTATATCGACTACTTCCGGGGACACTGGTTCGGGTGGAACGTCCACCGGAATCTCAGTTACATCTACGACAGTTACATCAGAAATAACTGGAAGTTGCCCAAGGTAGGGCACCTCGATCCAACGTACAGAGATAATAAGTGTCATAGAGAATATCTGCATATTTATTCTTCTGAACATGATATGGAAATATAGTGAGAATTAAATCCCAGTAAGTTCAACAATAAATCATAATTTACCATCAATATAGTTCATCACGTCATGTTCAGCTGTATAAACTACAGAAAATATCTTTAGGTCACATGAATGCACTTTATCATGCACATGAAAATTATACAGTTATGACATGTATGGCATGAATAACTATTTTTTCGAATTTCATATGATGGCTATCCACTTATTCTTACTTCAAGCTACCCCGGTCAGGGTGAGTATTCTCTACTTTTTGGTACGGGCTTATCTCGCTCCGTCCGACATGGCACACTTTCTCTTTCTTTTCTTATTAACATGATCATAACCGTTGGTAGGGCGTCCCCTACTGGTGCACCACACGGATTGCCATGTGACCGTGCTCATTTCTTTTCTTTTCACAATGATAGCCAAAAATATGCTTTCAATAACAAGTATGTTCATCAAAATATAACTATTACCATAAATCATTGGTAATCATGCCATGAACATAACCATTTAAAATATCACTTTATAAAACATTTCCATGTCAAAATTCCATACTAATACCTTGGTAACTGGATAGTAATTGTAGTCTGTAAACAGCGCACCAGAAAAGTTCTCAGGAAAGAGAGGTGGGTCACTAATGGACACGCTTAAGTACCATGTCTTTCCTTGCCAGAGCTTTCCTTAGACATGCACTTTTCACAAATCACAATTTTGTTTTCCAGTAACTAGAATAATTCTTTTCTGATGTGAAAATACTGCAACCACGGAGCATACTAAGATTTTTCAAATAAAACCGACACTTTCAAAACTTCTTGTAAATTTATATGAGTACTAGGGTAAATTCCATGTTAAAAATTACACACTTAAAATGGTAGTAAGTTCATGCAATGGCAATGGCTATGGCTATACTAGTCATTTGTTAAGATTCATCTTCTTTTTAAAATACTAATTTTATTTCTTTATTTTCTTGATGCAGGTTTTCATCCTATCTAACCTTCTCCTACTAATCAGAGCATAACTCCCTCAATTTAACTCTGATGTAGGTGATCTTAGTGTCAATTTCAAGATAAAACAATTATCTAAAACTATTAAGTTGAACATTATAGCGAAATATTAAGAAATCAAGGTGATATTACTCCTAAATGTACAGATTATTTCTTCTCGTGTAGGTTCTGACCTTTACTGACTAATTAGACCATATCTCCCAAATTTGAACTCCAAATTGAGTTATTCCAGTTGGTAAAAATCCATGAGCCCTATATCTATAATTGTTATCTTGGCGTACGATTTTAACTCCCTACAGAATATTTTCCAGAAATTCAAAAACTAAAGCTTTAATAACATATTCTGAATAAACATTTTCTGACCTCTGCTTACTAATCAGCTTATATCTACCTCAAATGGACTTCAAATTGAATGATTCCAGTGCCTAAAAATCCATGACACATTTATCTTTAATTCTTATGTTAATATTTTATTTTAATTCCTTACAGATACTTCTCAGAAATTAAAATACCGAAGCTATCCTAACATATTTTTCCCTGATGACCCATTTTCTGACCTTTGTCTACTAATCGGCTCATATCTCCCTCATATGGACTCCAAATTGAATGATTCCAGTGGCTAAAAATCCATGACATACATATCTTTAATTCTTATGTTAACCATTTATTTTAATTCCCTACCAATAATTCCCAGAAATTAAATTACCGAAGCTATCCTAACATATTCTTCCCTGATGATTCATTTTCTGACCTTTGACTACTAATCAGACCATAGCTACCTCATATGGACTCCAAATGGAATGATTCCAGTGGCTCAAAATCCATGACACATTTATCTTTAATTGTTATGTTAACCATTTATTTTAATTCCCTACCAATAATTCCCAGAAATTAAATTACCGAAGCTATCCTAACATATTCTTCCCTGATGATTCATTTTCTGACCTTTGACTACTAATCAGACCATAGCTACCTCATATGGACTCCAAATGGAATGATTCCAGTGGCTCAAAATCCATGACACATTTATCTGTAATTCTTATGTTAACCATTTATTTTAATTCCCTACCAATAATTCCCAGAAATTAAATTACCGAAACTATCCTAACATGTTCTTCCCTGATGATTCATTTTCTGACCTTTGACTACTAATCAGACCATAGCTACCTCATATGGACTCCAAATGGAATGATTCCAGTGGCTAAAAATCCATGACACATTTATCTTTAATTCGTATGTTAACCATTTATTTTAATTCCTTATAGATTGTTCCCAGAAATTAAAATACCGAAACTTAAAATTCTGCCACCCATAGCCATAACCATGCAGAACTATCTACACCAACCTAAGTATTCAAACATACATCACATGCAAGATCAATATGTAACATGATATAGCAACATCATGACCAATCATAAAAGTTCTAAGATCAAAATCTCATACAAATATTATAAGTTTTAAAAGTTTTCTTCAAAAAGAAATATTGTTAAACTTACTTGGAGCACTTAGTCTTCTAGACTTCTCCTTCCTCTTTCTTCCTTCTTCCTCTCCTTTCCTCACTCTACCTTGCTTCTATTTTTTTTCTCTCCCTCACTTGGACGAAATTATAATGTTGTAAGGGTGGGTTTTCTTATATAGACCACCAAATAATTCACCTTTCATGATCATGGGTCTACCTTATCACAATTAGGATACACTTTGTTGAATTTTTGGAAAACAAACAACTTATGTTCTTGTCTTCCTCTTCCTTAGTCAAGATATGCATAGGAAAAGGAGATTTGTATTTTGAAAATTATGATAATATGTTCTTAAGATATGGGACAAGGTCCCTTTGATTTAGGGATTCATTTCCATTTTCTTTTGTCTTAAACAAGTATGATAGGTTTGCCTTTTTAGGTGGCAAATTTCTAGCCCTTGAATCTTCATTATTTGGTTGATATTATTTGTGTGGGCTATGAATATTTTGTCCTAATACCATGTATTATCATACCACTTGCTAAAATTATGAGTGTAGGATATAGATGTTTTTGTCCTAAGGCCTTGTATTATCATGCCACTTGCTTAAGTGATGAATGTAGAATCACACCACTTGCTAAATTTTTTGTCTTAATGCCATGTAACCTAATCTTTATTCTTATTATTATATCATCATCTAATTTATTTTATTTTAGTTTTCCTCTTGGATTTGGGCTTATTCCTACCCATTATAGGCTTGTCCTACCCATTTTCTTTGCTTTGGATAAAATTCTTCCTTTCTTGGTGGGCTTGGTCACATTTTCATAATTTTTGGGCTATTTGTGAAATTACTATATCCTAGTCCAAGTCTATGTTTAATTTCTTGTTTAGGTTATCCAATGGGCTTGCTAGAAACTTATGTGAAGTGGAAAAACTCTATATGAAGTGTCCATAGGTAAAAGCCCAATGTATGGGTAAAGATTTTAAACTTAGTAACTATAGTTCTTGAATTAGGAAAAATTACCCTAATTCAATGTTCTTCGAAATTTTAAGACCTTTACTTGTTTCTAAAAATTTATCTTCCTTATCCAAGAATTTTGCATCTCTTTAGTATGTTATTTCTAATTTCTTTCCTATTAGATTTTCCTTCTTTATTGTTCTCTTAATGTTAGAAACATTTTCTATGCATATACCTAAGGTGAAGAATTTCTAAGGATTATATTTCCTTAGATATCTAAAATATTGTCTAATAAATTTTATTTCCTTAATTAAATTTTTTATGTACCTTTATCAATAAAAGAAATGAAATTAAGGATGTTACATTAATGCCCTATAGATAATTCCCAGAAATTAAAACACAGAAGCTATCCTAACATATTCTTCCCTGATGAACCATTTTTTGACCTTTGCTTACTAATCGGACCTTATCTACCTCATATAGACTCCAAATGGAATGATTCCAATGGCTAAAACTCCGTGACACATAAATCTTTAATTCTTATTTTAACCATTTATTTTAATTCCCTAAAGATAATTCCCAAAAATTAAAACATAGAAGCTAAAAAGTTTGCCACCCATAGGCATACCTATGCAGAACTTTCTATACCAGTCTAAGTATTCAAACATACATCACATGAAATATCAATATGTAACATGATATAGCAACATCATGACCAATCATCAAAGTTCTAAGATCAAAATCTCATATAAATATTATAAGTTTCAAAATTTTTCTTCAAAAAGAAATATTGTTAAACTTACCTGGAACACTTAGTCCCCTAGACTTCTCCTTCCTCTTTCTTCCTTTCTTCCTCTCCTTTCCTCACTCTACCTTGCTTCTATTTTCTCCTCTCCCTTACTTGGACGAAATTATAATGTTGTAAGGGTGGGTTTTCTTATATAGACAACCAAATAATTCACCTTTCATGATCATGGGTCTACCTTATCACAATTAGATTACACTTGCTTGAATTTTTGGAAAACAAACAACTTATGTTCTTGTCTTCCTCTTCCTTAGTCAAGATATGCATAGGAAAAGGAGATTTGTATTTTGAAAAGTATGATAATATGTTCTTAAGATATGGGACAAGGTCCCTTTGATTTAGGGATTCATTTCCATTTTCTTTTGTCTTAAACAAGTATGATAGGTTTGCCTTTTTAGGTGGCAAATTTCTAGCCCTTGAATCTCCATTATTTAGTTGATATTATTTGTGTGGGATAGGAATGTTTTGTCCTAATGCCATGTATTATCATACCACTTGCTAAAATTATGAGTGTAGGATATAGATGTTTTTGTCCTAAAGCCTGGTATTATCATGCCACTTGCCAAAATTATGAATGTAGAATCACACCACTTGCTAAATTTTTGTCTTAATGCCATGTAACCTAATCTTTATTATTATTACATTATTATATGATCACCTAATTTCTTTTATTTTATTTTTCCTCTTGGATTTGGGCTTATTCCTACCCATTTTCTTTGCTTTGGATAAAATTCTACCTTTCTTGGAGAGTTGGTCACATTTTCATAATTTTTGGGTTATTGGTCCAATTATTATATCCTAGTCCAAGTCTATGTTTTATTTCTTGCTTAGGTTATCCAATGGGTTTGCTATAAACTTATGTGAAGTGGAAAAACTCTATATGAAGTGTCCATAGGTAAAAGCCCAATGTATGGGTAATGATTTTAAACTTAGTAACTCTAGTTCTTGAATTAGGAAAAATTACCCTAATCCAATGTTCTTGACATTTTATGACCTTTACTTGTTTTTAAAAATTTATCTTCCTTATCTAAGAATTTTGCATCTCTTTAGTATGTTATTTCTAATTGTTTTTCCTATTAGGTTTTCCCTCTTTATTTGTTCTCTTAATGTTAGAAACATTTTCTATGCATATACATAAGGTGAAGAATTTCTAAGGATTATATTTCCTTAGATATCTAAAATATTGTCTAATAAATTTTATTTCCTTAATTAAATATTTATGTACTTTTATCAATAAAAGAAACGAAATTAGGGATGTTATAGTTATCTTGCATATGATAGATGTTTTGAATATTTTGGTTGTTGTAGAAAGTTCTCCATATGTATGGCTATAGGTGGCATAATTTTAGGATTTTTTTGCTGGTATTTTGTATATTTGAATGTGGTAAAAAATTGATGGAATATGATTAGATGTAAATTAGGAAGAAAATGGAAGGGGACATAATAAAATGATGAATTAAAACCTTAGGAAATGATTCATTAGGAAACTTGATTTCAGAGTAACCAGGTAATCTTTTATTTTTGAAATTCTAGGAAGAATCAGTTAAGAATTAAAAGAAATGTTTATCGTAAAACATGTAGATATATGTCTTATGGATTTTTAGCCATTAGAATCACTTAGTTTGGAGTCCAGATGAGGAAGATATTGTCTGATTAGTAAAAAATGGCCAGAAAATGGTTAATAAGGGAAGAATATGTTAGGTCTGCTTCTATGTTTGAGTTTATGGGATAATTATGTAGGGAATTAAATGAAATACTTAACCTACAAAATATAGATATATGTCTCATGAAATTTTAGCCACTGAAATCATTCAAATTGGAATCAATATGAGGGAGATATGATTAGATTAGTAAACAGAGATCCGAAACTAGTTAACCAGGGAAGAATCTGTTAGTTAAGATTCTGTGTTTGAATTTTCTAGGAAAAATATGCAGGAAATTAAAATAAATTTTTAACATTATATATATATATATATATATATATATATATATCACGAATTTTTAGCCACTGAAATAATTCAATTTGGAATCCATATTATGGAGATATGGTCAGATTAGTAAGTAGAGATATGTACCTACACGAGAAGAAATAACATTGAATTTGAGGGAGTAGTAAATCTACCATTACTTAAGATTTCACTAAAATGTTCAACATAAGGGTTTTAGAGGATTGTCTTATCTTGAAATTGACACTAAAGATCACCACAATCAGATTTAAAATGAGGGTGTTATGCTGTGATTAATGAGAGAGGAAAATAATATTTAAGAAATAATAAGAATCTTATAAATGAAAATAATAAATTACTAGTGTATATCCTAACCATTGCCATTGCTTGAACTCCTTACCATCTTAAGTGTGTAATTTTGACATAGAAGTATTTTATAAAGTGGTAATTAAAAATGATTATGTTCATGGAAAGATTGTATTTTACCAATGATTTTTGGTAATGATTATACTTTGATGATAAATTATGGCATGTGAATATACTGAACATGTTTGTTATTGAAATCATATTTTTGGCTATTAACGTGAAAAGAAAAGTAAAGAAAAGAGAGGAGCATGGTCACATGACAGTCCATGTGGTGCACTAGTAGGGGATACCCTACTCATGGCTATGATTATGTTAATGAAAAAAGAAAGAGAAAGTGTGTCATGTCGAAGGAAGCGAGAAAAGACCGTACTGGAGAGTAAAAAGTACTCACCCTGACCGGGATAGCTTGATATGAAATTAAGTTGATAGCCATCATATGATATTCTGAAAATAGTTATTCATGCCATACATGTCATTACTGCACAACTTTTATGTGCATAGATAAAGTGCATTCATGTGACCTAAGATATTTGTTGTAGCTTATACAGATGAACATGACGTGATGAGCATTATTATTGATGATTATCAATTATTGTTGAACCTACTGGGATTTAATTATCACTATATTTCTATATCATGTTTAGAAAACTAATTATACATATTTTTCCATGGCTTTGGCTTTTAGTGCGTGTTAGATCGAGTTATTATATGTTGGGCAGATCCCAAAAATTACTAAGTTGTTTGTGGTCGAGTTGGTTAAGATCCTAGTGAAGGTGCAACCACCCGTAGCCATATCTCGGGAATTGGTCAACATGAATGAATAAGATGTAGATATTTATGTGTTTGATTTTTGTACGTACATTTTGATTAATGATATGTATGTGAACTCAGAATTGTATCAGTGTTAATGGTAGACCTTAAACCTTGATTATGCTTGGTTAAATTAATTGAATGTTATTATGAGTAAAGTAATTAGAAGTAAAGAAGTAATGACTTTATGAGATTTTACAATGATATATATGTATATAAAAAATGGAGTAGTTACATAATTGGTATCAAAGCAGGTCGATCCTAGATGGCCAATGGATGGATGGTTATCTGAATCGATCTTATAGTATCTTGAGTATGTTTTTGGTTATGTTGTGTGGGGGATCAGTGATTTCATATAGGTAAGAAATTACTAGTGTTTCCTATCTATATGCTGAGGTGGTGTTATAACTATTATAAATATTTTTGAACTAACTATTGGGATTGATCACCTCAATAGCAGCATAACTCTATTTTTGCTATATTAGGATATGGCACCACCGAGGAGGAAACTTACAAACAATGCGGAAGAAGTCTTACACAACTTGGCTACCGTAATTTGAGACCAAGTCACAGCCACCAATCAGATTTTGCAATATCTCCATAATAGTAATAACCTGAATGGAGAAAATAATGCAAACAACCAGATGAATGGAAATGATAATGGCCAATTGAAGTTCCTGAGAACCAGACCACCTTCTTTCCAAGGTGGCTATGACCCAACGGTATCCGAAAGGTGGATAAGGGAATTAGAGAAGATCTTCGAGGTGATAGGTTGCACTAATGAGCAGTAGGTTACCTTTGCAGCATATATACTTAAGGTTGAAGCTGAGTGTTGGTGGTAAGGAGCTAGAAAGCTGCTAACTCACCAGAGGAGGCAGATTACCTAGCAAGTGTTTAAATACATTTTGTTGGAGAATTACTTTCCAAGTACTGTGCGGGCTGAGAAGGAGATCGAATTTCTCTAACTTAGACATGGTAATATGTTAGTTGATCAATACATTGCTAAGTTCGAAGAGTTGTCTAAGTTCTCCTCATACCTGAAGTTTAACCCTGATGAAGCATGGAAGGCTATTAAGTTTGAAGTAGGACTAAACCTAGAAATAAGGGAGTTTGTGCCCTTAATAAATAAATCTTAACTTTTGGAGAAGAGTTTAAGGGCTGTGGAGGATCAAAAGCTGAGGCAAAACTTGTGGAAGATGAAGAAAAGTTTTCCTAACCTTGGTAAAAATATGAAAGGAAGAGGATATGGAGCTGGTAAGAGGCCATGGATTGCGGGTCTCCGACCATTCCAACAAGACGTCGCCACAGTCAAGCGCACTAAGTGTGGGCGTATGCATGGTAACCGGCCATACTACATAGGACCAAATGTCTGCTTGAAATGCAGACAAAGGGGTAATTTTGTGAAGAACTGCCCATAGAATGTGGGGAAGAAACCGAAACAAAGGCCTCAGGTGAAAGGAAGGATTTTCAACCTAAGCGGCCCAAAGGCAACTCAATCCTCTAAAATGATTCAAGGTACATGCTACATCTATGGATTTTCTCTTATGGTGTTGTTTGACTCTAGTGCTAGTCATTCATTTATATCGGAAGAATGTATTAGGGAGCTTCAATATCCTATTTCTGAATCTCCCTATGAGCTATATGTGGTAACTACCACAGGGGAACGAGTCTTAACTTCCTCTATATGTAAAGACTATTAGGACACCATCCAGGAGAAAACTTTTTTTATAAACCTCATCTGTCTACCTTTAAGAGGTATAGATGTCATTCTAGGGTTAGACTTGATGTCTAGAAATAGGGTCTTGCTAAATTTTTGTACCAAGATTGTGGAATTTCTACCTCATACTCCATAAGAGGAGATGCAGTTATTGATGCTAAATGCCAATCAAGTCAATCTGGAGTTGAAGAGTGGAGTACTTGGTTACATTCTCTTGTGTTTATCAAACCTAGAAGTCAAACCGAAGTTTAATGAAATTCTAATAACTAATGAGTTTCCCAAAGTATTTCCACCAAATATTCTAGGCTTACCTCCTGAGAGAGAGATAGAGTTCTCTATTGATCTCCTATCCAGGATAGGGCTTATGTCAATTGCACCTTATAGAATGATTTCGAAGGAACTACAGGAACTTAAGAAACAGTTGGAGGAATTGTTAGAGAAGAAATTCATTAGACCGAGTGTATCACCT
The DNA here is from genome assembly GCA_037074535.1 of Gleditsia sinensis. Classification (NCBI taxonomy): domain Eukaryota; kingdom Viridiplantae; phylum Streptophyta; class Magnoliopsida; order Fabales; family Fabaceae; genus Gleditsia; species Gleditsia sinensis. The sequence goes on along the minus strand of CM073464.1, from coordinate 24,873,710 downwards.
TGGGGAGCTCTTGTGTTGTTTGTTAAGAAGAAAGATAGGATCCTGAGACTATCCATAGACTATAGACAGCTGAATAAGGTGATTGTCAAAAACAAGTACCATCTCCTTAGAATAGATGACTTATTGGATCAACTGAAGGGTGCCTCTATCTTTTTTAAGATTTACTTAAGGTCAGGGTACCATTAGATTAAGATCAAGGAGGAGGATGTACCAAAAATAGCCTTCAAGACTAGGTATGGACACTATGAGTTTCTCGTAATGCCCTTCGGGTTGATAAATGCACTTACAATTTTCAAGGATTACATCAATCACATTTTTCGACCCTACCTATATCAATTTGTGGTTGTATTCATTGATGACATCTTAATATACTCTAAGAGTGAGAAAGAACATGAACAACATCTCCGAATCGTGCTACACGTGTTGAAAAAGAAAAAGTTGTATGCCAAAGTGGAGAAGTGTGGATTTTGATTGATAGAGGTGAAGTTTCTCGAACATGTCATGTCTAATAAAGAGGTAGCTAGCAAGACGGAAGCAATGATTCAGTGGGAAAGCCCAAAGATAGTTACAGAATTCAGAAGTTTCTTGGATTTGACAGGATACTACAAAAGGTTTATGCAAAACTTCTCTCGTATAACCTTGCCATTAACTGAATTGACCAGGAAGGGAAGCCCTTTCAAATGGAATGATCAATGTGAAGCTAATTTTTAGGAGCTTAAGATAAGATTGACCAATCCTCTTGTTTTAATTATTCCAAACCCCACAAGTCATTTTGAAGTGTATAGTGACGCTTCAAAGAAAAGGATAAAGTGTGTGCTAATGCAAGATAAAAGAGTAGTTACTTATGTCTCTAGGCAACTAAGACCCCATGAAGGAAATTATCCAACCCATGATCTTGAATTGACAGCGGTGATGTTTGTCTTAAAGATTTGGCAACATTATTTGTACAAGGCAACATTTAAAGTATACTGTGATCATAAAAGTCTTAAGTACCTTTTTGATCAAAAGGAGTTAAATATGACGCAACGAAGATGGGTAGAATTTCTCAATGGCTACAAGTTTGAGATAAAATATCATCAAGAAAAGGCGAATGTTATAGCTGATGCCTTGAGTTGGAAATCTTTACACATGGGTCAGATGATGGTGTATGAGATGCAGATGCTAGAGGAGTTTTAAAATTTAAAATTGGTCACTATTTTTACCCCAAAGAAGTTAATCATCAATGGATTGAGTATAGAATGTGATCTTAGAGCGAAGATTAAATAGGCTCAAACTCACAACCAATACTTACAAGATCACAAAGAATAAGATGATTTTTTTGTCTCGGAAGATAGAGTAATCATATATAAAGGAAAGGTTTGTGTCTCTCAAGATCAAGAGTTGAGGACTAAGATCATGTAGGAAGCACATCAAAATAAGTACACAGTCCATCCTGGATCCACTAAAATGTATCACGACTTAAAGAAGATGTACTGGTGGCCAAGGATGAAAAAGGACATTGTTGAGTTTGTAGCGAAATCTTTACTTTGTCAGAAGGTGAAGGTAGAGCATTAAAAGCTTGCAGGATTTCTACAACTTCTTAAGATCCCTAAATAGAAATAGAATAGTATTTCGATGGACTTTATGGTGGGCTTACCTAAGACTTCAGTTGGACATGACTTTATCTGGGTAACAGTTGATAGATTAACCAAATTTGCTCACTTTTTACCCATAAAGATTAACTATTCATTGGACAAATTGACCCAGTTGTACATCCAGGAAATAGTTAGACTACATAGAATTCCCTTAAATACCGTTTATGATAGAGATCCAAGGTTCACATTGAGGTTTTGGAAGGCGTTATAAGAAGCTTTTGGAACCCAATTGAAGTTCAATACTGCCTACCATTCTTAGACTAAAGGGAAGACAGAACGAACCTTTCAAACCCTAGAAGATATATTGAGGGCCTGTGTCATAGAGCAAGGTAAAGGACGGAATAAGTACCGACCTTTAGTGAAATTTGCTTATAATAATAGTTATTACTCTAGTATTAAGAAGGCCCTCTATGAAGCTTTATATGGTAGGAAGTGCCAATCTCCACTTTGTTGATTTGAGGTAGGAGAAAAGAACTTGCTTGGTCCTGACTGTAACAACTCCATTTTAGTATCAATTTTTTTTTAAATACCATGAAGTTATTACCTCGTTACAACTTAACTCAATATAACATTTATTTAATTTATACAATACAGAGTTCACATACATGTCATTAATCAAAATATACGTACAACATATCAAACACATACAAAAATCTACATCTTATTTATTCTGCTCAACCAATTCTGGAGATACAGGTGCGGATGGTTGCACCTTCACCGGGATCAAAGCCAACTCGACCACAAACATTTTATTTGTTTCTGGGATCTGCCCAATATAAAGTACTCGATCCAACGTGCACTAAAAGCTAGAGCTATAGAAAAATCTGCATAACTAATTTTCAGACCATGATATGGAAATATAGTGAGAATTAAATCCCAGTAAGTTCAACAATAAATCATCATCAATATAGCTCATCACGTCATGTTCAGCTGTATAAACTACAGAAAAGATCATTGGTCACATGAATGCATTATATCTATGCACATAAGAATCATACAGCAATGATATGTATGACAGGATTAACTATTTTCATAATATCATACGATGACTATCAATTTATTCTCATATCAAGCTAACCCGGTCAGGGTGAGTATTTTCTACTCTCCGGTACGGGCTTTTCTCGATCTGTTTGACATGGCCCACTTTCTCTTTCTTTTCTCATTAACATTATCATAACCGTTGGTAGGGCGTCCCCTACTGGTGCACCGCATGGATTGCCATGTGACTGTGCTCATTTCTTTTCTTTACACAATGATAGCAACAAAGTATGTTCATCAAAATATAACTATTACCATAAATCATTGGTAATCATGCCATGAACATAACCATTTCAAATATCACTTTATAAAATATTTCCATGTCAGAATTTCACACTTAAGATGGTAAGAAGTTCATACAATGGCAATAGATATGGCATATACTAGTCATTTATAAGATTCATCTTCTTTTTTAAATATTAATTTTATTTCTTTATTTTCTTGATGCAGGTTTTAATCATATCTAACATTCTCTTACTAATCAGAGCATAACTCCCTCAATTGAAGTCCGATGTAGGTGATCTTGGTTTCAATTTCAAGATAAAACAATTATCTAAAACTATTATGTTGAACATTGTAGCGAAATATTAAGAAATCAAGGTCATATTACTCCCAAAATGTATAGGTTATTTCTTCTCAGATAGGTTCTGACCTCTACATACTAATCGGACCATATCTACCTCATATGGACTCCAAATTGAGCGATTCCAGTGGATAAATATCTGTGACACACATATCTCTAATTCTTATGTTAACCATTTATTTTAATTCCATACAAATAATTCCCAGAAATTAAAATACATAAGCTACCCTAACATATTCTTCCCTGATGAACCATTTTCTGACCTTTGACTACTAATCGGCCCATATCTTCCTCATATGGACTCCAAATTGAATGATTCTAGTGGTTGAAAATCCGTGACACACATAGCTATAATTGTTATGCTAAAAATTTATTTTAATTCTATACAGATAATTCCCAGAAATTAAAATACATAAGCTATCCTAACATATTCTTACCTGATGAACCATTTTCTGACCTTCGACTACTAATCAGCTCATATCTTCCTCATATGGACTCCAAATCGAATCATTCCAGTGGCTACAATTCCATGACACACATATCTATAATTCTAATGTTAACCATTTATTTTGATTCCATACAGATAATTCTCAGAAATTAAAATACAGAAGCTACCCTAACATATTATTCCCTGATGAACCATTTTTTGACCTTTGACTACCAATCGGCCCATATCTTCCTCATATGGACTCCAAATTGAATGATTCCAATGGCTACAAATCCATGACACATAGATATAATTGTTATATTAACCATTTATTTTAATTCCATACAGATAATTCCCAGAAATTAAAACATAGAAGCTATTCTAACATATTCTTCCCTGATGAACCATTTTCTGATCTTTGCATACTAATCGGACCATATCTAACTCATATGTACTCTAAATTGAATGATTCTAGTGGTAAAAAATCTGTGACACATATATCCTTAATTCTTATGTTAAACATTTATTTTAATTCCCCACAGATAATTTTCAGAAATTAAAACACAGAAGCTATTCTAACATATTCTTCCCTGATGAACCATTTTCTGACCTTTGATTACTAATCGGCTCATATCTTCCTCATATGCACTCTAAATTGAATGATTCTAGTGGTTAAAAATCCGTGACACACAAAGATATAATTTTTATGTTAACCATTTATTTTAATTCCCTATAGATAATTCCCAGAAATTAAAACACAGAAGCTAAACATTTTGCCACCCATAGCCATACCTATGCAGAACTTTCTATACCAGTCTAAGTATTCAAACATACAACACATGCAAGATCAATATGTAATATGATATAGCAACATCCCTGACCAATCATCAAAGTTCTAAGATCAAAATCTCATATAAATATTATAAGTTTCAAAAGTTTTTTTCAAAAATAAATATTGTTAAACTTACATGGGGCACTTAGTCCCCTAGACTTCTCCTTCCTCTTTCTTCCTTTCTTCCTCTCCTCTCCTTTCTTCCTCTCCTTTCCTCACTCTACCTTGCTTCTATGTTTTCCTCTCTCTCACTTGGACGAAATTAAAATATTGTACGGGTGGGTTTTGCTTAAATAGACCACCAAATAATACACCTTTCTTGATCATGGGTCTACCTTATCACAATTAGATTACACTTGGTTGAATTTTTGGAAAACAAACAAGTTATGTTCTTGTCTTCCTCTTCCTTAGTCAAGTTATGCATAGGAAAATGAGATTTGTATTTTGAAAATTATGATAATATGTTCTTAAGATATGAGACAAGGTCCCTTTGATTTAGGGATTCATTTCCATTTTCTTTTGTCTTAAACAAGTATGATAGGTTTGCCTTTTTAGGTGGAAAATTTCTAACCCTTGAATCTCCAGTATTTGGTTGATATTATTTGTGTGGGATATGAACGTTTTGTCCTAATGCCATGTATTATCATACCACTTGCTAAATTTATGAGTGTAGGATATAAATATTTTTGTCCTAAAGCCTTGTATTATCATGCCACTTGCCAAAATTATGAATGTAGAATCACACCACTTGCTAAATTTTTGTCTTAATGCCATGTAACCTAATCTTTATTATTATTACATTATTATATCATCACCTAATTTATTTTATTTTATTTTTCCTCTTGGATTTGGGCTTATTCCTATTCATTTTGGGCTTATTCATACCCATTTTCTTTGCTTTGGTTAAAAGTCTACCTTTCTTGGAGGGCTTGGTCACATTTTTATAATTTTTGGGCTATTGGTCCAATTACTATATCGTAGTCCAAGTTTATGTTTTATTTCTTGCTTAGGTTATCCAATGGGTTTGCTATAAACTTATGTGAAGTGGAAAAACTCTATATAAAGTATCCATAGGTAAAAGCCCAATGTATGGGTAATGATTTTAAACTTAGTAACTCTAGTTCTTGAATTAGGAAAAATTACCCTAATCCAATGTTCTTGAAATTTTATGACCTTTACTTGTTTCTAAAAATTTATCTTCCTTATCCAAGAATTTTGCATCTCTTTAGTATGTTATTTCTAATTGTTTTTCCTATTAGGTTTTCCCTCTTTATTTGTTCTCTTAATGTTAGACACATTTTCTATGCATGTACATAAGGTGAAGAATTTCTAAGGATTATATTTCCTTAGATATCTAAAATATTGTCTAATAAATTTTATTTCCTTAATTAAATATTTATGTACTTTTATCAATAAAAGAAACGAAATTAGGGATGTTACATTTCTCTCCCCCAAAAGAAATTTTATCCTCAAAATTTCAAAAATTACCTAATAAGAACAATTGCCGATATTTCTTCCTCGTGACTTCTTCCAGCTCCCAAGTTGCTTGTTCCGGAGTCAAACCTTCCCATAACACCTTAACAAAGGGAATGGTTTTATTTCTCAGTTACTTCACGTCAGTGTCCAATATGGATGTAGGTACTAGCTGGTATGTCATGTTCTCCTTTATTTGGATTGGTTCATCCTGTATTACATGTGATGATTCTGGAAGATACTTCCGCAGCTGTGATACGTGAAAAACATTATGCAGGTTGGACAAATTAGGTGGGAGAGCAACTTGATATGCTGATGTCTCTACTTTCTTCAGAATTTAGTAGGGTCCTAAAAATCGCGGACTTAACTTTCTTGTTTTGAGAGACCTACCAACTCCAGTAGTCGTGGAAAGTTTCAGAAATACATGGTCTCCTTCCTCAAACTTGAGAGGTCTATGTCTCTTATCGTAGTAACTCTTTTGCTGACTCTGAGCTGTAAGTATTTTGTCTCGTATCATCCTGATTTGTTCAGTGGTTTGTTGAACTAGATCAAGACCCAACAAGTTCTTTTCTCCTACCTCAAACCGACATAGTGGAGATCGGCACTTCCTACCATATAAAGCTTTGTAGGGGGCCATCTTAGTACTGGAGTGATAACTATTATTATAAGCAAACTCTACTAAAGGTAGGTACTTATCCCATCCTTTACCTTGCTCTATCGCACAGGCCCTTAACATGTCTTCTAGAGTTTGAATGGTCTGTTCGGTCTGCCCGTCAGTCTGAGCATGGTAGGCAGTACTGAACCGCAACTGAGTACCAAAAGCTTCCTGCAACACTTTCCAAAACCTCGACGTGAACCTCGGATCTCTATCAAAAACAATAGTTAAGGGAATCCCATGCAGTCTAACTATTTCCTGGACGTACAGTTGGGCCAATTTATCCAGTGAAAAGTTAATTTTTATGGGCAGAAAGTGAGCAGATTTGGTTAATCTGTCAACTATTACCCAGATAGAGTCATGTCCCACTGAAGTCTTAGGTAAACTCATAACAAAGTCCATCGAGATACTGTCCCATTTCCATTTAGGAATCTCAAGAGGTTGTAGAAATTCTGCTGGCTTTTGATGCTCCACCTTCAGCTTTTGGCAAATTAGACATTTCTTCACGAACTCTGCAATATCCTTTTTCTTCCCTGGCCACCAATACATCATCTTTAAGTCTTGGTACATTTTAGTGCATCCAAGATGGACAGTATATTTACTCTGATGTGCTTCCTGTAGGATTTTAGTCCTCAACTCTCGTTCTTAAGGGACACAAATCCTTCCTTGATACATGATTGCTCCATCTTCCATTATAGAAAAAATTCCTTGATCTTTATGATTCTGTAAGTATTGGTTGTGAACTTGAGCCTCTTTGATCTGGGCTCTAAGGTCACACCCTATACTTAAACCACTAATGGTTAGCTTATTTGAGGAAAAATTATTGTCCAGCTTCAAATTCTGAAACTCCTCTATCATTTGCATCTCATACAACATCATCTGGCCCATGTGTAGAGATTTTCGACTTAAGGCATCAGCTACAACATTCGCCTTTCCTGGATGATACTTTCTCTCAAACTTGTAATCATTGAGAAATTCCACCCATCTTCGTTGCCTCATATTTAACTCCTTTTGATCAAAGAGATATTTAAGACTCTTGTGATCGCAATATACTTCAAAGGTTGCTCCGTATAAGTAATGTCGCCAAATCTTTAAAGCAAACACCATCGCCGCTAATTCAAGATCATGGGTTGGATAGTTTCCTTCGTGGGGTCTTAGTTGTCTAGAGGCGTAAGCAACTACTCTCTTGTCTTGCATTAGCACACATCCTAGTCCTTTCTTTGAAGCATCACTATACACTTCAAAATGTCCTGTGGGGTTTGGAATACTTAAAACAGGAGGAGTGGTCAGTCTTGTCTTCAGCTCCTGAAAACTAGCTTCACATTGATAAGTCCATTTGAAAGGACTTCCCTTCCTGGTCAATTTAGTCAATGGCAAGGCTATACGAGAGAAGTTTTGTATAAACCTTCTATAGTATCCTGGCAAACCCAAGAAACTTCTGACTTTCGTAACCGTCTTTGGTCTCTCCCACTGAATCACAGCTTCCGTCTTGCTAGGATCTACGGCTACCCCTCTATTAGAGATGACATGTCCGAGAAACTTCACCTTTGATAGCCAAAATTCACACTTCTCCAATTTGGCATATAAATTTTTCTCTTTCAGCACTTGCAGCAAGATTCGGAGATGTTGTTCATGTTCTTTCTCACTCTTAGAATATATCAAGATGTCATCAATGAACACTACAACAAATTGATCTAGGTAGGGTCGAAAAATGCGATTCATGTAATCCATGAAAATTGCAGATGCATTCGTCAACCCGAAGGGCATTACGAGAAACTCATAGTGCCCATACCTAGTCCTGAAGGCAGTTTTTGGTACGTCCTCCTCCTTTATCCTAATTTGATGATATCCTGACCTCAAGTTAATTTTAGAAAAGATGGAGGCTCCCTTCAATTGATCCAAGAAGTCATCTATCCTAGGGAGAGGGTACTTGTTTTTGATAGTCACCTTATTCAGCTGTCTGTAATCTATGCATAGTCTCAAGCTCCCATCTTTCTTCTTAACAAATAATACAGGAGCTCTTCAAGGTGATACACTCGGTCTAATAAATTGCTTGTCTAATAGTTCCTCCAACTGTTTCTTGTGTTCTTGTAGTTCCTTCGAGGCCATTCGATATGGTGCAATAGAGATAGGCCCTGTCCCAAGTAGGAGATCAATAAAGAACTCTATCTCTCTCTTGGGAGGTAAGCCTGGAATATCTAATGGAAATACTTCAGGAAACTGGTTGGCTATTGGGATTTCATCAAGCTTCGAGTCGACTTCTAGGTTTGATAAATACAAGAGAATGTATCCAAGTACTCCATTCTTCAACTCCCTATTAACTTGATTGGCATTTAGCATCAATAACTGGACCTCCTCTTTCAGAGTAGGAGGTAGAAATTCAACGGTCTTGTTACAACAATTCAACAAGACTCGATTTCTAGACATCTAGTCTAACCCTAGAATGACCTCAATACCTCTTAAAGGTAAATAGACGAGGTCTACAGAAAAAGTTTTCTCCTAGATGGTAACTTCACAGTCTTTACATACAGAGAAAGTTAATACCCTTTCTCCTGTAAGGGTTACTACAGATAGCTCATAGGGAGTTTCAGAAATAGGAAACTAAAACTTCCTAATACATTCTTCTGATATAAATGAATAACTAGCACCAGAGTCAAATAACACCATAAGAGCAAATCCATAGATATAGCATGTACCTTGATTCAGTTCAAAAGATTGAGCAACCTCTTGGCCGCTCAGGGTGAAAACCCTTCCTTTCACCCGAGGCCTCTGTTCTGGCTGCTTCCCCACATTCTGTGGGCAGTTTCTCACCAAATGTCCCTTCTGTCCACAATTGAAGCAGACATCTTGTCCCACATAGCATGGCCGGTTACCATGCATGCGTCCGCACTTAGCGCACTTGACTGGGGCGAGGTCTTGTTGAAAAGGTCTAGGACCCACAGTCAATGGCCTCTTTCGAGCTCCATATCCACTTCTTCTTATGTTCTTTCCAGGGTTGGGAAAATTTGTCTTCCTCTTCCATAGGTTTGGCCTTTGCTTCTCGTCCTCTGATGCCCTTAAACTCTTTTCCAAGAGTCTGCATTTATTTATCAGAGGTACAAACTCCCTGAACTCTATATCTATAACAACATTCTTTATCTCCGGGTTTAGTCCCACTTCAAACTTAACCGCCTTCAATGCTTCATTTGGGTTATATCGCAGATAAGAGTAAAACTTAGACAGCTCCTCGAACCTTGCGATATACTGGTCCACGGTCATGCTGCCTTGCCTGAGTTGGAGGAATTCGATCTCTTTCTCTGCTCGTACAGTACTTGGAAAGTACTTTTCAAAAAAAATGTCCTTGACCACTTGCCAGGTGATCTGTCTTCCCTGATGAGCTAAAAGTTCTCTAGCTCCACGCCACCAGTATTCTGCTTCATCCTTTAACATATATGCAGCAAAATTAACTTGCTGCTCTTCAGTATAGCCCATCGCTTCAAAGATTTTTTCTAATTCCCTTATCCACCTTTCGGCTACCATTGGGTCCTAGCCACCTTGGAAACAAGGTGGCCTAGTCCTCAAGAACTCGGATATGCCATTATCTTTTCCAGCCATCCAGTTGTTAGCACCATTCTCACCATTTGGGTTATTAGCATTCTGGAGATACTGTAAAATTTGGTTGATGGTCATGACTTGGAATCGAATTGCCGTGGCCAGGTTGTGTAGGGTTTCCTCTGCATTGGTTGCTAGATTCCTCCTTGGTGGTGCCATTTCCTACTGTGGCAAAACAAAGTTATGCTGCTATTGAGGTGATCAAGCCCAATAGTTAGTTCAAAAATATTTAATAGCAGTCATAACACCACCTCGGCATATAGATAGGAAACACTAGTAATTTCTTACCAATATGAATCACTGATCCCCTACACAGCACAACCACAACATACTCAAGACAGTATAAGATCGATTCAGATAACCATCCACCCACTGGCCATCTAGGATAGACCTGCTCTGATACCAATTATGTAACAACTCCATTTTAGTATCAAATTTTTTTTTAAATACCATGAAGTTATTACCTCGTTACAACTTAACTCAATATAACATTTATTTAATTTATACAATACAGAGTTCACATACATGTCATTAATCAAAACATACGTACAACATATCAAACACATAAAAGAAATCTACATCTTTTTTATTCTGGTTGACCAATTCCGGAGATACAGGTGCGGGTGGTTGCACATTCACCAGGATCTAAGCCAACTCGACCACAAACATTTTATTTGCTTCTAGGATCTGCCCAATATAAAGTACTCGATCCAACGTGCACTAAGAAAAATCTGCATAACTAATTTTCTCAACATGATATGGAAATATAGTGAGAATTAATCCCAGTAAGTTCAACAATAAATCATCATCAATATAACTCATCACGTCATGTTCAGTTGCATAAACTACAGAAAAGATCATTGGTCACATGAATGCATTATATCTATGCACATAAGAATCATACAGTAATGATATGTATGACAGGATTAACTATTTTCAGAATATCATATGATGACTATCAATTTATTCTCATATCAAGCTACCCCGGTCAGGGTGAGTATTTTCTACTCTTCGGTACGGGCTTTTCTTGCTCAATCCGAGATGGCCCACTTTCTCTTTCTTTTCTCATTAACATGATCATAACTGTTGGTAGGGCGTCCCCTACTGGTGCACCACACAGATTTCCATGTGACTGTACTCATTTCTTTTCTTTTCACAATGATAGCCAAAAATATGCTTTCAATAACAAGTATGTTCATCAAAATATAACTATTACCATAAATCATTGGTAATCATGCCATGAACATAACCATTTCAAATATCACTCTATAAAATATTTCCATGTCAGAATTTCACAGTTAAGATGGGAAGAAGTTCATACAATGGCAATGGCTATGGCATATACTAGTCATTTATAAAATTCATCTTCTTTTCTAAATATTAATTTTATTTCTTTATTTTCTTGATGCAGGTTTTCATCATATCTAACCTTCTCTTACTAATCAGACCATAACTCCCTCAAGTGAACTCCGATGTAGGTGATCTTGGTGTCAATTTCAAGATAAAGCAATTATCTAAAACTATTATGTTGAACATTGTAGCAAAATATTAAGAAATCAAAGTGATATGACTCCCTAAATGTACATGTTATTTCTTCTTGGATAGGTTCTGACCTCTACATACTAATCGGACCATATCTACCTCATATGTACTCCAACTTGAGTGATTCTAGTGGCTAAAAATCCGCGACACACATATCTATAATTCGTATGTTAACCATTTATTTTACTTCCATACAAATAATTCCCAGCAATTAAAATACAGAAGCTATCCTAACATATTCTTACCTGATGAACCATTTTCTGACCTTCGACTACTAATCAGATAATATCTTCCTCATATGGACTCCACATTGAATGATTCCAGTGGATAAAAATCCGTGACACACATATCTATAATTCTTATGTTAACCCTTTATATTAATTCCATACAGATAATTCCCAGAAATTAAAATACCCAAGCTACCCTAACATATTCTTCCCTGATGAACCATTTTCTGACCTTTGACTACTAATCGGCCCATATCTTCCTCATATGGACTCCAAATTGAATGATTCCAGTGGCTACAAATCCGTGACACACATAGCTATAATTGTTAAGTTAACAATTTATTTTATTTCCATACGGATAATTCCCAGAAATTAAAACATAGAAGCTATTCTAACATATTCTTCCCTGATGAACCATTTTCTGACCTTTGCATACTAATCGAACCATATCTAACCCATATGAACTCTAAATTGAATGATTCCAGTGGCTAAGAATCTGTGACACATATATATTTAATTCTTATGTTAACCATTTATTTTAATTCCCCACAGATAATTCCCAGAAATTAAAACACAGAAGCTATTCTAACATATTCTTCCCTGATGAACCATTTTCTGACCTTTGGTTACTAATCGGCTCATATCTTCCTCATATGGACTCCAAATTGAATGATTCCAGTGGTTTAAAATTTGTGACACACATATCTATAATTCTTATGTTAACCATTTATTTTAATTCCCTGCAGATAATTTCCAGAAATTTAAACACAGAAGCTAAAACTTTTGCCAACCATAGCCATACCTATGCAGAACTTTCTATACCAGTCTAAGTATTCAAACATACATCACATGCAAGATCAATATGTAACATGATATAGCAATATCCATGACCAATCATCAAAGTTCTAAGATCAAATCTCGTATAAATATTATAAGTTTCAAAAGTTTTCTTCAAAAAGAAATATTATTAAACTTACCTGGACCACTTAGTCCCCTAGACTTCTCCTTCCTCTTTCTTCCTTTCTTCCTCTTCTTTCCTCACTCTACCTTGCTTCTATTTTTTCCTCTCTCTCACTTGGACGAAATTAAAATGTTGTACGAGTGGGTTTTTCTTAAATAGACCACCAAATAATACAAATTTCTTGATCATGGGTCTACCGTATCACAATTAGATTACACTTTGTTGAATTTTTGGAAAACAAACAACTTATGTTCTTGTCTTCCTCTTCCTTAGTTATGATATGCATAGGAAAAAGAGATTTGTATTTTGAAAATTATGATAATATGTTCTTAAGATATGGGACAAGGTCCCTTTGATTTAGGGATTCATTTCCATTTTCTTTTGTCTTAAACAAGTATGATAGGTTTGCCTTTTTAGGTGGCAAAATTTCTAGCCCTTGAATCTCCATTATTTGGTTGATATTATTTGTGTGGGATAGGAATGTTTTGTCCTAATGCCATGTATTATCATACCACTTGCTAAAATTATGAGTGTAGGATATAGATGTTTTTGTCCTAAAGCCTTGTATTATCATGCCTCTTGCCAAAATTATGAATGTAGAATCACACCACTTGCTAAAATTTTGTCTTAATGCCATGTAACCTAATCTTTATTATTATTACATTATTATATCATCACCTAATTTATTTTATTTTATTTTTCCTCTTGGATTTGGGCTTATTCCTACCCATTATGGGCTTATTCATACCCATTTTCTTTGCTTTGGATAAAATTCTACCTTTTTTGGAGGGCTTGGTCACATTTTTATAATTTTTGGGCTATTGGTCCAATTACTATATCCTAATCCAAGTCTATGTTTTATTTCTTGCTTAGGTTATCCAATGGGCTTACTAGAAACTTATGTGAAGTGGAAAAACTCTATATGAAGTGTCCATAGGTAAAAGCCCAATGTATGGGTAAAGATTTTAAACTTAGTAACTCTAGTTCTTGAATTTGGAAAAATTACCCTAATCCAATGTTCTTGAAATTTTATGACCTTTACTTGTTTCTAAAAATTTATCTTCCTTATTCAAGAATTTTGCATCTCTTTTGTATGTTATTTCTAATTGGTTTTCCTTTTAGGTTTTCCCTCTTTATTTGTTCTCTTAATGTTAGATACATTTTCTATGCGTATACATAAGGTGAAGAATTTCTAAGGATTATATTTCCTTAGATATCTAAAATATTGTCTAATAAATTTTATTTCCTTTATTAAGTATTTATGTACTTTTATCAATAAAAGAAACGAAATTAGGGATGTTACACTGACCTAGTTCAACAAACCACTGAGAAAATCAAGATGATACGAGACAAAATACTTACAGCTCAGAGTTAACAAAAGAGTTACTATGATAAAAAAAATAGACCTCTGGAGTTTGAGGAAGGAGACTATGTATTTCTTAAGGTTTTCTCAACTACTGGAGTTGGTAGATCTCTCAAGACTAGAAAGCTAAGTTTGCGATTTTTGGGACCCTACCAAAATCTTAGGAAAGTGGGGATGTTAGCATATAAAGTTGCCCTTCCACCTAATTTATCCAACATACATAATATTTTTCATATATCATAGCTCCAGAAGTATCTTCTAGATTCATCACATGTAATACAGGAACCAATCCAAATAAAAGAAAACATGACATACCAGCTAATACCGGCATCCATATTGGACACCGACGTGAAGCAATTAAAGAATAAGACCATTTCCCTGGTTAAGGGGTTATGAGAAGGTTTGACTTCGGAAGAAGCAACTTGCAAGCTGGAAGAAGACATGAGAAAGAAATATCCGCAATTGTTCTTATTAGTTAATTTCTAAAATTTTGAGGACAAAATTTCTTTTAGGAGGAGAGAAATATAACATCGCTAATTTCATTTCTTTTATTAATAAAGGTACATAAATATTTAATTAAGGAAATAAAATTTATTAGACAATTTTTAGATATATAAGGAAATATAAGCCTTAGAAATTCTTCACCTAATGTGTATGCATAGAAAATGTTTCTAACATTAAGGGAATAAGTAAAAAAAGAAAAGCTAATAGGAAAAATTAGAAACAACATACTAAAGAGAGGCAAAATTCTTGGGTAAGGAAGATAATTTTTGGAAAGTAAGTAAAGGTCTTAAAATTTCAAGAAGATTGGATTATGGTAATTTTTCTTAATTGAAGAACTAGAGTTCCTAAGTTTAATCTTAACCCATACAGTGAGTTTTCACCTATGGACACTTTATATAGAGTTTTTTCCACTTCACATGAGTTTTTAGCAAGCCAATTGGATAGCCCAAGCAAGAAATAAAAAATAAACTTGAACTAGGATATAGAAGTTGGACCGATAGCCCAAAAATCATGAAAATGTGACCAAACCCTCTATGAAATGTAGAATTTCAGCCAAAGAAAATGAAATGGTCAAGAATGAGCCCAAATCCAAGAGGGAAAAATAAGAACCATGTGAGTTAATAGTAGTGTAATAATAATAAAGATTAGGTCACATGGCATTAGGACAAAACATCTATATCCTACATTCATAATATCAACAAGTAGGTAATAATATATGGCATTAGGACAAAACATCTATATCCTACATTCATAATTTCAGTAAGTAGGTAATAATACATGGCATTATGACAAAACATCCTTATCCAACACAAATAATTTCAGCCAAGCAAGGGAGACTTTAAGGGCTGAAAATTTGTCACCTAGAAAGGCAAACCTATCAGACCTGAGTTAGATAAAAGAAAAAGGAAATAAATCCCTAAATCAAAGAGACTTTGCCCCTTATCTTAAGAACATTTTATCATATTTTCAAAGTATAAATCTCCTTTTGCGATGCATACCTTGACTAAGGGAGAGGAAGACAAGAACATGAGTTATCTTCCCCTAAAAAACAACCAAGTGCATCCTAATTATGATAAAGTAGACC
Organism: Gleditsia sinensis; assembly: GCA_037074535.1. Taxonomy (NCBI): domain Eukaryota; kingdom Viridiplantae; phylum Streptophyta; class Magnoliopsida; order Fabales; family Fabaceae; genus Gleditsia; species Gleditsia sinensis. The sequence goes on along the minus strand of CM073464.1, from coordinate 24,857,796 downwards.
CATTATTATGAAAGGTGAACCACTTGATAGTTTATTTAAGCAAAACACATTATTATAACATTATAATTTCATCCAAGTAAGGGAGAGAAAAAATTAGAAGCAAGGTAGAGTGAGGAAATGAGAGAAATAGAGGAAAAGAAAAGAAGAAAGAAGAAGAAGTCTAGAGGACTAACTACTCAAGGTAAGTTAGCTTAATCTGCACTTGAATACATCTTTTCTCTTCATCCTTGAGGTTCAAAATTCATCCTTCTTCTCTTATTTAAGCTACTAGAAAAGCTAAGGGAAGGGAGGAATGTTGCTACTTCCTTCAAGGGAAAACAAGAAAAAGAATTTACCAATTGAGCTAAGGAGATCTTTAGGTAGGTTTAACAATATCAATTTTTGAAGAAAAGTTTTAAAATTTGTAACATTTATATGGAATTTTGATCATAGAACTTTGATGAAATTTAAAATATTTACTACTTTGATGATTTGTCATGGATGTTTCTATATCATGTTACATGTTATCTTGCATATGATGAATGTTTTAAACTTTTCAGTTGGTGTGGAAAGTTCTGCATAGGAATGGTTATGGGTGGCAAAATTTTAGAATTTTTATGCTGCTATTTTGTATATTTGAATGTGGTAAAAAATTGATGGAATATGATTAGATGTAAATTAGGAAACAAATGGAAGAGACATAATAAAATGATGAATTAAAACTTTAGGAAAGGTTTGATTAGGAAACTGCATTTCGGAGTAACCAGGTAAGCTTCGGTTTTTGAAATTCTAGAAAGAATAAATTAGGTATTAAAATAAATGGTTAACATAAAAGATGTAAATATATGTTTAATGGATTTTTAGCCACTGGAATCACTTAATTTGGAGTCCAAATGAGGGAGATATTGTCCTATTAGTAAGCAGTAGTCAAAAAATGGTTAACCGGCGAAGAATCTGTTAGGTATACTTCTGTGTTTGAATTTTTGGGACAAATCTGTATGGAATTAAAAGAAATGCTTTACATAAAAAATATAGATATATGTCTCATGAATTTTTAAATACAAGAATAATTCAAATTGGAATCAATATGAGGGAGATATGGTCAGATTAGTAAGAAGAGGTCATCTGTTTGGTAAGCATCTTTTTTTGAATTTTTGGGCAAACTATTCCAAGAATTGAAATAAATGTTTAACATAAAAAATATAGATATATGTGTCACGAATTTTAGCCACTGAAATCATTCAATTTGGAACCCAATGAAGGATATATGGTCTGATTAGTAGGTAGAGGTCTGTACCTACCCGAGAAGAAATAACATTGAATTTGAGGAAGTCGTAACACCATGATTACTTAACATTTCACTAAAATGTTCATCATAAGGATTTGAGAGGATTGTCTTATCTTTAAATTGACACCAAGATCACCTCAATCGAATTAAAAATGACAGTGTTATGATCTAATTAGTGAGAGAGGAAAATAATATTTAAGAAAGAAGAAGAATCTTATAAATGAAAATAATAAATTACTAGTGTATGTATGTCCTAGCCATTGCCATTGCATGAACTCCTTACCATCTTAAGTGTGTAATTTTGACATAGAAATATTTTATAAAGTGGTAGTTAAAAATGATTATGTTCATGGCAAGATTGTATTTTACCAATGATTTTTGGTAAGATTATGCTTTGATGATAAATTATGGCATATGAGTATAATGAACATACTTGTTATTGAAATCATATTTTTGGTTATTAAAGTGAAAAGAAAAGTAAAGAAAAGAGACGAGCATGGTCACATGACAGTCCGTGTGGTGCACTAGTAGTGGACACCCTACTCACAGCTATGATTATATTAATGAGAAAAGGAAGAGAAAGTGTGCTATGTTGGAGGAAGCGAGAAAGGCCCATATCGGAGAGTAGAAAGTATTCACTTTGAATAGGGTACCTTGATATGAAATTAAGTTGATAGCCATCATATAATATTCTAAAAAATAGTTATTCGTGTCATACATGTCATTACTGTACGATTTTCATGTGCATAGATAAAGTACATTCATGTGACCTAAGATATTTGCTATAACTTATACAGATGAACATGACGTGACGAGCATTATTATTGATGATTATGATTTATTGTTGAACCTATTGGGATTTAATTCTCACTATATTTTCATATCATGTTCAGAAAATTAGTTATGCAAATTTTTCTATGGCTTTGGCTTTTAGTGCACGTTAGATTAAGTTACTCTATGTTGGGCAGATCCCTAAAATTAATAAGGTGTTTGTGGTCGAGTTGACTAAGATCCTGGTGAAGGTGCAACCATTCGCACCCATATCTCCAAAATGGGTCAACAAGAATGAATAAGATGTAGATATTTATGTGTTTGATTTTTGTACGTACGTTTTGATTAATGTTGTGTATGTGAACTCATAATTGTATCAGTGTTAATGGTAGACCTTAAACATTGATTATGCTTGGTTAAATTAATTGAATGTTATTATGAGTTAAGTAATTAGAAGTAAAGAAGTAATGACTCTATGAGATTTTACAATGATATATATATGTATATAAAAAAAATGAAGTTGTTACACATAGTTTTAGCCCCTTTCTCACTACTCAATTCTATTCTAAAAGGTTGGAAATTATGGTTTCATCCTTCCTAGCTTTTCCTCTAAAAAGAAGAATTACAATTTTTCCTACCCCTTTAAACCTAGAATTTCATGCCGTTACATAGAATAAATTAGGGGATGTTACAAAGCTCACAACACGGATGTGCCGTGTTATAAATACGGCCTAGTCCCTAGCCATGCCCCAGACTCCAAAAGGAAAATTCTCAGTCCAGCAGGCAACACAACCTGGGTGTGCTTCGGGTTCAAGTGAGTTTTTTTGTGTGTTTTCTTTATGTTTTTCCTCCCGTGTTTCATTTTCACTTTTCCTATGCCTTAGTCATGCCATTCCCCTTCTCCCTGGGCCCTTCCCAACCATCTTTCCTGCACCATTTCCTTTTCCTTAACCTCCAATCCCATGCCCTACTCCTTCTTCCCTCCATTCTCTACCCTCTTCTTTATCTCCATTCCCCTGCACTTAAGCCCTAACCAATTTCCCCACACCTAAAAATTGCTCTCCCATGCTCCTCTCTTTCCTATTTTGTCTCTACCCCCCTTCACCTGTCCTTACCTAAGCCTCTCATATCTCTCTCCCTCCTAAACATATCCCTATCCCTACCGTGCCCTGGCAACCAGCAATCTCCCACCATCATTCTCCTTCACCCACCATCAACAGCCTTCCCCTGTACCCACCTCCCAATGCTATTTCCTCACTTTCACCCCTGCCTCCACCCAGTACCATCCCCACCCCACTATGGTTCCTCTGCTTCCTGTTCGTAGTTACCTTAATGCTAGCATCTCTTGGCTCTACTGTAGACTCACCCAGGTAATTTCTACATCCAGCTATTTCAAATTGCTGCGTTTATTAGGGATTTGCTGAATATATTTCTGGCTGCTATGCCGAAATTAAATCCACCAGCTTAGGCTGCATAATTTGCCTAGGACTTAATTTTTCATTATAATGCTCTATGGAATGGTTTTTACATTTTGAGATGACTCATACTGATTATAATTTGATGCATTGAATTTGTTTGGTAATCTCTGGGAATCACTGGCTGAATTTGGAATTATGTATGCTTAGTTCCTCACTTTACATTGCCTAATTTGTCTAAAGCCCCATCTTTGATTAAGGATGCTGGTTAATACTAAACATCTCTGTTTTGCTGGATATGCTAGTTAATGTTATTTGCTTCATAATTTGATACATTGAATTGGCTTGGTACTTCCTGGAAAACAAAGACATCATTTAGGATGTATGAGTGCTAAAATTTTCTGATTTTGCGTAGCCTAATTTGATTGATCAGTGTATCACTCTTAGAATTGCTTGGATTTTGAACTCCACTGTTTGCATGGTGCATACTGTCGCAAGAACACCCAAATTGATACCCTACCTCTCAACTAACCTGTAGTCGTGGGAGTAAGGGCCAATCCCACAGAGACTAGTATTACCTTATGTGATTGAGAGAAGGAGGATTTTATAATTGTAAATAACAAAGCAAACAATAATGAAATTAATTAATAGATTAATTAATGAGAGAGGCGTTGGTTTCGGTCAATATTCACCATCAAGGGATTGTATTGATCATTGACAATATCATTAATCTTAAATCGAATATCCACCATTGGGATTCTATCCCTGTTCCTCCTTAAGCCTAGTAAATTGATAACAATCTCACCAATTAAACTCTAATTAATAAGATATCCTTTAGAACATCGATAAAGTCTAACCTATTAATTTCATGAAGAACAAGAGAAACCGATAAAGCTAAATAAATATAAACACATTGGTTCTATATAATTTAGTTGATCATTCATCATAGGGTTAATGATTTATAATCCAAAATCCTTAATCCTATTTGCTTCATGAATACTGTAATGAAAACTTTGCTTAAAACCTAATTCAGCAATAAATTAAAATAGACAATATACTAGTAGGCTTTTCCAAGCAGTTATATGAATAATCATTGAAAAGAGAAGAGTAAATGAATAATCAATACCCGGTTAAGATTGAACTAATAAAATATATTCCAAATCTCACAATGCATAACGATCCTTTGAGGTTTCAATCTTCCTCTACCAACTAAAAATAAATCAACCACGCATGGCCATAAGAAAATATAAACAAGAATTAAAGAAGGTAATTAAGAGCTTGAATCCTCTTTGATGCTTCCTTTCTTTCTTTTTTATAGATTGGCTTCACCTTCTTGAAGTAGAATTATTTCTAAGTCAAAATTCGGCCTATCGAGCTTCAATTGGAGCCAAAAAGACCAAAAAATTGCGAATTCAGTATTCTAGTGCGGCGATAAACGCCGCAGCGCTATGAAATTTAACTATCAGGTCGCTGTGGCACTTTATAAATTGACATCAAGGCACCATAACACGCTGGGTTTGGCATCGTGGTTCTTGATCTTCTTCGGGCTCGGGTACTACAGCACTTGGGTCCAGTGCCACAACGCTAAGGTTCTGGGTAATTCAGCACCCGACGCTTCAGATTCACAGAGACGCGGCGCTGTGTTGCCCAAAAACTTTTGGATTTTGTCAGAGTGCTAAACACGAAAGTTGTATCTCTATCTCTCGTCTTTCCATAGCTGTTAGATTAACCTCAATCGAAGTTCAAATGAGAGAGATATGTCTCAATTAGTGATAGAGGGTTGAAAATAAGCACTTTTCCATATTTTGTCTCTATTTTCCTCTTCTTCTCTTCTTTATTATTCCTAAAACATAAAACACAAAACTCAATTAAATCCTATTTATTTCCTACTCAAATTAAATAAAAAGAAACTTAAAACATGCTAAAGATATGCTTAATTTATAGCATGTCAAATACCCCCACACTTACTCTTTGCTTGTCCTTAAGCAAATTAATTCATGTGAACAATATTCAACACATAAGATGAGTGAAAGACTTACCAATATGTTGCCTCATAGTGAAAATTGTATGCTCTTAAAGAAATTTCAAAAAATTTAATAATTATGTGCAATATTTAACTTAAATGCCATTCATGATTTATTTTCTAGAGCTTTGAGTGTGTGTGTGTCTTTGAGTGGTTCAACCATCTTTCAAAAGGGCTTTAATCAGCTTGTAATGTGTCTAGGTTATAGGTTGAGACAAAAGATATAAATTTATTTTTGATCACCCACCACCACATGATTAAGTATACTTCTTTTGAGTTTTCTCATGTTTAGGGAATTTTCCCTCACACTTATTCTCTTACTTTACTGAATTCATTTTTTTTCTTTTCCTTGATTCTCTATTTCTCTTTTCTTTCACTGCTTAGACTTTCATCAGTATTTTTGGACTTTTTCTTTCCTTTTGATTTTTTTCTTTCTTTTGTCCTTACTCCACCCTTCTACCCTTTTATTAATATAGCTCTACAAAACAAGCATTTCAAATTTAATCATGGAGTGAGTGAATCAGGGAAAACAAATAAAGGTATTAATCATAAAATTTGGTCTTGGCTTTGTAGTGGGTATGAAAAAAAAAAGAAATATATTAATTAAGCTCAAAATATAGGTGCTAAGGATATCTTATTACTTGGGTTTGGCTTGAAAGGCTCAACCTCATCAAATAATGCCTAAATAATCTAATTAATAGTATCAGCCTAGAATTTTGCCTCAAGTAGCATTTAAATAAGTTCTAGAAAATTGATGAGCTCATAAAATATTTTGAGTTATATAAACTTTCTCTAACTAAAAGATAAATTAAATACTCAAATTTTTTGTACAAAATAGTTTTAGGGTTCTAAAAAATGGATAATAATAATAAATTGCAAAGAAATTAAAATTACACATAATCATGATTTTCCTACGCTTCTGAAGAGTTATTAGCAATTTAAACATTTATATCATTGGCTATTGGTTTGACTAACACAAACTCAAAGATTGAAATAAGTTCACATGCTCACCCCATTCAATAACTGGAATTTAAAGTGCATAGATTATAAAAAGCAGAGTAAATAGTGCATAAGTATATGATTTATTATACAGTCATCCAGCTGAATCATAAAATGACCCCTCCACACACTTAAGAACTTACATTGTCCCCAATGTAAAATAGAAAAGAAAAAGATAAGAGAGACAAATAATAAAATGAAGAGGGATTTAATAGAACTTCCCTGATTAGTTGTCACCATCTATCTCATCCTGCTCAGGTGCAAGCCTAAAGGGCAGTTCAGGAGGCGTCAGGAATGCTATTGGAAGGTTTAGGGCGTGGGCTAACTAAATGAAATAACATTGTTATTCTATGCTGTGGAGTACTAGTAGAGTGCCAGATCATTCATCTGGTGGCTCAAGCACTCATTTCGCTCTATAAGTCTTCAATAGTGTGCTAGGATGGTGGTGGGGCTGAACTGTTACTAGGTTCCCCTGTAGTCAGTGGCTGAACCCCTAACTCCTCCTCTTCTGCTTCCTCATGTCCTTTATATTTTTGTATGTTTGCATATGATATAGGTTTCATTAGTTATGTAATGCCCCCAATTTTACAGCACATGAAACAAACATTTTTTTTTTCGCAATCAAATATTTTTCTTAACATGCATAACACTATTCTTTGTCATAGAAATAGATCCATATAAGTTCTCTCATGTATATACATTGTAAAGACTAAGTTATAAATGTCAAAGTAACAACAGAAGTAGGGATCCTGCCTGTGGAATTTCAGAGCATACTCTAAAGTACAAGTACGATATAAATCAAAGTCTATGAGCCATGGAAACAAAGTAGGCTCACCAAAAAATCATGTCGTCTAACTGGTCAACTATCTGAAGAATCAGACTCTGTATTCTTATCTAAAAAATATGGAAATATCGTGTAGTGAGAGGTCAGCATATGGATGTACTCATGTTTTAAAATTTGTCACTTAGAAAATACAACTCAGAAGTATATCCATATGGGACCCGTATTTCAAATATTTTCAAATAAAATGATATTCAAATATCCAAACCATATTCAACATGGTATGATCATTAAACAAATATTGTTATGCTCAGCTGTATAAACTATAGTAACATAATAAGCTTTTGAGATAAAATTATAAACTTTTAAAATTACTTGCCTCATTCGGTGATCTAGTCAACCCAATTTAAAATGACCTGCCTCATTCGGCGATTGGATCAACCCACACACTCATTTGCTATACGCATAGTGATCGATCGACTACAGTCACAATAGTGATCAGGGAATGTGAGTCCATCACCCATCTGCCTCCTCACATTACCACTATCACCCAGTTAGAACGGCCCTCCCTTGGCTCACTCAGGCTAATAGGGTGTCCCCTATTCGGTATCGTCACAAGCCATACAACTCGTCGATATTCATTCATACATATAAATATGTAACATCCCTAATTTCGTTTCATGTATTAATAAAAGTACAAAAGTATTCAAAGTAACATCCATAATTTTATTTCTTTTATTGATAAAGGTACATAAATATTTAATTAAGAAAATAAAATTTATTAGACAATTTTTAAATATCTAAGGAAATATAATCCTTAGAAATTATTCACCTTACGTGTTTGTATAGAAATGTTCTAATATTAATGAAATAGGTAAAGAAAGAAAACCTAAGAGGAAATATTAGAAATAAACATGCTAAAGAAAGGTGAAATTCTTAGGTAAGGAAGATAAATTTTTGTAAGTAAAGGTGTTAAAATTTCAAGATCGGATTAGGGTAATTTTTCTTAATTTAAGAGCAAAAGTTACTAAGTTTAGTATCTCCACCCATAAATTGGGCTTTCACCTATGGACACATCATATAGAGTTTTTCTACTTCACATAAATTTTTAGCAAGCCAATAGGATAGCCCAATGAAGAAATAAAACATAGACTTGGACTAGGATATAGAAATTAGACCGGTAGCCCAAAAATCATAAAAATGTGACCAAGCCCATTATGAAAGGTAGAATTTTAACCAAAGTAAATAAAATGGGCAAGAATGAGCCCAAACCCAAGAGAAAAAATAAAAATAAAAATAAAATTAAAGTGATGAAATAATGGTGTAATCAAGATTATGTGACATGGTATTAAGACAAAAATTTAGCAAGTGGTATGATAATACAAGGCTTTAGGAAAAAAAATCTATATCCAACACTCATAATTATAGCAAGTGGTATGATAATACATAGCATTAGGACAAAACATTTCTATCCCACACAAATAATTTCAACCAAATAATGGAGATTGAAGGGCTAGAAATTTTCCACTTAAAAAGGAAAACCTATCATAATTGATTAAGACAAAAGAAAAAGTAAATGAATCCCTAAATCAAAGGGACCTTGTCCCATATCTTAAGAACATATTATCATAATTTTCAAAATACAAATCTCCTTTTCCTATGCATATCTTGACTAAGGAAGAGGAAGACAAGAACATAAGTTGTTTGTTTTCCAAAAATTCAACCAAGTGTAACCTAATTATGATAAGGTAGACCCATGATCATGAAAGATGAATTATTTGGTGGTCTATATAAGAAAACCCACCCTTACAACATTAGAATTTCGTCCAAATGAGGGAGAGGAAAAATAGAAGCAAGGTAGAGTGAGTAAAGGAGAGGAAGAAAGGAAGAAAGGAAGAAAGAGGAAGGAGAAGTCTAGGGGACTAAGTGCTCCTGGTAAGTTTAACAATATTTCTTTTTTGAAGAAAAGTTTTGAAACTTGAAATATTTATATGGGATTTTGATCTTAGAACTTTGATGATTGGTCATGGATGTTGCTATATCATGTTACATATTATGTATGTTTGAATACTTAGGTTGGTGTAGATAGTTCAGCATGGGTATGGCTATGGGTGGCAGAATTTTAAGCTTCTATGTTTTACTTTTTGGGAACATTATATAAGGAATTAAAATAAATGGTTAACATAGGAATTATAGATATATGTGTCACGAATTTTTAGCCACTGGAATCATTCCATTTAGAGTTCATATAAGGTAAATATGTTTCGATTAGTAAACAAAGGTCAAAAAATGGTTAATTAGGGAAGAATATGTTAGGATAGCTTGGGTTTTTTAATTTCTGAGAACATTATATAAGGAATTAAAATAAATGGTTAACATAGGAATTATAGATATATGTGTCACGGATTTTTAGCCACTAGAATCATTCCATTTAGAGTTCATATGAGGTAGATATGTTCCAATTCGTAAACAAAGGTCAGAAAATGGTTAATCAGGGAAGAATATGTTAGGATAGCTACGATGTTTTAATTTCTGAGAACATTATATAAGGACTTAAAATAAATGGTTAACATATGAATTATAGATACATGTGTCATGGAGGTTTAGCTACTGGAATCACTTAATTTGAAATTCTTATGAGGGAGATATGGACAGATTAGTAGGTAGAGGTCAGAACGTATCCGAGAAGAAATAACCTGTACATTGAGTGAGTAATATTACCTTGATTTCTTAATATTTCGCTACAATTTTCAACATAATAGTTTTAGATAATTATTTTATCTTGAAATTGACACCAAGATCACCTACATCGGAGTTAAATTGAGGGAGTTATACTCTGATTAATAAGAGAAGGTTAGATAGGATGAAAACCTGCATCAAGAAAATAAAGAAATAAAATTAATATTTAAAAAAGAAGATGAATCTTATAAATAAAAATAATAGATGACTAGTATAGCCATAGCCATTGCCATTGTATGAACTCTTACCATCTTAAGTGTAAAATTTTGACATGAAAATATTTTATAAAGTGATATTTGAAATGGTTATGTTCATGGCATGATTACCAATGATTTTTGGTAATAGTTATATTTTGATGAACATACTTGTTATTAAAAACATATTTTTGGCTATCATTGTGAAAAGAAAAGAAAAGAGCACGGTCACATGGCAATCCGTGTGGTGCAGCAGTAGGGGACGCCCTACCAACGGTTATGATCATATTAATGAGAAAAGAAAGAGAAAGTGGGCCATGTCGGATGGAGCGAGAAAAGCCCGTACCAGAGAGTAGAAAATACTCACCCTGACCGGGGTAGCTTGATATGAGAATAAATTGATAATCATCATATGATATTCTGAAAATAATTAATCATGTCATATATGTCATTACTGTACGATTCTCATGTGCATAAATATAGTGCATTCATGTGACCAAAGTTATTTATTGTAGTTTATACAACTGAACATGACGTGATGAGCTATATTGATAATGATTTATTGTTGAACTTGCTGGGATTTAATTCTCACTATATTTCCATGTCATGTTCTGAAAATTAATTATGCAGATTTTTCTATAGTTCTGGCTTTTAGTGCACGTTGGATCGAGTTATTCTATGATGGGCGGATTCTAAATAAAATGTTTGTGGGCGAGTTGGCATAGATCCCGGTGAAGGTGCAACCACCCGCACTCGAATCTTCGAAATTGGTCAACCAGAATAAATAAGATGTAGATATTTATGTGTTTGAAATGTTGTACGTACGTTTTGATTAAAGATGTGTATGTGAACTTTATATTGTATAATAATAAATAAATAAAAAAATTGTTACAAAATACATATATATAAATGCATATTAATCAAATGCAATATAAAAATATCAAGCAACTCGCCATGAGATCAGTAACTGTATAGTTTTACAAATAAATGCCACATGCATAAATATTCACTTTATCCTTCAATGAGAAATACATGTGAAATCAGATATACCATGAGTTCAAAAATCTATTTTCAAAACTATACTCTTCTTGAACTATATTCCAAATTGTAAGCAATTTAGATAAATTTTAATGCATTTCAGAAACATTAAAAGTGTAAATATTTTATAAACATAATTAAATACATGCTTAAAGATCAAGAAGAGTATAGGGCAAGTCCTAGAAAGAATCATCTACTCACAAGGTAAAGGCTTCAGATTGGACAGCCCCAAAATGCACTTCTTCAATCCATATTTGACTAAACAAACTTTAAAAACGTGTTCGAAGGGTTCAAAAATCAAGGATATGACTCTAGGAACTTGGTCACTATTCATGGCTGAAAACACTATTCACTGTCGGAAAATACTATTTATCGCAGAAAAATATTATTCACCAAGAATAAAAAGTTGTCAGATAGCTGAAAAATTTCATATCCTGAAGTTTATCTAGCTCTTGAATCCATCTACAGTGTCAAATTTTCAATTTGAGGTCTCTAAGTAAGAGTTTCATAGTTTACCTTTTTATGAGATTTTCTTCTTTCGATCTAGGGCGATGCTATGACTAATTTGAGAAATTGTTCAGTCAAAATCATAGTATTCTCCGTCTTAAATCTAGTGGTACCCTTAGTTTAGAGATCGGAGACCTGTAGACACTCCAGATCTAGAGAAAAAATATGGAGATACTATTCATTCTCTTCTCAATTTTTCATCTCCCTTTTACATTCTCCTTTCCCTTTTATTATTATTTATTTTATTATTATTTAATAATTAAATATTTAGATTTATTTTCATTTTATTTCATATATAATCATATAAATACCGTTTTTCATCCTAAAACGTCCCAAAATTTTCTAAAAATTTACATTCTCATAAAACTTTAGTTGAACTCTTAAATCATATTTTTCTTGATAAAAATCTTAATAAAACAAATCACAAAATAAATATCTTTATACATAATAAAAGAAAGAATATTTCTAAAAATAAAACAAAAATTTATTAAAGGCCAATATAATTATTTTAAGCAAAACAATAATTACTTTAATTAAAAGTAGACTTGCTTTTAGCAAAACATAATCATTTTTAAACAAATAAAAATATATTTGTTTATAGTAAAAAATTATTATTTAAAACTAAAAATTATGGGATTTTACATTCTTCCCCCCTTAAGAAATTCGGTCCCCGAATTTCAACCCATTCTACCACATGTAGGGAATGAAATCAAAACATAATTCGGAGTTACCAACCTTATTACTCAAATAATTAGGGATATCGTTTATGTATATAATATTTAATTTTTAATATGTCTCTTCACTTGAGTGATTTTGCCATATAACTTAACCATAGGAATTTCTTTCATCCATAAGTTCTTCACTTATCGATCAACAATAAACATCAATTTTACCCATAGTTAAGCCAAATTTTTGTCCAATTAAACTTCTTGGAATTAGGTAACAGAAGAAGAATCTAATAGGTACTTCCTTAGCATTGATGCAAGAAAGTCTGTATCCACATTACTCAATCCTTATGGCAAGCTAGACAATGTTTTACTATGCCTACTTTGTTCAAGTTTTCAAAAGAGTCTATATACTAGAGCTTAACTTTTTCCTTCTTTCCAACCTCATTACCTCTTTCATTTGTGAGTCCTTCAAGAATATGTGGTCACCAACTGATAATTTTTAGTGCTCAACATTTATGGTTCTTATAGACTTTTGGCCTGTATTGAATTGTTTGCATTCCTTTTCTAATCAATTTCACTTTATACAAAGTGCTCAACAGATTATATATATACAAGTAAGGAACTCTTAAACCATTGTATATCTCATTCCTTTATATCCTTAAGCTCGCATGCATATATCTATAAGTCGATATTAGGAAACACACACATAAAAGAACATATTCAAATTCATATTGTGTAACTATCTTGTCTTATTTCAGACTTCTATCAAGTCATCTTTGATTCTCACATGTCAACATCATCATGTGAATATCATCATCTTAATCTATCATCTATTTTTTATCCTCAAATCTATTAATCAATATGTTAAACATAAGTAGCAATAAATCCACCAAACCTTTTATAACATTTATGTTCCATTGGCTCATGTCTAACAATTCCAACTTACCTCATTACAGTAACTTTATACCCTCTTATTAACACCAACAAATTCATTATCAAAAATTTTGAGCCTTTCTTCTATCATATCTAAAAGTACCTCATTCTAACTTATATCAATCCTATTTAATTCATCCAATCTTTTCACGAAGATTTTTCCCAACAATTAGTCATACATGAATTCTCAATTTCAACATAATTCACATCCTAGATACTAGACTCAATTTAGCATGGTATAAACCTTTAACACAAATATCTTGATCACTTACATTATTTTTGGACATGATTCTCAGAATATTCTCCATATTTCTAAATTAAGAGTTCAAAGATTAATTTAAATCCTACTTCCCATATTTTATTCCTCAAGAACTTCAACACCACTAATTCTCTTGATTACATTCGTCAAAATACCATAAGGCCATCATCTGTCTATTCCTTTCAAATTTTTCATTACTTTAACCTACTAACAACTTGGACACCATAATAATTGAGTTTCAAAGAAAAAAAATTAACTTTTCTTGTAATGAGAGAAAAGAACTTTGCATTTAATGCCAAACATTAATAAGGGAGAATGTAGTAGAACAGACAAAAAACATAATAGAAAACGGTGCCAAAATAGAAAGTCAAAAATTTGAACAAAGCATTGAAAAAAAATTAAATTCGATGGGCATAATTCTTGAAAATTTGTAAACATAATATAGCTATTATTTCAGCAAAAGTCAGTGGCCACAAATTTTGAATATATGTGCCAAAATCTACTTTAAAATTGTTGATATTTGGTGGAAAAGAAACATTTCTGAGCTTATAAAAGTCTGTGAAAAACAAAGAATACATAGTTAACTGGTAGGATGCAGTTGACTACTTCAAAATAGATGTAATCAATCAACTATGAAATAAACCAGTTCAAATTAAAAAAATTTAAAATAGCTAGTCGACTTAATAATATCGATAGTCGACTGGCAAGAACATTGGAAAAACAAATAAATCATTTGATTGTCTTTCTTCAACATTTAACTTGTTTCCTTTTTCACTATTTTTTTTCTACAATCACGCTTATCACTTACAAATTTCCTATAAGAATCAAGACATCAATGCTTCATCAAGGATAACAAGAAAAAGACAAATTTCTGGTGATATCTTAACCTTATTCTCTTTATGTGTTTAATATGAACCAGGATCACAACTACTGTACATATACATGCTTGCCATCAGTTTTGAAAATTTTCACCTTCAATTTAGCTAATATCCACCAATCACTCACATAGTTGTTCGAATTATGCCCAGCCTATTCGTATAGCTATTGTAAGTATGTCCTTCTCTTAATTTTATAAATGCTCACGTTAGTATCTTTACCTGTATACTCAAAGTTAGGGTGTGTGTAGCTATGGAGGGAATCGTATTCCATCAGTTTCAAAATATTTGTGTCTTTTGTGGTTCTAGTTCTATAAAAGATGGAGAGTATGTGAAAGCTGCACAAAACTTAAGTATGGTGCTGGCCAAAAGAAAAATTCATTTAGTGTATGGTGGAGGTAACCATGGATTAATAGGGTGTGTGTCTATAGCTACACATGTAGGAGGATGTCAAGTTCTAGGTATTATTCCTATAGCTCTAGCTGCAGCCAACATCGTAGGAAAGACAATTGAGGAAGAGTTTAGGGTAGCTTTTATGCATGAACGCATGGCTAGATTGATGAGCAATGATGATGTCTTCATTGCCTTACCAGGAAGTTTTGGTACTTTAGAAGAGATTTTCCAAACAGTTTCTTGGGCACAACTGAATATGCATCACAAACCGATAGGTTTGTTAAATGTTAATCACTTCTTTGATGGTCTGTTGTCTTTTCTTGATCAAACTGTGGAACAAAGGTTCATTTCACACTCAACACGACGAATTCTCATCTCAACTTCAAATGCTGAGAAGTTGATTAATGCTTTACAAGCATATGTTCATGTAATTGATCCAACTATGGCTCGAATAGATTGGAAGATAGACAACAGTGGAAAGCGCAAATTAGATTTAGATCTTCATCTGTAACTGTAGTAGGACATACCATTGTTGTACCGCTTCTACTTTCTTAAAGTTAACTTGGATACCATCCTTACCAACCATACTCCCTTAGAGTTGGTAAAATTATCTTTAAATGTTGCTTATGATCCTCTGAAGTCTTGAAATATTCTAATATATCATCAATAAATATAATAACAAATTGATCTAGGGATGACTTAATTACTATTCATTAAATCTAGAATTGCAGCTAGGGTATTTGTCAAACTAAATGACATAACTAAGAACTCATAATTCCCATAATGAGTCCTAAAAGAAATTTTTTTTTAATATCCTCTTCCTTTATTCTCAATTAATAATACTTATATCTCAAATCAATTTTTGAAAAAAAATATTGAGCAACTTGTAATTGGTCAAACAGATCATCTATACGAGGTAATGGATATTTATTCCACACTGTCACCTTATTCAACTGTCTATAATCTACGCACAATCGCAACGATCCATCTTTTGTTTTCCACAAATAGTATTGGAGCTCTCCAAGAAGGAGTACTAGGATATATAAATCCCTTATCCAACAAGTCTTACAACTAATTTTTCAATTCCTTGAGTTTAGTCATTACCATTCTATATGGGGATATAGACACTGGTTGGGTTTTAGGAAGTAAATCTATACAAAATTCTATTTTACGTTTCAAGGTAATCCTAGCAATTACTCAAGAATTATATCAAAAAATGCTCTAACCACTGGAACTTGATTTACACTGGTATATTTTGTATCAACATCTCCCACCACTTGTCAAATATCCTTGGCACCTTTTGTAATAACTTATAGGCTGATAAAACAAAAATTAGATTTTTGGGTACCTCACTACGGTCTCCTTATATAAAGAAAGAAGATTCTTCAGGAATATTGAATTTAATCATCTTCAGATGACATTCGAAAATGGTCTAACATATTGCGAACCAATCCATTTCTAATATCACATCAAAGTATACCATATCTAGGCATTCAGTTAAAACGAATATTATATTCAGAAATGATCATATTTGACATTTATCTCAATTCTTTAAATTTTCTAGGACATCTATCCCTTTCACTTTCAGGCAATAATTGACCTATAGATACCTCTTAAAATGTCACAATACACAATCAACTTTATACTAGGAAATTTAATAACTTGAAATAGAAAGAAAATTAAAATCCTATAGAATCATTTAACAGCACCTGAAGTATAAATATGTCTAGCTCAAATCCATACTAAAGGTCCTACTAGAGAATCCTTTGCTCCGATAGCCACAGGAAAACCTAATGCTCTGATACCAACTTATAACGCCCACAATTTTACAGCACGTGAAACAAACATTTTTTTTCTGCAATAAGATATTTTTCTTAACATCCATAACACTATTCTTTGTCAAAGAAATAGATACATATAAGTTCTCTCATATATATACATTATACAGACCAAGTTATAAATGTCAAAGTAATAACAGAAGCAGGGATCCTGCCTGTGGCATTTCAGAGCATACTCTAAAGTACAAGTACAATATAAATCAAAGTCTATGTGCCAAGAAAACAAAGTAGGCTCACCCAGAGATCATGTCGTCTAGCTAGTCAACTATCTGAAGAATCAGATTCTGTATTCTTAATTGAAAAATGTGGAAATATCGTGTTGTGAGTTTGATAACTCAGTGAGCAGATAATACCTCCTATGACCTCTTAGGTCAGTATATGGATGTACTCATGTTTTAAAATTTGCCACTTAGAAAATACAGCTCAGAAGTACATCCATAGGGGACCCGTATTTCAAATATTTTCAAATAAAAGGATATTTAGATATCTAAACCATATTCAACATGGTATGATCATTAAACAAATGTTGTTATGCTCAACTGTATAAACTATAGTAACATAATAAGCTTTTGAGACAAAATTATAAACTTTTAAAATAATCTGCATCATTCAACGATCTGGTCAACCCACACATTCATTTGCTATACGCAAGTGATCAGTTAACTACAATCACAATAGTGATCAGCGAATGTGAGTCCATCACCCATCTGCCTCCTCACATTACCACTGTCACCCGGTTAGAGCGGCCCTCCCTCGGCTCACTCAGAATAATAGGGCGTCTCCTATTCAGTACCATCACAAGCCATACAACCCATCGATATTCATCCATACATATAAATACATATATATAAATGCATATTCATCAAGTGCAATGTAAAATTATCAAGCAACTCACCATGAGCTTTATGCTTGACATTCAATCATAATCAATAACTTTATAGTGTTATAAATCAATGCCACATGCATAAATATTCACTTTATCATTAAATGAGATATACATGTGAAATTAGATATACCGTGAGTTTAGAAATCCATTTTCAAAAAAATTATACTCTTCTCGAACTATATTCCAAATTGTAAGCAATTCAGATAAATTTTAATGCATTTCAAAAACATTAAAAGTGTAAATATCTCATAAACATAATCAAATATATGCTTAAAGATCAAGAATAGTATAGGGCAAGTCATAGAAAGAATCATCTACTCACATGGTAAGGGCTCCAAATTGGACAACCCCAAAATGCACTTTTCCAATCCACATTTGACTAAACAGACTTTAAAAACGTGTCTGGAGGGTCCAAAAATCAAGGAAATGACTACGGGACCTTGAAAAACACTATTCATAGCCGAAAAATACTATTCACAAAGAATAAAAAGTTGTCAGATAGCTGAAAAATTACATATCCTAAAGTTTATCTAGCTCTTGAATCCATCTACGGTTGTAGATTTCTAATTTGAGGTCTCTAAGTAAGAGTTTCAGAGTTTACTTTTCTTAGAGATTTTTTACTTCCGATCTATGGCGGAATACGGCTGATTTGAGAAAGTGTCCGGTCAAAATCATAGTATTCTCTATCCTGAATCTAGTGGTACCCTTAGTTTAGAGATCGGAGGCTTTTAGACACTCCAGATCTAGAGAGAAAATATGGAGATACTATTCACACTATTTCACTACTCATTCTCTTCTCAGTTTTTCGTCTCCCTTCCACGTTCTCCTTTCCCTTTTATTATTTTTTTAATTTTATTATTATTTAATAATTAAATATTTAGATTTATTTTCATTTTATTTTATATATATTCATATAAATACCGTTTTTCATCCTAAAACATCACAAAAATATCTAAAAATTTACATTCTCATAAAACTTTAGTTGAACTCTTAAATCATGTTTTTTCTTGATAAAAATTTTAATAAAATAAATATCTTTATACATAATAAAAGAAAGAATATTTCTAAAAATAAAACAAAATTTTTTAAAGGCCAATATAATTATTTTAAGCAAAACAATAATTACTTTAATTAAAAGTAGACATGCTTTAAAACATAATCCACTACAAAAAAAATTGCATTTAGTGATCGAATTTAGCAACCGACAAAATTCCGTCTCCAATTGCGACTGACAAGCCACTATTTGCGACTGAATTGTTGTAAAATTTATTTCACATACTTTGCAACTGATATAGCAACTGATAGTGGGGTGAAAAAAATTTTCGATGACAAAAGCGTCGCAGAGTAGTGGCAGATTGGTATAGTGCGACCGAATTTTGTGACGACCATAATCGGTCGCTAATAGCGACTGAATTGTAATGGTTTGTCACTAAAAATGTGTTAAATCAATTTCAAGTTGCCTGGCATCAGCGTCTCGGTGCCCTAAATCTGAAATTCCCAAATTTGCGTCCTGGGCTCCTCTTTTCTCTGCCGTGAGTGCTGTCGTCCTCCGATAGCCTTTTGCCACCAATAACCGTTCTCCAGTCGCCGATAGCTTAGCTGAGTCCCATCATGAGTGTGGACGTCTTTCTCCTATCTTCTCTACCGTGAGTGTGGACGTCTTGCTCCTCTCTTCTCTGCCGTGAGTCCTATCATGAGTATGGACGTCTTGCTCCTCTCTTCTCTGCCGTGAGTCCCATCGTGAGTGAGCCACCGGTAACCGTTCTCCCAGCCACGTATGTGGACGTCTTGCTCTGTTTCATTTTGGGTGCTAAGATCCTTAGGTAGTATTAGTCCTTTGTGTGTGCCTGAATTTATAAAGCTTACACTCACTTCAGGCATATGGCTTTCTGAATGAGCTCTTGACAACATGTTTATCTGTTAGTGTTATCTATGCCATTCATCCAGATGAACTGTCCTGATATATTGAAGCTATATCTGTAAATGTAGCATTTCTATATGGCATTATAGCTAGGTTCGAGAGAAATGTAGTATTTCAATTGTTTATAGTTTCAGGGTTAGAGCTCCAACCACTCTTTTGAGCAGGCACCTTTTTTTATCTAGTATAGATCTTGTATCCTTTTTAGCTATTGTTTGACAATTGTTATATCTTTTAGGGACTATAAAATTTTTAAAAAAATTTGCTTTGGATCAGAATCACTCAAATTAGATTCAAAAATCTCTTATGAGTCCGTCGCTAAGAATAGAGTTGTCAGAAAGCATTCCACACGCTGTCATGCATAGGTGAATAACTTGATTAGCACCCATGAGTTTGCATGTGTGGGCTTGTGAAATGGCAGAGACCACACCAGAGGAACCAAAACACATCGACGTCTTTTCCTAGATCCATTCTTGGTCTTATTTTGTAATAAAGATCTAGACTTCTCATTTGTGGTTTGCACTTTTTTGGTTTTTTTCCAAGTCTTATTTAAGTTTTTGAGTCTTGTGGAAGTTTGAATGAACTAAAGACTTCAACACACTATAGTTATGTGATTGGGTGCATGGTGAGCAATCTAAGTAATGAAGACCAACTAGAAGAAGGTCAAGGGGACTACTAAGGAAAAGTAGATTGAAGGCCTTTTAGAGATGTGATAGACAATCTTGCCAAGGAGACAGTTAGGAGAATGTTGAGGGGCCTACTTATAGAAAGTAAATAAAAGAATTTTTGGAGTTGTTTGTCTATCGAGGGCACCATTAAAAGAATTGTTAGTTGCTAAAGTTCTTGAATTAGTATGGTGTTGATAAAGAATGGAATAATAATGTTAGGATAGGTATAGTCAACGGTGATATAGGTCATTATTTATCAACTATGAATTAAGCCATCAATTAAGGCTGCAATTAGTAGGGTTACTTAGTATTGTTTCCTTTTTATTTTAGGCAAGCTTATTGTTAGGGATCTTTTATTATAGTTTCCTATTATTGTTTCATGCATGTGCTTATAGTTTCTTTTATATACAACCCTAGTTGTAGACTTTGCTTTTAGTTTGGTGAATTAATACGAATTATTAGTTTAGTTCCCTCTCTTTTTTTCTCTATTTCTTCGCTTTTCCCCTTCTACATAACTATTCCTACATGAAGTGGTATCAAAGTCTAGAGGTCTCACTGGCCTATTCTCAGAGCTTTGTCACTGGGGCCACTATCAACCTTGCCAAAAAAATTTTAGAGGCTGTTTTGTTCGGTTTTCTTCAATTTTGACCTCCCCACCATTATGCAACCTCCTGTAAGTGATTTTGAAGATATCCTATTTTGTTTTTTTAGGTTTTCAAGGTAGTTTTTGATAAATTATTCCAAGTTTCGTCCTTATGGTATTACTATCTTATGGCTTATACCTACTCTTATGTTGGAAGAGGTCACTATCATGAGAAAACACATTATTATAGGCATATGAAATTCAAAATTGGCCATTAAATGCTAGAACCTCCTTCCATCCAGGCCAGTCATATATTTCTAATTCCTATTTTGATTAGTGCTTAAGTGGTAGACAAAATAAGAGTTTCAGATGCAAAATTTAGGATGATATTCTCAATATGAAGATGAGCATTCAAGTGCAAAACATCAAGCCTCATCTTATTATGGTCAGACATACTTTTCTACTAACTTTTTTGACCTCTATTATTATAATCATTGTGGCTCTTATTACTCTTATACAGAAGATAAGATCATGGTCGATTTGTTTCTGAATTTGAATAAGAAAAATATCCTTAAGATTGTGACACAATAGAGGAAGCTACCAAAGAGTAGCTCAATGATGTCATTATAGTACAATCCTTAGATTGCTTATCTAATATTGATGATGATGGAAATATTATTATGGTAAATTCTGAAGAGCATTTCAAAGCAAAGTTAGAGTGTAAAGAGGAGGAAGTTTTTGAAGAGCATTCAGAAGAAAAGTTAAAATCCAAGAAAGATGAAAGTATTCATTTTTCAAGGACACAAGTTGAAGAAAATGATGTTTTGACAGATGATGAAGTAGAGAAAGTTAAACCCTAGGTTTCAGAAGTTCACATTCAAGATTAACCAATTGAAGTGATATGCAAAGTTGAATTTTCTATAGATTTATTTTGTTAATGTTTTGCTAATTCACTATCATTCATCTGGTCTATATTGTTTTGAGCTGAGTAGAATCAGTGTTGATTGGAGAAAAAATTACCTTTTTTCTTACTGACAAAAAATGTGAGATATGCTTAAAGCAGAATCAATAATTGGAGGGTCATGCTAGTAGGGGTTGCCTTCCACCCTTCCATCTTTCTTTTCTTCCATCAATAATTGGAGGGTCATGCAATAATTCCTGTGTCATTATCTTACTCTTTACATACTTGTTTTTCATTACAATATGTGGATGTATGAAATAATATCATAACTTATCTACTAATAACTTGTCTTACAGTTGGTTATCAGTATAGAAATTCCAGAAAATCGAAGGTGGATGTATAATAGGTTAAATGAGAAGAAGTCAGGAATATTGGATGATTTTGTGGATGGAGTTGTTGAGTTCATTCGTTTTGCTACTAGTCAAAGCAGAAATGAAATAACCGATTTCATTAGGTGCCCTTGTATAAAATGCAAGTGTCAGTCATACAAGACAGTGGATGATGTTAAAGTTCATTTGTTTAGCAAGGGATTCATGCCAAATTATTATTGGTGGACAGCCCATGGAGAAGTATCACCACAAATGATGTCAATTATTGGTGAAAATTCGTACTATGGTGAAGATGGACAGAGGGAAGAATACAATGTCTATCATCAAATGATTATGGATGCAGCCGGACCTGAAATTGGTGCTCAATTAGAATTTGGTGAAGCCGTAATTGAAAATGTGGAGGAGGATCCAAATCCAGTCGCTCAGAGATTTTATGACATGTTGGCTTCTTCACAAGCACCATTGTGGGAGGGATGCGAGACTCAGTCAGAGTTGTCAATGTCACTGTGGGTTATGAGTTTGAAGTCAGATTATAATATGTCCCAAGGTTGTTTTAATCGAATGGTTAAGGGTATTGGCAGTGCATTACCAAATGAAAAGCGTATGCCGGATAACCTTTATTATGCAAAGAAGAATGTCTCACAGCTTGGGAAGGGATGTGTTAAAATTGACTGTTGTCCAAAAGGTTGCATGTTATTTTACAAAAATGATGAGCAGTTGACACATTGCACATTTTGTGAGGAAGAACGATATAAAACTACTAGATGAAAGGGCAACTCAAAATAAATTCCTAAATCCCGGATGTGGTATTTTCCTATCGTTCCAAGACTCCAAAGGTTGTATTCATCAATGTCCACTGCTGGTCATATGAGATGGCACAATAAGAACCAGAGAGAGGATGGTGTATTGTATCATCCATCTGATGGAGAGGCATGGAAACATTTTGATAGAGTCTATCCAGAACTTTCAAATGATCCTCGCAGTGTGAGATTAGGGCTATGCACTGATGGATTTAATCCACACGGGCAATCTGGTAAAACATATTTGTGTTGGCCTATGATTTTAACTCCATATAATCTTCCCCTATGGATGTGTATAAAGAGAGAATTTATGTTTTTGACAATCATAATTCCGGGTCCATCAAATCCGAAGAGTAAGATAGATGTTTATATGGAGCCGCTCATAGATGATTTGAAGATTTTGTGGAATCAAGGCATTGTAACTTATGATGTATCCTTAAAGCAAAATTTTATGATGAAGGCAGCATTGATGTGGACTATAAATGACTTCCCTGCTTATGGAATGTTATCAGGTTGGTCAACTGCAGGAAAGCTTAGTTGCCCAATTTGTATGAATCAGTCGAAAGCGTTTTATCTTAAACACAGTTGTAAGGTAACATTCTTTGATTGTCACCGTAAGTTTCTTCCACTTAATCATCCTTACAGGAAGAATAAAAATTCATTCAAGAAGCGTTGCAAGGAACACTCTCCCATTCCAAAACGGTTTAGTGTTGAAGAGATATGGGATATAGTTAGATAAATACCTACCATCCAAGAATCTCAAGGAACCCATCTACCCGGGAGTAGTAGGGATCATAATTGGACAAAACAAAGTATACTTTGGAGTTTACCATATTGGAAAACACAACTTCTGCCTCACAATATAGATGTGATGCACACAGAGAGAAATGTGTTTATGAACATATTTAATACAGTAATGGACATAAAAGGTAAGACAAAAGATACATGTCAAGCCAGACTTGATATGGATGAAATTTACAGACGTAAGCAACTTGAGATGCAAAAAATTGGCCATGATAAGTACATAAAGCCCAAAGCAAAATATACTTTGAGTAAATCACAACGGTTAGCAATATGTGAGTGGGTAAAAGATTTGAAGTTGCCAGATGGATATGCATCCAATTTGGCTAGGTGTGTGGATATGAAGGAGGCAAAGTTGCATGGTATGAAAAGTCATGATTGCCATGTGTTTATGCAACGCTTGTTGCCCATTTCATTTGACGCATTACCGAGGCCTATTTGGAATCCACTTGTTGAACTTAGCTTATTTTTTAGGGATTTGACCTCTACAATGTTAAAGATAGATCACTTGAGGAGTATGGAGGAAAATATTCCAATTATATTGTGCAAACTTGAACAGATATTTCCTCTAAGCTTCTTTGATTCAATGGAGCATCTTCCTATCCATTTGCCTTATGAAGCTCAGATTGGAGGTCCAGTTCAATATCGATGGATGTACCCTTTTGAAAGGTGTGTGTCTATTTGCCTAAGTAATTTACTTTATGTAATTGATATATGATTTACACTACCTAATGACTTTATTGATTATTGTTTAGGTTTTTGCGAACTTTAAAAGAAAAAGTCAAAAATAAAGCTCGGGTGGAAGGGTCTATATGTGAAGTGTATTTAGTAGAGGAAATGTCAACATTTGCTTCTTATTATTATCCCTCGGATGTATGTTCAAGAAGGACTAGAATGTCACGTAATGATGGAGGTGAAAGTTCTTCCTCTCACACACCTATGTCAATTTTCAACTATCCTGGACATGGCAGTGGGAAATCTCAATATGTGTTCCTTGATGATCATGACATGAGAGTTGCCATTTTGTATATTCTTAATAACTGCGAAGAGGTTCAGCCTTACTTAGAGTAAGTGCAAATATAAATTTTACACATAAATCATTGTGCACGTGCTGTTATATTCAAAGCCAACTTCAAAATTCATTTATATTATATTTTATAGGATGTACACTGAATTTTTAAAGGAGCTAGTTCCTAATATATCAGAATCTAAAATTGACTCTGAGATTGCTTCCAATTTTCCTATGTGGTTTAGAGAATATGTAAATATTTTACTTAATTATGAATTTTTTCTTGACTCATATGGTATATAAGATAACATCTCTTTTGAATTAGGTGGAAAACCCAACAAATAATATTCAAGATCATATTTTACAAGGTTTAGCTTGGGGTCCACTTACAAAAGGTTGAATCATGGCTAATATATATAATCAATGGATATAGGTTTCATACTCTTAATCATAGCGAAGGTAAGCAAGATTTAAATTATGGTGTATGTGTACGAGGCACTAATGGACAAATAGAAGATGACTTCTATGGGATATTGATTGATATTTTTGAAGTAAGTTTCATTGGTTGGCCTATCAAAAGAGTAGTTCTTTTTAAGTGTCAGTGGTTTGACAATACTCTAAATCAAGGTACAAAGGTACATCACCAATATAGACTTGTTGAAGTAAAGCAATCGAGAAGATACAATCGGGCATACAATCTTTTTATACTTGCACAACAAGCTGAACAAGTGTATTATACACCATATCCAGAGGGTCATAAGGGTTGGTTGGGTGTTATTAAAATAAAGGCACGTAGTACAATAAATGCTCCTACTGCTCAACAAACTGAAAGAGATGTTCTATATCAACATGAAGTTCAAGATTTTCCAATGATACAAGTTGACACAGATGTATATGAAGATTCACTTGTAGATAGAGATGGTGATGTAGAGGAAATTGGTGCGGACATGATTAACCAAGTAGAAGTAGATATGTCAAGTGAAGATGTTTATGCTTCTTCAGATAGCGAGCGTGAATTTAGTGATTCAGAATCATCAGTTTACTAGTTTAGGTTAGATTATAATATATTGTAATGACCTTATTATAATAATAAATGGAGTTTTCAGTACTGTTATTTTCATAATTTGTATTAATTATGAATTTTTTTTTTAATTTACAGATGTCTGACACAGCTCGAGGACGTGGTCGAGCCACTAGGGCTCGTGGGAGAGGACGTGGTAGAGTGACTTATTCCACTCCCACTGAAGATGATTCCACCCAATCCACCCCAGTCAATCAAGGATCATCAGCACCATCTTCATCCACACAGCCTTCTCCTGCCACATTAGGTACTCAGGCACCTTTATCCGCTCAGCCTGATGACCCACATGATGAGAGGGTTTTGATTGCTCCAGGAAATGTCCATTTTGAGTAAGTCAACTGTGTTTATTAGCATGTTAGTTTGTATAATTAATTTGGGAATTTATACTAACTTATATTTTTTTTTTGAAATAAGATTTGACATTACTATAGGACCATCAGATATTATTGCTGGTGCCATTAGATCTTACTTCATTGGACCTTGGACATGTTGGAGTGAGGTCCCTGAGCGTGAGAAGACTGTATGGTTTACAAAATTTCGGGTAAGTTTATTTTTTAAGCATATTTTAACTAACTAGTATGCAAGTGCAATTTATAATTATTAACTAACTAGTTCTTTTATTTGCAGGAAACATATAGATGGCTTCCTGCTCATGATCATACAGTTAGGAGGATTTTTTACCATAAGGGTCAAAAATGCCTCAAAAACCTTATGAACAAACTCAGAGCGGGAAAGGGAAAAACCAATTGGGTGCATCCATCTGTTAAGGAGCAGTTGAATCAAAAATGGAGGAGTCCCTAGTGGCTAGAGAAGAGTAGCAAAGCCAAGCACAATCGATCAGTGGATGCAGGTGCTTCATCATATACTGGTGGGTCGATCTCTACAGTTGAGCATAGAAAGAGATTGGTATAATTTTATGGCAATTTTATTTAATTTTAATTTTTCGTGTTATTTTGTTTCACATGTATTAACATTTTAATAATGAATTTGTCGTAGAAAGATGACCTGCATAGAGAGCCTACTGCTTTCGAGATTATGGAGCAAACCAAGAAGTTAAAGGATGGACAGTGGTCTTGTCAGAAGGCTGAACGTATTGCTGTATGTACATAATTTTTAATATGTAAGGTTAAATATATATCTTTTTATGTTCAACTTGTCATTTATACCATTAATTTCAAATGTGCTGACTGAGTATCACCGGCGTCGGGTTCAGCCCACAGAGAGTGTGGGAGAGAGTTCATTAGCATCTGATAATACTCTCTACCTAGACGTTGTCGGAGGTTCAGGACATAAGGGCAACGTCTTTGGGATGGGTGAGCTAGGCCCTATTTTGCTCACTTCAACACGTCCTGCATCATCTTCACAGGCACCTGATAGTGCAGAGTTGGTCCAGTTAAGGGCCAAGGTTGCTGCCCTTTCTATGGAGCTCATGGGAAAGGATGCTGTTATTAGTGAAATCACCGATCGCCTCCACGAAACTGAGAGGGCGACACGGTTTTTATTTCAGCACCTTGGAGTTCCGACTCTTCCAAGTGCCACTTCAGTGCCAGATCACCAGCCTTCTGA
Source organism: Gleditsia sinensis (assembly GCA_037074535.1). NCBI lineage: Eukaryota > Viridiplantae > Streptophyta > Magnoliopsida > Fabales > Fabaceae > Gleditsia > Gleditsia sinensis. The sequence continues at coordinate 24,830,494 of CM073464.1, read as the reverse complement.
TCCTTCAGTTCATAACCAGCAGTGTGACCCATCACATGAGACCCAGCCAGCTCCTCCTGAACATCAGAATAATGCGGATGTTGCTAATGATCCGTCTTAAAATAAACTTTAGTTGTATATATTTAATTTGAACAATGTCTAATCAATTTGTTTAAGTTATTTTATAACATTTTTTGATTATTAATTGAATTCTTACATTTATAGCATTGGAACTGATTTGTTGGATTGTTGACTCTGCTCTGAATTGGTGATTCTGTTCTGAATTGTTTTTGAAATTGAAATTAGGGAAATACAAAAAATAAATGAATTATTTCAAGATTTTCACTTAAATTTGCGACCGAATTTTCAAATTTGCAACCGATTATTATAGTGACAAAATTTGTGACTGCATAATCGGTCGTAATATATGCGTGTTTTAGGAAAAACGAAAAAGAGATTTCGTTGTAATAGAGACCGATTTGCGATCGATAATTGTAGTGACAAAATTTACGACTGCATAATTGGTCGCAATATATGCGTGTTTCAGAAAAAAAGTTAAACAGATTTATTTGAAATTACGACCGATTTGGCACTTCATATTCGGTCGCAAAATGTGGCCACGCTCGTTTATCGGTTGCAAAAAGAGTTGCGACCAGCATTCCTGCAACCCCAGTTAATCGGTCGCAATTCGGACTCCAAATTTGTTGCGACCGATAATAGATTTTTTGAGACCTATTATTTCGGTCGCAATATAACATTTTTTTGGTAGTGATCATTTTTAAGCAAATAAAAATATATTTGTTTATAGTAAAATATTATTATTTAAAAATAAAAATTATGGGATGTTACAGGTTGCATGAGAGCCTCAGTGGAATCCCAGCTTACTCTTGCATTCCTACATAGACTAGTGATTAGACTTGGTGCAAAAAGGGAGCTGCCTCGAGAATTAATGCAACCTAGAATCTGTCTGTGGATAATTTTCCCCAATTGAGCTTGATTTATGGCTAGAAAATGAAAAATAAAAATTTCCTTAGAAACCCTAGAAAACTTCCAATTAATCCAAATCAATTCCTAAAAAAGTTGCTTAATCCTATAAAAGAAGATGGAAAATCACCTAATTCAAGTAAGAAAACATAATTGGAGGTTATTAAGGTTGATTGAATGTAGGGAATTGTTTTTGGAGGTGAAGGGGAGTGCAAAATTTCATGTTGGGAATGAAGAGGTCGTGGGCATCTTATAGAGAGCACGGCGGTGCTCTGTGTAAATGCTGCAGCACTCGCCTAATCTAAGCGATGGGCGCCGCGTCGCTATGAGTCTACAGGTCATTTTTTCCATTTTTTTTAAATAAAAGAAATCAAATTATGAAAAAGAAGAAGAAGAAGAAGAAGAATTGTTGTTGAGTTGCCTCCCAACCAGCGCCTTTGTTTAATGTTGTTGGCTCAACATAAACTCATAAAATTAAGGAGGATCTTCAAGAGTTGTCCATTGTGGTTCCTCTTGCTAAAATCCTTCATAATATGGTTTAAGCTTATGCCCATTGACTTTGAAGTTATTTTGATTATCCATGCTTTTTATTTCCACTACACCATGAAAAAAAAATATCAGTAACAATAAATGATCCCTCCCATCTAGAACGAAACTTACTGGGAACAATCAAAGCCTGGAATTATAGAGGAGGACTTTCTGTCCTTTAGTGAACTCCTTACGTGAAATCATACGATTGTGTCAGAGTTTAGTTTTGGCCTTATAGATATTTGCATTTTCATAGGCCTCATTTCTAATTTCCTCTAATTCCTAAAACTGTAATTTCCTGTATTCTCCACTTTCTTCTAGACTCATGTTAAATTTATTTATAGCCGAAAATGCTTTATGTTCTAATTCAAATGGAAGATGACAAGTTTTTTCCAAATACTAACCTGCATGGAGACATACCAATTGGGGTCTTATAGGCTGTTCTGTATGCCTAGAAAGCATAATTTAATATGAGACTCCAATCCCTGCAGTTGGGATTTATTGTCTTGCTAATGATATTTTTTATTTCATTGTTGGATACATCAACTTGCCCATTGGTCTAGATAATTTATGAGTGACATTATATTTCTTTAATAAGGCTTCAATAATCCTATTACAAAAATGTGTTCCCCTCTAACTTATCAAAGCTCTTGGAATCCTAAATCTTGAGAAAATATGGGATTTAATGAATTTTGCAACCACGTTGGAATCACCAGTCCTAGTAGGTTTAGCTTCCATCCACTTTGAGACATAATCTACAACTAGCAAAATATAATTATATCCAGATGATAAAGGAAAAAGTCCCATGAAATCAATGCCCCAAACATAAAAAATTTCACAAAATAATAGTGGTGTTTGAGGCATCTCATTTTTTCTAGATATATTACTTATTTTTTGACAATTATTACATGACTTACAAAAATGATATGAATCTTTGAATAGAGTAGGGCAGTAAAAACTGTAGTCTAATACTTTCTTTGCTATCCTTTTGCCCCAAAGTGTCCTTTACATGCATAAGAGTGGTAAAAGGTTAGAATTGATAAAACTTCAGAGTCAAGAATACAACTTATAATTTGATATGAGCATTGCTTCTATAGGTAGGGATCATCCTATATGTAATATTTGGCATCACTCTTGATCTTGTTTTTGGCTGCCCTAGTCAAAAGAGGAAGTAACTGATCAGTAGCCAAATAATTTACAATGTTTACATACCATGGCATATGAACTGAAATTGAAAATAAACTTTCATATGGGAGTGATTCTTCATTTTTCAGTTTCTCCTCCACATGTGTCAGGTGGCTTAGGTGATCTGCCATATTATTTTCAAACCCTTTCTTGTCTTTGATTTCTAAATCAAATTCTGTAAGCAGTAACACCCATTTGATTATCCTGGGTTTAAGCTCCTTTTTCATCACTAAGTACCTTAAAGCTGCATGGTTAGTTAAAACAATAATTTTAGTGCATATTAAATATGATCTAAATTTTCCTAATGCAAATACTACAGCTAAGAACTCTTTTTTAGTGGTGGTATAATTCTTCTGGGCATCATTCAGTATTCTAGAGGCATAATATATCACATGGGATGCGTTTCTAACTCTTTGGCCAAGTATTGCACCAATTGCATGATCACTAGCATGACACATAATTTTAGAATGGAGGTTCTAGTCTGGTGCTTGGATGATAGGAGCTGAAATCAAACATTCTTTGAATTTGTCAAAAGCTTCCCTGCAGTCTTTATCAAATTCAAAAGAGACATCTTTTTGAAGCAATTTGCACATGAGTGCTGCTTTCTTGGAAAAGTCCTTTATGAATCTTCTATAAAAACCTACATGGCCAAGAAAAGAATGAACTTCCCACACACAAGTAGCATAAGGTAGAATTTATATAATATCAATTTTTGCTTTATCTACCTCTATTCCCCTTTTGGAGACAACATGGCCTAAAACTATACCTTGTGAAACCATAAAATGACATTTTTCATAATTTAAAACAAGGTTAGTTTCTTGACATCTTTTCAAAATTAATGAAAGGTTATGCAAACAATCATCTAATGAATCCCTATAAACTAAAAAATCATCCATAAATACCTCAATAAAGTTTTCAAGGTAATCTAAGAATATGCTAACCATACACCTTTGAAAAGTGGCAAAGGCATTACAAAGCCTAAATGACATGCGCCTATATGCGAATGTCCCAAATGGACAAGTGAAGGTTGTCTTTTTCTAGTCTGCAGGAGCAATTGCAATTTGAAAATAGCTTGAATAACCATCAAGAAAACAATAGTAAGGTTTACCAGATAACCTTTCCAGCATTTGATGAATAAAAGGTAAAGGAAAATGGTCTTTTCGGGTTATAAAAATTAATTTTCTATAATATATACAAACCTTCCACCCATTTTGAATCCTGGTGGGTACCAATTCCTTCTTCTGATTTTTTATCACAGTTATTCCTATTTTCTTGGGAACCACTTGTACTGGGCTCACCCAATAACTGTCTGAAATAAGGTATATTACTCCAACCTCCAACAGTTTAAGAATTTCCTTCTTTACTACATCTATCATAAGTGGATTTAGCCTTCTTCGGGACTGTGTAGATGGTTTAGCTCTTTCCTCTATTAATATTATGTGCATACATATGGAAGGGCTTATCCCTTTAAGATCAGTTATGGTCCATCCTATTGTAGTTTTGTGCTCTTTAAGAACTTGAATTAATTTCTCCTCTTAATCAACTTTGAGCTTGTTGAAGATAATAATAGGAAGTGTTTCTCCTTCCCTCAAAAATAAATATTTGAGGTGATCAGGAACTAGCTTCAATTCAGGAGCCTGCACAACAGAAGGTAGAAGAATAATATTAGAAATTGGTAATTCCATATAAAAAACATTACCTATTGGTGGTCCTTTTGAAAAACCATTTAGTGCAGCCAGTTCCTTTTTTGTTTCTTCATCCAAATCTATCTCACCATCATCTTCTTCTATGGATTTGGTCATAATCACTTCTAGTTTATCCTTTCCATCTAATTCAAACATATAATGTGCTAAGGAATCAAAGACATCAATAGAAAAAACAGGAGTATCATCACCTAGGTGTTTCATGGCTTCATACATATTAAATTTTATTACTTCACCATTGAATTCCATAGTAAGTGTGCCATTGTGAAAATATATCTTGGTTTTAAAGGTTTCCCAAAATGGTCTCCCTAATAATATTGGAGAGGTAAAATTCCCCTTTTCCATGTCAAGTACATAAAAATCTGCAAGGATAACCAAATCATCTACCCGTACCAAGACATCCTTAATTACTCTCTTAGGATATGCAGTGGACTTGTCTACTAATTGAATTACCACATTAGTAGAGTTCAATGGTCCTAATTTCAAGGAAGTATATATAGAATATGGCATGATATTTATGGAGGCTCCTAAATCTAACATAGCTTTTTCAACATGAGTATCCCTAGTTTTGCATGGAATAATAAACATACATGGATCCTTGCATTTAGTGGGGAGTTTTGTTTGTATCATAGCACATACATTTTGACTCATTTGAACCTTTTCAAATCCCTTCAATTTTTGCCTTCTTTTTTTAGTACATAGTTCTTTCAAGAACTTTGCATATCTTGGTACCTGTTTAATAACATCTAGAAAAGGAATATTGACTTCACATTTTCTGAAGGTTTCATATAAATAAGAAGTTTTCTCATGTTGCCTGTTTTCTTTAACAACTTCTGAAAAAGGAGGCACTACTTTATAATTTAAATTAGATGGAGACTTACCTGTAGGTGCTTCATTCTTCTTAATTGATTTTTCATGTTGCTTAGGAGAAAAGGGTGCTGGTGGATTTTCAATTTCCTTACCATTCCTTAAAACAATTGCACTAGCATTTTCTTTAGGATTCACCACAATTTAAGAAGGTAACTTACCTGAGTTTTGAGCATCCAATCGACTCACTATGGTTACTAACTGACCTATTTGAGTTGTCAGGTTCTGAATGCTAGCTCTTGTCTCTTGCTGAAATTGCTAAGAGTTATGCACAAAATTTTTCACAATATCTTCCAATGGATTACTTACCTAGTGATCCTGGGATGCATTCTGTTTAGGATAATAGGTTTGTTGATTTTGTTGAAAATTTTGTCCTATAGGCCTATTTTGTGCATTCCCATGTCTTAAATTGGGATGATCCACCCATCTAGAATTATATGTATTAGCATGAGAATTATGCCTCTTTGGTTGGCTAGGAAAACCTCCTACAACATTAGCTTGTTCTGTGGATTCCTCTTGATGTGTAGGACACATGTTAGTTAGATGTCCTGTCACTGAACATATTCCACATACTTTAACTTGCTGTGGTGTACCTATAGCCATTTGGCGCACAAGAGAAGTAAGTTTAGATATCAGTTGTTGAAGAGAAGTAGTACTTATCTCATGGGCATATCTTGGAGGATCATGCCTAATGCCAAATTGTTGGGAGTTGGCAGCCATATTTGATATCAAGACTCTGGCTGCTTCAAGAGTCTTGTCTGTTAGTGCTCCTTCACTAGCTGCACCTATCATGCTCCTATCTCCCTACAATAGACCTTCATAGAAATATTGAATTAGTAGCTGCTCATTAATTTGATGATGTAGGCAACTTGCACAAAGCTTTTTAAATCTCTCCCAATATTCATAAAGTGTCTCTCCATGCAATTGTCTAATGCCGCATATTTCTTTCCTGATATTAGCAGCTCTAGATATGGAAAAATATCGTTTTAGAACTATTCTCTTCATCTCATTCCATGTGATGATAGTGCCAGAGGATAGATAATAAAGCCAATCTTTGCCCAAGTTTCTTAATGAAAAAGGAAAAACCCTAAGTTTTATTTGGTCCTTAGTTACTCTTGGGGGCTTCATGTTGGTACATACCACATGGAATTCCTTCAAATGTTTATACGGGTCTTCACCTATAAGACCACAAAAATTAGGTAAGAGATGAATTAATCCAAATTTTAATTCAAAATTAACATTATCATCAAGATTAGGAAAAGTAATGCATAAGGGTTGCTGATGCAAATCAAGAGCTACAAGCTCCTTCAAAGTAGGGTGCCTAGCCATGATTACTTCCTCCTTTTCTTGATCAATGCCTTCTTGAAGTTCTCTTCTGTGCCTGTATACAGGTTTTCCAATATCTGGATTAAACTGTAAATCTTGAAAATTAGAAGAATGAGTCAAAGATATAAATCAAAATAAAAATCACAAAAAAGGTAATAGAGGTAGTCCCGAGCAATGGCGCCAAAATTTGGTGCGTACTGTCATAGGTACACCCAAATTGATACCTTACCTCTCAATTAACCTATAGTCATGGGAGTAAGGGTCGATCCCACAAAGACTAGTATGACCTTATGTGATTGAGATAAGGGAGATTTAATAATAGTAAATAACAAAGCAAACAATAATGAAAGTAATTAATAGAGTAATTAATGAGAGAGGCGTTGGTTTCAATCAATATCCACCGTTAAGAGATTGCATTGATTATTGACAATATCATCAATCTTAAATTGAATATCTACCATTGGGATTCTATCTTTGTTCCTCCTTAAGACTAGTAAATTAATAACATTCTCACCAATTAAACCCTAATTAATAAGATATCCTTTAGAACATCGGTAAAGTCTAACTTATTAATTGCATGAAGAATAAGAGAAACTGATAGAGCTAAATAAATATAAACACATCGGTTATATATAATTTAGTTGATCATTCATCATAGGGTTAATGATTTATAATTCAAAATTCTTAATCTTATTTGCTTTATGAATACAGTAATGAAAACTTTGTTCAAAACCCAATTCAGCAGTAGATTAAAATAGACAATATACTAGTAGGCCTTTCCTTGCAATTATATGAATAATCATTGAAAAGAGAAGAGTAGATCAATAATCAATACTCGGTTAAGATTGAACTAATAAAATCTATTCTAAATCTCACAATGCATAATGATCGCTTGAGGTTACAATCTTCCTTTACCAACTAAAAATAAATCAGCCATGCAGGGCCATAAGAAAATCTAAACAAGAATTAAAGAAGGTAATTAAGAGGTTGAATCATCTTTGATGCTTCCTTTCTTCCCTTTTTATAGATTGGCTTCTCCTCCTTGGAGTAGAATTATTTCTAGGTCAAAATCTATCTTGTCAAGCTTCAATTAGAGCTAAAAAGATCTAAATATTACAAATTCAACATTCTAGTGTAGCGGTGAGCACCACAGTGCTACGAAATGCAACTATCGGGGCACCGTAGTGCCTTGGTTAACGCTGCGGTGCTTTAGAAAATGACACTAGGGTGTTGCAGCACTTGATCTTTTTCGGGCTCGAACGTTACGACGCTCCAGATTCGCAGTGATGCGGCACCACACCCAGAAACTTCTAAATTTTTCCAAAATTCCGAACACAAAAGTTGTAGCTCTATGTCTCTTCTTTCCATAGCCTCTGGAATCACCTCAATGGAGTTTAAATGAGAGAGATATGCCTCAATTAGTGACGGAGGGTCGAAAATAAGATTTTTCCATATTTTCCTCTCTTTTTCTTCTTTATTATTCCTAAAACATAAAATAAAAAATAAAATAAAATACTATTTATTTCCTACTCAAATTAAATAAATAAAAATCTTAAAACAACAAAAGACATGCTTAATTTATAGCATGTCATTGCACTAAGAACTGTCTTGCATTTTACTAGTTGTGGTATAAACTTGGCCTTGGCATTTGTTGAGATTTATCTGCTCTTGGTTCAACTGAATGAATCATTTGGGATTACATGTTCTGTATGTGGTATAATTTCTTGAATGTTCATATTGACTCTTGTCACTAGATTAGCCTATTGCATTGCTTTTTCTAGTACTTTTTCTAGAGCATTGGAAATTATTGGATTTCTAGTTTAACTATATTGCTTTGCTCTTATTCTAATTGCACAAGAGCTAGGTTTGGAATTTTTGAATCTTAAATAGAATTCTGCTAGTCTGCATGATTTTGGATTAGGAATTGGCCTTGAATTTTCTAGGTTGCTGGATTTTTCCTTTCGATTACTGCTGAATTTATCTGGTTTAGGTTGGCATAAGGTACTATCTGAATTTGGTTTAGACTATTATTGTTGTTGGTTATAAACATTAAATTGCTGGTGCCTTGTTTTGGCTATCTTAACACTGGTTTGCCTAGATTTTTACTCTAATTTGCACTTGATTATTTTTTGGTGTCTTAGTTTAGCTAGTGTCAATTGCAAATAGTTAATTATTGATTTTGGTGTTTGGTTATCCCACCGCCATTACATTTTATCTTATATTATTACTTATGGCCCCCAAAAGAGCCAGAACTGGTCAAAGCACCTCCCAATCCCAACAATCACGTAGAGGATGAATTCAAACACCATCCCAACCTTCTCATCAAATAAATGAGTATGGTATAGTGTTCGTTAATGATACTCAATGGGCAAGATATGATATTCTAGTTAAACGGAGAATGCTGAGTACCTGTTATATGGATGAGGAGTGTTTGGAACAGTTACAACTTTTAACCGATGTTCGCTACTTAGTTGATCGAATTAGGTGGACCACAATTATTGGGCTTCATTACCCGGTGTAACAACTCCATTATATATATATATATCATTACCTTTATTTAACTCATAATAACATTCAATTAATTTAACTAAACATAATTAAGGTTTACACATCATTATTTAACAACATTCGTAAACAAATCAAACACATATATGTCTACATCTTATTCATCCATAATGACCAGTTCCGGGGATACGGGTGCAGGTGGTTACACCTTCACCGGAATCTTAGCCAACTCGAACACAAACACCTTATTAATTTTTGGGATCTACCCAACATAGAGTATGTAACATCCCTAATTTCATTTCTTTTATTGATAAAAGTACATAAATATTTAATTAAGGAAATAAAATTTATTAGACAATATTTTAGATATCTAAGGAAATATAATCCTTAGATATTCTTCACCTTATGTATATGCATAGAAAATGTTTCTAACATTAAGAGAACAAATAAAGAGGGAAAACCTAATAGGAAAGAAATTAGAAATAACATACTAAAGAGATGTAACATTCTTGGATAAGGAAGATAAATTTTTAGAAACAAGTAAAGTTCTTAAAATTTCAAGAACATTGGATTAGGGTAATTTTTCCTAATTCAAGAACTGGAGTTACTAAGTTTAAAATCTTTACCCATACATTGGGCTTTTACTTATGGACACTTCAAATAGAGTTTTTCCACTTCACATAAGTTTCTAGCAAGCCCATTGGATAACCTAAACAAGAAATAAAACATAGACTTGGACTAGGATATAGTAATTGGACCAATAGCCCAAAAATTATGAAAATGTAACCAAGCCCTCCAAGAAAAGTAGAATTTTATACAAGGAAAAAAAAAAAGGGAAGGAATAAGCCCATAATGGGTAGAAATAAGCCCAAATCCAAGAGAAAAAATAAAATAAAATAAATTAGATGATGATATAATAATAATAATAAAGATTAGTTTACATGGCATTAAGACAAAAATTTAGCAAGTGGTGTGATTCTACATTCATCATTTAGGCAAGTGGCATGATAATACAAGGCTTTAGGACAAAAACATCTATATCTTACACTCATAATTTTAGCAAGTGGTATGATAATACATGGCATTAGGAAAAAAACTTTCTTATTCCACACAAATAATATAACCAAATAATGGAGATTCAAGGGCTAGAAATTTGCCACCTAAAAAGGCAAACCTATCATACTTGTTTAAGACAAAAGAAAATGGAAATGAATCCCTAAATCAAAGGGACCTTGTCCCTTATCTTAAGAACATATCATCATAATTTTCAAAATGTAAATCTCCTTTTCCTATGCATATCTTGACTAAGGAAGAGGAAGACAAGAACATAAGTTGTTTGTTTTCCAAAAATTCAACAAAGTGTGTCCTAATTGTGATAAAGTAGACCCATGATCATGAAAGGTGTATTATTTGGTGGTCTATATAAGCAAAGCCCACCCCTACAACATTTTAATTTCGTCCAAGTGAGGAAGAGAGAGAAATAGAAGCAAGGTAAGTGAGGAAAGGAGAGAAAGAGAGGAGAAGAAAGGAAGGAAGAAGAAGGAGAAGTTTAGAAGGCTAAGTACTCAAGGTAAGTTACCTTAATCTCCACTTGAGTCCATTTTTCATCCTTGAGGTTCAAAAATTCACCCTCCTTCTCTTACCTAAGCTGCTAGAAAAGCTAAGGGAAGGAAGGAATCTTGCTACTTCTTTCAAGAGGAAACAAGAAAACTAATTCACTAAGTAAGCTAGGGAGATTCTTAGGTAAGTTTAACAATATTTCTTTTTGAAGAAAACTTTTGAAAATTATAATATTTATATGAGATTTTGATCTTAGAAATTTTATGATTGGTCATGATGTTGCTATCTCATGTTACATATTGATCTTGCATGTGATGTATGTTTGAATACTTAGGTTGGTGTAGATAGTTCTACATGGGTATGGCTATGGGTGGCAGAATTTTAAACTTCGGTGTTTTAATTTCTGGGAACAATTTATAAGGAATTAACATAAATGGTTAACATATGAATTATAGATATATGTGTCATGGATTTTTAGCCACTGGAATCATTCAATGGAGAGTTCATATGAGGAAGATATGTTCCAATTAGTAAGCAAAGGTCAGAAAATGGTTCATCAGGGAAGAATATGTTAGGATAACTTTTGTGTTTTAATTTCTGGGAATTATCTATAGGGAATTAAAATACATAGTTAACATAAGAATTAAAGATATATGTGTCACGGATTTTTAGCCACTAGAATCATTCAATTTGGAGTCCATATGAGGTAGATATGGTCCGATTAGTAGTCAAAGGTCAGAAAATGGTTCATCAGGGAAGAATATGTTAGGACTGCTTCTGTATTTTAATTTCTAGAAATTATCTGTATGGAATTAAAATAAATGGTTAACATACAAATTATATCTATGTGTGTCATGGATATTTAGGCACTGGAATAATTCAATTTGGAGTCCATATGTGGTAGATATAGTCCGATTAGTTAGAAAACGTCAGAAAATGGTTCATCAGGGAAAAATATGTTAGGATAGCTTCTGTGTTTTAATTTTTGGAAATTATATGTAGGGAATTAAAATAAATGGTTAACATAAGAATTAAAGATACATGTATCACGGATTTTTAGCCACTGGAATCATTCAATGTGGAGTCCATATGAGGTAGATATGGTCCGATTAGTAGTCAAAGGTCAGAAAATGGTTCATCAGGGAAGAATATGTTTGGACAGCTTTTGTATTTTAATTTCTGAGAATTATATATATGGAATTAAAATAAATGGTTAACATAAGAATTATATCTATGTGTGTCATGGATTTTTAGCCACTGGAATCATTCCATTTGGAGTCCATATGAGGAAGCTATGAGCTTATTAGTAGTCAAAGGTCAGAAAATGGTTCATCAGGGAAGAATATGTTAGGACAGCTTTTGTATTTTAATTTCTGGGAATTATCTGTATAGAATTAAAATAAATGACTAACATAAGAATCATAGATATGTGTGTCACGGATTTGTAGCCACTGGAATCACTCAAGTTGGAGTCCATATGAGGTAGATATGGTCCGATTAGTAGGTAGAGGGCAGAACCTATTCGAGAAGAAATAACCTATACATTTAGGGAGTAATATCACCTTGATTTCTTAATATTTCACTACAATGTTCAACATAATAGTTTTAGATAATTGTTTTATCTTGAAATTGACACCAAGATCACCTACATCAGAGTTAAATTGAGGGCGTTATGCTCTGATTAGTAAGAGAAGGTTAGATAGGATGAAAACTTGCATCAAGAAAATAAAGAAATAAAATTAGTATTTAAAAAAGAAGATAAATCTTAATAAATGACTAGTATAGCCATAGCCATTGCCATTGTATGAAATTCTTACCATCTTAAGTGTGAAATTTTGACATGGAAATATTTTATAAAGTGATATTTGAAATGGTTATGTTCATGGCATGATTACCAATAACTTTTGGTAATAATTATATTTTGATGAACATACTTGTTATTGAAAGCATATTTTTGGCTATCATTGTGAAAAGAAAAGAAATGAGCATGGTCACATGGCAATCCATGTGGTGCACCAGTAGGGAATGCCCTACCAACGGTTATGATCATGTTAATGAGAAAAGAAAGAGAAAGTGGGCCATGTCGGACGGAGCGAGAAAAGCCTGTACCGGAGAGTAGAAGATACTCACCCTGACTGGGGTAGCTTGAAATGAGAATAAGTTAATAGCCATCATATGTTATTCTGAAAATAATTAATCCTGTCATACATATCATTATTGTATGATTCTTATGTGCGTAGATATAATGCATTCATGTGACCAAAGATATTTTTTGTAGTCTATACAGCTGAACATGACATGATGAACTATATTGATGGCAAACTATGATTTATTGTTGAACTTACTGAGATTTAATTCTCACTATATTTCCGTATCATTTTTAGAAGAATAAATATGCAGATTTTCTCTATGACACTTATTATTTCTGTACGTTGGATCGAGGTGCCCTACCTTGGGCAACTTCTAGTTATTTCAGATGTATCTGTCGTAGATGTGACTGAGATTCCGGTGGACGTACCACCCGCACCAGTGTCCCCGGAAGTAGTCGACATAGATGATTAAAGCTAATATGTATCTTTGTACAAATGTTTGTAAAATAATGGTGTGTAGTTTGTAAAATAATGGTGTGTATGGAAACTCAGTATTGTATCACTGTTAATAATAATTATGCTTGGTTAAAGTGATTATTATTACGAGTTAAGTGGTTAGAATTAAAGTAGTAATAACTTCATGGAATTTTTACAAATATATAAAAAAAAATTTACATTTACATAAATGGAGTTGTTACAGAGTAACTCGATCCAATGTACACTACGAGCCAAAGCCAAAGAAAAATCTACAAAACTAGTTTTTCTGAACATGATATGGAAATATAGTGAGAATTAAATCCCAATAGGTTCAACAATAAATCACAATTATCATCAATATATATCATCATGTCATGTTCATTTGTATAAGCTACAGCAAATATCTTAGGTCATATGAATGCACTTTATCTATGCACATGAAAATCATACAGTAATGACATGTATGGCATGGATAACTATTTTTAGATTACCATATGATGACTATCAACTTATTTTCATATCAAGTTACCCCAGTCAGGGTGAGTACTTTCTACTCTCTAATACGGGCTTTTCTCGCTCTGTCAGACATGACACACTTTCTCTCTTTTTTTCTCATTAATATAACCATAGCCTTTGGTAGGGCGTTCCCTACTGGTGCACCATATAGACCACCATATGACTATGCTTATTTCTTTTCTTTTCTTTTCTTTTCTCATCAATAGCCAAAAATATGATTTCAATAACAAGTATATTCATTATACTCACGTGCCATAATTTTTTATCAAAATATAATCATTACCAAAAATCATTGGTAATCATGACATGAACATAATTATTTCAAATATCACTTTATAAAATATTTCCATGTCAAATATACACACTTAAAATGGTACGAAGTTCATGCAATGGCAATAGCTATGGCATACACTAGTCATTTATTATTTTCATTGATAAGATTCTTCTTTTTTAAATATTATTTGTATCTCTTCATTTTCTTTATGCTTTGCCTTTAGTCACTTTCCTCCTACTTATATCATTTCCAAAACATGTTCTCACAAATTTAATACAACATTCTTCTTTAATTTGGTTTCTATTAATATCCTATAGTTAATGAGGTTCATTTATGGTATAAAAATGTTGAAAATAAGTTATACTAGCTTCTAACATAGCCTAAACGTATCCTATAACATGGCTTGGCCATTTTCTATAAAAAAAAGCCATGCTTTAGGCTTCAAAATGGAATTTCCAGGAAAGAACACGGCCATGTTCTATGATGTGTTATTCCTTAATGCAGGTTTTCATGCTACCTAACCTTTTCTCACTAAATAGAGCATAACTCCTTCATTTTAACTCCGACTTAGGTGATCGTGGTGTCTATTTAAAGATAAAACAATTATCTAAAACTATTATGTTGAACATTTTAGTGAATTATTAAGGCATCTTGGTGATATTACTCCCTTAAATTAAACGTTATTCCTTCTCAGGTAGGTTCTGACATTTACTTACTAATTAGACTATAAGTCCCTCATATGAACTCCAAATTGAGTGATTCCAATAGCCAAATTTTCGTGAGACATATATCTATATTTTTCATGTTAACTAGTTATTTTAATTCCCTACATAAATTTCCCAAAAATTCAAACACAGAATCTTTCTTAACAGATTCTTCCCTTGTGAACCATTTTCGGATCACATATAACATGATATAGCAACATCCATGGCCAATCATCTAGGTAAAAAATATAGTAAATTTCATCAAATTTCTAGGATCAAAATGCCATATAAATTTTTCTAATTTCAAAGCTTTTCTTAAAAAAACTTGTTAAACCTACCTAAAGATCTCCTTAGTTCACTTAGTGAATTCTTTTTCTTGTTTCCTCTTGAAGGAAGTAGTAAGATTCCTCACTTTTCTTAGCTTTTCTAGCAGCTTAAATAAGAGAAAGAGGGTGAGTTTTTGAACCCCAAGAATGAAGAAGAAAGATAGATTCAAGTGGAGATTAAGCTAACTTATCTTGAATACTTAGTCCTCTAAAGTTCTCCTTCCTTTTTCTTCCTTTCTTCTCCTCTCTTTCTCTCCTTTCCTCACTCTACTTTTCTTATGTTTTTCCTCTCCCTCACTTGGACGAAATTTTAATGTTATAAGGGTGGGTTTTTCTTAAATAAACTATCATGTGGTTCACCTTTCATAACCATGGGTCTACCTTATCACAATTAGGATGCACTTGGTTGTTTTTTTTGGAGAAAAACAACTCTTGTTCTTGTCTTCCTCTCCCTTAGTCAAGATATGCATAGAAAAAGGATATTTGTATTTTGAAACTTATGTTAAAATGTTCTTAATACAAGGGACAAGGTCCCTTTGATTTAGGGATTTATTTCCTTTTTCTTTTGTCTTAATCAAGTATGATAGGTTTGCCTTTTTAGGTGGCAAATTTCCAACCCTTAAATCTCCCTTGCTTGGCTAAAATTATTTGTGTAGGATAAGGATGTTTTGTCATAATGCTATGTATTATTACCCACTTGTTGAAATCATAAATATAGGATATAGATGTTTTGTCCTAAAACCATGTATTATTACCTACTTGTTGAAATTATGAATGTAGGATATAGATGTTTTATCTTAATGCCATGTGACCTAATCTTGATTATTATTACACTACTATTTTCTCACATGATTCTTGTTTTTTTTTCTTGGGTTTGGGCTCATTCTTACACATTTATTTTGCTTTGGAAAAAATTATACCTTTCGTGAAGGGCTTTGTCACATTTTCATGATTTTTGGGCTATTGGTCCACCTTTAATATCCCACTCCAAGTCTATGTTTTATTTCTTACTTGGGCATTCCTATTGGCTTGCTAGAAATTCATTGATAAAGACAAAATTCGAGTGTTTATTGGTTATATTTTATCCCCTAATTAGTAGTAAACTTGTGATTATTTCCTTGAATTTGGTTATGCTTTGCTCTAGATACTGTTTTGGTTTGTTTTATTCTTGTAGGTGAGCAAAAGAGGCCAAGAAGCAAGGGAAAACAATCATGAGAGGAGCCATATGGACTTGGAATATGCTAAGGAGGAAGCAAGGATGCAACACACCAAAAATTGGTAAGAAAGGAGCATGGCAGTCCCTAACACGGCCAGGCTGTGCTAGGTGTGCATGAAGCACGACCAAGCCATGCTCTGGGCGAAAGATGCAAAAACTTCCTAAAATCCAGCTCTTAGCACAACCAGGTCGTGTCCTAGAACACGGCCGTGCTTCGGGTACATACATCACGTGATTTTTAGGATTTTTGACTGCCAAGTTGATACATATGCATTGGGAAACGCATGGGAACATATTCAGACTTAGAGAGACACCTTAGACTCAGTTTTTAGGCTTAAGAAACACTCTTAGATTATATATATGCTTAGATCATTGTTGATTTTATGTTCTAGAGTAGAATTTACAGCATTGGAAGGTTGTATTTCATTTTTACTTTTCTGCAAACCAGGTTACATCTTTCTACTTTAGTTCTCTACTTCTACTTCTACTCCTTCTCTTTAGATTGTACTAAACTTGAATGAATTGTTTAATGGAATTGAATTTGATTTTTGTTTATATGATGTGAGAGTAAATTTGATGTAGGGTTTTGGTAAACCCACTTGTGATATGATGATACTATGTTGTTGAGTTGAATGTTGGAACCCTAATTGTGATACTTCTAGATTAATTAGGATTAACTATTATATGCATGAATAAGAGTTGGTAGAATGCCTGATCATCAATCTATCACGTCTTAGGTTTTTAATTGATGAACTGAAAGGTAAAAATTAATACCAGAACTTAATAGTTAATTAGGGATATCTTAATCACGAAAGTAGTTTAAGATTCTCTAGGAATGAATCAATTAGTGGGTAAGAGAAAACCGATTAATTGACTTTTATGGTTGGCATAGAACTTAATGAACCTAGGTTAAACTAAGAACTATGAAAGTAGGCAATTTGATTAACATAGGTACGATTAGTAATGCTTGAAAGAGATTGCTAGTTAATTAAGGCTAAACCATCCTCAACTAATCTAGATAATTGCAATTAGAGGTACAAATTGGATGTTGAATATCATAAGTGTGGTGAACCCTAACCCTAGGCTTTAGTTAATTGAATCCTTAATTTATTTAATTGTGACAAACTCTCCCTTAAATTACATTGATTTAGATAGCATATTTCACATCATTCTAGTAATTGACATTGTTCTCTACTGGATACGACCCGTACTCGCCGGATTAGCTACAGCTACACCGTGCGCTTGCGGTAATTAGTAAAATACACACAAGTTTTTGGCACCATTGCCGGGAAACAATTGTCAATATTAGATATATTGTGAAATAGCTAGACTAGATCACTTTCTTTTAATTTTTTTGGATTATTTTATCTTGCTGATTTTTACCTATTTTCTTCCTTTATAGGTATGTTTCTCTTTTATGCGAAGAGACCATGAGTTCATTGCTGAATTTGATCCAAAAATTGAACGCACACTACGAAGAATAAGAAAAAGACAACAACAAGAAAATTCTGCACCTATTATGGTGAAAAAAGATAACTGATCTCTCAAGGATTTCACCGCCCCAAATTATCATGGCCTGAATCCGAGTATCATAAGACCAGTTGTTGAGGCCAACAATTTTGAGCTGAAGCCTTCTCTTTTGTAGATGGTTCAACAGAATTAATTTGGAAGGTCACCTATTGAACACCCTAATCTCTATCTTTTAGTGTTTTTGGAGTATTGTGACACACTGAAGCTGAATGGAGTATCTTCTGATGCCATCAGACTAACTATTCCTTTTTTCTCTGAGGGACAAGGCCCGTGCATGGTTGCATTCTCTTCCATTAGGGTCCATTACCACATGGCAGCATCTTTCTCAAACTTTCCTGGCCAAATACTTCCCATCGAGTAAGACGACTCATCTTAGGAATCAAATAACTACTTTTGCTCAGAAAGATGGGGAGTCACTATATAAAGCTTGGGAGCGATTTAAAGAGCTCCTTAGAGTATGCCCACACCATAGGTTGGAGAAGTGGCTAATAGTCCATACGTTCTATAATGGACTAATTTACAGCACCCGTATGTGTGTGGATGCTGTAGCTAGAAGAGCCATTATGAACAAAACAGTTGATGAGGCATATGAGCTGATAGAAGATATGGCTCAAAACCACTACTCTTGGTCTAGTGAAAGGCATCCAAGGAAACCATCAGGTATGTATGAAGTAGATGCATTTAATCATCTAACTTCTAAATTTGATACTTTGTTTCAGAAATTAGATAAATTGAGCATCAATGCTATTGGGTCCCCTTCTTCATCTTCATCTCTTGAGATTTGTGGAGGTGTTGGTCATGTGGCCAATGAATGTCAGCTTGGAAACCCTACACTTTAGGATTGTGAGTAGGCAAATTTGGTGAACAACCAAAGAAATAATCCCTACAGCAATACCTACAATCCAGGCTAGAGAAACCACCCAAATCTCTCATACAAACCGAATGCAAATCAGTAGCCTCAGAATAATTTTAGACAACCTCCTGGGTTTTAGAATCAGAGGCAATTCAATCCTCCTTCTCAACCAAAGTCAAATTTGGAGGCTCTAATGGAGAATTTCATCTAAACAGAATGATGAATTTAGAGCCCAGAATCATTTAATGAATGAGGCTATAAAGAATTTAGCTTCTAAAGTTGACTCACTTGCTACACATAACAAAATGTTAGAAACTCAAATAGCACAGTAAGCGAGTTCTTCAAATAGAAACTATGGAAAATTTGCTAGCCAGCCTGAGAATCCAAGAGAACATTGCAAGGCTATCACTTTGAGAAGTGGTAAGCAATTGGGTGAGTTAGTGGATAAAGAGGAAGATAAGGAGGAAGAATTGAGAGATATACCAGAAAAATCAACTGAAGAAGAAGAGCAAGTTAGTGAAAGGAAAGAGGAATAAGAGCCTAAATATGTGGCTCCTGAACCATACAAGCCACCAGTTCCTTTCCCTCAGAGACTTGCTAAAGCCAAATTAAAAAAGTAATATGAAAAATTCTTTGATGTGCTGAAAAAGCTACACATTAATATTCTATTCTTGGAAGCTGCCTCTCAGATGCCTTCTTATGCTAAATTTTTGAAGGAAATCCTCTCCAACAAGAGGAAAATTGAGGAGTATGCCACTGTGGCATTGACTGAAGAGTGTTGTGCACTGATCCAGAATAAATTACCTCCTAAACTTAAGGACCCTGGAAGCTTTTCTATACCTTGTTCCATTGGAGATGTGCAAATCACTAAAGCCTTATGTGATATTGGAGCAAGTGTGAGTCTTATGGCATTATCCATATGCAAGAAGCTCTATATGGTTGATTTGAAGCCTACTACTATCTCCCTCCCGTTGGCAGACTGATCTGTTACTCATCTGGTAGGTATAATAGAGGATGTTCCTCTAAAGGTAGGTAAATTTTTCATACCTATTGATTTCGTTGTCTTAGAGATGGAGGAGGATAGCTAAATCCCCATCATTCTTGGAAGGCCTTTCCTAGCCACTGCAGGTGCCATTATCAATGTGAAAGATGGAAAGCTTTCCTTGAATGTAGGGGATGAAAAGATTGAGTTCAATCTAAATGATGCAATGAAGTGCCCATCTTTAGGTGATACTTGTTGCATGGTTGATATAATTGAGAAAAATATTGTTGATAATGCAATAAGCTTTTATTCTACTGACCCACTTGAGCTTTGTCTTATGGATAGTTCTATTTCTTGTGCTGAACAGGTAGAAGCTGATGCATATGCATAAATGCTTGATGAATGTCCCATGTTAACCTCAAAAGTAAAAGCTGAAAAGCTGGAATTGAACCATAATAAAAAATTAGCAACTATTAAGGAAATCAAAGCAACTAAGGTAGAACTCAAACCTCTTCCACCCAATTTGTGGTATGAATTTCTCGACCCTAACTCTTTATATCCAGTAATTGTGAATGCTGAAGAAACTGGTAAGTTATTGGAGGTTCTCAAAAAGTTTTAAAAAGTGATTGGATATAGCATTGATGACATAAAAGGAATTAGTCCATCTGTTTGCATGCATTGCATTATACTTGATAATAATCATAAACCTTCTAGGGAGCCTCAAAGGAGACTAAATCCAAATATGAAAGAGGTAGTTAAGAAAGAAGTGCTCAAATTGCTTGATGCAGGTATTATCTACCCTATTTCAAATAGTGAGTGGGTAAGCCATGTTCATGTGGTTCCTAAGAAGGGAGGTATGACTGTTATTAAAAATGATCATGATGAATTAATCCCTACTAGAGCTGTTACAGGTTGGCGTATGTGCATTGATTATAGGAAATTAAATAAGGCCATCCGTAAGGATCACTTCCATTTTCCCTTTATTGATCAATTATTGGAAAGGCTGACTAAACATTCACATGTTTGCTATCTGGATGAATATTCAGGATTCTTTCATATCCCTATCCATCCAGATGACCAAGAAAAGACAACGTTCACATGTCCCTATGGCACTTTGCATATAGAAGGATGCCATTTGGATTGTGCAACGCACCAGCCACTTTCCAAAGATGTATGATGGCTATTTTCTCGGACTTTATTGAGGATATAATGGAAGTATTTATGGATGATTTTTCTGTCTATGGTCCCTCATTTGATAGTTGTCTAAGAAATTTGACACAGGTACTTAAAAGATGTGAGGAAGTCAACCTAGTACTAAACTTGGAAAAATGCCATTTTATGGTAAGGGAAAGAATAGTACTTGGACACTTGGTGTCTGAAAGAGGAATAGAGGTGGACAAAGGAAAAATTGAGGCAATTCAGACAATGCCACCACCATCAAATGTTAAGGAAGTGAGGAGTTTTCATGGCATGCGGGCTTCTATAGAAGATTTATCCAAGACTTCTCCAAAATTTCTAAACCCTTGACTAATTTGCTTACTAAGGACATTCCATTCATATTTGATAGTGATTGCTTACATGCTTTTTGTAGGTTGAAGGAGGCACTAATATCTGCACCAATCATTCAACCTCCTGATTGGAGCCTTCCTTTCGAGATTATGTGTGATGCAAGTGACTATACTATGGGAGCTGTACTTGGGCAAAGAAGAGATAAAAAGCCCTATGTCATTTACTATGCTAGCAAGACCATGGATGAAGCCCAAGTCAATTATTCTACCATGGAAAAGGAGCTCCTGGCAATAGTGTTTGCAATTGATAAATTCCGTCAATATTTGTTGGGATCCGAAGTTATTGTATACATGGATCATGCTGCCATCAAATTTTTGCTAAGTAAGAAGGATGCCAAGCTAAGATTGATTAGATGGATCCTTTTATTGCAAGAGTTTGACCTTGTGATCCGAGATAAGAAAGGAACAGAAAATGTGGTTGCAGACCATCTTTCCAGGGTTAGGCAAGATTTAATGAGAAATGATAAACATGAGTTGCCTATAGATGACTCTTTTCCCGATGACTAACTCCTTGCAATCACTTATACTGATGCTCCTTGGTATGCAGATTTTGTGAACTATCCTGCATGTAAAAGTTTACCTGAAGGGTTGAGCTACCATCAGAGAAAGAAATTTTTCTCTGATATCAAGTCTTAATATTGGGATGATCCATGTTTATACAAATGGTGTGCATATGGCATCTTCTGAAGTTGTATTCCAGAGGAAGAGGTATATAGTGTCATATTTCACTGCCATAAATCACCTTGTGAAGGCCATACTAGCACCTCAAACACTGCAGCTAAAATTCTTTAAGCTAGTTTTTATTGGCCTTCGCTTTTCAAAGATGTGCATGCCTTTGTAAAAGCTTGTGATCAGTGCCAAAGAATTGGCAATATATCAAGAAGGAATGAGATGCCCCTAAACAGTATTTTAGAAGTAGAAATATTTGATGTTTGGGGTATTTACTTTGTTGGCCCCTTTCCATCCTTATATGGGAATAAGTATATCCTAGTAGCTGTGGATTATGTGTCTAAGTGGGTAGAAGCAGTGGCATCTCCCACTAATGATGCTAGAGTGGTTGCCAAGCTCTTCAAGAGGATGATTTTTCCAAGATTTAGAGTACCCTGAGTTATGATAAGTGATGGAGGTTCCTACTTCACTGAGCAACAATTTTAGAATCTCTTGATAAAATATAGAGACACTCACAAAATGGCTCTAGCTTATCAACCTCAAACAAGTGGACAAGTGGAAATATCAAATAGGGAAATCAAAGCAATCTTGGATAAGACCGTATCAAAAGCAAGAAAAGATTGGTCTCTCAAGCTCGATGACGCACTATGGGCTTACACAACAACATATAAGACACCAATAGGCACCACAACCTTTCGGTTAATATATGGAAAACCTTGTCACTTGCCAGTAGAGTTTGAACGTAAGGCATATTAGGCAATCAAGACAATTAATTTTGACTTGACAGCTGCTGGAAAAAGGAGATGCCTACAATTGAATGAGCTAGATGAGCTGAGACTTGATGCTTATGATAGTGCTAAGTTATATAAAGAAAGAACAAAAAGGTGGCATGATAAACACATCCTGAGGCGTCAATTTTAAGTAGGAGAATGGGTCCTACTATTTAATTCAAGGCTGAAGCTTTTTCTAGAAAAACTTCGTTCTCATTGGTCCGGTCCATTCCAAATAAGTCAAGTTTTTCCATATAGAGCAGTGGAAGTATGGAGTGAAGTTACCGAATCCTTGAAAGTTAATGGACAGCGCCTCAAAAACTTTGTCAGGGGACAACCGGTTGAAAAGAGAGTCAACCAAGCTCTCTTAGAGCCCCCATCAATCCAATAAAGTGCAAAGGAGTCGAGCTAATGACTTTAAACAAGCGCTTTGTGGGAGGCAACCCACATTTTAATTTTTAAGTTTCTTTTTGTTTGATTTCTTGCTTTAAGATTTAGTTTTCATCTTTTAATTTAGTTAATTTCTTATATTAGAAGTTTAATGAGTGTTTTCTTTGGATTTTCAGGTCCATTCCCAAGTGCACAAGGTAATATAAAAGGATTAAAATCAAAGGAAAACAAGGAGAATAAAAAACTGAGGCAAAATTCGAAGAATTAAGGGTTCCAGCCAACAACATGGGTATGACGTGTCCTCCACCACGCCCATGCTGCAAGCACAGGCCAAATCCTAGAAATTTGTTGAAACCCACTAGCAACACGGGCGTGCCCCAAGTCAGCCCAACACCCCATCCCCGTGTTGTGCAACACGGGAAAAATCCAAAAAAAATTTGGATTTCCCGCACCCAGCATGGGTGGGCTGTGCTGAGTAACACAGCCTCGCCCCAGCCCATGCTCCAGGTAAGTAAAAAAAAGGAGAATAGAGAAGGAGCAGCTCGAAACATGAGCGTGCCCAGCCCAACACACCTAGCCCGTGTTGCACAACACGGGCCAATTTCTGAAGAAGGGAAAAACTAGCCCGAAGCACGGCCGTGCTTCAGGCCAGGTAAGTCCCCCCTTATTTTCTTCCCTTTCTTTCCCATGTTTCCCCTATCCTCCCATGCCCTAACCCATGTTGATTTCCCTCCCCTTCTGCAATTCAACTTCATCTCCTTCCCCATCTTTCTTCCGCCTAAATCTCCCAAAACATGCCCTAGCTAGAAAAACACAATCCCTTTATCCTCTTGCCCAATCTTTGTCGTCTCTCTCCATCTCCCTCACCCTTTCGGTTCCTCCATACCCACGACTTCTCCCATCCCTGTTCTGCATTTTTTTCTTATTCCCCCATTCCCCTTCCAAGTTCCTTCTCCCTCTCATTCTCACTCTCCCTATTGGTTTCCCTATACCCAAATCCCCTCCCTGTAGTTTAACCCAACCCCTTCTCCCCATCCTTCTTGGTCTCTTCACTACAGAAATTTCCTCCTCCTCTGGTCTACGATTTCCCCATTCCCTTTCACCCAACTCCTTCTTTGGCCAACCCCACCCTTCTCTATACCTAAACCCGAAACCCATTCCCCATTTTCCCTACATTACATCATCCTACGTCACCTTACTGGTTACCAGTTCATGGCTGCATCTCCATCGCCCTTCATCCAGGTAACTTCTGAATCTCTAATCATATACCAGTTTCTGATTTAAACTTCATTGATGGTTAACTAATGAATTGGATTAGATTGTTTATTTATCTGAATTTTCTACACTTGTGGCTTAATTAGACTAGTTTTGAGAAATTTTTCCAGAATTTACATTGCTTATTTACTACATTCTCTAATTGTTGTTGTTCTGAAAGTGGTTAACTTCAAATTTACTGGTAGCTGTTACTTGACTTGCGATTGGTTAATCTAATTTGATTAGGAACTCATATGCTCTTGTGCTTAATTAGATTGGTTTTAAGAATTTAAATAGCACTTGTATTACTTCATTCTTGCATTTTCTGGTCAATTGGTAGACTGAATTGCCTTTGCTTGCTAAGCCTTGGAATTTTGCCAGAATTTTTGGATGCTTGTGTGCCATAATTTGAACTTACACTTGCATAGGTTGGTCTAAACTTATAAATAACTGCATAATCCATAATTCTCTATGATTCAGACTACAGACATTGAATATTTTGCATTTTCTTTTGCTTTGCATCTTAATCTCATTTGTATGTTAGTTAGCATTTGAATATGCTCATCCCACTCCCATTTTGCATTTAATTGCATATCCTTTTCCATAGGTCCCAAAAGGGCCAAAACTGGCCAATCCTCCTCCCAATCCCAGCAACAACGTAGAGGACAAACTTTATAACCGCCCCAACTTCCTCACTAGATAAATGAGTATGGTATTGTGTTTGTTGATGATAGTCAACAGACACGATACGATACTCTAGTTAAATGGGGAATGCTAAGTACCCTGTATATGGATGAGGAATGTTTGGACCAGTTAGGTCTTTTCAATGACGTCCAATACTTAGTTGATAGGATTGGGTGGAATACATTCACCATGCTATGATACCTGGCCTATCCTAGGACCACCTTAGAGTTTTTCATCTCAATTAACGTAGTCCTGTTTCGGGGTTCTGACGTCAGTTAGGGCCGCATTAATTTTAGATTGTTTAATCGTACTTTTAGCTTAACCTTGGCAGAATTTAATGCACTATTTCGACTGCCTCCCAGGGGAACTAGATCAGTACCCTCAAGTTTTCTTCCCCAAACATTTTGGAATTCAATTTCTATTTAGGGGCAGTATAGTGCATCGAGTTCCAAAACCTTTTTTATTTGCAACGCTACTTTCTAATATTTACAACGCCTTATGGCCCATACTATTTTTGGTAGGGCTGAGAGTGATGGAGTTGCAAATCAAAGGGAGCTTTACTTTATTTATGCTATGGTACATGGTACTCAGGTGGATACTAGAGCCTTCATGGCTCACCAAATGGCCCGGGTAGGTAGTACAATGAATGGAAAGGTGGTCATAGGGGGCCTGGTTATTGCAATAGCCAGAGGGCTGAGATTTGAGGCCAATCTCCAGGGATTGCAACCAGTAGTTGGCAGCAGCAGGATTGATATGGAATCCTGCCTGCATATAAAACTTATTGTTAGGAAAAATGCTAACTATTGGTTGTATCTCAGAGGATATACAGTCTTCTGCCTCCCTAACCTTACTAGGACTAGAGTCACCAATAGGGAGAACTGGATCTACACATTAGAGGAGGGTAGAGAGGGTGATGAAATTCCACCAGAGGGGGATGATTTTCCCCTTGAGCCACTTTTGGCTCTTCCACCCCCACCATATTCCCATTTTACTGATTGTGTAGGTACCTCATATGCTCTCCCGAAGGATCATGACTCCATCTCTTTGAGGCTCAGCCGCATTGAGGCAGAGCAACTATCTCAAAGAGCTACCATACATGCCATGCAAGATTTCATTCAAACCATGTAGGGAATGATGCAGGCATGGTATACCTGGCACCCGGGTCAAAACCCGCCTCCACCTCCTCCAGAAGACCAGTGAGCAAGTAAGTTACTTTTCCCTTTGCCTGTACTTTCACTTATTACTGACATTGAGGATAATGTCAAGTTTAAGTATGGGGGAGTAGATATAGGCTTGTGGTTTTCTCTAATTAGTTATTATTGGCTGAATATCTCATGTTGCACTGCAAAATCACTTAGTTTACTCTTTCAGAGATAAATTGATGTAATATAGGTTAATTTTAGCTCATGAACATGTGATGCACAATAGGGTATGAAGTAGGTAGTTTAAATTTTAGTCTTTCTTGTCTAGGATTAAACCTCTAATTTTTTGAAAAATATCTCTCCTATTGTGCTGTGAGTTGTATGTCTTTATTGATTTTTAACACTATGAGAGTGTGAAGGATGGGAGAGGTGAAAAATGAGGGAATAGAACACCCAAATTTTTTTCACTCTGAGTACCCCTTCAAGGCACCAAAAAGGCCCTAGTATGAGTACCTAGCTGCTTTTACCCTAGTGAGATAGAGCATAAAATGCATTCACTGCATATTTCTATAAAAAAAGGAGATGAATGAAATAGACAAAAGAGAAAGACAAAAATGATTATGAGAAATAAAAGAAATTGAGTGAGAAAAAGAGTGAGAAAAATAGAAATAAGGGTAAGGCAACATAGAGAGATCTAAAGGATGAGGTGGCCTACTTAAGTAATTAAAAATAAATTACATTCAATAGTACCAATAAAAGCATATATATAATAGGAGAATTTTGGTTTAGTTTTAGAAGAATAGAGAATATCTGGTAAATGTCTATTCATATATTTATTGTGTGCACAATGATTGAGTGAAGAATTTCCTGTATTTCATTTATCTATTATTTGGAATTGGATTGCATAATCTCCCTTTTGTTTTGATATGTCATGTTATTTGTTTAACGAAAAGCAAAGGTTTAAGCATGGGGGAGTTGATAAAGGGGAAATTTGAGCATTTATTAGTTATATTTTATCCCCTAATTAGTAGTAAACTTGTGATTATTTCCTTGCATTTGGTTATGCTTTGCTCTGTATACTGCTTTGATTTGTTTTATGCTTGTACGTGAGCAAAAAACGCAAAGAAGAAAGGGAAAACAATCATGAGAGGAGCCATATGGACTTGGAATATGCTAAGCAGGAAGCAAGGATGAAACACACCAAAAATTGGCAAGAAAGGAGCATGGCAGCCCCAACACGGTTAGGCCGTGCTTGGTGTGCATGAAGCACGGCCAGGCCGTGCTCTGGGCGAAAGATGCAGAAACTTTCCATAATCCAGCTCAAAGCACGGCCAGGCCGTGTCCTGGAACACGACCCTGCTTCTGGTACGTACAGCACGTGATTTTAAGGGTTTTTGGCTGCTAAGTTGATACATATGCATTGGGAAATGCAAAGGAACATATTCAAACTCAGAGAGACACCTTTGACTCAATTTTTAGGCTTAGGAAACACTCTTAGATTAGATATATGCTTAGATCATTGTTGATTTTATGTTCTAGAGTAGAATTTACAGCATTGGAAGGTTGTATTTCATCTTTACTTTTCTGCAAACCAGGTTACATCTTTCTACTTTAGTTCTCTACTTCTACTTCGACTCCTTCTCTTTAGATTGTACTAAACTTGAATGAATTGTTTAATGGAATTGAATTTGATTTCTGTTTATATAATGTGTGAGTAAATTTGATCTAGGGTTTTGGTAAACCCACTTGTGATATGATGATACTATGTTGTTGAGTTGAATGTTAGAACCCTAATTGTGATACTTCTAGATTGATTAGGATTAACTATTATATGCATGAATAAAAGTTGGTAGAATGCCTGATCACCAATCTATCACGTCTTAGATTTTAAATTGATGAACTGAAAGGTGAAAATTAATATCAAAACTTAATAGTTAATTAGGGATATCTTAATCAAAAAAGTAGTTTAAGATTCTCTACGAATGAATTAATTACTGGGCAAGAGAAAACCAATTAATTGACTTCTATGGTTGGCATAGAACTTAATGAACCTAGGTTAAACTAAGAACCATGAAAGTAGGCAATTTGATTAACCTAGGTACGATTAGTATTGCTTGAAAGAGATTGCTAATTAATTAAGGCTAAACCATCCTCAACTAATCTAGATAATTACAATTAGAGGTACAAATTGGATGTTGAATATCATAAGTGTGGTGAACCCTAACCCTAGGCCTTAGTTAATTGAATCCTTAATTTTATTTAATTGTGACAAACTCTTCCTTGAATTACATCAATTTAGATAGCATATTTCACATCATTCTAGTAATTGACATTGTTCTCTGTGGGATACGACTCGTACTCGCCAGATTAGCTACAGCTACACCGTGCGCTTACGGTAATTTGTAAAATACACACAACATTCATGTGAATTGAAAAAACTCTATATGAAGTGTCCATAGGTGAAAGCCCAATTTATGGTTGGAGATGTTAAACTTAGTAACTCTAACTCTTGAATTAGAAAAAATTACCCTAACGCAATCTTTTTGAAATTTTAAGACCTTTACTTACTTCACAAAAATTTATCTTCCTTACCCAAGAATTTTTCCTCTCTTTAGTATGTTATTAATGAGGAGAATTGGATCTACCCTCTAGAAGAGGGTAGAGAGGGTGATGACTTCCCCCTTAAACTACTTTTGGCTTTACCACTCCCACCACTTTCCTATTATACCTACAGTGGAAGTCCATTATATGTACCACCAGAGGGTCAAAACTCCATCTCCTCATGGCTTAGTCGAATAAAGGAGGAGTAATTAGCACAAAGGGCTACACTACATGCAATGCATGATTCAATCCAAAGCATGCAGGGAATGATGCAAGAATTGTATAATTGTCAACTGAGCGAGAACTCACCACCACCAACTCTAGAAGATCAATGAGCAAGTAAGTTACTTATTGCCTTTGGTTGTACATTAATTGATACTGACATTGAGGACAATGTCAAGTTTAAGCATGGGGGAGTACTTTAGGATTGTGCTTTTCACTGGCTGAATATTTGGTTTTCAATGGCTGATTTTCATTGGCTAATTAAGTTTTCTGTTGCATGTATATACTTTATTGGTTAAATCATTCTTATTTTAATACATAATCACATAGTTTGCTACTCTAGAGATAGATTGATGTAATATAGGATGATTTTAGCTCATGAACATGTGATACACAATAGAATATAAAATCGGTAGTTGTCATCTTACTCTCTTTCTTCTAGCATTGAACCTCTAATTTTTTTTCAAAAATATCTCTTCTATTGTGCTATAAATTGTAAGCCCTGTTTGATTTTAACACTATGAAAGTGTGAAGGTAAGGAGAGGTAAAAAATGAAGGAATATAAAACCCAATATGTTTTCACTCTGAGTACCCTTCAAGGCACCAAAAAGGCCTTAGTATGAGTACCTAATTGCCTATACTTAAGTGAGATGGAGCATAAAATGCTCACTGTATATTTCTATAAAAAATAAATGAAATATAAATTAATGAAAAGAGAAAAAAGAAAGAAGAAAAAGTGAACAGTAGAAGAATTTGAGTGAGAAAAATAGTGAGATAAATAGAAATAAGGGTAAGGCAACATAGGGAGATCTAAAGGATGAGGTGGCCAACATGAGTGTCTAAGAATCAATTTGGTGCATACAATCAATGGTAACAATAGAAGTAGCAATGTCTATTCATATATATGTTGTGTTCACTTTGATTGAGTAAAGAATTATTTGTATTGTATTTTTCTATCATCTAGAATTTGTATGCATTTTTCCCCTTCTTGATTTTATGTCATGAAATTTGCTTGAGGACAAGTAAAGGTTTAAGCATGCGGGATTTGATATGGGGGAAAACTGAGTGTTTAATGGTTATATATTTTTCCCTAATTTATAGTGAACTTGTTATTATTTCCCTGCATTAGTTTTGCTTTTTTCTTGCTTGCTCTAGATATTGCTTTGGTTTGTTTTCTATTTGTAGGGAGCAAAAGAGGCCAAGAATCAAGGAAAAACATTTATGCGAAGAGCTATATGGAATTGCAACAAGTTGAGGAAGAAGCAAGGAGTAAACAAAGAAGAAATTAAATGGAATTGAGCTTGGCAACCTCTAACAAGGCTAGGTCATGCTTGGTGTACCTAGAGCACGGCCAGACCGTGTTTTGTACAAAACGTAGAGTGAATTCTTAGAATCTAGCCTGAAGCAGGACCAAGCTATGTCTTGGAACATGACCGTTCTTTGTGTCCGTACACTTCGTATTTTTTAGGGTTTTAAGCAATCAAAGTTATATAAATACATGAGGAAGCATGGAGAAAGATAGACAAATGCATTCAGACCTAGAGAAACTCAGTTTAGGCTTAGGAAACACCATTAGATTAGATTTTTATTAGAATCATTATTTAATTTATGTTCTTAGATTAGAATTGAGTTTGATTGAAGTTTTGTATACCTAGTTCATTAAATTCTGCAATTTAGGTTTTGTCTATCTATCTTTACATCTACATCTTCTTCTACTCCTTTCTTTTAGATTGTATTGAACATTGATGATTTATTTAATGAATTGGATTATGGTTTATCTTTTTATTATGAGTGAGTAGATTTTGATCTAGGGTTTCAATAAACTCACTTATGGTATGATCATTGTAACATCCCTATTTTCGTTTCTTTTATTGATAAAAGTACATAAATATTTAATTAAGGAAATAAAATTTATTAGACAATATTTTAGATATCTAAGGAAATATAATCCTTAGAAATTCTTCACCTTATGTATATGCATAGAAAATGTTTCTAACATTAAGAGAACAAATAAAGAGGGAAATCCTAATAGGAAAAACAATTAGAAATAACATACTAAAGAGATGCAAAATTCTTGGATAAGGAAGATAAATATTTAAAAACAAGTAAAGGTCATAAAATTTCAAGAACATTGGATTAGGCTAATTTTTCCTAATTTAAGAAATAGAGTTACTAAGTTTAAAATCATTACTCATACATTGGGCTTTTACCTATGGACACTTCATATAGAGTTTTTCCACTTTACATAAGTTTCTAGCAAGCCCATTGGATAACCTAAGCAAGAAATAAAACATAGACTTGGACTAGGATATAGTAATTGGACCAATAGCCCAAAAATTATGAAAATGTGACCCAGCCCTCCAAGAAAGGTAGAATTTTATCCAAAGCAAAGAAAATAGGTAGGAATAATCCCATAAAGGGTAGGAATAAGCCCAAATCCAAGAGGAAAATAAAATAAAATAAATTAGGTGATGATATAATAATGTAATAATAATAAAGATTAGGTTACATGGCATTAACACAAAACTTTAACAAGTGGTGTGATTCTACATTCATAATTTTGGCAAGTGGCATGATAATACAAGGCTTTAGGACAAAAACATCTATATCCTACACTCATAATTTTAGCAAGTGGTATGATAATACATGGCATTAGGACAAAACATTCCTATCCCACACAAATAATATCAACCAAATAATGGAGATTTAAGGGCTAGAAATTTGCCACCTAAAAATGCAAACCTATCATACTTGTTTAAGACAAAAGAAAATGGAAATGAATCCCTAAATCAAAGGGACCTTGTCCCATATCTTAAGAACATATTATCATAATTTTCAAAATACAAATCTCCTTTTCCTATGCAGATCTTAACTAAGGAAGAGGAAGAGGAGAACATAAGTTGTTTGTTTTCAAAAAATTCAACCAAGTGTAATCTAATTGTGATAAGGTAGACCCATGATCATGAAAGGTGAATTATTTGGTGGTCTATATAAGAAAACCCAACCTTACAGCATTATAATTTCGTCCAAGTAAGGGAGAGGAAAAAGTAAAAGCAAGGTAGAGTGAGGAAAGGAGAGGAAGAAAGGAACAAAGAGGAAGGAGAAGTCTAGGGGACTAAGTGCTCCAGGTAAGTTTAACAATATTTCTTTTTGAAGAAAACTTTTGAAACTTATAATATTTATATGAGATTTTGATCTTAGAACTTTGATGATTGGTCATGATGTTGCTATATCATTTTACATATTGATCTTGCATGTGATGTATGTTTGAATACTTAGATTGGTATAGAAAGTTCTGCATAGGTATGGCTATGGGTGGCAAAATTTTTAGCTTCTGTGTTTTAATTTCTGGGAATTATCTATACGGAATTAAAATAAATGGTTAACATAAGAATTAAAGATATATGTGTCACGAATTTTTAGCCACTGGAATTATTCAATTTGGAGTTTATAGATATTGTCCGATTAGTAGTCAAAGGTCAGAAAATGGTTCATCAGGGAAGAATATGTTAGGATAGCTTCTGTATTTTAATTTCTCAAAATTATCTGTACGGAACTAAAACAAATGGTTAACATAAGAATTATAGCTATGTGTGTCTTGGATTTTAAGCCACTGGAATCATTCAATTTGGAGTCCATATGAGGATGATATGAGCTGATTAGTAGTCAAAGTTCAGAAAATGGTTCATCAGGGAAGAATATGTTAGGATAGCTTCTATGTTTTAATTTCTGGAAATTATCTGTAGGGAATTAAAATAAATGGTTAACATAAGAACTAAATATATATGTGTCACGGATTTCTGGCCACTGGAATCATTCAATTTGGAGTCCATATGAGGTAGATATGGTCTGATTAGTAGTCAAAGGTCAGAAAATGGTTCATCAGGGAAGAATATGTTAGGATAGCTTCTGTGTTTTAATTTCTGGGAATTATCTGTAGGGAATTAAAATAAATGGTTAACATAAGAATGAACGATATATGTGTCGCAGATTTTTAACCATTGGAATCACTCAATTTAGACTCCATATGAGGTAGATAAGGTCTGATTATTAAACAAAGGTCAGAAAATGGTTTATCAGGGAAGAATATGTTAGGATAGCTTCTGTGTTTTAATTTCTGGGAATTATTTGTAGGCAATTAAAATAAATGGTTAACAAAAGAATTAAATATATATGTGTCATGGATGTTTGGCCACTGGAATCATTTAATTGGGAGTCCATATGAGGTATATATGGTCCGATTAGTTGTCAAAGGTCAGAAAATGGTTCATCAAGGAAGAATATGTTAGGATAGCTTCTGTGTTTTAATTTCTAAGAATTATCTGTAGGGAATTAAAATAAATGGTTAACATAGGAATTAACGATATATGTGTCGTAGATTTTTAGCCGTTGGAATCACTCAATTTGGACTCCATATGAGGTAGATAAGGTCTGATTAGTAATCAAAGGTCAGAAAATGGTTCATCAGGGAAGAATGTGTTAGGATAGCTTCTGTGTTTTAATTTTTGAGAATTATTTGTAGGCAATTAAAATAAATGGTTAACAAAAGAATTAAATATATATGTGTCACGGATGTTTGGCCACTGGAATCATTCAATTTGGAGTCCATATGAGGTAGATATGGTCCGATTAGTAGTCAAAGGTCAGAAAATGGTTCATCAGGGAAGAATATGATAGGATAGCTTCTATATTTTAATTTTTGAGAATTATCTGTATGGAATTAAAATAAATGGTTAACATAAGAATTATAGCTATGTGTATCTCAGATTTTAAGCCACTGAAATCATTCAATTTTGAGTCCATATCAGGAAGATATGAGCTGATTAGTAGTCAAAGGTCAGAAAATGGTTCATCAGGGAAGAATATGTTAGGATAGCTTGTGTTTTAATTTCTGGGAATTAAAATAAATGGTTAACATAAGAATTAAAGATATATATGTAACGGATTTGTGGCCTTTGGAATCATTTAATTTGGAGTCCATATGAGGTAGATAATGGCCGATTAGTAAGCAAAGGTCAGAAAATGGTTCATCAGGGAAGAATATGTTAGGATAGCTTCTGTGTTTTAATTTCTGGAAATTATCTGTAGGAAATTAAAATAAATCATTAAGATAAGAATTAAATATATATGTGTCACGGATGTTTATCCACTGGAATCATTCAATTTGGAGTCCATATGAGGTAGATATGGTCTGATTAGTAGTCAAAGGTCAGAAAATGGTTCATCCGGGAAGAATTTGTTAGGATAGCTTCTGTATTTTAATTTCTGAGAATTATTTATAAGGAATGAAAATAAATGGTTAACATAAGAATTATAGCGATCTGTGTCACGGATTTTTAGCCACTTGAATCACTCAAGTTGGAGTCCATATGAGGTAGATATGGTCCGATTAGTAGGTAGAGGTCAGAACATATCCGAGAATAAATAACATGTACATTTAGGGAGTAATATCACCTTGATTTATTAATATTTCGCTACAATGTTTAACATAATTATTTTAGATAATTGTTTTATCTTGAAATTGACACCAAGATCACCTACATTGGAGTTCAATTGAGGGAGTTATGCTTTGATTAGTAAGAGAAGGTTAGATACGATGAAAACCTGCATCAAGAAAATAAAAAAATAAAATTAATATTTAAAAAAGAAGACGAATCTTATAAATGACTAGTATATGCCATAGCCATTTCCATTGTATGAACTTCTTACCATCTTAAGTGTAAAATTCTAACATCAAAATATTTTATAAAGTGATATTTGAAATGGTTATGTTCATGGCATGATTACCAATGATTTATGGTAATAGTTTTATTTTGATGAACATACTTGTTATTGAAAGCATATTTTTGGCTATCATTGTGAAAAGAAAAGAAATGAGCATGGTCCCATCAAAATCCGTGTGGTGCACCAGTAGGGGATGCCCTACCAACGGTTATGATTATGATTATGAGAAAAGAAAGAGAAAGTGTGCCATGTCGGACGGAGCGAGAAAAGCCCGTACTGGAGAGTAGAGGATACTCACCCTGACCGGGGTAGCTTGAAATGAGAATAAGTTAATACTCATCATATGATATTCTAAAAATAGTTAATCCTGTCATACATATCATTACTATATGATTCTTATGTGCATAGATATAATGCATTCATGTGACCAATGATATTTTCTGTAGTTTATACAGCTGAACATGATGTGATGAGTTATATTGATGATGATTTATTGTTGAACTTACTGGGATTTAATTCTCACTATATTTCCATATCATGTTCAGAAAATTAGTTATGCAGATTTTTCTATAGCTCTGACTTTTAGTGCACGTTGGTCTAGTACTTTATGTTGGGCAGATCCCAGAAGCAAATAAAATGTTTGTGGTCGAGTTGGCTTAGATCCCGGTGAAGGTACAACCACCCGCACTTGTATCTCCGGAATTGATCAACCAGAATAAATAAGATGTTGATTTTTTATGTGTTTGATATGTTGTACGTATGTTTTGATTAATGACATGTATGTGAACTCTGTATTGTATAAATTAAATAAATGTTATATTGAGTTAAGTTGTAACGAGGTAATAACTTTATGGTATTTTAAAAAAAAATTGATAGTAAAATGGAGTTGTTACAATCATACTATGTTAATTAGAATTGTGACACCCTAATTGAGATTGTCTATAGTTAATTAGGATTAATTATTATGTATGTATATGAGTTGATAAATGTTTGGCCAATGTTTATCACGTCTTAGGTTATTAACTAATGAACTGAAAGGTGAAAGTTAATGCCAAAACTTAATAATTAATTAGGGATATCTTAATCATGAAAGTAGTTTAAGGTTCTTTAGGAATTAAACTAATTGGTAGGCACAAGAATCCCTATTAATTGAATCATATGGTAAGCATCGAACTTAATAGACTTTAGATTAAACTAAGAACCAAAAAAGTAGGCAATTGGAATAACCTAGTTATGATTAGTAATACTTGAAAGAGGTTATTAATTAATTAAGGCTAAACCATCCCCAATTACCAAGATAATTGCAATTAGAGGTACATATTGATTGTTGAATATCATAAGTGCAGTAAACCCTAGCCCTAGACTTTTGTTAATTGATTATCTTATTTGCTTAATTATGATTTCTCTCTATCGAATTACGTTGATTTAGATGACTTATTTCATAGAATTCTAGTATTTGATCTTTGGTCCCTATCGGATACGACCCATACTCGCTGGACTAGCTACAACTACGTCGTGCGCTTACATTTAATTAGTGAAACACATAATACATAGGATGTGTTTGGGATACTTAGAACATGGCCATGCTGTGTTCTGTGCAATACAAGATGCAGATCTCCATATTTCATCCCAAAGCATGGTTGTGCTTCATGTTCGTTCAGCACATGAAATTTTAGGGTTTTAATGCGACAAGGAGTCTATATATGTTGGAACTCTATAAGAGAAACTTTCAAACGTAGTTTAGGCTTAGGAAACACTATAGGATTGGATTTTAGAGTAGGATTTTAGTTCCTTTTGTATTTAAGCTAGGATTGGACATTGAAGCAAGGATTGTATCTCTATTTCATCTCTACTTCTACACTGATTTTATCTTTCTACCTCTACCTTTACTTCTACTTCTAATTCTACTCCATTCTCTTTTAATTGTGTTCAACATTATGATTTACTTAATGAAATTTTCTAAGTTTTCTTTCAATTATGTGTGAGTAAAGTTTAATCTAGGTTTTCGTTGAACCCATTTATGATATAATGATACTGAATTGATTGAAATTTTTGGAACCGTAATTGTATTATCTATGGTTAATCAGGATTAAATATTATGAACATATATGTGTTGATGAATGTTTGGCCAATATTTATCACATCTTAGGTTATTAATTGATGGAGTGAAAGTTGAAAGTTAATGTTGGAACTTAATAGTTAATTAGAGTATCTTAATCACGGAAGTAGTTTAAGGTCCTTTAGGAATCGAATCAATTGGTAGGTATGAGAACACCTACGAATTGAATCCCATGGTTAGCACATAACCTAATAGGCTTAGGTTAAACTAAGAACCACGAAAGTAGGTAATTGGATTAACCTAGGTACGGTTAGTAATGCTTGAAAAAGGTTATTAATGAATTAAGGTTAAACCATTCCCGATTATTTAAATATTTCAATTAGAGGTATGTCTTGATTATTGAATATCATAAGTGTGATAAACCTTAACCCTAGGCTTTTGATAACTGATTACTGAGTTTAATTACTTGTAACTTCTCTCTGATCGAATTATATTGACTTAGATAGCTTACTTTGTATAAACCTTAACCCTATGTCTTGATTATGTAGAAAAGATAAATTGCTGCTCCTTAATACAACCCATCACTTCAAAGATTTTCTCCAGTTCCCTTATCCACCTTTCAGCTACAATCGGGTCAAAGCCACCTTGAAAAGAAGGTGGTCTAGTCCTTAGGAACTCGGATATGCCGTTATCATTTCCTGCCATCCGGTTATTACCACCATTCTCACCATTCTAGTTATTAGCATCCTAGAGGTATTGTAGAATTTGGTTTTATGGTCGTGACTTGGTCTCGAATTGCCATGTTAAGGTTGTGCAGGGTTTCCTCCGCATTATTTGCAGAATTCCTCCTTGGTGGTGCCATTTCCTACTGTGGCAAAAACAAAGTTATGCTACTATTGAGGTGATCAATCCCAATAGTTAGTTTCAAAAATATTTAACAATTGTCATAACACCACCTCGACATATAGATATGAAATACTAGTAATTTCTTACCTATATGAAATCACTGATCCCCTACACAGCACAACCACAACATACTCAAGACACTATAAGATCGATTCAGATAACCATCCACCCACTGGCCATCTAGGATCGACTGGCTC
This sequence comes from Gleditsia sinensis, assembly GCA_037074535.1. Taxonomy (NCBI): domain Eukaryota; kingdom Viridiplantae; phylum Streptophyta; class Magnoliopsida; order Fabales; family Fabaceae; genus Gleditsia; species Gleditsia sinensis. The sequence continues at coordinate 24,792,703 of CM073464.1, read as the reverse complement.
TGATACTAATTATGTAACAAATCCATTTTATTTTTAAATATATACATATATATATATATATATATATATATATATATATATAATTCTAAAATTCCACGAAGTCATTACCTCTTTACTTCTAACTATTTAGCTCATAATAACATTCAATTAAATTACCAAACATAATTAAGGTTTATGAAATACCATTAATACTTATACAATTCTAGGTTCACGTACACATTATTAATCAAAACATTTGTACAAAAAACAAAAACATATAAGTCTACATGTAATTAATCCATATTGATCAGTTACAGAGATATGGGTGTGGGTGGTTGCACCTTCACCGGAATCTTAGCCAACTTGACCCAATATACGCTAAAAGTCGGTAACTTAGTTTTCTGAACATGATATGGAAAAATAGTGAGGATTAACTCCCAGAAGATTCATCAATAAAGCATAATAATCATCAATAATGCTTGTCACGTCATGTTCATTTGTATAAGCTACATCAATTATTTTAAGTCACATGAATGCACTTATCTATGTACATGAAAATTGTACAGTAATGACATGTATGGCATGAATAACTAACTTTAAAATATCATATGATGGCTATCAACTTATTTTCATATCAAGCTACCCTGGTCAAGGTGAGTACTTTTTACTCTCCGGTACAGGCTTTTCTCGCTTCGTCCGACATGGCACATTTTTTTTCTCATTAACATAATCATAGCTGTTGGTAGGGCATCTCCTACTAGTGCACCACACGGACCGCCATGTAACCGTGCTCTTTTCTTTTCTTTTCATATTAATAGCCAAAAATATAATTTGAATAACAAGTATGTTCATTATACTCACATGCTATAAATTTTCATCAATATATACTCGTTATCAAAAATCATTAGTAATCATGCCATGAACATAATCATTTCAAGTATTAGTTTATAAAATATTTTTATGTCAAAATTACACACTTAAAATGGTAAGGAGTTCATGTAATGGCAAAGGCTATGGCATACACTAGTCATTTATTATTTTCATTTATAAGATTCTTCTTCTTTTTAAAATATTATTTTCCTCTCTCACTAAACAAAGCATAGAACCCTTATTTTAACTCCGATTGAGATGATCTTAGTGTTAATTGAAAGATAAGACAATCCTCTAAAACCTTTATGTTGAACATTTTAGTGAAATCTTAAGTCATCGTGGTGTTACCACTCCCTCAAATTCAATGTTATTTCTTTTCGAGTAGGTTCAGACTTCTACTTTCTAATCTGACCATATCTCCCTCATACAAACTCCAATAGAGTTTTCAAAGCCTATAAAAAGCTAAGAAAATTATATACAACTTTCATGTTTATAATTTCTTTAGATTAATTACTAATTATTCACAAAAAATCGAAAACAAAAATGCTTACATTTACCACCCTGGATTCTAGACTGATTTTAATCCTTACTCATTAATTAGCCATATCTCCTTCATATGGACTCCAAATTAAGTAATTTCAGAGCTTATAGATTTATGATACATATATATTTATTATGTTAACAATTTCCTTTAATTCCCTACAGATGTTGCCCAGAAATTTAAACACAAAAGCATACTTAACATATTCTTCACTAGTTAGCTAGATTCTAACATTTGCTTACTAATCTTACCATATCTTGCTAATATTGATTTCAATTTTAATAATTTCAGTGGCTAGAAATTTGTGAGACATATATCTATATTTATCATTTTAAGCATTTCTTTTAATTCCCTACAAAGTTATCCCATAAATTTAAACACAGAAACAAACCTAATAGATTCTTCCCTGGTTAACCATTTTCTGACCACTGGTTACAAATCAGACAATATCTCTCTCATCTGAACTCTAAATTAAGTGATTCTAGAGGTTAAATCCGTGAGACATAGATCTAAATTTATCATGTTAACCATTTCTTTTAATTTCTAACAAATTCTTCTCAGAATTACAAAAATAGAAGCTTCCCTAGTTACTCCGAAATCAAGTTTCATAAACAAACCTTTCCTAAGGTTTTAGTTCATCATTATATTACATCCTCTTCCATTTTCTTCCTAATTTACATCTAATCATATTCCATCAATTTTTCACCACATTCAAATATACAAAATAGCAACATAAAAATTCTAAAATTATACCACCCATAGCCATACCTATGTAGAACTTTCCACACCAACCGAAATGTTCAAAACATCCATCATATGCAAAATAACATGTAACATGATATAGCAACATCCATGACCAATCATCAAAGTAAAAAATATTGTACATCTTATCAAAGTTCTAAGATTAAAATCTCATATAAATTTTACAAATTTCAAAGCTTTTCTTTCAAAAAAAATTGTTAAACCTACCAAAAGATCTCCTTAGCTCACTTAGTGAATTCTTTTTATTGTTTCCTCTTGAAAGAAGTAGCTCGATTCCTCCCTTCCCTTAACTTTTCTAGCAGCTTAAATAAGAGAAGAAGGGTGAGTTTTGAACCTCAAGGATGAAGAGAAAAGATAGAATCAAGTGGAGATTGAGCTAACTTACCTTGAGTACTTAGTCTTCTTGAATTCTCCTTCTTCTTCCTTCCTTTCTTATCTTTTCTTTCTCTCCTTTCCTCACTCTACCTTGCTTCTATTTTTCCTCTCCCTCACTTGGATGAAATTATAATGTTATAAGGGAGGGTTTTGAACCTAAAGTTGTCTCGCTTGCTACTCATAGCAAGATGTTGGAAACTCAGATAGCACAGTAGGCGAGCCATTCTAATAGGAACTTTGGCAGACTTCCAGGTCAGACTGAGAATCTTAGGGAGCACTGTAATGCCATTACCCTGAGAAGTGGTAAACAATTGGCTGATTTAGAGAGAAGATGAGAGATAAAAGAAGATGAACCTCAGGCTGTATCTGAGAAGAAAAGAAAAGAGGAACTAGAAGAAGAGGAAAATAAGGAAGAAGAGCCCAAATATGTGGCTCCTGCACCTTACAAGCCACCAATCCCTTTTCCTCAAAGATTGGTTAAGGCTAAGTTAGAAAAGCAGTTTGGGAGATTTCTGGATGTGCTGAAGAAGCTGAATATCAATATCTCATTCCTAGAATCCATCTCCCAAATGCCTTCTTATGTGAAGTTTCTGAAGGAAATCCTCTCAAATAAGAGGAAAATTGAAGAGCCTGCTGTTGTGGCACTGACCGAGGGATCCAGTGCTTTAATTCAAAATAGGCTACCACAAAAGCTTAAGGATCCTGGAAGCTTCTCAATTCCTTGCTCTATAGGAGACATAAAGATTAACATAGCCCTATGTGACCTTGGAGCAAGTGTGAGCCTCATGCCTCTTTCGGTTTGCAAGAAGCTTCAAATGGGTGACTTGAAGCCTACCACTCTTTCTCTTCATTTGGCTGACCGATTCATCAAGCATCCGGTAGGTATATTAAAGGATGTTCCTCTAAAGGTGGGTAAGTTTTACATACTTATTGATTTTGTTATTTTAAAGATGGAGGAAGATGACAAAATCCCCATCATTCTTGGAAGGCCTTTCCTAGCTACGGCTGGTGCCAATATAAATGTGAGAGATGGAAAACTTTCTTTGAATGTTGGGGATGAAAAAGTTGAATTTAATTTAAATGATACAATGAATTTTCCTCCTACTAACCCATTTGAGTTATGCTCTATGGAAAGTTCTTGTGTTTATGTCAAACAAGAGGAAGAAAAGAAGGCTATTGAGGAGGCAATCCAAGCTCCAAAAGTAGAACCTAAGCCACATCTTCTCAACCTCAATGGAGCTAAAGAGGAAAAGAATGAGCCAAAAGGATCCTTGAAAGCAATTAGGCAAAGCCTCAAGCAACATACTAAAAGGCAATGGATAGCAAAGAGAGATATTCAAACTCTCTTCAAGCCTCCTTGAATGGAAAACATGCCAAAGAGTCAAGCTAATGACTTTAAACAAGCGCTTTGTGGGAGGCAACCCATAATTTAATTTTTAAAGTTTCCTTTTATTTTGTTTTCTTACTTTTAGTTTTGTTTTTTATCTTTAATTTTAATTAATTTCTTTGGTTATAGGTTTAATGAGTGTTTCCTCATGTTTTATAGGTAAATTCTCATGTGTCCAAGGTTGAATTAAAGGATGGAAATCAAAGGAAATTAAAAGGGATAAAAAACTGCATTGATTTTCGAAGAATTGGAGGATCCAGCAGCAAACACAGGCTGGCCATGTCACAGGACACGGTCGTGCCCCATGTCAAGCCTAAGCACACCTTGGTCGTGTTGCTCAACACGGGATGTTTTCCAAGAAATTCCAAATACAGCCAGCAACACGGGCTGTCCGTGTCACAAGACACGGCCATGGTATAACCCCAGTCCAAACACCCCCTCCCCATGTTGGCTACCACGGGCACAATCCTAGAATTTTGGAATTCCAGCGCCAAGCACGGGTGAGACGTGCTTTGAAGCACGGCCGTGTTCCAGGTAAAAGAGAGAGAGAAAGGGAAAAGAGCCATCTGCTATTGTCATCACCATTATAACTTCCCTCCAGCTGGTTAAATCTCATTGAGAGTATACACTTAGCACCTTAGTCAGAACTCTTAACCTCCTCCTTCAGAAGACCAGTAAGCAAGTAAGTTAATTCCCCCTTTGCCTGTACTTTCATTGATATTGACATTGAGGACAATGTCAAGTTTAAGCATGGGTAGACTTTAGGCTTGTGGTTTTATAAGCTGAATATCTCTTGTTTCATCATATAATCATGTAGTTTGCTATTTGAGAGATAGATTGGTGTAATATAAGTTGATTTTAGCTCATGAACATGTGATGCACAATAGGATATGAAATAGGTAGTTTAAATTTTAGTCTCTCTCTTCTAACATTAAACCTCTAATTTTTTTGAAAAATTTCTCTCCTATTGTGCTTTGAATTGTATACCTTTATTGATTTTTAACACTACGAGAGTGTGAAGGCTGGGAGAGGTGAAAAATGAGGGAATTTAACACCCAAAAAGTTTTCACTCTGAGTACCCTTTCAAGGCACCAAAAAGGCCCTAGTATGAGTACCTAGCTGCCTTTACCCTAGTGAGATGAAGCATAAAATGCACTCACGGCATATTTCTATAAAAGAAAAAAAATGATGATGAATGAAACAGACAAAAGAAAAAAATGATGATGAGAAATAAAAGAAATTGAGTGAGAAAAATAGAAATAAGGGTAAGGCAACATAGGGAGATCTAAAGGATGAGGTGGCCTATTTGAGTGCTTGAAAATCAATTAGATGCATACATTCAATGGTATCAATAGAAGGAGATATATAATAGGGAAATTTTGGTTTAGTCTTACAAGAACAAAGACTATCTTATAAATGTCTATTCATATATCTATTGTGTGCACATTGATTGAGTGAAGAATTTCTTGTATTGCATTTATCTATTATCTAAAATTATTATGCATCATTTCCATTCCTTCTGATATGACATATTATTTGCTTGAGGACAAGCAAAGGTTTTAGCATAGGGGAGTTGATAAAGGGGAAATTTGAGTGTTTAATGGTTATATTTTATCCCCTAATTAGTAGTAAACTTGTGATTATTTCCCCGCATTTGGTTATGCTTTGCTCTGGATACTGCTTTGGTTTATTTTATGTTTGTAGGAGAGAACAAAAGGCCAAGAAGCAAGGGAAAACACCCATGAGAAGTGCCATATGGATTTGGAACATGCTAAGGAGGAAGCAAGGAGGCAACACACCAAAAATTGGCAAGAAAGGAGCATGGCATCCCCCAACACAACGGGGTCATGCTCTGTGCAAAAAATGTAGAAAACTCCCATAATCCAGCCCGAAGCATGACCAGGCCGTGTCTTGGAACACGGTCGTGCTTCGGCTCCGTACATCACGTGATTTTTAGGGTTTTGGGTAGTCAAGTTGATACATATGCACAGGGAAATGAAGAGGAAGAGATCGGGACGCATTCAGACCTTCTTTTACTCAGTTTTAGGCTTAGGAAACACCATTAGATTAGGTTTAGATTAGGATTAATGTTTAATTCATGTTCTTAGAGTAGAATTTACAGCAATTCAAGTTGGTATTTCGTCATTACATTCTTCATCCAGGTTCTATCTTTCTATCTCTACACTCATCTCTTCTTCTACTCTTTCTTTTAGTTTGTATTGAACATTGATGATTACCTTAATAAATTTTATTTTGTTTTCTCTTTCAATTATGCTTGAGTAGACTTGATCTAGGGTTTTGGTAAACCCACTTATGATGTAATGATACATTGTGGAAATTGTATCATTGGAACCCTAATTGTATTATCAATGGTTAATTAGGATTGACTATTATGCATTGATCATATAAGTTAATGAATGTCTGGCCAACGTTTTATCACGTCTTAGGATATTAATTGATGAACTGAAAGTTGAAGATCAATACCGGAACCTAATAGTTAATTAGGGATATCTTAATCACGAAAGTAGTTTAAGATTCTCTAGGAATGAATCAATTAGTGGGCAAGAGAAAACCGATTAATTGTGTTCCATGGTGGCATAGAACTTAATGGACCTAGGTTGAACTAAGAACCACGAAAGTAGGCAATTGAATTAACCTAGGTACAATTAGTAATGCTTCAAAGAGATTGCTAATTAATTAAGGTTATACCATCCCCAACTAATCTAGATAATTGCAATTAGAGGCACAAATTGGATGTTGAATATCATAAGTGTGGTGAACCCTAACCCTAGGATTTAGTTAATTAAATCCTTAATTCATTTAGTTGTGACAAACTCTCCCTTGAATTACATCGATTTAGATAGCATATTTCACATCATTCTAGTAATTGACATTATTTTCTGTGGGATACGACCCGTACTCGCCGAATTAGCTACAGCTACACCGTGCGCTTGCAATAATTAGTAAAATACACACAACAAACCTCTCCCTACACTACAACCCTTAAACAAGATTAGTTTCATGCAGCCCTACTATTGGTTCTCATCTCTCAAAATTGTTTCTAAAGAGAAACTACTGCATGTTAGCTTTTTATATTCTTAATCCTCAACCAAAACTTTCTTTGTAAATGTGTGTGTGCATTATGGCTAGTCCTTCAAGAGCCACTTGAGTTAAAATCAGTGAAGGTCCTATGATTTCATATGCTAATATATCTAGTCTCTCTTTACTAATGCAAAGATACCAACAGATCAGGGGCATAAAAACTACAGTAAAACCAGGGCATTTATGGGGGTAAATCAACTTATTTCTTGCTTATTTTTGTTTTTTTTCTTCATGTTTTTTTACAAGTCATTGGCGTCTTTTGACGCTAATTCCAACATTTGGAATGAAGGCACCCAGTTACTCAACATTATCACCTGTTAGGAATTTTCCTACTCATACCTCTGTGTCACTGTTTTATGCAAGAGTACACATGGGGCTCATGCATACCCCTAGTTACTAAGTGATAGTAAAGGCATTGGAGTGGTAACTCTTTTCTCTTTTTCTTCTCTTTATATATATATATATATATATATATATATATATATATATATCTATATATATCATCCCCCCCCCAAACTTAAGCCTCTATGCAAATTAAGCTCATGCTTCCTGTTGTCATCCAGCAATTTGTTTCAAGAGACTATCAACATTAGCTCTAAAGTCTTAGGTCCACCTTTTATGAAAAATTATCAAGTTTTCCTTAATAAAGACTAACCATAGCCTAGTGCTCATAAGGGAAGGTTCTAATTGTAAGAAGTCAACATGCAAAATTCCTACATTCCATCAATCATTTCCTAGCCTTTCCTTATTGAGTTTCCTTGAACCAACAGTAGGCCATAAGAAAATATAAGACAAACCTCTTTTTATTGTTTTTTTAAAGAAAAATTATATAAGCTTTCCTAATTTTTAGACCGAAACCAGTATACCTATACAGGATCATACAGAACAAAAAACAACAGAGTGAACAGAATCAAAACAGGTAGAACCAACAGAACCAGAGCAACTAGTATGCATTTAACCCCTCCCCCCAAATTGAATGATTAGTAGTGTCCTCACTGCTATTAGATTGTACAATGTCAACAGAATTCAAAGGATTGCATGTAATACTTAAACTAGAATAACAAAGAAACAGAAAGGAAAGCAAGAGTAAAGGAAGCTTCCTTGAGTTGCATGCAGGATTGATATAGCAAACTTATGGCATTAACTTCCTTAAGAGTTTGATATACTCTGAAGTCTATTCCTCCTTTTGGTTAGGCTTGGGAGCTTGCCTTTTCCTTTTCATTGGGCTGCCATCCATTTTGTAATTGGTTCCTCATCCTCTAAAGACTCCTCTTCATCTTTACCCCTTTGTGGACACTTTTCTTTCTCTCTGCCCTGGGGTGCTTGTTCCTGTTCACCCTACTGATGCTTTATGAAAATGGCTTGCTGTTTTAGGATGGATGCTTGCTACTGTAGAAGTAAGTTTAATCTCTCCTCTGCGGGCTAGTGGTGACTCGAAGTTGAGGGTGCTTGGTCTTCAGGGAGTAGGGATTCTTGGGTATGTATTAGCGGTTCTTGCTCACCCTTCTCTTGCACAATCCGCACTATGACTGTAAAATTCACTTCACCTCCTAGTCTGAATATCTCTTCCTCTATCGAGATTGGGACTTTGCTAGCCAAGCACAACATGGTAACCAAGGAAGGGAAAAGTAGGATGTAACACCTACTTACTAGCGTCATTTTTCATATATCTATATCGTAGAATGTTCCTTATTATCTATAAATTTCTGTCAATGACCACCTAGTCCATAAATTTACTTATTCACTTATATTTTTAATTATCTTTATTTCTATTATATATAATTTTTTTTATGAGCATACATGAGTTTCAAGTTATTCCAAATATTTTCAAATTTCATTTTCTTAAAGATAGGAGAATCAAACTAACTAGGCATGATACGCATTACATGCACACAAAGGCTCTCACGCTATAAAAGAAAAGTATGCAGTTCATCACTTAACTTACATCAAACTATGTGCTATCTAAAAGGGACTTGGTATTTGACTAAGCCATCTCACATATATTGCATTCCCAGAAAATATATAATCCATATCTATATTCAGAGGAGTCAACCTTGGGAATCTTGTTGCTCAATTCTTGCTGAAGTACTTGAAATGTGATTATATAGATATAAAAAGATGAGATGACAATCTCAATAGCTAGCAAATTTTGAGAGAAACAGTACACATTCCATTCCTTAAAACATCTCAATTTATTTCACTAAAACATAAGCACTAACCATACATACATACATCATCTTGGTCACACTAGGGACCCATAACATGTTGGTCTACTTACCCAATGCAGTCCCATACTTGCAAAGGGTTATGCATATCCTATTATTGGCCAATACGCAGGGGAATTAGGGCTTACTTAGCACACTTTAGGCACCCCTTAATTCCTGAGAATGCATACATAACATATCTTTAGAACATCATTTATCATAGCCTAAAAGTCAGGCAACCAGTGAAATTGATAAATTCAAGATTATAAAAATAAAGAGTATTTTAAGGAAAAGCTAGCTACCTCAATTCCAGCACAATCACTTCCTTTCCAAGGCTGCCAAGGTTACAACCAGCTAATCAAAATAAAACATATAAATCCTTTGGTTAATGCAGCTCCTCTAAAAGACCTGTGATTCTGTTCTGTTTTGAAATTATTACTAAATATAATAAAAGTTCTTTAAAAATTATAAAATTTTGAATGGAAGTTATTTTACATGTCTATTTGATTTCGTGGATATCTCAACCCTTAAATCTTCCATTCACCCCAAGAAGTAACTCCTTAACCCAAAACAGTGCATATTGGTTTTGGTTCCATTTCTATTCTGTTTTCCATTCCTTTAGATGGGTAAAACTTCTTTAAAATTCGTGATATTTTATATATAGTATCCTAGATATGTTATATAATCACCATAAAAATTTCAAGTAAATTATAATTCGCGGACCCCTCAAATAACCTAACTTTTCTAGCTGCCCCCAGTTCTGGTCTGTTCTGACTCGCTTCCTATCCCACAGAACTTCTATATTTCATTATATGCCTTAAAATGCCTAGAATTTTCTCAAATTTGGTGAAAACCTTAGTTATTATTCTAGTAACATGTAATAAAATTTCATATGAAAATTAAAAATCTAACCTCTTCAATGTTTAGTATTTCCATCAACAGCCTAAGCTGTCCAGCAGATTTTTCCTCTGCAGTGTTTTGATTGCAAATGTCATATTTGTAGGTTCTCAAAAATCACAAAAATTTTCAGAATTGATTATCAATATTTCAAGACTTTTTTTACAAAAAAGTAGAAAATTTAAAGGCCATTTACTCAAATTACCAAGCCAAGATTTTAGATGCAAAAAGGATTCTTTGTTCTCAAACCTAACCCTTATGTGCTCTATGACCTTTACTCACTAATCCGACCATAACTCACTCATATGGACTCTAAATTTGGTGTTTCCCATGGACATTTAACCATGAGACATCTATCTACATTTTATAAGTTAACTATTTCTTCATATTCCTTATATATTAGTCCCAAAAATTCAAAAACTGAAGCTATTAGCACTATTCTAAATTCCATACCCGATTCTGACCTCTCATCACTAACTGGGGAATAACTCTCTCATATTAAATCCGATTAATATGAATTCTAAAGGCTATAGAAAGCTAAGACATAGGCTACAATTTCTCTGCTGAACATATTTTCAAATTTTATATAATTATTTGCCAAACATTCATCCATGCAGAACCTAAAGTTAGCATAATAAACTCTAAACAATATTTTTAGAAGAAGGCAAACTTACCTTGTGCAAAACACTTCTATTGCGCCAAATTTTTAGCTAGCTTCTTCTGTTGGCTTCCCTTGCACACCTAGCTTTGTTCTTATAAGAAAAATGGTGGGTAAAGTTTTAGTTTTTCAACACACAAACTCCCATTCTCACTGCCACAAGGTGAAGGAAGGAAAGAAGAATTCTCTCAATTTCTAGGCATTTCCTCTCTTAAATTTTTGGTTATTCTCTCTCTCTCCCTCCCTCTTTCTCTCTTCCTTTCTTTCTATCTTAGACTCCCTCTTGTCAATGGTATTTATAGAGCAAAGAAACAATTGATTAAAACAAAATGGGGAAGGTGCATGGTTTCTCTCCCTCTTCTCATGGTTTGTAGAAACAAAATGAGGAAGGTGCATGGTTTCTCTCCCTCTTGTCATGGTTTGTAAAAACAAAATGAGGAAGGTTCATGGTTTCTCTCCCTCTTGTCATGGTTTGTAAAAACAAAATTAGGAAGGTGCATGGCTTCTCTCCCTCTTGTCATGGTTTGTAAAAAAAAAATGAGGAAGGTTCATGGTTTCTCTCCTTCTTGTCATGGTTTGTAAAAACAAAACGAGGAAGGTGCATGGTTTCTCTCCCTCTTGTCATGGTTTGTAAAAACAAATTAAGAAGATTCATGGTTTCTCTCCCTCTTGTCATGGTTTGTAGAAACAAAATGAGGAAGGTGCATGGTTTCTCTCCCTCTTGTCATGGTTTATAGAAACAAAATTAGTAAGGTGTATACTTTCTCTCCCTCTTGTCATGGTTTATAGATACAAAATGAGGAAGGTGCATGATTTCTCTCCCTCTTGTCATGGTTTATAAAAACAAAATAAGGAAGGTGCATAGTTTCTCTCCCTCTTGTCATGGTTTGTAAAAACAAAATTAGGAAGGTGCATGGTTTCTGTCCCTCTTGTAATGGTTTGTAGAAACAAAATGAGGAAGGTGCATGGTTTCTCTCCCTCTTGTCATGGTTTGTAAAAATAAAATGAGGAAGGTTCATGGTTTCTCTCCCTCTTGTCATGGTTTTTAAAAAGAAAATGAGGAAGGTGCATGGTGGCTGCAAGGTAGCATCCTTTGGTGGTGCTACTTGGCAACTCCTTAGTTGTTTTATCTTGCCTTAATTTACTGCTAATCCTAGATTAGTGATGTCTTAAAAATGTGTTTGTATCCTTCCCCCATCCATTATGATCCTAAGAATTTTATTTGTATCATTCATGATTAATTATATGTCACCTGTCTTTTTTAATACCTTATTGTTCCATAACTAAGTATTTTAATTCTTGGTCATTTGTATCTTTTACTTTTTCTTAGATTTATCCAACATTATTAGAGACGTAGGATGTTACATAGGCTCCCCTTCTTCCTGTTGGCACACACCTTAATTTGTTTAGAGATGACCCTCCCCACATTAATGGCTTTCCAGCTACCTGGTCTCGACTTACAGTTTGCCTGTGAATGGAGAGCAAAAGGTGGGTCTTTAGGAAGTGATACCACACTTTAGCATCCGGTAGCAGGGATGCTCTGTTCACGATTGCAACTCTTTGGGAAGACTTGTCCCACGAGGTGCTTGGTATATACACCCTCTTCAGCATTGCCTCCCAGTCTTTGTCTTCAAGAGACTCCAAATATCCCTCATAGTCAACTTCGTTGTTATTCAGTTGGTAGGTGGCATTTCTCTGACCCTCACCCAGTCTGCAGCATCTTTCGGGAAATTAGTGTTGAACTCCCTGACCAGTGGAATCATGGTAGACTAAGGGTGTTTTGTAAAGTCCTTCCAACCCCTCTACTTCACCACTGCAGCAATATACATCGGTACTCCCAAATCAGCAGCATTTGTAAAGTTGAAACCTTTCTCTCCACAGAAAGTTCGTTGAACCGTCTCCTCGTCATGTCTCTTCTGGGACTCTTCTGAAGTAAATCTCTTTGCCTTGCTAGCCTTCTTAGCGATGGTCTTCACTCTCGGCATAGTGTGTAGATGAAGGATGTGCAGAAGTAAAGAACGAACCTTTCAGTGAGAGAAAGTATAAGAGGACGAATGCGAAGGGGCAACTTGGTGTAGAGTTCGGCACAGTTGCACAGACTAGAGGAGGTGAATGAGCACTTTGAAGTTTGTAGAGGGAAAATAAGGCTTCGTGATGTATGGGGTTCCTTTTATTTTTTCTCGCTCTCTCTTTTTTTTTTTTGACAAGATTGCTCATTTAATTTCTTCCCAGCCCAGCTTCATCTAGCGTGGTCTTCGTGCCCCAGTTCCATTCATCAGCGTGCTAGAGAAGTACTCCTTAATTCATGCTATAGAAATGTCATGGAAATTCTTTTTCTTCATGGATTGCTACAGAGCTGTCTTTACTGTGACAATTTTGTGGCAAATTCTTGCAACTACATCTTCTACTCTGATGCTCCTCTTGGCCTAGAAATTTAAACATAACTAAAATTAAAATCAAAATTCAAGCTAACTATCAAATATAAAATAAAAATTTGCAAAAGTGTGGGTTGCCCTTCATTAGCGCTTGTTTTATAGTCGACAGCCCGACTACTTCCCTTTTCATCGTTCTTGCAATTGAATTAAGGTGTGCTGGTGTTCCACTTCACCTCTGTGGTAGTGTTTGATACTTTTCCCATTTAACTTGAATGTTCCCCCCGATTTCTGTAACATCCCTAATTTCGTTTCATTTATTAATAAAGGTACATAAATAATTAATTAAGGAAATAAAATTTATTAGAAAATTTTTAGATATCTAAGAAATATAATCCTTAGAAATTCTTCACCTTATGTGTATGCATAAACAATGTTTCTAACATTAAGGGAATAGGTAAAGAGAGAAAACCTAATAAGAAAAATTAGAAATAACATACTAAAGAGAGGCAAAATTCTTGGGTAAGGAAGATAAATGTTTGTGAAGTAAGTAAAGGTCTTAGAATTTCAAGAAGATTAGATTAGGGTAATTTTTCCTAATTCAAGAGCTAGAGTTACTAAGTTTAACATCTCCACCCATAAATTGGGTTTTAACCTATGGACACTTCATATAGAGTTTTTTCAATTCACATGAATTTCTAGCAAGCCAATAGGAATGCTCAAGCAAGAAATAAAACATAGACTTGGAGTAAGATATAGAAGTTGGATCGATAGCCCAAAAATAATGAAAATGTGACCAAGCCCTTCACAAATGGTAGAATTTTAGCCAAAGCAAAGGAAATGGGTAAGAATGAGCCCAAACCCAAGAAGAAAAAATAAGAATCATGTGAGGAAATAGTAGTGTAATAATAATCAAGATTAGGTCACATGGCATTAAGAAAACATGATAGTTTATTTAAGCAAAACCTACCCTTATAACATTATAAATTTGTCCAAGTAAGGGAGAGGAAAAACATAAGCAAGGTAGAGTAAGGAAAGGAGAGAAAGAGAGGAGAAGAGAGAAAGAAAGAGGAAGAAGAATTCTAGAGGACTAAGCACTCAAGCTGCTAGAAAAGCTAAGGGAAGGAAAGAATCTTGCTACTTCCTTTAAGAGGAAACAAGAAAAAGAATTCACTAAGTGAGCTAGGGAGATCTTTAGGAAGGTTTAACAATATTTTATTTTAGAAAAACTTTGAAATTAGAAACATTTATATGGGATTTTGATCCTAAAAGTTTGATGAAATTTACTATATTTGTTACCTAGATGATTGGCCATGGATGTTGCTATATCATGTTACATGTTGATCTTGCAAGTGATATATGTTTGAATACTTAGATTGGTGTGGAAAGTTCTGCATAGGTATGCCTATGGGTGACAAAATTTTAAGAGTTTTATACTACTATTTTGTATATTTAAATGTGGTGAAAAATTAATGAAATATGATTAGATGTAAATTAAGAAGAAAATGGAAGAGGACATAATAAAATGATGAACTAAAACCTTATAAAAGCTTTGGTTAGGAAACTGGATTTTCGAGTAACCAGGGAAGCTTCTCGTTTTCAAATTTTGGGAAGAATGGGTTAGTAATTAAAAGAAATGGTTCATACAAAAAATATAGATATATGTCTCATGGATTTTTGGCCACTGGAATCACTCAATTTGGAGTCCATATGAGATAGAAATGGTCATATTAGTAAGGAGTGGTCAGAAAATGGTTAACCAGGAAAAAATCTGTTAGGAAAGCTTCTGGGTTTCAATTTCTGGGAACATTATGTAGGGAATTAAAATAAATGGTTAACATAAAACATATAGATATATGTCTCACAGATTTTTAGCCACTGGAATTACTCAATTGGGAGTTCATATGAGGGAGATATGGTCAGATTAGTAAGTAAAGGTCAGAACCTACTCGAGAAGAAAGAATGTTTAACTTGAGGGAGTAATATCACCAAGCTTTCGTAAGATTTTTCTAAAGTTTTCAACATAATAGTTCTAGATAATTATTTTATCTTTACATTGACACCAATATCACCTAATTCGGAGTTAACATGAGGGAGTTATACGCTAATTAGTGAGAGAAGGTCAGACAAGACGAAAACCTGCATTAGGGAATAACACAACATAAAGCACGGCCGTGTTCCAAGGCACGAAAAAGCCGTGTTCTATGCTGGAAAGGGCATTTTGAAGCCTAAAGCATGGATGTTTTACAAGAAATGGCCAAACCGTGTTATAGGATACATTTAGGCCGTGTTGGAAGTTGGTAAAGCTTATTTTCAACATTTTTCTACCATAAATGAACCTCATTAACTATAAGATATTAATATAAACCAAATTGAAGAAGAATGCCGTATTAAATTTGTGAGAACATGTGTTGAAAATGATATAAATAAGAGGAAAGTGACTAGAGGCCAAGCATAAAGAAAATGAAGAGATAAATATAATATTTAAAAAAGAAGAAGAATCTTATAAATGAAAATAATAAATGACTAGTGTATGCCATAGTCATTTCCATTGCATGAACTCCTTACCATCTTAAGTGTGTAATTTTGACATGGAAATATTTTATAAAGTGATATTTGAAACGATTATGTTCATGTCATGATTACTAATGATTTTTGGTAATGAATATATTTTGATAACAATTATGGCATGTGACTATAATGAATATACTTGTTATTGAAGTCATATTTTTGGCTATTAATATGAAAACAAAAGAATAGAAAAAAGCATGGTCACATGGCAGTCCATGTGGTGCACCAGTAGGGGATGCCCTACCAACGGATATGGTTATGTTAATGAGAAAAGAAAGAGAAAGTGTACCATGTTGGACGGAGTGAGAAAATCTCGTACCAGAGAGTAGAAAGTACTCACCCTAACCAGAGTAACTTGATATGAAAATAAGTTGATAGCCATAATATAGTAATCTAAAAATAGTTATTCACGCCATACACGTCATTACTGTATGATTTTCATATGTATAGATAAAGTGCATTCATGTGACCTAAGATATTTACTGTAGCTTATACAAATGAACATGACATAATGATCTATATTGTTGATAATTGTGATTTATTGTTGAACCTACCGGGATTTAATTCTCACTATATTTCCATATCATGTTCAAAAAACTAGTTTTGTATATTTATCTTTGGCTCTGGCTCTTAGTGTATGTTGGGCAGATCCCAGAAATTAATAAGGTGTTTGTGGTCGAGTTGGCTAAGATCCCGTTAAAGGTGCAACCACCCGCACCCGTATCCTCGGAACTAGTCAATATGGATGAATAAGATCTAGACATATATGTGTTTGATTTTTGTATTGATGTTGTTAATTAATAATGTGTAAACCTTAATTATGCTTGGTTAAATTAATTGAATGTTATTATGAGTTAAATAAAGGTAATGACTTCATGGGACTTTAAACAATTTATATATATGTATATATGTAAAACAAATGGAGTTGTTACTATTTCTCTTCTTCCAATTTGATAGCTCTGAATGGGAAAACTTGGTTAATGTAGAAAGGACCAGACCAACGAGACTTGGGATTTCCAGGGAACAGAGTTAATCTGGAATTGCATAACAGGACTTGCTGTCCTACTTTAAAGTCCCATGGCTATATTTTCTTGTCATGCCATTGCTTTGTCTGTTCTTTGTAGAGCTTACGAGCCGTTTGGTATGTGGAAGAGAGAAAATGGAATGGAAATGCTTGTCACAAGAGGGAGACCGCATTACCACTCAAAAGGGAAGGAATCAGGTAAAAGAAATGGAATCCAAGTTTTTTTTTTAATTAAATAAATAATAAAAATATTTTTTAAAAAATTAATTAATTAAAAAATATTTACAAAAAAAACTTTAAAAAATGTAACTTATTTTTTGTAAAATAATAAATAAATATTTTTTTTAAAATAAATATATTCTAAAAATAAATTAATTAATTAAAAAAATATTATTTATTATTGATAAAAAAATAAAAAAAAATATTTAAATTATTTTTTAAAATCATTAATATTTTTAATAAATTTTTATATTATTAATATTTTTTTATTTATATTATTTTTAAATAAATTTTTAAATAAATTTTATAGTATTCCATTCTATTCTATTATATGTACCAAACATACTTTTTTTTACAGCATTCCATTCCATTCCATCCTATTCCATTCTATTCTCTATTCCCATTTCCATTCCTTTCTTTACCACCAACCAAACGACACCTTAGTGTTCTCATAGGACTGCCTGCGGAATTCATCCAATTCTTTTAGCTGCAGCATTTTTTTTTACCAGCAGCCTCTAAATTCAAGTTGAAGTTCTTGATTGCCCAATATGCCTAATGCTCTAGCTCCACTAGCAAATGACAATCCTTGCCAAACAATAACTTGTATGGAGACATCCTTAAAGGTGTTTTATAAGCTATTCAATAAGCCCACAATGCATCATCTAACCTTGAATACCAGTCTTTTCTAGTTCGACCAATATTTTTTTGAGGATTCTCTTGATTTCTCTGTTTGAGATTTCAACTTGCCCACTGGTTTAGGGGTGGTATAGGGTTACCACCTTACGTTTAACCCTATACTTGGCCAGCATTGCTTCAAACTGTCTATTACAGAAGTGGGATCCTCCATCACTGATGATTGCTCGTGGAGTTCTAAATTTGGTGAAGATGTTCTTTTTAAGGAACCTTGTCACCACCTTTGCATCATTGGTTGGAAAACTCATGCTTCCACCTACTTTGAGACATAGTCAATAGCAACCAAGATATATTTATTCCTGAAACTTGAAGGAAATGGCCCCATGAAATTGATCCCCTATACATCAAACAATTCCACTTCTAAAATGTTGCTTAGAGGCATTTCATGTCTTCTAGATATATTCCTTACTCTTTGGCACCTATCACATTGCATCATAAAAAAGTGGGAATCCTTAAATAATGAAGGCCAGTAGAAACCTACTTGCAGCACTTTGTTTGTAGTTCAAATTCTGCCAAAGTGGCCTTCACAGGGTAAGGAATGGCATGTCAGTACACTGTTTAAAGAGATATGGTTCATCCCAGTGGTAAGAAGTGATGTCATGAAAAAATTTCTTTTTTTGCTGTGATGTCAAATATGGTGGACGCAGTCCACTTACCAAGTAATTCATGAAATCAGCATACCATTGCGTATGCGTTTGGGATATCATGAAAAGTTGCTCATCTGGGAACTTTTCATTGATTTCCTCTGTATTTTCTCTATCTTGTTCAAGTATTACTTGATTTTTAGTTCCCTTTCTATCCTTGATTTCCAAATCGAATTCTTGTAAAAGAAACACCCATCGGATGAGTCTTGGTTTTGAATCCTTCTTCTTAACTAAGTGTTTGGTGGCAGAGTGGTCAGTATACACAATCACCTTGGTGCCCACTAAGTAAGATCTAAATTTTTCAAAAGCAAACACAACTATAAGCAACTTCTTCTCTGTCATGATGTAATTGAGTTGAGCCCCTTGTAGTGTCTTGCTAGCATAGTATATGGAGTGAAACACCTTATTCCTTCATTGACTAAGAATAGCTCCCAAAGATACATCACTTGCATCACACAATAGTTCAAATGGTGAAGCAGAGTCTGATGCCATAATAACAGGTGCTGGACTTAGCTTATCCTTAAGTTCACAAAATGCTTTCATACAATCTTTGTCAAAGCAAAAATGCTCTGTCTTTCTCGAGTAGACTGCACAGGAGCTTAGCAATCTTGGAAAATTCTTTAATGAATCGTCTGTAAAATCTTGCATGCCCAAGAAAGCTTCTAATACCTTTCACCGAAGTAGGAGGAGGCAGCTTCTCAATGATTTCCACCTTGGCCTTATCAACTTCTAGCCCATTTTGAGAAACTTTGTGTCCCAACACAATCCCTTCTTTCACCATGAACTGACACTTCTCCTAATTCAATACAAGATTTGTCTCCTCACACCTTTGGAGAACTTTATCTATATTTCCCAAGCACAAGTCAAAAGAGTTTCCAAAAATAGAAAAGTTGTCCATGAAAATCTCCACAAATTATTCTACCATTTCGATAAAATTTGCCATCATGAATCTTTGAAAGGTGGCTGAAGCATTGCATAGCCTAAATGGTATTCTCCAAAATGCAAAAGTCCTATATGAGCACATGAACATGGTCTTGTGCTGGTCCTCGGGTGCTATGGCAATCTGGTTGTACCCTAAATACCCATTCAAGAAGTAGTAGTACTCCCTTCCAACGAGCCTATCTAACATTTGGTCTATGAATGACAAGGGGAAATGGTCCTTTCTGGTGCTCTTGTTCAGCTTCCTGTAGTCCATGCAAATTCTCCACCTAGTCACGACTTTAGTCAGGATTAATTCATTGTTTTCATTCTCCACCACAGTCATGCCCCCTTTTTTCCAAATACATTAAACCAGACTAACCCAGGAGCTATCTAATATTGGGTAGATAATTCCAGTATCTAACCACTTAATGATCTCCTTCTTCACCATATCCTTCATTATCGGATTTAGCCTTCGTTGGGCTTTAATGGACCCTTTTTCTTTGTTCTCTAATAAAATCTTATGCATATAGAATGAGGGACTGATGCCTTTAATGTCAGCAAGTGTCCACCCAATAGCTCTTTTAAACTTCTTCAATACCATGACCAATTTGCTCTCTTGCTCCTCTGTCAAAAGTGCTGAAATAATCACTAGTAGAGTGGCTGCATCACCAAGGTACTCGTATTTCAGATGTGAAGGTAATGGCTTCAACTCCTAGGTTGGGGGTTCATCTACTGATGCCTTTGGTATCCTCAATTCCAGGGAAGGCACATCCAACGGGTCAATCACCAATCTCCGATTTCCAGCGCCCTGTGTTACCTCTATCTAAGCCCATTCTTTTTCTTCTTCACCTTCTGAGTCTAAGTTGTCATGCAAAACAACTTGTAGTGGGTCCTTATAGATCTTCTTAAATTGCTCTGATAGTAAAGAGTCAATCACATAAATAATTGAACAGTCCTCCACCTCGCCTGGAAATTTCATAGATGGGAAGACATTGAATGTGATCTGCTCATCTTGACTCTCATAGTCAGTTCTCCCTTTTGAACATCAATTAACATTTGGCCAGTAGCTAAGAATGGCCTTCCCAAAATTATTGGTACTTCTGCATCTGCTTCATAATCAAGCACTATGAAATCCACTGGAAAAATGAATTTATCCACCTTAACCAAGACATCTTCTATTTTTCCTTCTGGATATGCTATAGATCTGTCTGCTAGCTGCAATGAAACAGTAGTGGGTCTAGCTTCTCTAATCCCTAATTTCTTAAATATTGACATAGGCATGAGGTTAATGCTTGCACCCAAATCACACAAAGCCTTGCCAAAATACTAGTTCCCAATGGAACACAGAATGGTGAAACTGCCTGGATCTTTGAGTTTGGGCAGAAGTTTATTTTGCAGCATAGCACTGCATTCCTTGGTTAGAGCAACAGTTTCAAATTCTCCAAATCTCTTTTTCTTTGTCCAAATATCCTTCATAAAATTGAC
The DNA here is from genome assembly GCA_037074535.1 of Gleditsia sinensis. Taxonomy (NCBI): domain Eukaryota; kingdom Viridiplantae; phylum Streptophyta; class Magnoliopsida; order Fabales; family Fabaceae; genus Gleditsia; species Gleditsia sinensis. Next base: position 24,771,999 of record CM073464.1, on the reverse strand, counting down.
ATAATTTGGCATTTTTTCAAAAGCTTCCATCAAAGGAATGTTGATGTGTAGCTATTTGAGGACATCCAGAAACCTTCTAAATTGTTGGTCTTATTGCTACTTTTGAAATCTTTGAGGGAATGGTGGGGGTAGTCTGGTCTGTTGAACATTTTACTGTGGCAAAGCTGCAGCATTTGCTCTAGAGGTTTCTACCTCTTTTCCTGCCTCCTCAACTTACCCCTGTTTGTTCTCTTTTTTATCCAGAGGTGTAGTAGGATCTTTTTGCTCTTGTGTCTTGGCTTGGTTTGCTTCCACTACTTTTCCACTCCTAAGTGTTATAGCCTTACAATGCTCCTTTCCATCTCTTCTAGGGACTTCAGTATTGCTTGGAAGAGTCCCTATAGGTCTATTTTTAAATTCATTAGCTAGCTGCCTAACTTGGGTTTCCAGATTCCTTAGTGATGTAGCTTGACTCTGGATTATAGCATCATTTCTTGCCATATATTATTTAAGCAACGACTCCAAGGAACTTAGGATCTCATTAGGTTGATGCTTTTGCTACTGAAATCCTGGGGGAAATTATGGTCTATGAGGGGTAAAATTGCTTCCCTGGCCAGCACTATGGTTACTCCAAGAAAAATTAGAATGTTGTCTCCAACTCGGGTTGTATGTATTTGAATAAAGGTTGTTGCTGCAATTCATGTTGCCCATATAGCACACTGACTCCGGATTTGAAGGATAACTACCAAATAAATGAGGTTCATTGAACAGGACAAAGGATACTCCAATTTCCTAGACTGCATTAGCTCCTTGAGGGAGATTCAACTGTTGGTTTTTTAAGATGTTGACTAATGAGGCTATTTGAGCTGTGACAGTGGTAATGTGAGAGGGTAGGAGGGTGATGTACTCACATTCCCTGATCACTTATTGTGACTAGGGTCGACGTCACTATACGTATAGCAAATGAGTTATATTTTCATTGCATTGACCAGATTGCCGAGTGAGGCAGGTGCATTAAAAGTGATGATTTTATCTCCAAATCTTAATATTTTACTATAGCTTATACAGCTGAGCATAACAACATTTGTTTAATGATCATACCGTGCAGCATATGGTTTTAGATATCTAAATATCCTTTGATTTGAGAATATTTGAAATACGGGTCTCATATGAATGTACTTCTGAACTGTATTTTCTATGTGACATATTTTAAAACATAAGTACATCCATATGCTGACCTAAGAGGTCATAGGAGGAATTATTTTCTCACTGAGTTGTCAAACTCACTACACAATATTTTCACATTTTTTAGATAAGAATATCAGAGTCTGATTCGGCAGATAAGTGATATATTCTCTGGGTGAGTCTACGTTGCTTCCAAGACTCACAGTCTATGTTTACATCAACCCCTACGCAAAGTTAGCTGGAGGCTTAGCTCAACACCATTTCCAAGTTATTTACAAATGATAATATTAGAACAACCATAATGCAAGGAGGAAAATACAGTAGAAACAGAGGAAGAAAAAATAACATAAGCACGAAAGGAAAGAAAGAGTTTTATGGAAAGATCCTTTTTATCCTACGTCCAACTACTCCTTTTCCTAGCCCAGCCAACAGCGTCTCCCTTCCTTGCCCAATGGGTTCTCAATGGAACAGTATCACCTTCTTCTGTATATTCTGTAAAAAATTAGGGGCTACTCTGGGTATCTCTATTTTTCTCTTTGTATCTGCATGTGTGTGTACCTTTTCTCCTCCCAACCTTTTATAAGCTAGGACTATGGTCCTGGTGATGTGGCTCCTTGTTAGCTTTTCCCTTCCTGGCTTATACTTCTGCCAGCGCCTTTTCCTTCACGTTCAGTAATGGAGACAATCTCTGCTGTGGCAAACGAGTGCTCCTTCTTTCACGTTGGGTAATAGAGACAGAACCTACTATAGCAGCAAAGTGCTCAACCCACCTACATCGTACCATACAGCATCAGCTCCCAAGCATGCACTCAATGCTATCTGTCTAAAAAAATTCCTAGCATAATTCGGTTTGCAGCCCCTTTTTCCTGCAATGCACACTAAATTTGACAATTAGCATGATGGGTGTTCTCATATTCAGGAGATTCAAACACACAATTAAATCAAGGAGAATTAATACTAAATCACCAAAATGTAGAGTAATAAGCATGAGAAAAGAAAACAATAACTCTACTAAATTAGAGTTAACATGGACTATAACAGTAAATATGTTCTCTTCTAAGCCAATTTTGGCCCTTTGGATATCTGAATTTGCTGATTACATAAACATGAAAGTTGTATGTAATTGCATCATCTAATCATCTACCAAATTTCATACGTATTATATACATATTTTTTTATATACAGCCAAAACACTGTAGTAAGATCAAGTTGGAAAGCAAGCAGCAAACAAATTTTAAACATTGGGTGTTCTGCCTTGAATCTTTATATTTCAATTCTTTTAGAAATGTGGTCATAAATCAAGATGTTTCAATTCTTTTATAAATGTAGTCATAAATCAAGATTAAATTGATGCATATATCCATTAGGATGTGTCTCAAGAGTCAAAAAGATAATGCTCCTTACTTAGCCATCCTCAATGAATTTATTTTGTCTGCTCGATTTATAGACATCATTCCCAAAGAACCATAATTTAGCTTTGATTCCTCCAATTGAGTCCATTTTTTATTCTTCTCTCCATCTGTAAAAAAAATACAAAAACTAAAGACAAATAAGGGAGATAAATGCTTAATTATGGCAACAACAAAAAAGATGAAAATATTTAAATTATGAGTATAAAACACACTCATCAAATACCCCTAAACTTAATCTATTGCTTGTCCTCAAGCAAAATACACAAACTTAAAAATTCAAAAGATGAGTGAGTGATGAGCTGTTTTTGGTTTACTAAGCATTCCTCAAGGATTTAAAATATGCAACTAAGGAAAATATCAGGATCCCAAAGTTATGTAGTGTAACAACTCCATTTTATCGAATGTATATATTTGTAAAGTCCCATGAATTCATTACTTCTTTGCTTCTAACTACTTAACTTATAGTAACATTCAATTAATTTAACCAAGCATAATTAAGGTTTACAATCTAACATTAATACTAATACAATTCTAGGTTCACATACACATCATTAAATAAAAACATCCATACAAAAGTCATACACATATATGTCTACATCTAGTTCATCCATGTTGACTAGTCCTGGGTATACGAGTGCGGGTGGTTGCACCTTCACTTAGACAAAATTCTAATGTTATAAGAGTGGTTTTTGCTTAAATAAATTATCAAGTGGTCCTCCTTTCATAATTATAGGTCTACATTATCACAATTAGGATGCACTTGGCTGCTTTTTAGGGGAAGACAACTCATGTTCTTGTCTTCCTCTCCCTTAGTCAAGATATGCATAACAAAAGGAGATTAGTATTTGAAAATCATGGTAAAATATTCTTAAGACAAGGGACAAGGTCCCTTTGATTTAGGGATTCTTTTTCTTTTTCTTTTGTTCTCAGTCAAGTAAGATAGTTTTGCTTTTTTAGGTGGCAAATTTTTAGCCTTTTAGTCTCCCTAGCTTGGCTGAAATTATTTGTGTAGTAGGGATGTTTTTTCATAATTCCATGTATTATTACCTACTATATCATCACATGACTTGCTAAAATTATTAGTGTATAATATAGATGTTTTGTCCTAATGCCATGTATTATTACCTATTATATCATCACATGGCTTGCTGAAATTATTAGTGTTAGATATAGATGTTTTGTCCTAATGCCATGTGACTTAATCTTGATTATTATTATACTACTATTTCATCATATGGTTCTTAATTTTTCCTCTTCGATTTGGGTTCATTCTTGCCCATTTCATTTGCTTTGGCTAACATTTTAATTATTTTTAGGCTATCGGTCCAACTTTTATATCCTAGTCCAAGTCTATGTTATATCTCTTGCTTGGGATATCAAATTGGCTTGCTAGAAACTAATGTGAAGTGGAAAAACAAACTCTATGAAGTGTCCATAGGTGAAGGCCCAATGTATGGGTGGAGATGTTAAACTTAGTAACTCTAACTCTTGAATTAGGAAAAATTACCCTAATCCAATCTTCTTGAAATTTTAAGACCTTTATTTCCAAAAGTTTATTTTCCTTATCCAAGAATTTCGTCTTTCTTTAGGATGTTATTTCTAATTTTTCCTATTAGGTTTTCTCTTTTTACCTATTCCCTTAATGTTAGAAACATTTTCTATGCATACACATAAGGTGAAAAATTTCTAAGGGTCATTTTTTTTCTTAGATATTGAAAAATTGTTTAATAAGATTTATTTCCTTAATGAAATATTTATGTACCTTTATTAATAAAAGAAACAAAATTAGGGATGTTATATGTATAACTTCAATTCAAATGCAACGTATGGTTTACTATTGAATCCTAAGTGTGTGTGTGTGGTAATCTTATGACATTAGACTTTTTGCATTCAAATAAATTAATGTAATCAAATATTTAAAATAGATTTCCAAAATTATGCATTTGAGACTCCATAAGCTTATTTTTCATGTCACTCTCCACTAATATAGATAAATCATAATGTTTAAGATCATTAGGACTTTTATTAGGCTTGTAATATATGGCATAGGTTAAAGGTGGATAAAAATATATTAATGAAAGGTCAATTCACTCCACAACACACATGATCATTTAAGTCCTCCCAAATGCTTTTCACATTATGTGAATTCTATTTCCAACCTTATTCTCATTCTTACGTTATTTACTCATACTACATTTTTTTTTATGTAAACACCCTCAAACTTATTTATTTGGAAAATTCTATTTTTTTCAAACTTCTTCCATTCACCCATGAACCATAGCTTTTCAAATGATCATTCCTATGAGTGAAAGGTAAAAGTTAGAAATATTTTTGTTTAAAGGCTAGATAATAATATAGGTGTACAAGAAAGAATAAATATAGGATCAAAATAGGTTACTAGGGATGGCATAATGTATAGGTTGGTTTGAAAGGCTCAAACGATTCCAACAATGCCTAATTCATTTCTTAAATAAAGAGTAGTCTAGGATTTCGCCTCAAGTGACAATCAAATAAGTTCTAGAGTCTTATGAGATCACTTAGCATATCTGAATCACATAAATCTTTTCTAAATAAACAATCAATTAAATGTAAAAGATTAAGTGCTCAGGATATAAGGATTCTCAAGTAAAACATAGGTTACAATAGAGTTCAGGTTCATACATAACACTCATAACTCATTTATTTTCCAAAGGTTACAAGCACTTTAAACCATTTTCATCATTGGTGCTAGTTTTGACTATTCCCAAAACATCACTCAAATTTTTTTATAAACATGGAAAAACACAAAACAAACAACAAAGATTGAAAAAGATATTACCTAAAAGGAGATCTAGGAAAAGATGAACTTGCAGCAAACTAACAAAGAATAAAAATTTATTCAATAAAATAAAATGAGTTACAAATGAAGATCCTAGTCCAATTTGCGCTTTCTGCAATTGTCTAACGTTCAATCTATTTGAGCTATTGTTGGATCAGATACATGAACAAATGCTTGTAATGCATCAATTAACTCATCAGCATTTAAAGCCGAGATGAGAATCCGTCATGCTGAGTGTGAGATAAATCTTTATTCCACAACTCGATAAAGAAAAGACAATAAACCAACAAAGAAATGGTTAACATTCAACAAACCTATGGGTTTATGGTAGATATTCAGTTGTACCCAGAAAACTATTTGAAAATTTTCCTCCAGAGTACCAAAACCACCTGGTATGGCAATGAAGGCATCAGCATCACTCATAATTCTAGCAATGCGCTCATGCATAGAGGATACCTTGAATTCTTCACCAATTGTTTTTCCTATGAGGTTTGATGCAACTAGAGTTGTAGGAATAATACCTAGAACTTGGCATCCTCCTACATATGTAGATGCAGACACACTCCCCATTAACCCTCGATAACCTCCACCATAGACTAAATGAATTTTTCTCCTGGCTAGTACCATACCTAAAGTTTGTGCTACTTTCACATACTCTCCATTTTTTCCAAGACTAGAACCATAAAAGACACAAATATTTTAAAATTGACGAAATGTAGTTCCCTCCATATCTACACTCACCTTAACTTTAAGTATGAATGTAAAGATAATAATGTGTGCATTTATAGAACTTAAATAAGGGCATACTTACAATAGCTATGTGAATAAGATGGCAGCATAATTACAATAATCATGTGAGATAAATCTTTATTCCACAGCTTGATCATAAAAAGACAACAAACCAACAAAGAAATGGTTAACATTCAACAAACCTATGGGTTTATGGTAGATATTCGGTTGTGCTTAGAAAAATATTTGAAAATTTTCCTCTAGAGTACCAAAATCACCTGGTATGGTAATGAAAGCATCAGCATCACTCATTGTAACGACTGGTTTTCTTAGGGTAATTACGCATTAGATCAACATTTAACCAAAAGATATGCATCTTATATTTATATATATACATACATAAATTACATACATAAGAGATTAGTAGCGTACATAAATATGTAACCTGAGGTACTAAGCAAACATCCCAAAAAGGCAAAGTACCGTGGGGTTATATCAAAATAATGGGGTTAGCCCATTTACATCATTAGAATTATACACATAATAATATTCTATTATCCCTCCCCTGGCCTTCACCCCTGGGGTACTACTAGTGGAGGAAGCAGGCCAGGAGAAGGAATCTATACCATGCTAATGACCAATAGGTTCATTATAATAGTGAACTGTCCTAAGTAAGGGACATCCATGGTTTGAAGCTCTAATAGAATTGTCAGCACCACGAATGACATCTCTACTTATCTGAACATAACATCATGTAACATAGTGAGATATAAAAATCCCAATAAGGTCAACATATAATAATTACAAGCATAATGAAATACTTACATGTTATGTCCAACTATATAAACTATAGAAAACATTTTCTCTTTCATACAATAAAAGTACAGTAAAAATACAAAGAGGCCTTTTATAGGTTATGCATCAATATCATGCATGATAAATAAAATATGTATTAATAGGATACCTGTGCAACTACTCATGGGTCATACATCTCTCATAGTGGCTCATCATCTGATAATTTCCCTTAATTTTTAAACCTCAATGTGGCATGAGCCTTACCCCTACAGCTACTCACCCACTATTGAGTGCCTTTGGTCGGAACGGTCCTTCCCATATTGACTACTCTAGGCTATAGGGGTGTCCCCTATCCCGGTACTGTATCCAAGCCAAGACCCTATAGTCACCTTACCTCCATAAGGTGCCGCATGCCACCGGGTCACCATAGTGGGTAAGGGTCATCCTACACTTTGTCAATCTCCTCAATACAGCAAAGGAGACACCTGTTGTCAAGCCACCCTGCTTCAGAGAGGATTGTCCTAACCAACAGTCGCCTGAATACAGTAAGGGAGACACCTGTTGCCAGGCCACCCTACTTTAGAGAGGGACCTCCTGACCAAACTCATGTCTTTTACATTTTTTCAGCCACTTGTCTCAACAAAAGTATGTATATATATATATATATATATATATATATATATATCAATAATTATCATGAGCATAAACCACATTCATTCGTATGCATGCCATAACAACTCATCATAAACATACATGCTCTTACATCCTTTCATAATACTCACAAATTATTTATTTACTTATAGCTGCACACATAAGTAATCTATAGCATTAAATATAGCATTCATGCATTGTTCCTTCCTGATTTCTTAATTAATTCAATGAGCATTACATAATCAATTACATATTACATATTTCTTTTAACATATTTGACTCATAAAACTCCCATTATCATTTCATAAACATTGAAGATTAACTAGGATTTAAAAAGGGAACAGAAATTGCTGAAAATGGGTAAGGCAGCATGAAGCACAAGCATGCTTCATGTCCGTGTTGCCCCCTCCCCCGGTACTTCCCTCACAACATGGCCATGTTTCTCATAAACCCGCACCAAGCATGGCCATGTTCTGCATTTTTACACATCTAGCCTAGAGCACAGCTTGGCCGTGCCTCCAAGCACGACCGTGTCTGGGTGCGAAACTCACAAAGTTCTCTCTTTTTCTCCCAAACTAGGCAAGGAAACTAGCCAACAATTATACCAACATTTTAAGCATGAAAAATCCAATTTTTCCATAGCATATGACCACTAAAAACATGGATTTAACCTCAAAACTAACCACACAAATTTTTCTTAAATCACTACCTCATGCATATAAGTGAACAACAGTCATCAATGCCATAAATGCATCATCAAAGGATCTATCTACCCTTCCATCATGCTTTAATACACAAATACAAGTCACCCATCAAGTCATCCAACCAAAAACTCGTAAAAAAGGATGTTGATCTTACCTTTTCTTTCTCCCCAAATATTTCTCTCACTAGCTTTGGATAATTCCTCTCTCTAAAAGCCCACCACCAAGCTGTAGATTTTTCCTCCAACCATTAGATTCCATAGAAGCTCAAGAACACAAATAGAATTAGAGAAGATCAAGAGCCCAACTTACCTATTCTCCTTGAAATTCAGCTCTCTCTCTCTCTCTCCTTCTCTTCCCTTTTCTTTCTCCTCTTTTTCTACCTTTGGTTATGGCTCCCTTATGCTTTTATCTAGGTGCTTGGCAACTTGGTCACCAAGTCAACAAAAAAATATAAAATATGCTAGCTTCTCCAAGAAGCCACTCCCCCCTTAACCAAGGACCTCCAATTCCCTAATAATTTCAAAATTACCACTCTATCACTTTAGAACCAGTTAGTTAGCTAAGGCATTGTTTGGTTGTAGGAAAACTTAGCAAGTGTTTAATTCCTTCTTGAGACATAATCCAATGGGTTTTGGTGCAACTTTCTTCATAGCTCCTTATCTCTATTCTCACTACCTAAATATGGCTCTGTAGATAAACAAATTACTACCTTCTTCTTAATCATCTCTTCCAAAAATGAGAAATCTATTATTAAATATTCACAATTATTTCCTTATAATTATCCCATTTAATCCTTTCTTAATATTCCATTTCGTGAATATAATTAACAAAAATTCCAGGTGTTACACTCATTATTCTAGCAATGCGCTCATGCATGAAGGACACCTTAAGTTCTTCCCTATTTTTTTTTCCTATGATGTTTGATGTAGCTAGAGTTGTAGGAATAATACCTAGACCTTGGCATCCTCCTACATATGTAGATACAGATAGACTAAATGAATGTTTCTCCTAGCTAGTACCATACCCAATGTTTGTGCTACTTTCACATACTTTCCATTTTTTCCAAGACTGGAACCATAAAAGACACAAATATTTTGAAATTGAAGAAATATGGTTCCCTCCATATCTACACTTGTAACATCCCTAATTTCGTTAAAAGTACATTAACGAAATAAAATTTATTAGACAATATTTTAGATATCTAAGAAAAATATAATCCTTAGAAATTCTTCACCTTATGTATATGCATAGAAAATGTTTCTAACATTAAGAAAATAAATAAAGAGGAAAAACCTAATAGGAAAAAAATTAGAAATAACATATTAAAGAGATGTAAAATTCTTGGATAAGGAAGATAAATTTTTAGAAACAAGTAAAGGTCTTAAAATTTCAAGAACATTGGATTATGGTAATTTTTCCTAATTCAAGAACTAGAATTATTAAGTTTAACATCTTCACCCATACATTGGGCTTTTACCTATAGACACTTCATATAAAATTTTTCCACTTCACATAAGTTTTTAGCAAGCCCATTGGATAACCTAAACAAGAAATAAAACATAGACTTGGATTAGGATATAGAAATTGGACAAATAGCCCAAAAAATTATGATAATGTGTTCAAGCCCTCCAAGAAAGGTAAAATTTTATTCAAAGCAAAGAAAATGGGTAGGAATAAGCCCATAGTGGGTAGGAATAAGCCCAAACCCAAGAGGAAAAATAAAATAAAATAAATTAGGTGATGATATAATAATGTAATAATAATAAAGATTAGGTTACATGGCATTAAGACAAAAATTTAGTAAGTGGTATGATTCTACATCCATAATTTTGCCAAGTGGCATGATAATACAAGGCTTTAGGACAAAAACATCTATATCCTACACTCATAATTTTAGCAAGTGGTATGATAATACTTGGCATTAGGACAAAACATTTCTATCCCACACAAAAAATATCAACCAAATAATGGAAATTCAAGGGCTAGAAATTTGCCACCTAAAAAGGCAAACCTATCATACTTGTTTAAGACAAAAGAAAATGGAAATGAATCCCTAAATCAAAGGGACCTTGTCCCTTATCTTAAGAACATATCATCATATATTTCAAATTGCAAATCTCCTTTTCCTATGCATATCTTGACTAAGGAAGAGGAAGACAAGAAAATAAGTTGTTTGTTTTCCAAAAATTCAACAAAGTGTATCTTAATTGTGATAAGGTAGATCCATGATCATGAAAGGTGAATTATTTGGTGGTCTATATAAGCAAAACCCACCCCATAACATCTTAATTTTATCCAAGTGAGGAAGAGAGAGAAATAGAAGCAAGGTAGAGTGAGGAAAGGAGAGAAAAAGAGGAGAAGAAAGGAAGGAAAAAGAAGGAGAAGTTTAGAAGGCTAAATACTCAAGGTAAGTTACCTTAATCCCCACTTGAATCCATTTTTTTTTCTTCTTTATCTTTGAGGATCAAAAACTCACCCTCCTTCTCTTACCTAAGCTGCTAGAAAAGCTAAGGGAAGGAAGGAGTCTTGCTACTTCTTTCAAGAGCAAACAAGAAAACCAATTCACTAAGTGAGCTAGGGAGATTTTTAGGTAAGTTTAACAATATTTCTTTTTGAAGAAAAGTTTTGAAATTTGTAATATTTATATGGGATTTTGATCTTAGCACTTTGATTATTGGTCATGAATGTTGCTTCATCATGTTACATATTGATCATGCATGTGATGTATGTTTGAATACTTAGGTTGGTTTAGATAGTTCTGCATAGGTATGGCTATGGGCGGTAAAACTTTTAGCTTCTGTTTTTAAGATTCTGGGAAAAATCGGTAAGGAATTAAAATAAATGGTTAACATGAAAGTTATAGATCTATGTCTCATGGAAATTTAGCCACTGGAATTATGCAATTTAGAGTTCATATGAGGTAGATATTATCCGATTAGTACGCAGAGGTCAGAAAATGTTTATTCAGGGAAGAGTATGTTATTGAAGCTTTAGTTTTAGAATTTCTAGGAATATTCTGTAGGGAATTAAAATAGCACGCCAACATAACAATTATAGATATATGGCTCATGGATTTTTACCTACTGGAATAACTCAATTTGGAGTTCAAATTTGGGAGATATGGTCTAATTAGTCAGTAAAGGTCAGAACCTACAAGAGAAGAAATAATACTAAATTTAAAGGAGTAATAACACCACGATATCTTACTATTTTGTTGATATGATTAACATAATAGTTTTAGATAATTGTCTTAGCTTTTCAAAGACACTAAGATCATCTTAATCGGAGTTAAAATGAGAGAGTTATGCTCTGATTTGTAAGCAAAGGCTGTGTTAAAAGTTAGTAAAACCTATTTTCAATATTTTTTTTACCCTAGATGAATTTTTTTAAACTATAGGGTAATAGTAGAAATCAATTTGAGGAAAAATGCTCTATAAAATTTGTAAGAACATGTGTTGGAAATGATATAAGTAAAAATAAAATGACTAAATGCCTAGACATAAAGAAAATGAAAAGATAAAAATAATATTCAAGAAAGAAGAGGAATTTTATAAATGAAAATAATAAATGCCTAGTGTATGCCCTAGCTATTGCCATTGCATGAACTTTTAGCTCATCAGGGAAGACAGATCACCTGGCAAGTGTTCAAGGACATTTTTTTTGAAAAGTACTTTCCAAGTACTGTACGGGCAAAGAAAGAGAACGAATTTCTCCAACTCAGGCAAGGCAGCATGACCGTGGACCAGTATATCGCCTGGCAAGTGTTCAAGGACATTTTTTTTTAAAAGTACTTTCCAAGTACTGTACGGGCAGAGAAAGAGATCAAATTTCTCCAACTTAGGCAAGGCAGCATGACCGTGGACTAGTATATCGCAAGGTTCGAGGAGCTGTCTAAGTTCTCCTCTTATTTGCGATATAATCCAGATGAAGCATGGAAGGCAGTTAAGTTTGAAGCGAGACTAAACCCGGAGATAAAGAATGCTGTTATAGCTATGGAGATCAAGGAGTTTGTACCTCTGATAAATAAATGCAGACTCCTGGAAAAGAGTTTAAAGGCAGTGGAGGACAAAAAGCAAAGGCGAAACCTATGGAAAAGGAAGAAAAATTTTCCCAACCCTAGAAAGAACGTGAGAAAAAGTGGATATGGAGCTGGTAAGAGGCCATTGATTGTGGGTCCTAGGCCTTTTCAACAAAACATTGCCTCAGTCAAGTGCGCTAAGTGCATACGCATGCATGGTAACCGACCATGCTACATGGGACAAGATGTCTACTTCAATTGCGGACAAAAAGGACATTTTGCGAAAAATTGCCCATAAAATGTTGGGAAGCAGCCAGAACAGAGGCCTCAGGTGAAAGGAAGGATTTTCACCTTGAGCGGCCAAGAGGCAGCCCAATCTTCTGAAATGATTCAAGGTACATGTTATATCTATGGATTTGCTCTTATGGTGTTATTTGACTCTGGTGCTAGTCATTCATTTATATCGGAAGAATGTATTAGGAAGTTTCAGTTCCCTATTTCTGAAACTCCCTATGAGCTATCCGTAGTAACCCCTACAGGAGAACGGGTATTAACTTCCTCTGTATGTAAGGACTGTCAAGTCGCCATCCAGGAGAGAACTTTTTCTATAGACCTCGTCTGTTTACCTTTAAGAGGTATTGAGGTCATTCTAGGGTTAGACTGGATGTCTAGAAATCGAGTCTTGTTGAATTGTTGTAACAAGACCGTTGAATTTCTACCTTCTACTCCAGAAGAGGAGGTCCAGTTATTGATGCTAAATGCCAATCAAGTTAATAGGGAGTTGAAGAATGGAGTACTTGGATACATTCTCTTGTATTTATCAAACCTAGAAGTCGAATCAAAACTTGATGAAATCCCAATAGCCAATGAGTTTCCTGAAGTATTTCCATCAGATATTCCAGGCTTACCTCCCAAGAGAGAGATAGAGTTCTCTATTGATCTCCTACCTGGGAGAGGGCCTATCTCTATTGCACCATATCGAATGGCCTCGAAGGAACTACAAGAACTAAAGAAGTAGTTGGAGGAACTATTAGACAAGTAATTCATTAAACCGAGTGTATCACCTTGGGGAGCTCCTGTATTATTTGTTAAGGAGAAAGACGGGAGCTTGAGACTATGCATAGATTACAGACAGCTGAATAAGGTGACTATCAAAAACAAGTACCCTCTCCCTAGGATAGATGACTTATTGGATCAATTGAAGGGTGCCTCCATCTTTTCTAAAATTGACTTGAGGTTAGGATATCATCAGATTAGGATTAAGGAGGAGGACGTACCAAAAACTGCCTTCAGGACTAGGTATGGGCACTATGAGTTTCTTGTAATACCCTTCGGGTTGACGAATGCACCTGCAATTTTCATGGATTACATGAATCGCATTTTTCGACCCTACCTAGATCAATTTGTTGTAGTGTTCATTGATGACATCTTGATATATTCTAAGAGTGAGAAAGAACATGAACAACATCTCCGAATCGTGCTGCAAGTGCTGAAAGAGAAAAAGTTATATGCCAAATTGGAGAAGTGTGAATTTTGGCTGTCAGAGGTGAAGTTTCTCGGACATGTCATCTCTAATAGTGGGGTAGCCGTAGATCCTAACAAGACGAAAGCAGTGATTCAGTGGGAGAGACCAAAGACGGTTACGGAAGTCAGAAGTTTCCTGGGTTTGGCAGGATACTACAAGAGGTTTATACAAAACTTCTCTCGTATAGCCTTGCCATTGACTAAATTGACCAGGAAGGGAAGTCCTTTCAAATGGACTGATCAATGTGAAGATAGTTTTCAGGAGCTTAAGAGAAGACTGACCACTCCTCCAATTTTAATTATTCCAGACCCCACAGGACATTTTGAAGTGTATAATGATGCTTCAAAGAAAGGGCTAGGGTGTGTGCTAATGCAAGACAAGAGAGTAGTTGCTTACGCCTCTAGACAACTAAGACCCCACGAAGGAAACTATCCAACCCATGATCTTGAATTGGCGGTGGTGGTGTTTGCTTTAAAGATTTGGCGACATTACTTATATGGAGCAACCTTTGAAGTATATTGCGATCACAAGAGTCTTAAATATCTCTTTGATCAAAAGGAGTTAAATATGAGGCAAGAAGATGGGTGGAATTTCTCAATGACTACAAGTTTGAGATAAAGTATCATCCAGGAAAGGCGAATGTTGTAGCTGATGCCTTAAGTCAAAAATCTTTACACATGGGCCAGATGATGTTGTATGAGATGCAAATGCTAGAGGAGTTTCGAAATTTAAAGCTGGACACTACTTTTTCCTCAAAGAAGCTAACCATTAATGGTTTAAGTATAGGGTGTGACCTTAGAGCCCTGATCAAAGAGGCTCAAGCTCACGACCAATACTTATAGGATCATAAAGACCAAGGTAATTTTTCTGTCATGGAAGATGGAGCAATCATGTATCAGGGAAGGATTTGTGTCCCTCAAGAACGAGAGTTGAGGACTAAGATCCTACAGGAAGCGCATCAGAGTAAATACACAGTCCATCCTAGATGCACTAAAATGTACCAGGATTTAAAAAGGATGTATTGGTGTCCAGGGATGAAAAAGGACATTGCTGAGTTTGTGGCGAAATGTCTCATTTGTCAAAAAGTGAAGGTGGAGCATCAAAAGCCAGCGGGATTTCTACAACCTCTTGAGATCCCTAAATGGAAATGGAATAGTATCTCGATGGACTTTGTTGTAGGTTTACCTAAGACTTTAGTGGAACATGACTCTATCTGGGTAATAGTTGACAGATTAACCAAATCTGCTCACTTTTTACCCATAAAAATTAACTTTTCACTAGATACATTGGCCCAATTGTACGTTTAGGAAATAGTTAGACTCCATGGGATTCCCTTAAATATTGTTTCTGATAGAGATCAGAGGTTCACGTCGAGGTTTTGGAAGGCGTTGCAAGAAGCTATTGGTACTCAGTTGTGGTTCAGTATTGCCTACCATCCTCAGACAGACGGGCAGACAGAACGAACCATTCAAATCCTATAAGATATGTTGAGGGCCTGTGCGATAGAGCAAGGTAAAGGATGGGATAAGTACCTACCTTTAGTATAGTTTGCTTATAATAATAGCTATCACTCTAGTATTAAGATGGCCCCCTATGAAGCTTTATACGGTAGAAAGTGCCGATCTCCACTATGTTGGTTCGAGGTAGGAGAAAAGAACTTGTTAGGTCCTGATCTAGTTCAACAAACCACTGAACAAATCAGGATGATACGAAACAAAATACTTACAGCTCAGAGTCGGCAGAAGAGTTACTACGATAAGAGACATAAACCTCTAGAGTTTGAGGAAGGAGACTATGTATTTCTGAAACTTTCCCCGACTACTGGAGTTGGTAGGTCTCTCAAAACAAGAAAGCTAAGTTCGCGATTTTTGGGACCCTACCAAATTCTGAAGAAAGTAGGGACATCAGCATATCAAGCTGCTCTCCCACCTAATTTGTCCAACCTGCATAATGTTTTCCACGTATCACAGCTGCGGAAGTATCTTCCAGATTCATCACATGTAATACAAGATGAACCAATCCAAATAAAGGAGAACATGACATACCAGCTAGTACCTGCATCCATATTGGACACTGACGTGAAGCAACAGAGAAACAAAACCATTCCCCTAGTTAAGGTGTTATGGGAAGGTTTGACTCCGGAAGAAGCAACTTGGGAATTGGAAGAAGTCATGAGGAAGAAATAAAATTTCTTTTAGGACAAAATTTCTTTTAGGGGGAGAGAAATGTAACATCCTTAATTTCGTTTCTTTTATTGATAAAGGTACATAAAAAATTTAATAAGGAAATAAAATTTATTAGACAATATTTTAGATATCTAAGGAAATATAGTCCTTAGAAATTCTTCACCTTATGTATATACATATAAAATGTTTCTAACATTAAGAGAACAAATAAAGAAGGAAAACCTAATAGGAAAGAAATGAGAAATAACATACTAAAGAGATGCAAAATTCTTGGATAAGGAAGATAAATTTTTAGAAACAAGTAAAGGTCTTAAAATTTCAAGAACATTGAATTAGGGTATTTTTTCCTAATTCAAGAACTAGAGTTACTAAATTTAAAATCTTTACCCATACATTGGGCTTTTACTTATAGACACTTCATATAGAGTTTTTCCACTTCACATAAGTTTCTAGCAAGCCATTGGATAACCTAAGCAAGAAATAAAACATAGACTTGGACTAGGATATAGTAATTGGACCAATAGCCCAAAAATTATGACAATGTGACCAAGCCCTCCAAGAAAGGTAGAATTTTATCCAGAGCAAAGAAAATGGGTAGGAATAAGCCCATAATGGGTAGAAATAAGCCCAAATCCAAGAGGAAAAATAAAATAAAATAAATTAAATGATGATATAATAATAATAATAAAGATTAGGTTACATGGCATTAAGACAAAAATTTAGCAAGTGGTGTGATTCTACATTCATCATTTAGGCAAGTGGCATGATAATACAAGGCTTTAGGACAAAAACATCTATATCCTACACTCACAATTTTAGCAAGTGGTATGAAAATACATGGCATTAGGACAAAACTTTCCTATCCCACACAAATAATATCAACCAAATAATGGAGATTCGAGGGCTAGAAATTTGCCACCTAAAAAGGCAAACCTATCATACTTGTTTAAGACAAAAGAAAATGGAAATGAATCCCTAAATCAAAGGGACCTTGTCCTTTATCTTAAGAACATATCATCATAATTTTCAAAATACAAATCTCCTTTTCCTATGCATATCTTGACTAAGGAAGAGGAAGACAAGAATATAAGTTGTTTGTTTTCCAAAAATTCAACAAAGTGTATCTTAATTGTGATAAGGTAGACCCATGATCATGAAAGGTGAATTATTTGGTGGTCTATATAAGAAAACCCACCCTTACAACATTATAATTTCGTCCAAGTGAGGGAGAGAAAAAATAAAAGCAAGGTAGAGTGAGGAAAGGAGAGGAAGAAAGGAAGAAAGAGGAAGGAGAAGTCTAGGGGACTAAGTGCTCCAGGTAAGTTTAACAATATTTCTTTTTGAAGAAAACTTTTGAAACTTATAATATTTATATGAGATTTTGATCTTAGAACTTTGATGATTGGTCATGATGTTGCTATATCATGTTACATATTGATCTTGCATGTGATGTATGTTTGAATACTTAGGTTGGTGTACATAGTTCTGCATGGTTATGGCTATGGGTGGCAGAATTTTTAGTTTCGGTGTTTTAATTTCTGGGAACAATCTATAAGGAATTAAAATAAATGGTTAACATATGAATTATAGATATATGTCTCATGGATTTTGAACCACTGGAATCATTCAATTTGGAGTCCATATGAGGTAGATATAGGCCGATTAGTAGGCAAAGGTCAGAAAATGGTTCATCAGAGAACAATATGTTAGGATAGCTTCTATATTTTAATTTCTGGGAATTATCTATATGGAATTAAAATAAATGGTTAACATAATAATTATAGCTATGTGTGTCACGGATTTTCAGCCACTGGAATCATTCAATTTGGAGTCCATATGAGGTAGATATGGTCTGATTAGTAAGCAAAGGTCAGAAAATGGTTCATCAGAGAAGAATATGTTAGGATTGCTTCAATACTTTAATTTCTGGGACTTATATGTGGGGAATTAAAATAAATGGTTAACATAAGAATTATGGATATGTGTGTCACGGAGTTTTAGCCACTGGAATCACTCAAGTTGGAGTCCATATGAGGTAGATATGGATAGATTAGTAGGTAGAGGTCAGAACCTATCCGAGAAGAAATAACCTATACATTTAGGGAGAAATATCACCTTGATATCTTAATATTTCGCTACAATGTTCAACATAATAGTTTTAGATAATTGTTTTATCTTGAAATTGACACCAAGATCACCTACATCAGAGTTAAATTGAGGGAGTTATGCTCTGATTAGTAAGAGAAGGTTAGATAGGATGAAAACCTGCATCAAGAAAATAAAGAAATAAAATTAGTATTTAAAAAAAGATGAATCTTAATAAATGACTAGTATAGCCATAGCCATTGCCATTGTATGAACTTCTTACCATCTTAAGTGTGAAATTTTGACATGGAAATATTTTATAAAGTGATATTTGAAATGGTTATGTTCATGGCATGATTACCAATGATTTTTGGTAATAATTATATTTTGATGAACATACTTGTTATTGAAAGCATATTTTTGGCTATCATTGTGAAAAGAAAAGAAATGAGCACGGTTACATGGCAATCCGTGTGGTGCACCAGTAGGGGACACCCTACCAACGGTTATGATCATGATAATGAGAAAAGAAAGAGAAAGTGGGCCATGTCGGACGGAGCGAGAAAAGCCCATACCGGAGAGTAGAGGATACTCACCCTGACCGGGGTAGCTTGAAATGAGAATAAGTTGATGGCCATCATATGATATTTTGAAAATAGTTAATCCTGTGATACATATCATTACAGCATGATTCTTATGTGCATAGATATAATGCATTATGAGACCAAAGATATTTTCTGTAGTTTATATAGCTGAACATGATGTGATGAGCTATATTGATGATGATTTATTGTTGAACTTACTGGGATTTAATTCTCACTATATTTCCATATCATGTTCAGAAAATTAGTTATGCAGATTTTTCTATAGCTCTGGCTTTTAGTGCACGTTGGATCGAGTACTTTATGTTGGGCAGATCCTAGAAGCAAATAAAATGTTTGTGATCAAGTTGACTTAGATCCCGGTGAAGGTGCAACAACCCGCACCTGTATCTTCGGAATTGGTCAACTAGAATAAATAAGATGTAGATTTTATGTGTTTGATATGTTGTACGTATGTTTTGATTAATGACATGTATGTGAACTCTGTATTGTATAAATTAAATAAATGTTATATTGAGTTAAGTTGTAACGAGGTAACAACTTCATGGTATTTTTAAAAAAAAATTTGATACTTAAATGGAGTTGTTACATAATTGATACCAACTTATCACGACCCTAATTTTAGGGCACGTGAAATCCATATACTATACACATATATTTTCCATAAATGTACATAATGCCATTCTTAATCATATAAATCAATACATATAAGTTCCCATACACATATACAATATACAGTTTACGTCTATAAACACCAGAGTAACAGTAAAAACAAGGATCCTGCCTGTGACGTTCAGAGCAACTCTAGAGTACAAATATTTTACAAATATAAAACATTGAGAGCCTAGAAACAATATAGGCTCACCACTGAAGTACGACCTCTAGTCGATCACGTGGCTGTTGGACCAAACTCTATGTCTTTATCTGAAAAATAGATCAACATCGTGTAGTGAGTTTTACAACTCAGTGAGCAGATAATACCTCCTATGACCTCTTAGGTTAACATATGGATGTACTCATATAATAAAATTTATGTTATCAAAAATTATATTTCAGAAGTACATCCACATGGGACCTGCATTTTCAAATATTCTCTATTCAAAAATCATAATCAGGTCTTTCAAACCATAAGCGGTACTGTATACACAATGCTCATGTCAAGTTCAAAATCATATTCAATACTGTAAAATCATTAATCAAATTATGCTATGCATCAAAACATTTCTCATAAAATATTCGGAGGATCCCATATCAGAACCACCATACCAGAGTTTGACCCCTTCCGTACTTTGGTAGTATAAGATTTTCCTAAACTCAGCATCCCGCTGAGGTTTGCCCTACTACCATTCAAGAGGACACGCGAAGGGACTCTGTATGGGTCTTTCCCAAGCACAAAGCAAGGAAAGGCAAAATAACATCTCATATAACTGGCATCTCGCCCATATATAGGAGGCATTCCGCTCTCCTTCACATATAATCTCCCGTGTGTTGGCCCTTACACGAGGCTAGCACCACCTCCCCTGCTATCTGAGGCAATCAAGGTGCGCACCAAGGCTAACATCACCTGCTGTTAGCAGACAGTGTTTCCAATAGGATTCCTCCACAGAAAATACCATATGCACATATGCCATATAATCCAATATAAATTTTCAATATAATACAGACTTTCAGTCTCAAAATACTCATATGTCAAAACTTCCCATTCAGGGGAAACATGTATACATGCCCATATCCAAGGCAAACATATCACTGTAAAAATCAATGTCACATGTATAACATACTTTCTTTGACATGTAATGCGAAATACATGTAAAAATCACATGTTCAATGTATTTCAAAATTCATCTGTTATAAATTACCCATTCAGGGTTTATCACATATATATGCCCTTTCTCTAGGCAATCATATATCTCTATAAATCAATGTCAAGTGTATAAATATTCACTTTATCATTTAATGAGAAATACATGTGAAATCATATACACCATGAGTTCATAAATCCATCTTCAAAACTATACTCTTCTTGAACTGTATTTCAAAATGTAAGCATATTAGATCGTTTTAACGCATTTCAGAAACATATCACAGTGTGTATATCTCATAAACATAATCATATACATATTCAAGTATCAAGAAGAGTATAGACAAGTCATAGGAAGAATGATCTACTCATAGGTAAAGGCTGCAGATTGGACAGCCCTAAAATCCTCGTTTCTAGTCTGAATTTGACCAAATAAGCTTCAAAAACGTGTCTGGAGGGTCCAAAAACCTAAAATGAACTCGGGTACTGCTCACCGCCAAAAACACTATTCACCATCACTATTCATCCGCACTATTCATACCAGAAATTACTATTCACCGCCACATAAAAATTTACCAAATGACCGAAAAAATTACATATTCTAATTTTTATCAAGCTTCTGAACCCATCTACGGTGTCTGATTTCTAATTTGAGGTCTCTAAGTAAGTTTTTTCAGAACTTACCTTTTACCGAGATTTTCTACTTCAGATCTACGGCGATTCAACGGTTGATTTGAAAAACTGATCGGTCAAAACTGAAGTACTCTTCGTCCTGAATCCAATAACACTTTCAGTTTTACTATCAGAAGCCCTTAAGCACTCCAAATCGAAAGATAAATTTTGAGATCACTATTCACTCACTATTCATTACTATGCATCTTTCCGTTTTTATTTTTTTTTCTTGTTCAACTAATACTCCCCCGGCTTTCATTTTATCAACTTCCTTCTTCTTCTTCTTCTTCTTTTTTTAAATATAATAATTATTATTAAATAATTAATAATAGGATTTTCTTTTATAAAAATTCATATAAATTTCGTTTTTTACCATAAAATATCCCAAAAATTTCTAAAAATTTTTATTCTCATAAATCTTTAGTTAAACTCTTAAATCATGATTTTTCTTGATAAAAATCATAATAAAACAAATTTCAAAACAAATATCTTTATTCATATTAAAAGAAAGAATATTTCTAAAAATACCATAAAAATTCAATAGAGGCCGGTATAATTATTTTAAGCAACACAATACTTCTTTTACTTAAAAGTCCACTTACTTTTAACAAATTATAATTATTTTTACATAAATAAAAATATTTTTGCTAATAGCATGGCAAAATATAAATTCTCATATTTCTTTTGTAATTCTTTAATCCATGTAATAAATAAACTTATTTTCACCGGTTCTTATCTCTATTTTCAAAATTCTTTCTTTTATTCTAAATTTCCTTTAATTTGAATTTTTGTTAAATTTTACGGTTATTACATTCTTCCCCCCTTAAAGAAATTCGGTCCCCGAATTTCATCACCATAGTTGCAGATAAATACTAATCTCATTGTTCAAATAAATGCAGATATCTGACACATATATCATTTTTCCTTTCCCAAGTAGTTTCCTCAGTAGAGTGATTTTTCCATATCACCTTTACTGTAGGTATTTGACTATAACTTCTTTACTTATCTGTCCACTATTGCTACTAGTTGTTCCTCATAAATTAAATCTTTAACTGAATCTATGGACACTGTATAACATGTGTAGAATCCGGTACATATTTCTGTAGCATAGACACATGAAAAACTAGATGGACATTACCCAATTCAGATGGTAAAGTTAAATGATAAGTCACTGAACCGATCTTATCAAGAATTCAAATGGTTCTATATACCGAGGGTGTAACTTTCCTTTCTTTCTAAATCTCATTACCTCTTTCATTGGTGAGTCATTAAAGAATATATATAGTCACCAACTAATAATTTCTAGTGCTCAACATTTATAGTCCTTATAAACTTTTGACTTGTATTGAGTTTTTAGTATTCTTTTTCTAATCAATTTCACTTTATCAATGACATCTTATAATAACTCTAACTCAACTGAGTCATTTAACTGAACATTTGTAACACCTCTTACATAAGGCTTAAATATTCTAATATCATTTTATTATAAACAAATTCTGTTAAGAAATCTCTTACCTATCTCAAAAACATATGTTTGAAGCATGCTCTTCAAACTAGCATCATCAATTTAGATAATTCATATTCTATTTATTGCATGTTATTCCAAATTAGATTTCCAAAGTTTAACTTTTCTCAATTCACTCACATATTAAGAAACCTATGATGTTCATGTAAAACTTCAAATGATGCCATTGTATATTGGCATGATAATTACTACTATGAGCAAGTTCAACTAAGGACAATTAATTTCTCCCAACTTCCACCACAATAAGATAAAGATACGTAAAGCATAACTTCTAATGTATAAACACATCATTTAATTTTAGTATTAGTCATACTATAATTTAATAAAGATCCTTAGACTTCCTGAATATCTCTCTTGAGATAATACATTCAATTCGTACTTGCCAACATACCCGCCAATGAAAAATTTCACTTGTATCTTCTTTTTACCATTATACTAGTACCATTTTTTTTTATATCTCAGTATATCTTTATTACCTCGGTTTATCCATATTTACAATCTATGGCTTCTTCTGAAATCTCTTTTCTCAACACTTATTTATACGTGAATTTCCAGTCTCAACATGAGTCTCAATTTAGTAAGGTATAAATCCTTAACACAAATATCTTAATCACTTATATTATTCTCGAAGATGATTCTCAAAATATTCTTCATGTTGCCAAATTTAAAAAAAAATTCGAGATTAACTTAAATCTTACTTTCCATACTTTACTCCTCAAAAACTTCAACACCGTTAATTTCTTTGATTATATTGGTCAAAGCACCATTAGATCATCATCCATCTATTCTTTTCAAAATCTCTATTACTTTAATCTACTAATAAGTTGAACACCATAATAACTAAGTTCCAAAGATTAGAAATTAACCCTCCTTATAATAAGGAAAAATAATCTTGCATTTAATGCCAAATATAATGTAAGACAAAGCAGCAGAAAATGCGAAACACGTAATAGAGCATGGTGCCAAAATAGGAAGTCGAAGTTTGGACAAAACATTGATAAGAAATTAAAATCGGTGGCCGTAATTCTTGAAAATCTATAAACAAAATCTAGCTGCTATTTCGGCAAAAATCGGTAGCTGCAAATTTTGAATATAAGGGTCAAAATCAACTTTAAATCTGTTCATATTCGGTGAAAAAATAGCACATGGAAAAAGAAACACTTTTGTGCTTATAAAAGTCTATGAAATCAAGAAATACGTAGTTAACTGGTAGGATGCAGTTGATTACTTCAAAATAGATGTAATCAATCAACTGTAAAATAACCAATCTAAATTAAAATTTCTCAAAATAGCTAGTCGACTGATAAACTAATAGTCGACTGTTAAGAATATTGAGAAAAACAAGATAGATCTTTTGATTGTCCCTCTTTAACAACTAACTGGTTTGCATTTTTCAATCTGTTTTTCTTTATGTGTTTAATATGGGTCACAGTCATAACTACTGTATATATACATGCTTGCCGTCATTTTTGAAAATTTCATCTTCAATTTAGCTGATATTAATCAATCACTCACATAGTTGTTATATTTATGTCCGGCCTATTCACATAGCTATCGTATGTATATCCTTCTCTGAATTCTATAAATACACACGTTAATATCTTTACTTTCATACTCAAAGTTAAAGTGTGTATAGCTATGGAGGGAATCACATTTCGTCAGTTTCGAAATATTTATGTCTTTTGTGGTTCCAGTCCTGGAAAGGACGGAGAATATGTGAAAGCAGCACAAAACCTAGGTATGGTGCTGGCCAGGAGAAAAATTCATCTAGTCTATGGTGGAGGTAACCGTGGGTTAATGGGATGTGTGTCTACAGCTGTACATGTAGGAGGATGCCAAGTTCTAGGTATTATTCATACAGCTCTAGCTGCATCTAACATCGTAGGAAAGAAAATTGGGGAAGATTTTAGGGTTGCATCCATGCATGAGCGCATGGCTAGAATGATGAGCAATGCTGATGCCTTCATTGCCTTACCAGGGGGTTTTGGTACTTTAGAAGAAATTTTCCAAATAGTCTCTTGGGCACAACTAAATATGCATCACAAACCGATAGGTTTGTTAAATGTTAATCACTTCTTTGATGGTCTGTTATCTTTCATTGATCATGATGTGGAACAAAGGTTTATCCCACACTCAGCACGACGAATTCTCATCTCAGGTTCAGATGCTGAGGAGTTGATTGATGCTTTACAAGCATATGTTCATGTACCTGATCCAATCACAGCTCAAATAGAATGGACAACAGACCACAGCAGAAAGCGCAAATTGGACTTGGATCTTCATCTGTAACTGTAGCAACTTTTACTTTCTTAGGGTTATCTTGGATACCATCTTGCTAGCCACATACCTTAAGAAAGTACTATTACTAAGTCAAAATTCATATTTTGAGAACTTAACATATAGCTGATATTCCCTTGGACTTTGTAATACTATCTTTAAATATTGCTTATGATCCTCTGTACTCTTGAGATATTCTAGTATATTATAAATAATTATAATAACAAATTAATCCTGAGATGGCTTCAATACTCTTTTTTTTATCAAGTCCATGAATGCAACTGGGCATTTGTCAAACTAAATGACATCACCAAGAACTTATAATACCATAACGAGTCCTAAAAGAAATTTTTTTTTCCGAATATCCTCTTCCCTTATCCTCATTTGATGAGATCCAAATATCAAATCAATTCAAAAATTTTTTTTTTAAATGTTGAGCATCTTGTAGCTGGTCAAACATATCATCTATATGAGGTAATGAGTATTTATTTCACATTGTCACTTTATTCAATTGTCTATAATCTATGCATAGTCATAGTGATCCATTTTTCTTTTTCATAGATAGAACTGAAGCACTCCAAGTAATAGTACTAGGGTATATAAATCCCTAGTCTAACAAGTGTCACAACTGATCCTTCAATTCCTTGAGTTCAGTCGGTGCCATTCTATATATAGGTATAGACACTGGTTGGGTTCTAAGAAGTAAATCAATATCAAATTATATTTTACGTTTCAAGGTAATCCTGACAATTCTTCAAGAATTACATCAGAAAAAAAAATTTTAACCACTGCAACTTAATTTACACTGATATACTTTATATCAACATCTCTCATCATTGTCAAATATTCTTGACACCTTTCTATAATCACTTATGGGATGTTAAAGCAGAGATTAGATTACTGGGTATTTCACTACGATCCCCTTGTATCAAGAAAGAAAATTCCCCAAGAATATTGAATTTAATCACCTTATAGTGACATTTCAAAATGACATGACATAATGCCAAAAAATCCATTCTCAATATCACATCACAGTCTACCATATCTAGACAACCGGGTACAACGGATGTCACATTCAGAAACCATCATATTTGGTATCTGTCTCAATTCTTTAAATTCTTTAAGACGCATATTGCTTTTACTTTCAAGCTATAATTGATCTATAGATATTTCTTAAGATGTCACAATATTCAATCTATCTTATACTATAAACTTTAACAACTTCGAATAGAAAGGAATTTGAAACCCTATAGAATCCCTCAGTAGCACCTGAAGTATAAATATGTCCGGCTCATATCGATACTAAAGGTCCTACTAAAGAATCCTTTGCTCTAATTGTCACAGGGAAACCTAATGCTCTGATACCAACACATATACCATACACATATATTTTCCATAAATGTACATAATGCCATTCTTAATCATATAAATCAATACATATAAGTTCCCATACACATATACAATATATAGTTTACGTCTATAAACACCAGAGTAACAGTAGAAGCAAGGATCCTACCTGTGACGTTCAGAGAAACTCTAGAGTATAAATATTTACAAATATAAAACATTGAGAGCCTAGAAACAACGTAGGCTCACCACTGAAGTACGACCTCTAGTCGATCACGTGGCTGTTGGACCAAACTCTATGTCTTTATCTGAAAAATAGATCCACATCGTGTAGTGAGTTTTACAACTCAGTCAACAGATAATACCTCCTATGACCTCTTAGGTCAACATATATATGTACTCATATAATAAAATTTATGTTATCAAAAATTACATTTCAGAAGTACATCCACATGGGACCCGCATTTTCAAATATTCTCTGTTCAAAAAAATCATAATCAGGTCTTTCAAACCGTATGCGGTACTGTATACACAATGCTCATGTCAAGTTCAAAATCATATTCAATACTGTAAAATCATTAATCAAATTATGCTATGCATCAAAACATTTCTCATAAAATATTCGGAGGATCCCATATCAGAACCACCATACCAGAGTTTGACCCCTTCCGTACTTTGGTAGTATAGGATTTGCCTAAACTCAGCATCCCATTGAGGTTTTTCCTACTACCATTCAAGAGGACACGCGAAGGGACTCTGTATGGGTCTTTCCCAAGCACACAGCAAGGGAAGGAAAAATAACATCTCATATAACTGGCATCTCGCCCATATATAGGAGGCATTCCGCTCTCCTTCACATATAATCTCCCGTGTGTTGGCCCTCACACGAGGCTAGCACCACCTCCCCTGCTAGCTGAGGCAATCAAGGTGCGCACCAAGGCTAACATCATCTGCTGTTAGCAGACAGTGTTTCCAATAGGATTCCTCCACAGAAAATACCATATGCACATATGCCATATAATCCAATATAAATTCTCAATATAATACAGACTTTCAGTCTCAAAATACTCATATATCAAAACTTCCCATTCAGAGGAAACATGTATACATGCCCATATCCGAGACAAACATATCACTGTAAAATCAATGTCACATGTACAACATACTTTCTTTGACATGTAATGCGAAATACATGTAAAAATCACATGTTGAATGTATTTCAAAATTCATCTGTTATAAATTACCCATTCAGGATTTATCACATATATATGCCCTTTCTCTAGGCAATCATATATCTCTATAAATCAATGTCACGTGTATAATATTCACTTTTTCATTTAATGAGAAATACATGTAAAATCATATACACCATGAGTTCATAAATCCATTTTCAAAACTATACTCTTCTTGAACTGTATTTCAAAATGTAAGCATTTCTATAGTCAAATGAGATAGTGAGTTTCATGAAGTACCGATATATATTATTTCTGATCGAGGACCACAGTTCACAACTCGTTTTTGGAGAGTCTTCCAAGAAGCTTTGGGCATGAAAATAAATCTTAGTACTGCTTTCCATCCTTAAACAGATGGATAGTCTGAGTGAACCAACCAAATATTGGAATACATGCTTCAGGCATATGTTCTTGATTTTCAAGGTAGTTGGAAAAAAAAATTGCCCTAAGCTGAATTTGCTTATAACAATAGCTACCAAGTCAGTATACAAATAAACCATTTGAGATTTTACATGAAACATCGTAGATTTTCTAATAGGTGAGTGAAAAAAAATGACATAAATTATGGTATGGATAAAAAACTATAATTTGTCTATAAATTTATAGATTGTATAATATAGTTATACAATGTAAATTTATGACTATTTTCATATGTCGAGATTGTGACTTGGGTGATGTTTGATATTTAGATGGTATGTCAATAAAATATATGAATGTGTGAGAAGTGAATTGAGATAGATAGGTAGTAGACATGTTAGGAATTGTGAAAGTAAGATATGTTAAGATTGCTTAAGGATTGGCTAGAGATGAAGAAGTGTTATAAGAGGAGGGTGTGAGCATATTGGGTTTACTTAAGGATAGGTAAGACAAAATTAGGAAATTTACAATTTCAATTTGTTGAGAGTGATTAATGGAGGAAATCTTAGAGAAAATTGGACCTTTAACTTTTCATGATATAAGGTGGTGAATTTGTGTATCGTAATAAAAAAAAAGTTCACGTGAGAATAAATAATTAATGAATGCATTATGGTGCTTTAAGGAATGTAATAAAGTGAATTAGTGGTGTTGAAGTTCTTGAAGAATGTAATAAAGTGAATTGTGGTATTGAAGTTTTTGAGGAATAAAATATGGGAAGTAGGTTTCAAATTAATCTTTGAATTGTTAAATTGAAAATATGGAGAATATTTTGATAATCATGTCCGGAATAATGTTAAGTGATTTAAATATTTGTGTTAAGGGTTTATATCATGTTAAATTGAGTTTAGTATCTAAGATGTAAATTATGTTGAGATTGAAAATTCATGTGTGAACGATTGTTGAGAAAAGTTTTCATAGAACGAACGGGCTAGTTAAATGGATGTGATAGGAATTATAATGATAGATTAAGATGAAGAGATTCATGTAAAAATCAAAAATGACTTGATAAAAGTATGAAATAAGAAAATTTGGTTACCCTATATGGATGTGTACGTATTCTTTTATGTATATGGTTCCTAATTATATCGACTTATGGATATAAATATGCGAAATTGATAATAGTGAAGATGATAAACAAAAGAGATGTCCCCAATAGGTTGAATAGTGAGGTTAATAACTATATTTTATGCCTTGGCCTCATTCCCTACTTATGATAGGATGGTTTGAAATTCGGGGACCGAATTTCCTAAGGGGGGAAGAATGTAACATCCCATAATTTTTATTTTTAAATAATAATATTTTGTTATAAACAAATATATTTTTATTTGTTTAAAAATGATTATGTTTTATTAAAAGGAAGTATATTTTTAATTGAAATGATTTATGTTTTGGTTAAAACAATTATATTGGCCTCTAATAAATTTTTGTTGTATTTTTAGAAATATTCTTTCTTTTAATATGAATAAAGATATTTATTTTGAGATCTATTTTATTTTGATTTTTATCAAGAAAAATCATGATTTAAGAGTTTAACTAAATGTTTATGAGAATGTAAATTTTTAGAAATTTTTGGAATATTTTAGGATGAAAAATAGAATTTATATGAATTTATATAAAGAAAATCTTATTATTTAATTATTAAATAATAATAATAATAATTAAATATAATAAAATTAAAAATAAAGGGGAAGGGGAGGCAATAGACGCAGGAGACGGAGGAAACGATTTCAGAGAAATTTTAAAATTGGATGAATAGTAAGTGAATAGTGAGTGAATAGTAACCTTCAATTCTTTCTTTAGATTTGGAGTGCCTGTTGGCTTCCAATCTCAAAACTGAAGGTGTTACTGGATTCAAGATGAAGAATACTACAGTTTTGACCGATCAATTTTTCAAATCTACCGTTGTATCGCCGTATATCTGAAGTAGAAAATCTCGGTAAAAAGTAAGTTCTGAAAAATCTTATTTAGAGACCTCCAATTGAAATTCTGACACCGTAGATGGATTCAGAAGCTAGATAAACCTTAGGATAGGTATATTTTCGGCCATCTAACAGCCTTTTTGTTCGTCGTGAATAGTGTTTTCCGACGGGTGAATAGTGTTTTTCGGCGAGTGAATAGTATTTTCCGGCGATGAATAGTGCCCAAACTCCCAAAATCATTTTCTAAATCCTTGGACCCTCTGGACACGTTTTTGAGGTCTAATTGGTCAAATTCAGCTTGGAAAAGTACACTTTAGAGCTGTCCAATCTGAAGCCCTTACTAGGTGAGTAGATACTTCTTTCTATGACTTGCCCCATTCTCTTCTTGAATTATAAATTTATTATTGTTTCTGATTATAAATTATTTACTATTATAAGTTTCTGAAATTTGTTCAAATATCTGTTATACTTACGAACTGGCACATAGTTCAAGAAGAGTATGGTTTTAGAAATGGATTTGGAACTCATTGAATATGTGGTTTTAAATGTATTTATCATTATTTGATAAAGTGGATATTATGTGCACGATGCATTGATTTGTAAAGCTATATACTTGTGAAAATAATGCATGTCATATTATAAATGAGATTTAATGGCAAGCGTAAAGCTCATGGCGAGTTACTTGATAATTTTACCTTCTATTTGATGAATATGCATTAATATATATATGTATTTATATGTATGGATGGAAATCGACGGGTTGTATGGCTTGTGATGGTACCAAATAGGGGACGCCCTATTAGCCTGAGTGAGTCAGGAGAGGGCCGCTCCAACGGGGTGACAGTGGTATTGTGGGAAGGCAGGAGAGTGATGTACTCACATTCCCTGTTTACTTATTGTGACTGTAGTCAAGGTCACTATGCGTATAGCAAATGAGTTATGATTTCATGGCATTAACCAGATTGCCGAGTGAGGCAGGTACATTAAAAGTGAAGATTTTATCTCCAAATATTAATATTTTACTATAGATAATACAGCTGAGCATAACAACATTTATTTAATAATCATACCGTGCAACATATAGTTTTGGATATTTGAATATCCTTTGATTTGATAATATTTGAAATACGAGTCCCATATGAATGTACTTCTGAACTGTATTTTCTATGTGACACATTTTAAAATATAAGTACATCCATATGTTGACCTAAGAGGTCATAGGAGGAATTATTTGCTCATTGAGTTGTCAAACTCACTACACGATATTTCCACATTTTTCAGATAAGAATATCAGAGTCTGATTCGACAGATAGGTGATATATTCTCTGGGTGAGTCTACGTTGCTTCCAAGACTCACGGTCTTTGAATTATACTGTATTTGTATTCTAGAGTGCTCTGAACGCTACAGGCAGGATCCATGTTTCTGCTGTACTCTGATGTTTATAGACTTGGTCTGTATATTGTGTATACATGAGAGATCCTATATGTATTTGTTCCCATGATAAAGAGTTGAATTATGTATATTTATGGAGATTATCTTACATTTGAAGAATGGAGTACTTGGATACATTCTTTTGTGTTTATCAAACCTAGAAGTCGAATCGAAGCTTGATGAGATCCCAATAGCCAAAGAGTTTCCTGAAGTATTTCCATAAGATATTCTAGGATTACCTCCTAAGAGAGAGATAGACTTCTCTATTGATCTCTTACCTGGGACAGGGCCTATCTCTATTGCACCTTATAGAATGGTCTCTAAGGAACTACAAGAACTTAAGAAACAGTTGGAGGAACTGTTAGACAAGCAATTCATTAGACCAAGTGTATCACCTTGGGGAGCTCCTGTATTGTTTGTTAAGAAGAAAGATGGAAGCTTGAGGCTATGCATAGATTACAGACAGCTGAATAAGGTGACTATTAAAAACAAGTACCCTCTCCCTAGGATAGATGACTTATTGGATCAACTAAAGGGAGCCTCTATCTTTTCTAAAATTGACTTGAGGTCAGGATATCATCAGATTAGGATCAAGGATGAGGATGTATCAAAAACTACCTTCAGGACTAGGTATGGGCACTATGAGTTTCTCGTAATGCCCTTTGGGTTGACAAATGCACCTGCAATTTTCATGGATTACATGAATCGCATTTTTCGACCCTACGTAGATCAATTTGTGGTGGTATTCATTGATGACATCTTGATATATTCTAAGAGTGAAAAAGAACATGAACAACATCTCCGAATCGTGCTGCAAGTGCTGAAGGAGAAAAAGTTGTATGCTAAATTGGAGAAGTGTGAATTTTGGCAATCAGAGGTAAAGTTTCTCGGACATGTCATCTCTAATAGAGGGGTTGCAGTCGATCCTAGCAAGACAGAACCAGTGATTCAGTGGGAGAGACCAAAGACAGTTACAGAAATAAGAAGTTTCCTGGGTTTGGCAGGATATTACAGGAGGTTTATACAAAACTTCTCTCGTATAGCCTTGCCATTGACTAAATTACCAAGAAGGGAAGTCCTTTTAAATGGACTGATCAATGTGAAGCTAGTTTCCAAGAGCTTAAGACTAGATTAACCAATCCTCCTGTTTTAGTTATTCCAGACCCCTCAGGATATTTTGCAGTGTATAGTGACGCTTCAAAGAAAGGGCTAGGGTGTGTGTTGATGCAAGACAAGAGAGTAGTTGCTTACGCCTCTAGGCAACTGAGACCCCATGAAGAAAACTACCCAACCCATGATCTTGAATTGGCAGCAGTAGTGTTTGCCCTAAAGATTTGGCGACACTATTTGTATGGGGCAACCTTTGAAGTATATTGTGATCATAAGAGTCTTAAATACCTCTTTGATCAGAAGGAGTTAAACACGACGCAACGAAGATGGGTAGAATTACTCAATGACTACAAGTTTGAGATAAAGTATCATCCAGGAAAAGCGAATGTTGTAGCTGATGCCTTGAGTCGAAAATCTCTACACATAGGTCAGATGATGGTGTTTGAGATGCAGATGCTAGAGGAGTTTCGAAGTTTAAAGCTAGCCACTACTCTTACTCCAAAGAAGTTAATCATCAATGGGTTAAGTATAGAGTGTGACCTTAGAGCCCAAATTAAAGAGGCTCAAGGCCACGACCAAAACTTACGGGATCATAATAATCAGGGTGGTTTTTCTATTTCAGAAGATGGAGTAATCATGTACCAAGGAAGGGTCTGTGTTCCTCAGAACCAAGAGTTAAGGACTAAGATCCTACAGGAAGCGCATCAGAGTAAATACTCAATCCATCCTAGATCCACTAAATTGTACCAGGATTTAAAGAAGATGTATTGTTGGCCAGGGATGAAAAAGGACATTGCTGAGTTCGTGGCAAAATGTTTAACTTGTCAGAAGGTGAAAGTGGAACATCAAAAGCCAGCAGGATTTCTTCAACTTCTGGAGATTCCTGAATGGAAATGGGACAATATTTCGATGGACTTTGTTGTGGGTTTACCTAAAACTTCAGTTGGACATGACTCTATCTGGGTAATAGTTGACAGATTAACCAAATCTGCTCATTTTCTGCCCATAAAGATTAACTATTCGCTGGATAAATTGGCCCAATTATATGTCCGGGAAATAGTTAGACTAGATGGGATTCCCTTAAATATCATTTCTGATAGAGATCCAAGGTTTATATCGAAGTTTTGGGAGGCATTACAGGAGGCTTTTGGAACCCAGTTGCGGTTCAGTACTGCCTATCATCCTCAAACTGATGGGCAGACTGAACGGACAATTCAAACCGTAGAAGATATGTTAAGGGCCTATGTGATAGAGCAAGGGAAAGGATGGGATAAATACCTACCTTTAGTGGAGTTTGCTTATAATAATAGCTATCATTCTAGCATTAAGATGGCCCCCTATGAAGCTTTATACGGTAGGAAGTGCCAATCTCCACTATGTTGGTTTGAGGTAGGAGAAAAGAACTTGCTGGGTCCTGATGTAGTTCAACAAACCACTGAACAAATCAGGATGATACGAGATAAGATACATACAGCTCAAAGTCGGCAAAAGAGTTACTATGATAAGAGACATAGACCTCTGGAATTTGAGGAAGGAGATCATGTATTTCTAAAACTTTCCCCGACTACTGGAGTAGGCAGGACTCTCAAGACTAGGAAGCTAAGTCCACGATTTTTGGGACCCTACCAAATTCTGAAGAGAGTAGGGACGTCAGCATATCAAATTGCCCTCCCACCTAATTTTTCCAACCTGCATAATGTTTTCCACGTATCACAGTTGCGGAAGTATCTTCCAGATTCATCATATGTAATACAGGATGAACCAATCCAAATAAAGGAGAACATGACATACCAGCTAGTACCTGCATCCATAATGGACACCGACGTGAAGCAATTGAGAAATAAAACCATTCCCCTGGTTAAAGTGTTATGGGAAGGTTTAACTCCGGAAGAAGCAACTTGGGAGCTGGAAGAAGTCATGAGGAAGAAATATCCGCAATTGTTCTTATCAGGTAATTTTTGAAATTTTGAGGACAAAATTTTTTTTAGGGGGAGAGAAATGTAACATCCCTAATTTCGTTGAAAGTACATTAACGAAATAAAATTTATTAGACAATATTTTAGATATCTAAGGAAAATATAATCCTTAGAAATTCTTCACCTTATGTATATGCATAGAAAATGTTTCTAACATTAAGAAAACAAATAAAGAGGAAAAACCTAATAGGAAAAAAATTAGAAATAACATATTAAAGAGATGTAAAATTCTTGGATAAGGAAGATAAATTTTTAGAAACAAGTAAAGGTCTTAAAATTTCAAGAACAATGGATTAGGGTAATTTTTCCTAATTCAAGAACTAGAATTATTAAGTTTAACATCTTCACCCATACATTGGGCTTTTACCTATAGACACTTCATATAGAATTTTTCCACTTCACATAAGTTTCTAGCAAGCCCATTGGATAACCTAAACAAGAAATAAAACATAGACTTGGATTAAGATATAGAAATTGGACCAATAGCCCAAAAAATTATGATAATGTGTTCAAGCCCTCCAAGAAAGGAAAAATTTTATTCAAAGCAAAGAAAATGGGTAGGAATAAGCCCATAATGGGTAGGAATAAGCCCAAACCCAAGAGGAAAAATAAAATAAAATAAATTAAATGATGATATAATAATAATAATAATAAAGATTGGGTTACATGGTATTAAGACAAAAATTTAGCAAGTGGTGTGATTCTACATTCATCATTTAGGCAAGTGGCATGATAATACAAGGCTTTAGGACAAAAACATCTATATCCTACACTCACAATTTTAGCAAGTGGTATGAAAATACATGGCATTAGGACAAAACATTCATATCCCACACAAATAATATCAACCAAAAAATGGAGATTCAAGGGCTAGAAATTTGCCACCTAAAAAGGCAAACCTATCATACTTGTTTAAGACAAAAGAAAATGGAAATGAATCCCTAAATCAAAGGGACCTTGTCCCTTATTTTAAGAACATATCATCATAAATTTCAAATTGCAAATCTCCTTTTCCTATGCATATCTTGACTAAGGAAGAGGAAGACAAGAACATAAGTTGTTTGTTTTCCAAAAATTCAACAAAGTGTATCTTAATTGTGATAAGGTAGATCCATGATCATGAAAGGTGAATTATTTCGTGGTCTATATAAGAAAAATCCACCCCATAACATCTTAATTTTGTCCAAGTGAAGAAGAGAGAGAAATAGAAGCAAGGTAGAGTGAGGAAAGGAGAGAAAGAGAGGAGAAGAAAGGAAGGAAAAAGAAGGAGAAGTTTAGAAGGCTAAATACTCAAGGTAAGTTACCTTAATCCCCACTTGAATCCATTTTTTTTTCTTCTTTATCTTTAAGGATCAAAAACTCACCCTCCTTCTCTTACCTAAGCTGCTAGAAAAGCTAAGGGAAGGGAGGATTCTTGCTACTTCTTTCAAGAGCAAACAAGAAAACCAATTCACTAAGTGAGCTAGGGAGATTTTTAGGTAAGTTTAACAATATTTCTTTTTGAAGAAAAGTTTTGAAATTCGTAATATTTATATGGGATTTTGATCTTAGCACTTTGATTATTGGTCATGAATGTTGCTTCATCATGTTACATATTGATCATGCATGTGATGTATGTTTGAATACTTAGGCTGGTTTAGATAGTTCTGCATAGGTATGGCTATGGGCGGTAAAACTTTTAGCTTCTATTTTTAAGATTCTGGGAAATATCGGTAAGGAATTAAAATAAATGGTTAACATGAAAGTTATAGATCTATGTCTCATGGAAATTTAGCCACTAGAGTTATGCAATTTCGAGTTCATATGAGGTAGATATGAGCCAATTTGTACGCAGAGGTCAGAAAATGTTTATTCAGGGAAGAGTATGTTATTAAAGCTTTAGTTTTTGAATTTCGGGAAATATTCTGTAGGGAATTAAAATAGTGCACCAACATAACAATTATAGATATATGGCTCATGGATTTTTACCAACTGGAATAACTCAATTTGGAGTTCAAATTTGGGAGATATGGTCTAATTAGTCAGTAAAGGTCAGAACCTACACGAGAAGAAATAATACTAAATTTAAAGGAGTAATAACACCATGATATCTTTCTATTTTGTTGATATGATTAACATAATAGTTTTAGATAATTGTCTTAGCTTTTCATAGACACTAAGATCCTCTTAATCGGAGTTAAAATGAGAGAGTTATGCTACGATTTGTAAGCAAAGGCTGTGTTAAAAGTTAATAAAACCTATTTTCAATATTTTTTTTACCCTAGATGAATTTTTTTAAACTATAGGGTAATAGTAGAAATCAATTTGAGGAAAAATGCTCTATAAAATTTGTAAGACCATGTGTTGGAAATGATATAAGTAAAAATAAAATGACTAAATGCCTAGACATAAAGAAAATGAAAAGATGAAAATAATATTCAAGAAAGAAGAGGAATTTTATAAATGAAAATAATAAATGCCTAGTGTATGCCCTAGCTATTGCCATTGCATGAACTTACTAGCATTTTAAGTGTGTAATTTTTAACATGGAATTTACCCTAGTACTCATAAAATTTCCAAGAAGTTTTGAAAGTGCCGGTTTTATTTGAAAAATCTAAGTATGCTCCGTGGTTGCAGTATTTCCACATCAGAAAAGAATTATTCTAGTTACTGGAATGTGAAAAGTGCATGTCTAAGGAAAGCTCTGGCAAGGAAAGACTTGGTACTTAAGCGTGTCTATTAGTGACCCACCTCTCTTTCCTGGGAACTTTCCTGGTGCGCTGTTTACAGACTACAATTACTATCCAGTTATCAAGGTATTAGTGTGGAATTTTGACATAGACATATTTTATAAAGTAAAAATTAGAAAATGATTGTATTCACGGCATAATTTCAGTTTACCGATGAATTTTGAGAATGATTATGTTTTTATAAATTATGGCATGAGAATATAATGAACATATTTGTTATTGGAATCATATTTTCGGCTATTAATATGAAAAGAAAAGAAATGAGCACGGTCACATGGCAATCCGTGTGGTGCACCAGCAGGGGACACCCTACCAACGGTTATGATTATGTTTATGAGAAAAGAAAGAGAAAGTGTGCCATGTCGGACAGAGCGAGATAAGCCAGTACCGAAAAGTAGAGAATACTCACCCTGACCGGGGTAGCTGGAAGGAAGAATAAGTTGATAGCCATCATATGAAATTTGAAAAATAGTTATTCATGCCATACATGTCATAACTGTACAATTTTCATGTGCATGATAAAGTGCATTCATGTGACCTAAAGATATTTTCTGTAGTTTATACAGCTGAACATGACGTGATGAACTATATTGATGATGAATTATTGTTGAACATACTGGGATTTAATTCTCACTATATTTCCATATCATGTTCAGAAAATTAGCTATGCAGTTGTTTTCAATGAGACTTGTTATTGCCGTACGTATGATCGAAGTGCCCTATCTTGGGCAAATACCTATTATTGCAGACATATCAGTTGTTGAAGTGACTGAGATTCCGGCTGAAGTGCCGTCACCCGCACCAGTGGCCTCGAAAATAGTCTATGTGGATGATTAGGGCTTATATGTACATGTATGTCTTGTACAAATGTTTGTATTAATGATGTGAGTGTAAACTTAGTATTGTATAATTAAATAAATGTTATTGTGAGTTAAGATGAGGTAATAACTTCATGATGTTAAATAAATAAAAAATTGTTACATAAATGGAGCTGTTACATAAATGTAGAATAAAAAAGAGAATTTTGACAATAGAGATAAGAACCGGTAAAAATATGTATATTTATTACATGGATTAAAGAATTACAAAAGAAATATGAAAATTTATATTTTGGCGCGCTATTAGCAAAAATATTTTTATTTATGTAGAAATAATTATAATTTGTTAAAAGTAAGTGGACTTTTAAGTAAAAGAAGTATTGTGTTGCTTAAAATAATTATACCGGCCTCAATTGAATTTTTATGGTATTTTTAGAAATATTCTTTCTTTTAATATGAATAAAGATATTTGTTTTAAAATTTGTTTTAATATGATTTTTATCAAGAAAAATCATGATTTAAGAGTTTAACTAAAGGTTTAGGAGAAAGGAAATTTTTAGAAATTTTTGGGATATTTTATGATGAGAAACGGAATTTATATGAATTTTTATAAAAGAAAATCTTATTATTAATTATTTAATAATTATTATTATATTTTTTTAAAAAAAAGAGAAGACAGCAGAATGTTTAAACGGAAGGCCGGGAGAGGAATTGAGAAAGGAAAAAAAATCGAAGAAATGCACAGTAGTGAATAGTGAGTGAATACTGATATCCAATTTCATCTTTCGATTTGGTGAATAGTGATATTCGGCGTGAATAGTATTTTTTGGCGGTGAACAATACCCGAGCTCATTTAAGGGTTTTGGACCCTTTGGACACGTTTTTGAAGCTTATTTGGTCAAATTTAGACCAGAAACGAGGATTTTAGGGCTGTCCAATCTGGAGCCCTTACCTGTGAGCAGATGATTCTTCCTATGACTTGTCTATACTCTTCTTGATATTTGAATATGTATATGATTATGTTTATGAGATATACACACTGTGATATGTTTCTGAAATGCATTAAAACGATCTGATATACTTACATTTTGAAATACAGTTCAAGAAGAGTATAGTTTTGACAATGGATTTATGAACTCATGGTGTATATGATTTCACATGTATTTCTCATTAAATGATAAAGTGAATATTTATACACGTGTCATTGATTTATATAGATATATGATTGCCTAGAGAAAGGGCATATATATATGTGATAAACTCTGAATGGGTAATTTATAACAGATGAATTTTGAAATACATTGAACATGTGATTTTTACATGTATTTCGCATTACATGTCAAAGAAAGTATGTTATACATGTGACATTGATTTTACAGTGATATGTTTGCCTCAGATATGGGCATGTATACATGTTTCCCCTCAATGGGAAGTTTTGACATATGAGTATTTTGAGACTGAAAGTCTGTATTATATTGAGAATTTATACTGGATTATATGGCATATGTGCATATGGTATTTTCTGTGGAGGAATCCTATTGGAAACACTGTCTGCTAACAGCAGGTGATGTTAGCCTTGGTGCGCACCTTGATTGCCTCAGCTAGTAGGGGAGGTGGTGCTAGCCTCGTGTGAGGGCCAACACACGGGAGATTATATGTGAAGGATAGTGGAATGCCTCCTATATATGGGTGAGATGCCAGTTATATGAGATGTTATTTTGCCTTCCCTTGTTGTGTGCTTGGGAAAGACCCATACAGAGTCCCTTCGCGTGTCCTCTTGAATGGTAGTAGGACAAACCTCAGCGGGATGCTGAGTTTAGGCAAATCATATACCACCAAAGTACGGAAGGGGTCAAACTCTGGTATGGTGGTTCTGATATGGGATCCTCCGAATATTTTATGAGAAATGTTTTGATGCATAGCATAATTTGATTAATGATTTTACAGTATTGAATATGATTTTGAACTTGACATGAGCAATGTGTATACAATACCGCTTATGGTTTGAAAGACCTTATTATGATTTTTGAATAGAGAATATTTGAAAATGCAGGTCCCATGTGGATGTACTTCTAAAATGTAATTTTTGATAACATAAATTTTATTATATGAGTACATCCATATGTTGACCTAAGAAGTCATAGGAGGTATTATCTGCTCACTGAGTTGTAAAACTCACTACACGATGTGGATCTATTTTTCAGATAAAGACATAGAGTTTGGTCCAACAGCCACGTGATCGACTAGAGGTCGTACTTCAGTGGTGAGCCTACATTGTTTCTAGGCTCTCAATGTTTTATATTTGTAAAATATTTGTACTCTAGAGTTGCTCTGAACGTCACAGGCAGGATCCTTGCTTCTACTATTACTCTGGTGTTTATAGATGTAAACTGTATATTGTATAAGTGTATGGGAACTTATATGTATTGATTTATATGATTAAGAATGGCATTATGTACATTTATGGAAAATATATGTGTATGGTATATGGATTTCACGTGCCCTAAAATTAGGGTCGTGACAATGTAACAGCTCTATTTATGTAACAATTTTTTATTTATTTAACATCATGAAGTTATTACTTCATTTTAACTCACAATAACATTTATTTAATTATACAATACTAAGTTTACACTCACATCATTAATACAAACATTTGTACAAGACACACATGTACATATAAGCCCTAATCATCCACATAGACTATTTCCGGGGCCATTGGTGTGGGTGGCGGCACCTCTGCCGGAATCTCAGTCACTTCAACAACTGATATGTCCGCAATAATAGGTATTTGCCCAAGATAGGGCACCTCGATCATACGTACGGCAATAACAAGTCTTATTGAAAACAACTTTATAGCTAATTTTCTGAACATGATATGGAAATATAGTGAGAATTAAATCCCAGTATGTTCAACAATAATTCATCATCAATATAGTTCATCACGTCATGTTCAGCTGTATAAACTACAGAAAATATCTTTAGGTCACATGAATGCACTTTATCATGCACATGAAAATTGTACAGTTATGACATTTATGGCATGAATAACTATTTTTCGAATTTCATATGATGGCTATCAACTTAGTCTTCCTTCCAGCTACCCCGGTCAGGGTGAGTATTCTCTACTTTTCGGTACAAGCTTATCTCGCTCCGTCCGACATGGCACACTTTCTCTTTCTTTCCTCATGAACATAATCATAACCGTTGGTAGGGCGTCTCCTACTGGTGCACCACACGAATTGCCATGTGACCGTGCTCATTTCTTTTCTTTTCATATTAATAGCCGAAAATATGATTCCAATAACAAGTATGTTCATTATATTCTCATGCCATAATTTATAAAAACATAATCATTCTCAAAATTTATTGGTAAACTGAAATTATGCCGTGAATACAATCATTTTCTAATTTTTACTTTATAAAATATGTCCATGTCAAAATTCCACACTAATACCTCGATAACTGGATAGTAATTGTAGTCAGTAAACAGCGCACCAGGAAAGTTTCCAGGAAAAAGAGGTGGGTCACTAATGGACACGCTTAAGTACCAAGTCTTTCCTTGCCAGAGCTTTCCTTAGACATGCACTTTTCACATTCCAGTAACTAGAATAATTCTTTTCTGATGTGGAAATACAGCAACCACGGAGCATACTAAGATTTTTCAAATAAAACCGGCACTTTCAAAACTTCTTGGAAATTTTATGAGTACAAGGGTAAATTCCATGTT
Source organism: Gleditsia sinensis (assembly GCA_037074535.1). NCBI lineage: Eukaryota > Viridiplantae > Streptophyta > Magnoliopsida > Fabales > Fabaceae > Gleditsia > Gleditsia sinensis. The sequence goes on along the minus strand of CM073464.1, from coordinate 24,730,325 downwards.
AAAAATTACACACTTAAAATGCTAGTAAGTTCATGCAATGGCAATAGCTAGGGCATACACTAGGCATTTATTATTTTCATTTATAAAATTCCTCTTCTTTCTTGAATATTATTTTCATCTTTTCATTTTCTTTATGTCTAGGCATTTAGTCATTTTATTTTTACTTATATCATTTCCAACACATGGTCTTACAAATTTTATAGAGCATTTTTCCTCAAATTGATTTCTACTATTACCCTATAGTTTAAAAAAATTCATCTAGGGTAAAAAAAATATTGAAAATAGGTTTTACTAACTTTTAACACAGCCTTTGCTTACAAATCATAGCATAACTCTCTCATTTTAACTCTGATTAAGATGATCTTAGTGTCTATGAAAAGCTAAGACAATTATGTAAAACTATTATGTTAATCATATCAACAAAATAGTAAGATATCATGGAGTTATTACTCCTTTAAATTTAGTATTATTTCTTCTCGTGTAGGTTCTGAACTTTACTGACTAATTAGACCATATCTCCCAAATTTGAACTTCAAATTGAGTTATTCCAGTTTGTAAAAATCCATGAGCCATATATCTATAATTGTTATGTTGGCGCGCTATTTTAATACCCTATAGAATATTCCCAGAAATTCAAAAACTAAAGCTTTAATAACATACTCTTCCCTGAATAAACATTTTCTGACCTCTGCGTACTAATCGGATCATATCTACCTCATATCGAGTAATAACTCCATGATATCTTACTCCAAATTTTAATACTCCAAATTGCATAAATCCAGTGGCTAAATTTCCATGAGACATAGATCTATAACTTTCATGTTAACCATTTATTTTAATTCCTTATCGATTTTTCCCAGAATCTTAAAAACAGAAGCTAAAAGTTTTACCGCCCATAGCCATACCTATGCAGAACTATCTAAACCAGCCTAAGTATTCAAACATACATCACAAGCATGATCAATATGTAACATGATGAAGCAACATTCATGACCAATAATCAAAGTTCTAAGATCAAAATCCCATATAAATATTACAAATTTCAAAACTTTTCTTCAAAAAGAAATATTGTTAAACTTACCTAAAGATCTCCCTAGCTCACTTAGTGAATTGGTTTTCTTGTTTGCTCTTAAAAGAAGTAGCAAGACTCCTCCCTTCCCTTAGCTTTTCTAGCAGCTTAGGTAAGAGAAGGAGGGTGAGTTTTTGATCCTCAAAGATAAAGAAGAAAAAAAAATGGATTCAAGTGGGGATTAAGGTAAATTACCTTGAGTATTTAGCCTTCTAAACTTCTCCTTCTTTTTCCTTCCTTTCTTCTCCTCTCTTTCTCTCCTTTCCTCACTCTACCTTGCTTCTATTTCTCTCTCTTCCTCACTTGGACAAAATTAAGATGTTATGGGGTGGGTTTTTCTTATATAGACCACCAAATAATTCTCCTTTCATGATCATAGATCTACCTTATCACAATTAAGATACACTTTGTTGAATTTTTGGAAAACAAACAACTTATGTTCTTGTCTTCCTGTTCCTTAGTCAAGATATGCATAGGAAAAGGAGATTTGCAATTTGAAATTTATGATGATATGTTCTTAAGATAAGGGACAAGGTACCTTTGATTTAGGGATTCATTTCCATTTTCTTTTGTCTTAAACAAGTATGATAGGTTTGCCTTTTTAGATGGCAAATTTCTAGCCCTTGAATTTCCATTATTTGGTTGATATTTTTTGTGTGGGATAGGAATGTTTTGTCCTAATGTCAAGTATTATCATACCACTTGCTAAAATTATGAGTGTAGGATATAGATGTTTTTGTCCTAAAGCCTTGTATTATCATGCCACTTGGCAAAATTATGAATGTAGAATCATACCACTTACTAAATTTTTGTCTTAATGCCATGTAACCTAATCTTTATTATTATTACATTATTATATCATCACCTAATTTATTTTATTTTATTTTTCCTCTTGGGTTTGGGCTTATTCCTACCCATTATGGGCTTATTCCTACCCATTTTCTTTGCTTTGAATAAAATTTTTCCTTTCTTGGAGGGCTTGAACACATTATCATAATTTTTTGGGCTATTGGTCCAATTTCTATATCCTAATCCAAGTCTACATTTTATTTCTTGTTTAGGTTATCCAATGGGCTTGCTAGAAACTTATGTGAAGTGGAAAAATTCTATATGAAGTGTCTATAGGTAAAAGCCCAATGTATGGGTGAAGATGTTAAACTTAATAATTCTAGTTCTTGAATTAGGAAAAATTACCCTAATCCAATGTTCTTGAAATTTTAAGACCTTTACTTGTTTCTAAAAATTTATCTTCCTTATCCAAGAATTTTACATCTCTTTAATATGTTATTTCTAATTTTTTTTCCTATTAGGTTTTTCCTCTTTATTTGTTTTCTTAATGTTAGAAACATTTTCTATGCATATACATAAGGTGAAGAATTTCTAAGGATTATATTTTCCTTAGATATCTAAACTATTGTCTAATAAATTTTATTTCGTTAATGTACTTTTAACGAAATTAGGGATGTTACATTTCTCTCCCCTTAAAAGAAATTTTTTCCTCAAAATTTCAAAAATTACCTGATAAGAACAATTGCGGATATTTCTTCCTCATGACTTCTTCCAGCTCTCAAGTTGCTTCTTTCGGAGTTAAACCTTCCCATAACACTTTAACTAAGGGAATGGTTTTATTTCTCAGTTGCTTCACGTCGGTGTCCATTATAGATGCAGGTACTAGCTGGTATGTCATGTTCTCCTTTATTTGGATTGGTTCATCATGTATTACATGTGATGAATCTGGAAGATACTTCCGCAACTGTGATACGTGGAAAATATTATGCAGGTTGGACAAATTAGGTGGGAGGCCAATTTGATATGCTGACGTCCCTACTCTCTTCAGAATTTGGTAAGGTCCCAAAAATCATGGACTTAGCTTCCTAGTCTTGAGAGTCCTGCCAACTCCAGTAGTCAGGGAAAGTTTTAAAAATACATGATCTCCTTCCTCAAATTCCAGAGGTCTATGTCTCTTATCATAGTAACTCTTTGTCGACTCTGAGCTGTAAGTATCTTATCTCGTATCATCCTGATTTGTTCAGTGGTTTGTTGAACTACATCAGGACCCAACAAGTTCTTTTCTCCTACCTCAAACCAACATAGTGGAGATCGGCACTTCCTACCGTATAAAGCTTCATAGGTGGCCATCTTAATGCTAGAATGATAGCTATTATTATAAGCAAACTCCACTAAAGGTAGGTATTTATCCCATCCTTTCCCTTGCTCTATCACACAGGCCCTTAACATATCTTCTAGGGTTTGAATTGTTCGTTTAGTCTGCCCATCAGTTTGAGGATGATAGGCAGTACTGAATCGCAAGTGGGTTCCAAAATCCTCCTGTAATGCCTCCCAAAACCTCGATATAAACCTTGGATCTCTATCAGAAATGATATTTAAGGGAATCCCATGTAGTCTAACTATTTCCCAGACATACAATTGGGCCAATTTATCCAGCGAATAGTTAATCTTTATGGGCAGAAAATGAGCAGATTTGGTTAATCTATCAACTATTACCCAGATAGAGTCATGTCCAACTGAAGTTTTAGGTAAACCCACAACAAAGTCCATCGAAATACTGTCCCATTTCCACTCAGGAATCTCCAGAGGTTGAAGAAATCCTGTTGGCTTTTGATGTTCCACTTTCACCTTCTGACAAGTTAAACATTTTTCCACGAACTCAGCAATGTCCTTTTTCATCCCTGGCCACCAATACATCTTCTTTAAATCCTGGTACAATTTAATGTATCCAGGATGGATTGAGTATTTACTCTGATGCGCTTCCTGTAGGATCTTAGTCCTCATCTCTTGGTTCTGAGGAACACAGACCCTTCCTTGGTACATGATTACTCCATCTTCCGAAATAGAAAAACCACCCTGATTATTATGATCCCGTAAGTTTTGGTCATGGCCTTGAGCCTCTTTAATTTGGGCTCTAAGGTCACACTCTATACTTAACCCATTGATGATTAACTTCTTTGGAGTAAGAGTAGTGGCTAGCTTTAAATTTCGAAACTCCTCTAGCATCTGCATCTCAAACACCATCATCTGACCCATGTGTAGAGATTTTTGACTCAAGGTATCAGCTACAACATTCGCCTTTCCTGGATGATACTTTATCTCAAACTTGTAGTCATTGAGGAATTCTTCCCATCTTCGTTCCCTCATGTTTAACTCCTTCTGATCAAAGAGGTATTTAAGACTCTTATGATCACAATATACTTCAAAGGTTGCCCCATACAAATAATGTCGCCAAATCTTTAGGGCAAACACTACTGCTGCCAATTCAAGATCATGGGTTGGGTAGTTTTCTTCATAGGGTCTCAGTTGCCTAGAGGCGTAAGCAACTACTCTCTTGTCTTGCATCAACACACACCCTAGCCCTTTCTTTGAAGCGTCACTATACACTGCAAAATATCTTGAGGGGTCTGGAATAACTAAAACAAGAGGAGTGGTTAATCTGGTCTTAAACTCTTGGAAACTAGCTTCACATTGATCAGTCCATTTAAAAGGACTTCCCTTCCTGGTTAATTTAGTCAATGGCAAGGCGATACGAGAGAATTTTTGTATAAACCTCCTGTAATATCCTGCCAAACCCAGGAAACTTCTTATTTCTGTAACCGTCTTTGGTCGCTCCCACTGAATCACTGCTTCTGTCTTGCTAGGATCGACTGCAACCCCTCTATTAAAGATGACATGTCCGAGAAACTTTACCTCTGATTGCCAAAATTCACACTTCTCCAATTTGGCATACAACTTTTTCTCCTTCAGCACTTGCAGCACGATTCGGAGATGTTGTTCATGTTCTTTTTCACTCTTAGAATATATCAAGATGTCATCAATGAATACCACCACAAATTGATCTAGGTAGGGTCGAAAAATGCGATTCATGTAATACATGAAAATTGCAGGTGCATTTGTCAACCCAAAGGGCATTATGAGAAAGTCATAGTGCCCATACCTAGTCCTGAAGGCAGTTTTTGATACATCCTCATCCTTGATCCTAATCTGATGATATCCTGATCTCAAGTTAATTTTAGAAAAGATAGAGGCTCCCTTCAGTTGATCCAATAAGTCATTTATCCTAGGGAGAGGGTACTTGTTTTTAATAGTCACCTTATTCAGCTGTCTGTAATCTATGCATAGTCTCAAGCTTCCATCTTTCTTCTTAACAAACAATACAGGAGCTCCCCAAGGTGATACACTCGGTCTAATGAATTGCTTGTCTAACAGTTCCTCCAACTGTTTCTTAAGTTCCTGTAGTTCCTTCGAGGCCATTCTATAAGGTGCAATAGAGATAGGCCCTGTCCCAGGTAAGAGATCAATAGAGAAGTCTATCTCTCTCTTAGGAGGTAATCCTAGAATATCTTATGGAAATACGTCAGAAAACTTTTTGGCTATTGGGATCTCATCAAGCTTCGATTCGACTTCTAGGTTTGATAAACACAAAAGAATGTATCCAAGTACTCCATTCTTCAACTCCCTATTAACTTGATTGGCATTAAGCATTAATAACTGTATCTCCTCTTTTGGAGTAGGAGGTAGAAATTCAACGGTCTTGTTACAACAATTTAGCAAGACCCGATTTCTAGACATCCAGTCTAACCCCATAATGACCTCAATACCTCTTAAAGGTAAACAGACGAGGTCTACAGAAAAAGTTTTCTCCTGGATGGTGACTTGACAGTCCTTACATACAGAGGAAGTTAATACATTTTCCCCTGTGGGGGTTACTACGGATAGCTCATAGGGAGTTTCAGAAATAGGAAACTGAAACTTCCTAATACATTCTTCTGATATAAATAAATGACTAGCACCAGAGTCAAACAACACCATAAGAGCAAATCCATAGATATAACATGTACCTTGAATCATTTCAGAAGATTGAGCTGCCTCTTGACCGCTCAGAGTGAAAACCCTTCCTTTCAGCTGAGGCCTCTGATCCGACTGCTTTCCCACATTCTGTGGGCAGTTTCTCGCAAAATGACCTTTCTGTCCGTAATTGAAGCAGACATCATGTTCTATGTAGCATGGCCGATTACCATGCATTCGTCCGCACTTAGCGCACTTGACTGGGGCAAAGTCCTGTTGGAAAGGTCGGGGACTTGCAGTCAATGGCCTCTTGCCAATAGCCTGTCTTTTTCCTCTGACATTTCTGCTAGAGTTTTGTGGCCCGTTTTTCTTTTTCCAGAAGTTCCGTCTTTGTTTCTCATCCTCCACTGCCCTCAAGCTCTTTTCCAGGAGTCTGCATTTATTTATCAGAGGTACAAACTCCCTGGTCTCCATAGCTACGACAGCATTCTTTATCTCCGGGTTCAGTCCTGCTTCGAACTTAACTACCTTCCATGCTTCATCAGGGTTAAATCGCAGATAAGAGGAGAACTTAGAAAATTCTTCGAACCTTGCGATGTACTGGTCCACGGTCATGCTGCCCTGCCTGAGTTGGAGAAATTCAATCTCCTTCTCCGCCCGTACAGTACTCGGAAAGTATTTTTCCAAAAAAGTATTTTTGAAGACTTGCCAGGTGATCTGTCTTCCCTGGTGAGCTAAAAGTTCTTTAGCTCCACACCACCAATATTCTGCTTCATCTTTTAGCATATATGCAGCGAAGATTACTTGCTGCTCCTCAGTACAGCCCATCACTTCAAAGATTTTCTCTAATTCCCTTATCCACCTTTCGACTATCGTTGGATCATAACCACCTTGGAAACAAGGTGGTCTGGTTTTCAGGAATTCGGATATGCCGTTATCATTTCCAGCCATCCGGTTGTTAGCACCCTTCGAGTTACTAGTATTCTGGAGGTGTTGTAGAATTTGGTTGGTGGTCAAGACTTGGTCTCGAATTGTTGTGGCCAGGTTATGCAGGGTTTCTTCCGCATTGTTTGCCGGATTTCTCCTTGATGGTGCCATTTCCTACTATGGCAAAAACAAAGTTATGTTGTTATTGAGGTGATCAAACACAATAGTTAGTTTCAAAATATTTAACAGCAGTCATAACACCACCTCGGCATATAGATAGGAAACACTAGTAATTTCTTACCTATATGAAATCACTGATTCCCTACATAATATAACCACAACATACTCAGGGCACTATAAGATCGATTCAGATAACCATCCACCGACTGGCCATCTAGGATCGACCTGTTCTGATACCAATTATGTAACAGCTCCATTTATGTAACAATTTTTTTTATTTAACATCATGAAGTTATTACCTCATCTTAATTCACAATAACATTTATTTAATTATACAATACTAAGTTTACACTCACATCATTAATACAAACATTTGTACAAGACATACATGTACATATAAGCCCTAATAATCCACATAGACTATTTCCGGGGCCACTGGTGCAGGTGGCGGCACCTCCGCCGGAATCTCAGTCACTTCAACAACTGATATGTCCGCAATAATAGGTATTTGCCCAAGATAGGGCACCTCGATCATACGTACGACAATAACAAGTCTCATTGAAAACAACTGCATAGCTAATTTTCTGAACATGATATGGAAATATAGTGAGAATTAAATCCCAGTATGTTCAACAATAATTCATCATCAATATAGTTCATCACGTCATGTTCAGCTGTATAAACTACAGAAAATATCTTTAGGTCACATGAATGCACTTTATCATGCACATGAAAATTGTACAGTTATGACATGTATGGCATGAATAACTATTTTTCGAATTTCATATGATGGCTATCAACTTATTCTTCCTTCCAGCTACCCCGGTCAGGGTGAGTATTCTCTACTTTTCGGTACGGGCTTATCTCGCTCCGTCCGACATGGCACACATTCTCTTTCTTTTCTCATGAACATAATCATAACCGTTGGTAGGACGTCCCCTACTGGTGCACCACATGGATTGCCATGTGACCGTGCTCATTTCTTTTCTTTTCATATTAATAGCCAAAAATATGATTCTAATAACAAGTATGTTCATTATATTCTCATGCCATAATTTATCAAAACATAATCATTCTCAAAATTCATTGGTAAACTGAAATTATGCCATGAATATAATCATTTTCTAATTTTTACTTTATAAAATATGTCCATGTCAAAATTCCACACTAATACCTCGATAACTGGATAGTAATTGTAGTCTGTAAACAGCGCACCAGGAAAGTTCCCAGGAAAGAGAGGTGGGTCACTAATGGACACGCTTAAGTACCAAGTCTTTCCTTGCCAGAGCTTTCCTTAGACATGCACTTTTCACATTCCAGTAACTAGAATAATTCTTTTCTGATGTGGAAATACTGCAACCACGGAGCATACTAAGATTTTTCAAATAAAACCGGAACTTTCAAAACTTCTTGGAAATTTTATGAGTACTAGGGTAAATTCCATGTTAAAAATTACACACTTAAAATGGTAGTAAGTTCATGCAATGACAATAGCTAGGGCATACACTAGGCATTTATTATTTTCATTTATAAAATTCCTCTTCTTTCTTGAATATTATTTTCATCTTTTCATTTTCTTTATGTCTAGGCATTTAGTCATTTTATTTTTACTTATATCATTTCCAACACATGTTCTTACAAATTTTATAGAGCATTTTTCCTCAAATTGATTTCTACTATTACCCTATAGTTTAAAAAAAATTCATCTAGGGTAAAAAAAATATTGAAAATAGGTTTTACTAACTTTTAACACAGCCTTTGCTTACAAATCAGAGCATAACTCTCTCATTTTAACTCCGATTAAGATGATCTTAGTGTCTATGAAAACTAAGACAATTATCTAAAACTATTATGTTAATCATATCAACAAAATAGTAAGATATCGTGGTGTTATTACTCCTTTAAATTTAGTATTATTTCTTCTCGTGTAGGTTCTGACCTTTACTGACTAATTAGACCATATCTCCCAAATTTGAACTCCAAATTGAGTTATTCCAGTTGGTAAAAATCCATGAGCCATATATCTATAATTCTTATGTTGGCGCGCTATTTTAATTCCCTACATAATACTTCTAGAAATTCAAAAACTAAAGCTTTAATAACATACTCTTCCCTGAATAAAAATTTTCTGACCTCTGCGTACTAATCGGATCATATCTACCTTATATGAACTCCAAATTGCATAATTCCAGTGGTTAAATTTCCATGAGACAGAGATCTATAACTTTCATGTTAACCATTTATTTTAATTCCTTACCGATTTTTCCCAGAATCTTAAAAACAGAAGCTAAAAGTTTTACCGCCCATAGCCATACCTATGCAGAACTATCTAAACCAGCCTAAGTATTCAAACATACATCACAACTATGATCAATATGTAACATGATGAAGCAACATTCATGACCAATAATCAAAGTTCTAAGATCAAAATCCCATATAAATATTACAAATTTCAAAACTTTTCTTCAAAAAGAAATATTGTTAAACTTACCTAAAGATCTCCTTAACTCACTTAGTGAATTAGTTTTCTTGTTTGCTCTTGAAAGAAGTAGCAAGACTCCTCCATTCCCTTAGCTTTTCTAGCAGCTTAGGTAAGAGAAGGAGGGTGAGTTTTTGATCCTCAAAGATAAAGAAGAAAAAAAAATGGATTCAAGTGGGGATTAAGGTAAGTTACCTTGAGTATTTAGCCTTCTAAACTTCTCCTTCTTTTTCCTTCCTTTCTTCTCCTCTCTTTCTCTCCTTTCCTCACTCTACCTTACTTCTATTTCTCTCTCTTCCTCACTTGGACAAAATTAAGATGTTATGGGGTGGATTTTGCTTATATAGACCACCAAATAATTCACCTTTCATGATCATGGATCTACCTTATCACAATTAAGATACACTTTGTTGAATTTTTGGAAAACAAACAACTTATGTTCTTGTCTTCCTGTTCCTTAGTCAAGATATGCATAGGAAAAGGAGATTTGCAATTTGAAATTTATGATGATATGTTCTTAAGATAAGGGACAAGGTCCCTTTGATTTAGGGATTCATTTCCATTTTCTTTTGTCTTAAACAAGTATGATAGGTTTGCCTTTTTAGGTGGCAAATTTCTAGCCCTTGAATTTCCATTAGTTGGTTAATATTTTTTGTGTGGGATAGGAATGTTTTGTCCTAATGCCAAGTATTATCATACCACTTGCTAAAATTATGAGTGTAGGATATAGATGTTTTTGTCCTAAAGCCTTGTATTGTCATGCCACTTGGCAAAATTATGAATGTAGAATCATACCACTTACTAAATTTTTGTCTTAATGCCATGTAACCTAATCTTTATTATTATTACATTATTATATCATCACCTAATTTATTTTATTTTATTTTTCCTCTTGGGTTTGGGCTTATTCCTACCCATTTTCTTTGCTTTGAATAAAATTTTACCTTTCTTGGAGGGCTTGAACACATTATCATAATTTTTTGGGCAATTGGTCCAATTTCTATATCCTAATCCAAGTCTATGTTTTATTTCTTGTTTAGGTTATCCAATGGGCTTGCTAAAAACTTATGTGAAGTGGAAAAATTCTATATGAAGTGTCTATAGGTAAAAGCCCAATGTATGGGTGAGGATGTTAAACTTAATAATTCTAATTCTTGAATTAGGAAAAATTACCCTAATCCAATGTTCTTGAAATTTTAAGACCTTTACTTGTTTCTAAAAATTTATCTTCCTTATCCAAGAATTTTACATCTCTTTAATATGTTATTTCTAATTTTTTTCCTATTAGGTTTTTCCTCTTTATTTGTTTTCTTAATGTTAGAAACATTTTCTATGCATATACATAAGGTGAAGAATTTCTAAGGATTATATTTTCCTTAGATATCTAAAATATTGTCTAATAAATTTTATTTCGTTAATGTACTTTTAACGAAATTAGGGATGTTACATTTCTCTCCCCCTAAAAGAAATTTTGTCCTCAAAATTTCAAAAATTACCTGATAAGAACAATTGCGGATATTTTTTCCTCATGACTTCTTCCAGCTCCCAAGTTGCTTCTTCCGGAGTTAAACCTTCCCATAACACTTTAACCAGGGGAATGGTTTTATTTCTCAGTTGCTTCACGTCGATGTCCATTATGGATGCAGGTACTAGCTGGTATGTCATGTTCTCCTTTATTTGGATTGGTTCATCCTGTATTACATGTGATGAATCTGGAAGATACTTCCGCAACTGTGATACGTGGAAAACATTATGCAGGTTGGACAAATTAGGTGGGAGGGCAATTTGATATGCTGTTGTCCCTACTCTCTTCAGAATTTGGTAGGGTCCCAAAAATCGTGGACTTAGCTTCCTAGTCTTGAGAGTCATGCCAACTCCAGTAGTCGGGGAAAGTTTTAGAAATACATGATCTCCTTCCTCAAATTCCAGAGGTCTATGTCTCTTATCATAGTAACTCTTTTGCCGACTCTGAGCTGTAAGTATCTTATCTCGTATCATCCTGATTTGTTCAGTGGTTTGTTGAACTACATCAGGACCCAGCAAGTTCTTTTCTCCTACCTCAAACCAACATAGTGGAGATCGGCACTTCCTACCGTATAAAGCTTCATAGGGGGCCATCTTAATGCTAGAATGATAGCTATTATTATAAGTAAACTCCACTAAAGGTAGGTATTTATCCCATCATTTCCCTTGTTCTATCACACAGGCCATTAACATATCTTCTAGGGTTTGAATTGTCCGTTCAGTCTGCCCATCAGTTTGAGGATGATAGGCATTACTGAACCGCAACTGGGTTCCAAAAGCCTCCTGTAATGTAGAATAAAAAAGAGAATTTTGACAATAGAGATAAGAACCGGTGAAAATATGTATATTTATTATATGGATTAAAGAATTACAAAAGAAATATGAGAATTTATATTTTGGCGCGCTATTAGCAAAAACATTTTTATTTATGTAGAAATAATTATAATTTGTTAAAAGTAAGTGGACTTTTAAGTAAAAGAAGTATTGTGTTGCTTAAAATAATTATACCGGCCTCTATTGAATTTTTATGGTATTTTTAGAAATATTCTTTCTTTTAATATGAATAAAGATATTTGTTTTGAAATTTGTTTTATTATGATTTTTATCAAGAAAAATCATGATTTAAGATTTTAACTAAAGGTTTATGAGAAAGAAATCGGTGAAAATATGTATATTTATTACATAGATTAAACAATTACAAAAGAAATATGAGAATTTATATTTTGGCGTGCTATTAGCAAAAATATTTTTATTTATGTAGAAATAATTATAATTTGTTAAAAGTAAGTGGACTTTTAAGTAAAAGAAGTATTGTGTTGCTTAAAATAATTATACCGGCCTCTATTGAATTTTTATGATATTTTTAGAAATATTCTTTCTTTTAATATGAATAAAGATATTTTTTTTAAAATTTGTTTTATTATGATTTTTATCAAGAAAAATCATGATTTAAGAGTTTAACTAAAGGTTTATGAGAAAGGAAATTTTTAGAAATTTTTGGGATATTTTATGATGAAAAACGGAATTTATATGAATTTTTATAAAAAAAATCTTATTATTAATTATTTAATAATTATTATTCTATTTTAAAAAAAACAGCAGCAGAATGTTAAATTGAAACGGGGGCGACGAAATATCAAAAAGGAAAAAAAAAAACGGAAAGATGCATAGTAATGAATAGTGAGTGAATAGTGATATCAAAATTTATCTTTCGATTTGGAGTGCTTAAGGACTTCCGATAGTAAAACTGAAAGTGTTATTGGATTCAAGATGAAGAGTACTTCAATTTTGACCGATCAGTTTTTCAAATCAACCGTTAAATCGCCGTAGATCAGAAGTAGAAAATCTCGGTAAAAGGTAAGTTCTGAAAAACCTTACTTAGAGACTTCAAATTAGAAATCTGACACCGTAGATGGATTCAGAAACTAGATAAACATTAGGATATGAATTCGTTTTGTTGATTCGGTAAAAAATTTTGTGACGATGAATAGTATTTTTCGGCGATGAATAGTGGTAGTGAATAGTGATTTTTGGTGTGAATAGTATTTTTCGGCGGTGAACAGTACCCGAGCTCATTTAAGGTTTTTGGATCCTCCGGACACGTTTTTAAAGCTTATTTGGTCAAATTCAAGAAAGAAGAGAAATTTTATAAATGAAAATAATAAATGCCTAGTGTATGCCCTAACTATTGCCATTTTATGACCATTATACTAGTACCATTTTGTTTTTATCTCAGTATATCCTTATTACCTTGGGAAATCCATATTCACAATCTATGACTTCTTCTGAAATCTCCTTTCTCAACAATTATCCATACGTGAATTTCCAATCTCAACATAATTTACATTCCACATACTAGACTCAGTTTAGTATGGTATAAATCTTTAACATAAATATCTTAATCACTTACATTATTCTCAGAGATGATTCTCAAAATATTCTTCATATGTCCAAATTAAAAATTTTGAGATTATCTTAAATCTTACTTTTCATACTTTACTCTTCAAAAATTTCAACACCGTTAATTCCTTTGATTATATTCGTCAAAGCACCATTACATCATTATCCATCTATTCTTTTCAAAATTTCTATTACTTTAATCCACTAATCAGTTGAACACCATAATAACTGAGTTCCAAATATTAGAAATTATCTTTCCTTAAAATGAGGGAAAACAACCTTGCATTTAATGCCAACCGTTAATGAGGGAGAATGCAGTGAAACAGACGAAAAGCACAATAGAGAATGGTGTCAAAATAGAAAGTCAAAAATTTGAACAAACATTGAAAAGCATTAAAATCGGTGGCCATAATTCTTGAAAATCTATAAACAAAATATATCTACGATTTCGGCAAAAATCGGTGGCCGCAAATTTTGAATATATGTGCCAATATTTAATACAAAGATATTGTTATTCGGCAGAAGCATATCATATGAAAAAGAGATATCTGTGAGCATATAAAGTCTGTGAAAAACAATAGCACATAGTTAACTGGTAGGATGCAGTTGATTGCTTCAGAATAGATGTAATCAATCAACTGTAAAATAACCAGTCCAAATTAAAATTTCTCAAAATAACTAGTCGACTTATAAACCAATAGTCGACTGGTAAAAACATTGAGAAAACAAAATAAACCATTTGATTGTTCCTCTTCAACAATTAATTGGTTTGCATTTTCACTCTTTTTCTTTTTCTTTTTCTATTTTACAATGACGGCTATCACCTACAACCTTTCAAGACATCAATGCTTCATCAAAAACAACAAGAAAAATACAGATTTCTGGTGATATCTTATCTTATGCTCTTTATGTGCTTAATATAGGTCACAGTCATAACTACTGTACATATACATGTTTGCCATTTTTTTTTACCTTTAATTTAGCTGATATCCACCAATCACTCACATAGCTATTCTATTAATATCCGACCTATTCGCATAGCTATCGTATGTATATCCTTCTCTGAATTCTATAAATACACACGTTAATATCTTTACTTTCATACTCAAAGTTAAAGTGTGTATAGCTATGGAGGGAATCACATTTCGTCAGTTTCGAAATATTTGTGTCTTTTGTGGTTCCAGTCCTGGAAAGGACGGAGAATATTTGAAAGCAGCACAAAACCTAGGTATGGTGCTGGCCAGGAGAAAAATTCATCTAGTCTATGGTGGAGGTAACCGTGGGTTAATGGGATGTGTGTCTACAGTTGTACATGTTGGAGGATGCCAAGTTCTAGGTATTATTCATACAGCTCTAGCTGCATCTAACATCGTAGGAAAGACAATTGGGGAAGAGTTTAGGGTTGCATCCATGCATGAGCTCATGGCTAGAATGATGAGCAATGCTGATGCCTTTATTGCCTTACCAGGGGGTTTTGGTACTTTAGAAGAAATTTTCCAAATAGTCTCTTGGGCACAACTAAATATGCATCACAAACCGATAGGTTTGTTAAATGTTAATCACTTCTTTGATGGTCTGTTATCATTCATTGATCATGCTGTGGAACAAAGGTTTATCCCACACTCAGCACGACGAATTCTCATCTCAGGTTCAGATGCTGAGGAGTTGATTGATGCTTTACAAGCATATGTTCATGTACCTGATCCAATCACAGCTCAAATAGAATGGACAACATACCACAGCAGAAAGCGCAAATTGGACTTGGATCATCATCTGTAACTGTAGCAAGATGTGGACATTGCTGTACCACTTTTACTTTTTTAGGGTTATCTTGGATACCATCTTGCTAGCCACATACCTTAAGAAAGTACTATTACTAAGTCAAAATTCATATTTTGAGAACTTAGCATATAACTGATATTCCCTTGGAGTTTGTAATATTATCTTTAAATATTGCTTATGATCCTCTGCACTCTTGAAATATTCTAGTATATTATCAATAATTATAATAACAAATTAATCCTGAGATGGCTATAATACTCTTTTTTTTTATCAAGTCCATGAATGCAACTGGGCATTTGTCAAACTAAATGACATCACCAAGAACTCATAATACCATAACGAGTCCTAAAAGAAATTTTTTTTTCGAATATCCTCTTTCCTTATCCTCATTTAATGAGATCCAAATATCAAATCAATTCAATTTTTTTTTTAAATGTTGAGCACCTTGTAGCTGGTCAAACATATCATCTATATGAGGTAATGAGTATTTATTTCACATTGGCACCTTATTCAATTGTCTATAATCTATGCATAGTCATAGTGATCCATATTTCTTTTTCATAGATAGAATTGAAGCACTCCAAGTAATAGTACTAGGGTATATAAATCCCTAGTCTAACAAGTATCACAACTGATCTTTCAATTCCTTGAGTTTAGTCGGTGCCATTCTATATATAGGTATAGACATTGGTTAGGTTCTTGGAAGTAAATCAATACCAAATTATATTTTACGTTTCGAGGTAATCCTGGCAATTTTTCAAGAATTACATAAAAAAAAAAATTAACCACTGGAACTTAATTTACACTGATATACTTTATATCAACATCTCTCATCATTGTCAAATATTCTTGACACCTTTCTATAATCACTTATGGGATGTTAAACCAGAGATTAGATTACTGAGTATTTCATTATGATCCCCTTGTATCAAGAAAGAAAATTCCCCAAGAATATTGAATTTAATCACCTTATAGTGACATTTCAAAATGACATGACATAATGCCAACAAATTCATTCTCAATATCACATCACAGTCTACCATATCTAGACAACCGGTACAACAGATGTCACATTCAGAAACCATCATATTTGGTATCTGTCTCAATTCTTTAAATTCTTTAAGACGCAAATCTCTTTCACTTTCAAGCTATAATTGATCCACAGATACCTCTTAAGAAGTCACAATATTCAATCTCTCTTATACTATAAACTTTAGCAACTTCGAATAGAAAGAAATTCGAAACCCTATAGAATCCCTCAGCAGCACCTGAAGTATAAATATGTCCAGCTCATATCGATACTAAAGGTCCTACTAAAGAATCCTTTGCTCTGATTGTCACAGGGAAACCTAATGCTCTGATACCAACTTGACACGACCCTAATTTTAGGGCACGTGAAATCCATATACCATACACATATTTTCCATAAATGTACATAATGTCATTCTTAATCATATAAATCAATACATATAAGTTCTCATACACAGATACAATATACAGTTTACGTTTATAAACACCAGAGGAACAGTAGAAGCAAGGATCCTGCCTGTGACGTTCAGAGCAACTCTAGAGTACAAATATTTTACAAATATAAAACATTGAGAGCCTAGAAACAATGTAGGCTCATCACTGATGTACGACCTCTAGTCGATCACGTGGCTGTTGGACCAAACTCTATGTCTTTATCTGAAAAATAGATCCACATCGTGTAGTGAGTTTTACAACTCAGTGAGCAGATAATACCTCCTATGACCTCTTAGGTTAACATATGGATGTACTCATATAATAAAATTTATGTTATCAAAAATTATATTTCAGAAGTACATCCACATGGGACCCGCATTTTCAAATATTCTCTATTCAAAAATCATAATCAGGTCTTTCAAACCATAAGCGGTACTGTATACACAATGCTCATGTCAAGTTCAAAATCATATTCAATACTGTAAAATCATTAATCAAATTATGCTATGCATCAAAACATTTCTCATAAAATATTCGGAGGATCCCATATCAGAACCACCATACCAGAGTTTGACCCCTTCCGTACTTTGGTGGTATAGGATTTGCCTAAACTCAGCATCCCGCTGAGGTTTGCCCTACTACCATTCAAGAGGACACGCGAAGGGACTCTGTATGGGTCTTTCCCAAGCACACAGCAAGGGAAGGCAAAATAACATCTCATATAACTGGCATCTCGCCCATATATAGGAGGCATTCCGCTCTCCTTCACATATAAACTCCCGTGTGATGGCCCTCACACGAGGCTAGCACCACCTCCCCTACTAGCTGAGGCAATCAAGGTGCGCACCAAGACTAACATCACCTGTTGTTAGCAGACAGTGTTTCCAATAGGATTCCTCCACAGAAAATACCATATGCACATATGCCATATAATCTAGTATAAATTTTCAATATAATACAGACTTTCAGTCTCAAAATACTCATATGTCAAAACTTCCCATTCAGGGGAAACATGTATACATGCCCATTGTCACATGTATAACATACTTTCTTTGACATGTAAAGCGAAATACATGTAAAAATCACATGTTCAATGTATTTCAAAATTCATCTGTTATAAATTACCCATTCAGGGTTTATCACATATATATGCCCTTTCTCTAGGCAATCATATATCTCTATAAATCAATGTCACGTGTATAAATATTCACTTTATCATTTAATGAGAAATACATGTGAAATCATATACACCATGAGTTCATAAATCCATTTTCAAAACTATACTCTTCTTGAACTGTATTTCAAAATGTAAGCATATCAAATCGTTTTAATACATTTCAGAAACATATCACAGTGTGTATATCTCATAAACATAATCATATACATATTCAAGTATCAAGAAGAGTATAGACAAGTCATAGGAAGAATCATCTACTCACAGGTAAGGGTTCCAGATTGGACAGCCCTAAAATTCTCGTTTCTAGTTTGAATTTGACCAAATAAGCTTCAAAAACGTGTCCAGAGGGTCCAAAAACCTTAAATGAGCTCGGGTACTGTTCACCGCCGAAAAATACTATTCACGCCAAAAATCACTATTCATTGCCACTATTCATCGCCGAAAAATACTATTCACCGTCACAAAATTTTTTACCAAATCAACAAAACGAATTCATATCCTAATGTTTATCTAGTTTCTGAATCCATCTACGGTGTCAGATTTCTAATTTGAGGTCTCTAAGTAAGGATTTTCAGAACTTACCTTTTACCGAGATTTTCTACTTCAGATCTACGGCGACTTAACGGTTGATTTGAAAACCTGATCGGTCAAAATTGAAGTACTATTCGTCCTGAATCCAATAACACTTTCAGTTTTACTATCGGAAGCCCTTAAGCACTCCAAATCGAAAGATAAATTTTGAGATCACTATTCACTCACTATTCATTACTATGCATCTTTCCGTTTTTTTTTCCTTTTTGATATTTCGTCACCCCCGTTTCAATTTAACATTCTGCTGCTGTTTTTTTTTTAAAATAGAATAATAATTATTAAATAATTAATAATAAGATTTTTTTATAAAAATTCATATAAATTCCGTTTTTCATCATAAAATATCCCAAAAATTTCTAAAAATTTCCTTTCTCATAAACCTTTAGTTAAACTCTTAAATCGTGATTTTTCTTGATAAAAATCATAATAAAAAAAATTTTAAAACAAATATCTTTATTTATATTAAAATAAAGAATATTTCTAAAAATACCATAAAAATTCAATAGAGGCCGGTATAATTATTTTAAGCAACACAATACTTCTTTTACTTAAAAGTCCACTTACTTTTAACAAATTATAATTATTTCTACATAAATAAAAATATTTCTACTAATAGCGCGCCAAAATATAAATTCTCATATTTCTTTTGTAATTCTTTAATCTATGTAATAAATATACATATTTTCACCGGTTCCTTTCTCATAAACCTTTAGTTAAACTCTTAAATCATGATTTTTCTTGATAAAAATCATAATAAAACAAACTTCAAAACAAATATCTTTATTCATATTAAAAGAAAGAATATTTCTAAAAATACCATAAAAATTCAATAGAGGCCGGTATAATTATTTTAGGCAACACAATACTTCTTTTAATTAAAAGTCCACTTACTTTTAACAAATTATAATTATTTCTACATAAATAAAAATATTTTTGCTAATAGCGCGCCAAATTATAAATTCTCATATTTCTTTTGTAATTCTTTAATCCATATAATAAATATACATATTTTCACCGGTTCTTATCTCTATTTTCAAAATTCTCTTTTTTATTCTACATTACAGGAGGCTTTTGGAACTCAGTTGCGGTTCAGTAATGCCTATCATCCTCAAACTGATGGGCAGACTAAACGGACAATTCAAACCCTAGAAGATATGTTAATGGCCTATGTGATAGAACAAGGGAAAGGATGGGATAAATACCTACCTTTAGTGGAGTTTACTTATAATAATAGCTATCATTCTAGCATTAAGATGGCCCCCTATGAAGCTTTATACAGTAGGAAGTGCCGATCTCCACTATGTTGGCTTGAGGTAGGAGAAAAGAACTTGCTGGGTCCTGATGTAGTTCAAAAAACCA
The DNA here is from genome assembly GCA_037074535.1 of Gleditsia sinensis. Taxonomy (NCBI): domain Eukaryota; kingdom Viridiplantae; phylum Streptophyta; class Magnoliopsida; order Fabales; family Fabaceae; genus Gleditsia; species Gleditsia sinensis. The sequence continues at coordinate 24,710,573 of CM073464.1, read as the reverse complement.
CTGAACAAATCAGGATGATACGAGATAAGATACTTACAGCTCAGAGTCGGCAAAAGAGTTACTATGATAAGAGACATAGACCTCTGGAATTTGAGGAAGGAGATCATGTATTTCTAAAACTTTCCCCGACTACTGGAGTAGGCAGGACTCTCAAGACTAGGAAGCTAAGTCCACGATTTTTGGGACCCTACCAAATTCTGAAGAGAGTAGGGACGTCAGCATATCAAATTGCCCTCCCACCTAATTTGTCCAACCTGCATAATGTTTTCCACGTATCACAGTTGCGGAAGTATCTTCCAGATTCATCACATGTAATACAGGATGAACCAATCCAAATAAAGGAGAACATGACATACCAGCTAGTACCTGCATCCATAATGGACATTGACGTGAAGCAACTGAGAAATAAAATCATTCCCCTGGTTAAAGTGTTATGGGAAGGTTTAACTCCGGAAGAAGCAAGTTGGGAGCTGGAAGAAGTCATGAGGAAGAAATATCTGCAATTGTTCTTATCAGGTAATTTTTGAAATTTTGAGGACAAAATTTCTTTTAAGGTGAGAGAAATGTAACATCTCTAATTTCGTTAAAAGTACATTAACGAAATAAAATTTATTAGACAATATTTTAGATATCTAAGGAAAATATAATCCTTAGAAATTCTTCACCTTATGTATATGCATAGAAAATGTTTCTAACATTAAGAAAACAAATAAAGAGGAAAAACCTAATAGGAAAAAAATTAGAAATAACATATTAAAGAGATGTAAAATTCTTGGATAAGGAAGATAAATTTTTAGAAACAAGTAAAGGTCTTAAAATTTCAAGAACATTGGATTAGGGTAATTTTTCCTAATTCAAGAACAAGAATTATTAAGTTTAACATCTTCACCCATACATTGGGCTTTTACCTATAGACACTTCATATAGAATTTTTCCAATTCACATAAGTTTCTAGCAAGCCCATTGGATAACCTAAACAAGAAATAAAACATAGACTTGGATTAGGATATAGAAATTGGACCAATAGCCCAAAAAATTATGATAATGTGTTCAAGCCCTCCAAGAAAGGTAAAATTTTATTCAAAGCAAAGAAAATGGGTAGGAATAAGCCCATAATGGGTAGGAATAAGCCCAAACCCAAGAGGAAAAATAAAATAAAACAAATTAGGTGATGATATAATAATGTAATAATAATAAAGATTAGGTTACATGGCATTAAGACAAAAATTTAGTAAGTGGTATGATTCTACATTCATAACTTTGCCAAGTGGCACGATAATACAAGGCTTTAGGACAAAAACATCTATATCCTACACTCATAATTTTAGCAAGTGGTATGATAATACTTGGCATTAGGACAAAACATTCCTATCCCACACAAAAAATATCAACCAAATAATGGAAATTCAAGGGCTAGAAATTTGCCACCTAAAAAGGCAAACCTATCATACTTGTTTAAGACAAAAGAAAATGGAAATGAATCCCTAAATCAAAGGGACCTTGTCCCTTATCTTAAGAACATATCATCATAAATTTCAAATTGCAAATCTCCTTTTCCTATGCATATCTTGACTAAGGAACAGGAAGACAAGAACATAAGTTGTTTGTTTTCCAAAAATTCAACAAAGTGTATCTTAATTGTGATAAGGTAGATCCATGATCATGAAAGGTGAATTATTTCGTGGTCTATATAAGCAAAATCCACCCCATAACATCTTAATTTTGTCCAAGTGAGGAAGAGAGAGAAATAGAAGCAAGGTAGAGTGAGGAAAGGAGAGAAAGAGAGGAGAAGAAAGGAAGGAAAAAGAAGGAGAAGTTTAGAAGGCTAAATACTCAAGGTAAGTTACCTTAATCCCCACTTGAATCCTTTTTTTTTTCTTCTTTATCTTTGAGGATCAAAAACTCACCCTCCTTCTCTTACCTAAGCTGCTAGAAAAGCTAAGAGAAGGGAGGAGTCTTGCTACTTCTTTCAAGAGCAAACAAGAAAACCAATTCACTAAGTGAGCTAGGGAGATTTTTAGGTAAGTTTAACAATATTTCTTTTTGAAGAAAAGTTTTGAAATTTGTAATATTTATATGGGATTTTGATCTTAGCACTTTGATTATTGGTCATGAATGTTGCTTCATCATGTTACATATTGATCATGCATGTGATGTATGTTTGAATACTTAGGCTGGTTTAGATAGTTCTGCATAGGTATGGCTATGGGCGGTAAAACTTTTAGCTTTTGTTTTTAAGATTATGGGAAACATAGGTAAGAAATTAAAATAAATGGTTAACATGAAAGTTATAGATCTATGTCTCATGGAAATTTAGCCACTGGAATTATGCAATTTGAAGTTCATATGAGGTAGATATGATCCGATTAGTACGCAGAGGTCAGAAAATGTTTATTCAGGGAAGAGTATGTTATTAAAGCTTTAGTTTTTGAATTTCTAGGAATATTCTGTAGGAAATTAAAATAGCGTGCCAACATAACAATTATAGATATATGGCTCATGGATTTTTACCAACTGGAATAACTCAATTTAGAGTTCAAATTTCGGAGATATGGTCTAATTAGTCAGTAAAGGTCAGAACCTACACGAGAAGAAATAATACTAAATTTAAAGGTGTAATAACACCACGATATCTTACTATTTTGTTGATATGATTAACATAATAGTTTTATATAATTGTCTTAGCTTTTCATAGACACTAAGATGATCTTAATCGGAGTTAAAACGAGAGAGTTATGCTATGATTTGTAAGCAAAGGCTGTGTTAAAAGTTAGTAAAACCTATTTTCAATATTTTTTTTACCCTAGATGAATTTTTTTAAACTATAGGGTAATAGTAGAAATCAATTTGAGGAAAAATGCTCTATAAAATTTGTAAGAACATGTGTTGGAAATGATATAAGTAAAAATAAAATGACTAAATGCCTAGACATAAAGAAAATGAAAAGATGAAAATAATATTCAAGAAAGAAGAGAAATTTTATAAATGAAAATAATAAATGCCTAGTGTATTCCCTAGCTATTGCCATTGCATGAACTTACTACCATTTTAAGTGTGTAATTTTTAACATGGAATTTACCCTAGTACTCATAAAATTTCCAAGAAGTTTTGAAAGTGCCGATTTTAATTGAAAAATCTTAGTATGCTCCGTGGTTGCAGTATTTCCACATCAGAAAAGAATTATTCTAGTTACTGGAATGTGAAAAGTGCATGTCTAAGGAAAGCTCTGGCAAGGAAAGACTTGGTACTTAAGCGTGTCCATTAGTGACCCACCTCTCTTTCCTGGGAACTTTCCTGGTGTGCTGTTTACAGACTACAATTACTATCCAGTTATCGAGGTATTAGTGTGGAATTTTGACATGGTCATATTTTATAAAGTAAAAATTAGAAAATGATTATATTCATGGCATAATTTCAGTTTACCAATGAATTTTGAGAATGATTATGTTTTGATAAATTATGGCATGAGAATATAATGAACATACTTGTTATTGGAATCATATTTTCGGCTATTAATATGAAAAGAAAAGAAATGAGCACGGTCACATGGCAATCCGTGTGGTGCACCAGTAGGGGACGCCCCACCAACAGTTATGATTATGTTCATGAGAAAAGAAAGAGAAAGTGTGCCATGTCGGACGGAGCGAGATAAGCCCGTAACGAAAAGTAGAGAATACTCACCCTGACCGGGGTAGCTGGAAGGAAGAATAAGTTGATAGCCATCATATGAAATTCGAAAAATAGTTATTCATGCCATACATGTCATAACTGTACAATTTTCATGTGCATGATAAAGTGCATTCATGTGACCTAAAGATATTTTCTGTAGTTTATACAGCTGAACATGACGTGATGAACTATATTGATGATGAATTATTGTTGAACATACTGGGATTTAATTCTCACTATATTTCCATATCATGTTCAGAAAATTAGCTATGCAGTTGTTTTCAATGAGACTTGTTATTGCCGTACGTATGATCGAGGTGCCCTATCTTGGGCAAATACCTATTATTGCGGACATATCAGTTGTTGAAGTGACTGAGATTCCGGCGGAGGTGCCGCCACCCGCACCAGTGGCCCCAGAAATAGTCTATGTGGATTATTAGGGCTTATATGTACATGTATGTCTTGTACAAATGTTTGTATTAATGATGTGAGTGTAAACTTAGTATTGTATAATTAAATAAATGTTATTGTGAGTTAAGATGAGGTAATAACTTCATGATGTTAAATAAATAAAAAAATTGTTACATAAATGGAGCTGTTACAACACTCACCTTAACTTTAAGTATGAATGTAAAGATAATAATGTGTGCATTTATAGTACTCAAATAAGGGCATACTTACAGTAGCTATGTGAATAAGATGGCGGTATAATTACAATAACCATGTGAGTAAGCCGGTGGATGTCAACTAAATAAAAGTTGAATAATTCAAAAGTGGCGGTATGCATGTATATGTACAATAGTTGTGATCGTGGCTGACATCTTCCTCTATTTTTACGTCCAGTAATGGCTTAAATGCCCTTTATAGGTTGAGGATATACTTCCCAACCAATTTTCTTATAAATTGCTAAAAAGGGTCTTTTAACATCAGATTCCCAAGACTGTATCATTTTTTTTTAAATTAGTCCATAAACTAATAATGTCATACGCACATATCCGCTAGGATGTGTCTCAAGAAACGTTGGACAGAAGTCATCATCCAATGACTCTTTACTCAAGCCATCCTTAATGAAGTTTATTTTATCTTCTCAATTTACATGAACCCATACCAAAGAATGGCAACATGTGTTGCAAGTTTCACATCCACATTTATAGCAGACACACATGCTTTTAGCTCTATGCTTTTTAGCAAAATTGCTTTAGCCTAGACCATGCATGTAAAAAATGAAACCATTTACAGACTCACCTGCTAATCGTACCTTAGCTTCAATTAGCCAACAGATATCAGCAGCTATTCCCATGTTCATCATCAACCTCAATCTTTCAACCTGTGCTTTATAAATTTTCATCAATGCATTGGGTGAAAGAGAAAGAAAATTATTTTTCAAGTTTGAATGTATGTCTTCTATTCTCAATTCAAAAAAAATTTGAAGAAAGATCAAAAGCAACAAAAATAAGAAAACAATAGCAATTCAAAAGAAGATGGTAATAAGGGAACAAAATAATGCAAACTAAATAAAGCAAGATCTCACCTAAGTAGTGTGCATAGCAACTTCTGACAAATGAAGAAAATTAATCCCTATAGGCAGGATCACACAAAAGTGTCTCTTCTACCTCTGGGTTCCATAATTCCAAAAAATGGTTTCAATTTTTAGCCATTGACTTTAAACACATCACCAATTTTGGGATTTTCAATTTCTACTACAACATGTGGATAAACAGTATGAACAATGAATGGTCTTGACCACCGAGAACGTAGTTTTTCAAGAAATAAATGCAAACAAGAGTTATATAGAAGGAATTTTTAACCTGCATTAAATGATTTTCTTAAAATATTTTTGTCATGAAAAAATTTCATTCGATCTTTAATCAATTATGCATTTTCATATGCATCATTCCTTATTTCTTCCAGTTCATTGATTTGAAGCTTCCTGTGGGAACCTGCTTTGTCAAGAGCAAAGTTAAATTGTTTGATAGCCCAATAAGCTTTATGTTCTAATTCAACAGGTAAATGACAGGCCTTGCCATACATAAGTCGGTAAGGAGACATTCCAATAGGGGTTTTAGAAGTAGTACAATAAGCCTATAAAGTATTAAAAAGTTTCAAAGACCAATCTTTTCTACTTGGGTTAATCATTTTTTTCAAAATGTTATTAATTTTTCTATTTGAACCTCTACTTGACCACTAGTCTGAGGGTGGTAGAGAGTAGCAACTTTGTGTGTGATGCCATATTTTCTCATTAACTGCTCAAAATTCCTATTACAAAAGTGTTTCCCCCCATCACTAATGATAGCTCGTGGTGTGCCAAACCTTGAAAAAATATTTTCTTTCAAGAGTTTTACCACAATCTTGTGATCATTTGTTTTACATGCAAAAGCCTCTACCCATTTTGACACATAATCCACAGCAACAAGGATGTATAAATTAGCAAAAGAATTAGGGAAAAGACCCATGAAATCAACTCCCTAGACATCAAATATCTCAACAATAAGAATAGGAGACAAATGCATCATATTCTTGCATAAGACACTGCCTAATCTTTGACAACGCTCATAAGAACTACAATTCAAATGGGTATCTTTAAAAAGTGATGGCCAATAAAAGCCACATTACAAAACATTTGTAGCAATTTTTTTAGCACTAAAATGGCCTCCACAAGTATAATCATGACAAAAAGAAATAACACTCTATTGCTCGCTCTCAGGAACACATCTCCGAATGATTTGATCAGGGCAATACTTAAACAAGTATGGATCTTCTCAAAAGAATTTCTTTACTTTCACTAAAAATTTTACCTGATCTTGCTTACTCCAATGTGTAGGCATTTGACCTGTGGCAAGATAATTAGCAATGTCAGCAAACTAAGGTAATTAAGAAATAGAAATGAGTTGCTCATCTGGAAATAAGTCTCCAATAGGCAAGTTATTGTTACCCGATTCAACTAACAGCCTAGATAAGTGATTAGCTACATCATTTTTAGATTCTCTCTTATCCTGAATTTATAAATCAAATTCTTGCAATAGCAGCAGTATCTATCTTATCGAATGTTCTTTAGCATCTTTCTTAGAAAGAAGATACATAAGTGTAGCATGATCTGTAAAGACTGCAACCTAATAAATAAGATCTAAACTTTTTTAAAGCAAATACCATAGCTAGTAACTCTTTTTTTGTCATAGAATAATTCAATTAAGGATCATTAAGAGTTTTTGTCACGGCCCCAAATGATGGAACACATGACCGGCATGGCATAAGGGTTTCCCCCTAACCGCAAGCCTAACACATAGCATGTACAAACATCCAGCACACAATCCAGAGTACATAATAAATATAACTAGCCACATATGCCACATCCAATATAAGAAAATACTGTATATAAATATATATCTCATGAATCCAACATTTGTGATTCAACTTGACCCATGGCCTCATAATACAAACATCGTTGTAAAACATAAAATCATTTTCCAAACAACACATCAAAATACGTAAGAAGCGAGGATCCTGCCTGTAAATTCATGGAGGTACACTAGACATAAACTAAACTAGACAAACAGTACAAAAGAGCCTTGCCCAAACTGGGGCTCACCAACGCTATATTCAACCTTCTACAAAGCTGTAGCTAGATCAAAGTCTCTTTGACTATCTGTGGAGAGGAAGCAGAAGAGGGGTGAGACCACATCTCAGTGAATGGGTAAATCACACTATAACAGAAACAGGGCAAACCAAGCACGAGTGTTTCACAATGAGTTTAATAATTGAAATCAAAGTGTAAAGATAATAATAGAAACATTAAGCATTTAACCATAATTTATTGAAAGAAAAGCTAAACAGTTCAAATGTATGTTCAAAAGATAAAACAGGATTTAAACCAGTAATCGTAAAGCAAATCAATTATGCATGGTAAGTAATAAAAGAAGTTATTTATGCAATCACAATGATGAATGAGATTGTTTAGAAATATTTAATCTTTAAGAAAAAATGCACTAGTCTATTGGAGGTCTTTCCTAACAGATCTATCATCTTCCCCAAGCACATAGCAAAGGTATGGCAATCACTGTAGGCGTAGACATAAGTCCACCCTAAATTCTCCAAGCACATAGCAAGGGTGTGGCAATCACTGTAGGCGTAGACATAAGTCCACCCTAAATTCTGTGACTTAGGCAATCATAAGCCCATCACAATATCCTAGACCGAAGCCTTAACATGACCATGGTGCACCAGGGCTAGCACTACCTGTGGCTAGCTAACAATGATCTAAAAGGGTTCCTCCAATAGAAAACATTTGAAAATATGCTATTCAAATAGTTTAAAGTAAAACATTTCAATAACATTATAATAAAGCTATAATTCTCCATCTAGCTCTTTTCATGCATAAAACTCCGTTCTAAAATATGTCTCATCCATGGATTCCCATGGAGACCTTTATCATCCTAAACTTTCCATTTAAACATAGATCATCCGTAGACGTCGCATAGATGTTCACCATGCATCAAATCATTTCATGGCTAACTTAGTTCATTTCTATGACTAAGTTCGCATTTCTATAAATCTAGCTCAATGGAGAATTATCAGTCTAGATGCTTGCCCTGCATACCTAGGGTTCAACTAGGATTGAAATTTATAGTTTCTAACATGGTTGGAACATATTGGTTTTCAAAGCGGTAAACAATTTAGCATACATTCCGACTAGTTAAAATCATACGAGAGAGTTATAAACCAAATTCGTAAAACATGCGCTATAGTATGAAAAACCCACTCACCGTACTAGGAGTCCAACAACGAGAATTTCACCTCGTGATGCCTGCTCAATAACCTAGAAAACATAGACATAACATGAGAATTTGATAAACCATAAACGTCACTATTCATGCCAGCCGAAAAAAAAACTAACCCTAAACCTAAAAACCTTATATCCTAGCATAGAAACTAATTCTAAGACTATCTATGGAAAGAATTTTGGAAGAATGAAGCTTAAAACGCGATTGGACAGAGTTTTACCTTTGGAGGTTACTATTCACGCAATTTTCCGGTGACTTTCCGGCGGTTGTCCGGCGAAACTGGTTGGTGGGGTTTGTAGCTCTCCTTCCCACGAGTCCAACGATACCTCGGTAGCTCGAATCGGGTGGCCGAATGGTGAGATATCTTAGAGATAAGGTGGAGAGAAAAAAATTCTAAAGAGAGAGAGAGAGAGTTCAGATGAAGGAGAAATGAAGGAAAAAGGGAGGAGGGCTGCTGAAAAAACATAGGTATTCTGACGAAACTCGCCGCCGACGAACATATTCTCGCTGCGACGATATTTCTAGAAAAAAAACTCGCCGCCGACGAACATATTCTCGCCGCGGCGAAATTCTAAACCTTGAAAACTTTTTTTTCTTGATTTTCACTCAATCCCGGTCATTGGAATTTGTCCCAAACTTCTCCAAACTTATGATTTTACCTGAAATTGCACTTTAAACACGAAATACCAGTGAAATGATATTTGTGGATTAAATAATCAAATAACCACAACATTAGCCACTTGGATCACCTAATTGGAGTTCATATGAAAGAGTTATGCTTATATTAGTGAAGAAAGATCAGAAACGCTCTAAAATTTTACGTTGTTCTCAACTTCCTTGTTTCAAATGATTTATACTTAACCTTCAAAGTTTTTATTAGCAGAGGGTTATTACAGTTTTACTAGCATAGTATATCACATAAGGAAACTTTTATAGACGTTGACCTAAAACAGCTCTAATTGCATAATCAGAGGCATCACATGATTTCAAATAGAAGATTCCAATTGGGTGGTCTAATTATGGGTACAAAGGTGAGTATGGATTTGAGCTTCTCAAAAGCTTGAAAGCATTCTTCATCAAAGATAAAAAGTGCATCTTTGGTAAGCAAATTAGACAAAGGTTTGGAGATTTTGCTAAAATCTTTGATGAATTTGCGGTAAAACTCTGCATGGCCTAAAAAAGAATGTACCTCTTTCACTGTCCGAGAACGTGGAAGACTAGAAATCAATTCAATTTTGGCTTTATCTACCTCAATCCCCTTATTTCACACAATATGTCCTAAAACAATTCTTATTTTAACCATGAAATGACACTTTTTCCAATTCAAAACAAGGTTCTTTTCTTTACACCTTATTAAGACCAATCTTAAGTGGTGTAGACATTCCTCAAAACTAGACCCATGCACAGAAAAATCGTCTATGAATACTTCTAGAAATCGCTCTACCATGTCAAAAAATATTCTTATCATGCAACGCTAAAATGTAGTAGGTGCATTGCATAATCCAAATGGCATTCGACAATAGGCAAAGGTTCCAAAAGGACAAGTGAATGTAGTTTTCTCTTGATCCTCAAGTTCAATTGGAATTTGGTTGTAACCAGAATATCCATCAAGAAAATAATAATATGCATGTCCAGCCAACCTCTCTAGCATTTAGTCTATAAAGAGAAGTGAAAAATGGTCTTTCCTTATAACAACATTCAACTTACGATAGTCAATACAAACATGCCACTCATTTTGTACTCTAGTAGAAATTAATTCATTATCCTCATTCTTGATTATAGTAATGCCATACTTCTTAGGGACTACCTGAATAGGACTAACCCATGCACTATCAGAAATTGGGTAAATGAAACCCACATCAAGAAGTTTAATCACTTTAGCTTTCACAACTTCTTTCATGTTTGGATTCAGACGCCTTTTTGGCTCTCTTATGGTTTTAGCATTGTCCTTCAAATGTATCTTGTGCATGCAAATTGATGGACTAATACCTTTAATGTCTACATTGTCCACCCTATGGCTTCACTATGCTCACTGAGGACTTTTATGAGTTCAACTTCCTATTTTTTATCTAAATTAGATGCTATGATGATTGGCAAAGTCTCAGAAGGTTCTAAAAACACATATTTCAAAGAATTTGGTAAAGGTTTCAATTCTAATTGAGGTGGTTTCTCTACATATAGTAGTGGAACAGACTCGGAATGTGAAAATATTTCTTTTTTGGCTTTTCATCTATCAATATCCATTAGTGGAGTGATATCTAATAAATAGTTTACCTCACTAACCAAATAATCCTTATCTATGTCTATGTTGAAATAAACCAAATATTTTTCCAGATGATCATTACCAGAAGAGTCTAAAAATAAATCATTAATTGAACTTCCAATCAGGTTAACTTCACAAATTATCCATGTCCACAGGTTGATGGGAGACATTAAAAACATTGAGTTCCACAGTCATATTTCCAAAAGACAAATTCAAAATTCCATTTTGATAATTAATGATTGCATTAGATGTTGCCAGAAATGGTCTACCCAAAATGACTAGAATTTATGTATCTGCATTCTCAACAGGTTTAGTGTCAAGAATAATAAAATCTACTAGAAAGTAGAATTTATCAACCTTAATGAGAACGTCTTCTATAATACTTCTAGGAATTTTGATAGACCTATCAGCTAACTGAAAAGTCACTAGTTTAAGTTTTAGCTTTCCTAACGCAAGTTTCTCACACATAGAGTAAGGCAACAAATTCACACTTACTTCTAAATCAAGTAATGCTCAGTTAATCACATGGTCACATATAACACAAGAACTTGTACGACAATTAAGATCTTTGTACTTGACAGGAGTTTTTTGTTGAATTATAGAGCTCATTTGTTCAGTCAAAAATATTTTTTTCGAAACATTAGTTTTCCTTTTCACTATGCAAAGATCTTTCAAAAAATTTGAGTAAGTAGGTACTTGTTTGATAGCGTCAAGAAAAAATATGTTAATGCTTACTTGCTTAAACACCTCTAAAATGTCATTATATTGAGTACCTTTCTTGATTGACACAAGTCTTTGTGGGAATAGATCTTTAGGGGCACAAGGAATAGGTTCACTTTTATTCTCACTTGAGTCATTAATTTGTGGTTCATGCTAACTCTGTTCTTTAGTTTCTGGCATGTGAACTTGATTATCAATTACTTTTCCAGATCTAAGGTTCATTATAGACTTCAATTCCTCATTATGATTTATTGATGATCCTACTTCAAATTGACCCTTAGGATTAGGAATAAGTTGACTAGGGAATTTCCCTTTCTCTCTTTGTCCTACAGCATTGGATAATTGTCCCAATTATGTTTTAAGTTTTGAAATAAATTGAGTGTGAGATTGTAAAACTTGTTGGGTCGACTGCATGAACTGCTGCAAGGTATCCTCCCAATAAGGTTTTCTTTGTTGTGGTACCCCAAAAAAAGGATCATGTTGAGGAATTGGAAGGTATGAATTAGGAGGGGAAAATTGTTGCTCACCTTGATTCATTGAAGGCTAATTTTGCCTCCATGAGAAGTTAGGATGATTCCTCCAATTTGAATTATATATGGGTGCAAATAGGCTATCTAATGACTTTCCATAAGATTGAAGAGAATTAGCTTGCTCAGAGAATACATCTTGGTAAGCCAGTATGGATGGAAAAGATTGTGTAGTGTGAGATGTAATAGACCATAAAGCACATGCTTCATTCCTAGTATTGGTAGAAGAGTTCAGAGTATAGCTTAAATTCAAAGCTTCTACCTTTCTAGTAAGATTGGCCAAGGTAGCTCTCACATCTGTATCATTATTCACTTCATAAATTCCTCCTCATTTTAGGGTTTCATACTTTCTATTCTTTGGATCAATGCAGTTTCAGTGTTGAGATTTTTCAAATAGAGACTCTAAGGATCCCCAAACTTCAGCCTCATTTAATTGTAAAAACATTCCACCATGCATACTTCAGATCATTTGACATTTTGATGGATTCAAACCGTCATAAAAATATTTCACGAGTTCTCCTAAGGGCATCAGTTTTAAACATAAAATTTTTTTTGCTAGAAACTTATTTACTAATTGATTCCAACTAGTAATAGTTCCTGTAGGAAGGGAATTCAACTAGGCTTTAGCTTTATCTTTCAATGAAAATGGAAACATTCTAAGCCTAATTGACTCATCATTGAAATTTTGGAAGCAAAATATTGACCAAATTTCAAGAAACTCTTTAATATGTATGCATGGGTCTTCTCTCTCTAATCCATAAAATGATGGCAATAGTTGAATTATGGCTGGTTTAAGCTCAAAGTGAGTTCCATTAGTTTATGGTAACACTATACAAGATGGAGTACTAGCTATAACAGGTGAGAAATATTCCATAAGGGTTTTCTTGTGTACAACTTGTTCTTTCACTTTTTATGGTGTCCCAACAAAGTCTAATGTTACAATTTTAAAATCAATGGGTGATCCTAAACTTTTCCAAACCAAACACTAATCTTTATCACGGTTCCAAGCACGCATAAACTAAAAGAAAAACACAATTACAAAAAAGGATAATTTTACAACTTAATAACATATATATACAATGTTAACTACAAGTAATAAAATGCAAATACAACAAAAAGAAAAAAAAATCATAAAATTATGCAACAAATAATTTTTTTTATCTTTTTATTTTGAGTGTTAGTAATAGTGGGTGATATTCAATTAGTATATTCCCAGGAAAGTGTGGAGGAGTCACAATAGTCTCACTTAAAATCTATATTCCTTAGGCATTTTTATCCTTGTTGTCAGAATCAACTAATTTTACACACCCAAATTACCACACAAAGTTTTAATAAATACTTTTTTCACAAAGAAAATTTTCTATACAAAGAATAAATAAATATTCTAAATAATAACTAATGGAAGAGTTATACTTACCTAGATCTAATTAGTTTTTCTGTTGGAATCCCCGCCAACGGCGCCAATAACTTGTTGTTTTAGTTAAAAATCGCAAATGTACAAATCTATTGAAATATAGATTTAGTGGTATGCGAGGTCGATCCCACAAGGATTGCCAATTGAGAGAAAATCTAAGTCAGATCCAAAATAAATATTTCTAACCTAGTTGCCAAGATTTTCTTTGGTGAGAAGAATTTTGAGCAAAGTATGCAAGAAATAAAATACCAAAATTAAATAGGAATTTATTCAAAGTAGAAAAACATGCTAAGGTTAGGGGATCCTATAACGCCTCCAATTTAAGTGTAACATCCCTAATTTCATTTCTTTTATTGATAAAAGTACAAAAATATTTAATAAAGGAAATAAAATTTATTAGACAATATTTTGGATATCTAAGGAAATATAATCCTTAGATATTCTTCACCTTATGTATATGCATAGAAAATGTTTCTAACATTAAGAGAACAAATAAAGAGGGAAAACCTAAAAGGAAAGAAATTAGAAATAACATACTAAAGAGATGCAAAATTCTTGGATAAGGAAGATAAATTTTTAGAAACAACTAAAGGTCTTAAAATTTCAAGAACATTGGATTAGGGTAATTTTTCCTAATTCAAGAACTAGAGTTACTAAGTTTAAAAACTTTACCCATACATTGGGCTTTTACCTATGGACACTTCATATAGAGTTTTTCCACTTCACATAAGTTTCTAGCAAGCCCATTGGATAACCTAAGCAAGAAATAAAACATAGACTTGGACTATGATATAGTAATTGGACCAATACCCCAAAAATTATGAAAATGTGACCAAGCCCTCCAAGAAAGGTAGAATTTTATCCAAAGCAAAGAAAATGGGTAGGAATAAGCCCATAATGCGTAGGAATAAGCCTAAATCGAAGAGGAAAAATAAAATAAAATAAATTAGGTGATGATATAATAATGTAATAATAATAAAGATTCGGTTACATGGCATTAAGACAAAAATTTAGCAAGTGGTGTGATTCTACATTCATCATTTTTGCAAGTGGAATGATAATACAAGGCTTTAGGACAAAAACATCTATATCCTACACTCATAATTTTAGCAAGTGGTATGATAATACATGGCATTAGGAAAAAACATTCCTATGCCACACAAATAATATCAACCAAATAATGGAGATTCAAGGGCTAGAAATTTGCCACCTAAAAAGGCAAACCTATCATACTTGTTTAAGACAAAAGAAGATGGAAATGAATCCCTAAATCAAAGGGACCTTGTCCCTTATCTTAAGAACATATCATCATAATTTTCAAAATACAAATCTCCTTTTCCTATGCATATCTTGACTAAGGAAGAGGAAGACAAGAACAGAAGTTGTTTATTTTCCAAAAATTCAACAAAGTGTATCCTAATTGTGATAAGGTAGACCCATGATCATAAAAGGTGTATTATTTGGTGGTTTATTTAAGCAAAACCCACCCCTACAACATTTTAATTTCGTCCAAGTGAGGAAGAGAGAGAAATAGAAGCAAGGCAGAGTGAGGAAAGGAGAGAAAGAGAGGAGAAGAAAGGAAGGAAGAAGAAGGAGAAGTTTAGAAGGCTAAGTACTCAAGGTAAGTTACTTTAATCTCTACTTGAGTCCATTTTTCTTCTTCATCCTTGAGGTTCAAAAATTCACCCTCCTTCTCTTACCTAAGCTGCTATAAAAGCTAAGGGAAGGGAGGAATCTTGCAACTTCTTTCAAGAGGAAACAAGAAAACCAATTCACTAAGTAAGCTAGGGAGATTCTTAGGTAAGTTTAACAATTTTTTTTTTTGAAGAAAACTTTTGAAACTTATAATATTTATATGAGATTTTGATCTTAGAACTTTGATGATTGGTCATGGATGTTGCTATATCATGTTACATATTGATCTTGCATGTGATGTATGTTTGAATACTTAGGTTGGTGTAGATAGTTCTGCATGGGTATGGCTATGGTTGGCAGAATTTTAAGCTTCGGTGTTTTAATTTCTGGGAACAATCTATAAGGAATTAAAAAAAATGGTTAACATAAGCGTTAAAGATATATGTGTCATGGATTTTTAGCCACTAGAATCATTCAATTTGGAGTCCATATGAGGTAGATATGGTCCGATTAGTAGTCAAAAGTCATAAAATGGTTCATCAGGGAAGAATATGTTAGGATAGTTTCTGTATTTTAATTTCTAGGAATTATCTGTATGGAATTAAATAAAATGGTTAACATACGAATTATAGCTATGTGTGTCACAGACTTTTAACCACTGGAATAATTCAATTTAGAGTTCATATGAGGTAGATATGTTCTGATTAGTAAACAAAGGTCAGAAAATGGTTAATCTGGGAAGAATATGTTAGGATAGCTTCGGTTTTTTAATTTCTGGGAACATTCTATAAGGAATTAAAATAAATGGTTAAGATATGAATTATATATTTATGTGTCACGGATGTTTATCCACTGGAATCACTTAATTTTGAATTCTTATGTGGGAGATATAGTCAGATTAGTAAGTAAAGGTTAGAACCTACCCGAGAAGAAATAATGTTGAATTTAAGGGAGTAATAACACCACGATTTATTACTATTTTGCTGCTATGATTAACATAAAAGTTTTTGATAATTGTCTTAGCTTTCCATAGACACCAAGATCACCTCAATCAGAGTTAAAATGAGGGCGTTATGCTCTAATTAGTGAGGAAAGGTCACAAAGCACGACCAGGCCATGTTCTGGGTGCTTCAAGCACGGGCTAGCCGTGTTCGGGGCTGTTTTTGAGTACATTTGAAGTATTTTTAAAGCATGGCCGTGTCCTGGAACATGGCCAGACCGTGTTGGAAGCTGGTGAAGCCTATTTTCAACATTTTTCTACCCTAGATGAACCTCTTTAACTATAGGGTAATAGTAGAAATCAAATTGGGGAACAATGCTCTATAAATTTGTAAGAACATGTGTTGGAAATGATATAAATAAGAAGAAAATGACTAAGGCCAAGCATAAAGAGAAGGTTAGATATGATAAAAACCTGCATCAAGAAAATAAAGAAATAAAATTAATATTTAAAAAAGAAGACGAATCTTATAAATGACTAATATATGCCATAGCCATTGCCATTGTATGAACTTCTTACCATCTTAAGTGTGAAATTCTGACATGGAAATATTTTATAAAGTGATATTTGAAATGGTTATGTTCAGAGTATGATTACCAATGATTTATGGTAATAGTTATATTTTGATGAACATACTTGTTATTGAAAGCATATTTTTGGCTATCATTGTGAAAAGAAAATAAATGAGCACGGTCACATGGCAATCCGTGTGGTGCACCAGTAGGGGACACCCTACCAACAGTTATGATCATGTTAATGAGAAAAGAAAGAGAAAGTGGGCCATGTCGGACGGAGCGAGAAAAGCCCGTACCGGAGAGTAGAAGATATTCACCCTGACTGGGGTAGCTTGAAATGAGAATAACTTGATGGCCATCATATGATATTCTGAAAATAGTTAATCCTATCATACATATCATTATTATATGATTCTTATGTGCATAGATATAATACATTCATGTGATCGAAGATATTTTCTGTAGTTTATACAGCTGAACATGACATGATAAACTATATTGATGGTAAATTATGATTTATTGTTGAACTTACTGAGATTTAATTCTCACTATATTTCCATATCATGTTCAGAAGAATAAATATACAGATTTTCTCTATGACACTTATTATTTCTGTACGTTGGATCGAGGTGCCCTACCTTGGGCAACTACCAGTTATTTCAGATGTATCTGTCGTAGATGTGACTGAGATTCCGGTAGAGGTGCCACCCGCACCAGTGTCCCCAGAAGTAGTCGACATAGATGATTAGAGCTAATATGTATCTTTATACAAATGTTTGTAAAATAATGGTGTGTATGGAAACTCAGTATTGTATCACTGTTAATAACAATTATGCTTGGTTGAAGTGATTATTATTACGAGTTAAGTGGTTAGAATTAAAATAGTAATAACTTCATGGAATTTTACAAATATAAAAAAAAAATTGTTACATTTACATAAATGGAGTTGTTACATTAAGAGCACGTGAAAAGTAAAACATTTTTTTCCGCAATCAGATATTTACCATAACATGCATAACTCTATTCTTTGTCATGGAAATAGTTACATATAGGTTCTCTCATGTATACACATTATACAGACCAAGTTATAAATATCAAAATAATAGTAGAAACAGGGATTCTACCTGTGGCATTCAGAGCACACTCTAAAATACAAACACAGTATAATTCAAACACTGTTAGCCTTGGAAGCAACATAGACTTACCTAGAGAATATGTCACCTAACTGATAACTTATTTGCAAGATCAGACTCTATATTATTATATGAAAAATGTAGAAATATCGTGTAGTGAGTTTGACAACTTAGTGAGTAAATAATACCTCATATTACCCCTTAGGTCAGCATATGGATGTACTCATATTTTTTAATTTGTCACATAGAAAATATAGTTCAGAAGTACATTTATATGGGACCCGTATTTCAAATATTCTCAATTCAAATCACATTTAGATATCCAAAACCATATGCAACACAATATGATCATTAATCAAATATTGTTATGCATCAAAATATTTCTCATAAAAATATTAAGAGGATCTTATATGAGAACCATCAAATAATCCCAAGCACACAACAAGGGATGATGTTATGTTCAGTTGTATAAGCTATAGATAAATATCAAGTTTTTGAGATAAAATCATAAATTTTGTTGATACATAATTAACATACTGTATATTCACTGAAAATTCACTCTTTTTACATAATGCTCAAGCATGTCACAGCTCTCAATATACTCAATTCACTCATTTGCTACACGCATAGTGACCGATCGACTACAGTCACAATAAGTGATCAGGGAATGTGAGTTCATCACGCTACTGCCTCCCCACATTACCACTGTCACTTGATTGGAGCGGCTCTCCCTTGGCTCACTCAAGCTATGATAAAGGGGAAATTTGAGTGTTTAATGGTTATATTTTATCCCCTAATTAGTAGTAAACTTGTGATTATTTCCCCGCATTTGGTTATGCTTTGCTCTGCATACTGCTTTGGTTTGTTTTATGTTTGTAGGAGAGCAAAAGAGTCCAAGAAGTAAGGGAAAACACCCATGAGAAGTGTCATATGGATTTGGAACATGCTAAGGAGGAAGCAAGGAGGCAACACACCAAAAATTCGCAAGCAAGGAACATGGCAGCTCCCAACACGGCCAGGTCGTGCTCTGTGCGAAAGATGCAGAAAACTCCCAGAATTTAGCCTGAAGCACGGCCAGGCCGTGTCCTGGAACACGGTCGTGCTTCGGGTCCGTATAGCACGTGTTTTCTTAGGATTTTTGGCTGCCAAGTTGATACATATGCATAGGGAAACGTAGAGGAACACATCTAGACGCATTCAAACCTTCTTTTACTCTGTTATGCTTAGGAAACACCATTAGATTAGGTTTAGAGTAGGATTAATGTTTAATTCATGTTCTTAGAGTAGAATTTACAGCAATTCAAGTTTGTATTTCATCATTACATTCTTCATCCAGGTTCTATCTTTCTATCTCTACACTCATCTCTACTTCTACTCTTTCTCTTGGTTTGTATTGAATAGACTTAATTAATGAATTGGATTATGCTTTTGATTTATCTTTCTATCATGCTTGAGTAGATTTGATTTAGGGTTTCTATAAACCCACTTATGATGAGATGATACATTGTGCTAATTGAATTGTTGTAACCCTAATTGTGTTATCTATGGTTAATTAGGATTAGCTATTATGCATTGATTATATGAGTTGATGAATGTCTGGCCAATATTTTATCACGACTTAAGATATTAATTGATGAACTGAAAGGTGAAGATTAATACTGGAAACTAATAGTTAATTAAGGACATCTTAATCATGAAAGTAATTTAAGGTTCTCAAGAAATGAATCAATTAATGGGCACGAGAAAACTGATTAATCATATTCCATGGTTGGCATAGAACTTAATGGACTTAGGTTGAACTAAGAACCATGAAAGTAGGCAATTGGATTAACCTAGGTACGATTAGTAACGCTTGAAAGAGGCTGCTAGTTAATTAAGGCTAAACCATCCCCAATAACCTAGATAATTGCAATTAGAGGTACATGCTAAATGTTGAATATCATAAGTATGGTGAACCCTAACCCTAGGCTTTTGTTAATTGAATCCTTAATTTACTTAATTGTGACAAACTCTTCATTGAATTACATCGATTTAGATAGCATATTTTGAATCATTCTCGTAATTGACATTGTTCTCTGTCGGATACGACCCGTACTCGCTGGACTAGCTACAGCTACACCGTGCACTTGCAGTTAATTAGTAAAATACACACAATAGGCTAATAGGGCATCTCTTACTCGGTATTGTCTCAAGCCATACAACATGTCGATATTCATTCATACATATATATACATAAATACATATTCATCAATTGCAATATATAATTATCAAGCAACTCACCATGAACTTTATGCTTGCCATTCAATCATAATAAGCAACTTTATAGCTTTACAAATCAATGCTTCGTGCACTAACCATACTCTTCTTGAACTATGTTCTAGTTCGTAAGAAAAACATATATTTTAACACATTTCATAAATTTATGATAGCATAAATAATTTGTAAACAGAACCAATTATACATTTTAAGTTCAAGAAGAGCATGGGGTAAGTCATAGAAAGAATTATCTACTCACAAGGTCAAGGCTCCAGGTTGGACAGTCCCAAATGTATCTTTCCAAACCAAATTTGATCAAATGGACCTCAAAAATGAGTCTAGAGGGTCCAAAAACCTAGGAAATGACTCCAGAAGCGCAAAATTTGGCATATAAGATGTTGGCCAACACTAATCACCTGATGGGATACTATTCACCGCCAGAATCACTATTCATATTGGCCGGATTTACTGTTCACAATGCACAAAAAGTTATCAAATGGCTGAAAATTTTCATATCCTATAGTTTATCTATCTCTTGAATCCATATACGGTGTCAAATTTCTAATTTAAAGTCTCTAAATAGGAGTTTTAGAGTTTACCTTTTTCTAAGATTTTCTACTTCCGATCTACGGCGATTCTTCGGACGATTTGAAAAATTGTTTGGCCAACATTGTAATACTCTTCGTCCTGAATCTAGTGGTACCCTTAATTTTGAGATTGGATGCTCGAAAGTACTCCAGATCTAGAGAGAGAAAATGGAGGAGAAAGAGTGAATAGTAATCTCTCGATAAACCTACAGAAGATTTTTTAAAAAATTGATGGAGGGACTAAATAGCAATTTGCTAATTGTTAGAAGAAGTCCTTGCAAATTTCATTATTTACACTTTGACCCCTAAAATTTTAGGAAATTACATTTTGACCCCAAAAATATTAATAAGTTTTCATTTTCTTCCTTAAAACATTTCAATTACATCCATACTCCTTTATTTCTTTTATTAATCCATACATAAATGAGAATTACTAAATTTTAGGGTTGTTACAGATTCACTCTTGGTATATCAAATAAAAATAAATTTTAATTCTTTTATTACTCAAATGGAATCCTCACATAAGTGAGGTTCCATTCGAAAGATATGTTACCTTAAACTCACTTTGGTTTACATATGAAGTGTATTTTCCTTCTTTTTATTGTATTACTAATAATAAAGCAACTCTTGTAAAATAGATTCAATTATACACCATGTCAATCATTATATTGTCTATAATAAATCAAGAATGATTCAAGCATTTATTGTGCTAAATATTGTCTACAATGCATCAAGATTCACACTTTACAAAATTAAAAATGAAAAGATGTAAAAAGAAGAAAACATAACAACGGATAGGTGGAAAAGTCAATAATAATAATATAAAATAGGTACAGTAAAATCAGCCATTAAGAAATAAAATAACAAGAAAATAACAACAAAGGGCCAACAAAGCCTTCCTCTAAAAAACAAGAAAATAATAAGAGAGAAAATAACAACAGATGAGCAACAAAGCCAACCTCTAAGAAAGAAGATAACAATAAAATAACAACAGAGGGCCAACAAAGCCATCCTCTAAGAAAGAAAATAAAAACAGAGATAATAATAAGAAAAAAAACAACAGAGGGGTGAAAAAGCCATCCTTTCAGAAAGAAAATAACAAGAAAATAAATAAAAAGATAAATACAACATCAAATATAAACATTAAAATTAATAGTTAGATAAATTATTATTTTCATACCAAGCGTTTGACACTTTCACCTTAGCATTAGGAGATTAATTCTCCATAATCAAGTTAAGAAAGCAAAATGAAAGATGAATATGCATGATAATATTATGAAAGAAAGTAAAGATACAAAATGTCTAAAGAGAGAAAAACATTACAAGCACTTACAACTCTAACAAAATCTTTTCCAAACTATGCTAATTTACCTCCCACAAGCCTTCTCAATCCCTCTATTTATAGATATAATTATGTGTGGTAATTGTCAACAATGGTGGCTAACAAGTTGTATTAAGTTGACAAATTAGGCACCAAAAGTAATCCTTGAATTATTTCTTTATATCCACTGAATCTGCTGATCCCATCAACATAAACGTTGTAGATAATTTCATTATATTTCCATCTATATAAATTGTGGACAAATTAAATATGTAATTTGTGACTTATGGCCAAAATACTAGAGTAAGGTCAGGTTAGACTACAACAGCAAACATGTTCTTTTCTATCCCAATGTTGGCCCTTTTAATGTCTACATTTGCTAACCACATGAACATAAAAGTTGTATAAAATTATGTCAGCTACTCACCCACCAAATTTCATATGCATTGAATATGTATTTTCTAAAATATGCTCAAATACTACAGTAAGGTTGGGCTAGATTGCAATAGTAAACCTATTCTCTTCTAGCCTAATTTTAGCCCTCTGATGTCTAAATTTACTGATCATATAAACATGAAATTTGTATGAAATTGCGTCAGCTATTCATCTACCAAATTTTCTACGTATTATATACATATTTTCTGAGATACAGCCAAAACACTATAGTAAGATCAAGTTGAAAAGGAAGCAACAAACAGATTTTTAACATTGGGTGTTCTGTCTTGAATCTTTATGTTTCAATTCTTTTAGAAATGTGATCATAAATCAAGATTGAATTGATGCATATATCTATTAGGATACATCTCAGGAGTTAAAAAGATAATGCTCCTTACTCCATCATCCTCAATGAATTTATTTTATCTACTTGATTTATAGACATCATTCCCAAAGAACCACAATTTAGCTTTGATTCCTCCAATTGAGTCCATTTTCTATTCTTCTCTCAATTTGTAAAAAAAAATACAAAAACTAAAGACAAATAAGGGAGATAAATGCTTAATTATGAAAAGAAAATATGAAAATATTTAATTTGAGTATAAAAGTCACTCATCATTATTAATGAATTAAGGTTAAACCATCCCTTATTACTCAAATAATTGCAATTAGAAGTATATCTTGATTGTTGAATATCATAAGTGCGATAAAACTTAACCCTAGGCTTTTGATAATTGATTACCGAGTTTAATTAATTGTGACTTCTCTCTGATTGAATTATATTGATTTAGATAGCTTACTTTGTAGAATATTAGTTATTGGTCATTGGTCTCTGTGGGATATGACCCGTACTCGCAGAACTAGCTACAACTATGCCATGCACTTGCAGTTATTAGATAAACATACACAACATATATTGTGCTAGAACAAGGGGAAGGGGAAAAATTTCGTCACATCCAACGGGAAAGCAAGAAGGTAGAACTAACTAAGTAAGCTAGGATTTATTGTTGGTAGGTTTAACAATATTTCCTTTGATAAGAAATTTGAAATTTTGTAACATTTATATGGGACTTTGATCTTAGGACTTTAATTAAGTTTGTAATATTTTCTACTTTTGATGTTGGCCAAGGATGTTCCTATATCTTGTTACATGTAAATCTTGCATGTGATGATTGTATGATTACTTAGGTTGGTATGGAAATTCTTGCATGGATGGCTAAGGGTGGCGAAATCCTAAGGCTATTACGATTCTATTTTTGATTGTTTTGAATATGTTAAATTTGATGGTAAGTGAAGTTTTTAAATCTAAAGAAAATGTTTGGAGGTTTTAGTTTTTGGAACATGCTTGATGTTGCTTGCTAAAGATTTTGATTTTGGAAGAAATGGATGATGAAATATATTATAATAAATGCAAAGAATTTAGTTAAAAAGTTGGGTTGACAAACCATAGGCTAGGAAAAATTTAAAGAAATAAAAATTAAAGAAAGCTTAACAAGAGATGAAAATTAGAACCCTAGGAATTTGCTAAGGAAGTTTTCAGTTTTGGGAGACTCATACTTACTTCTTGGAAAATCTAGTCAATCTAGTTTAAGGGATGGCTATGCATGCCATAATGAATGAATAAAAGTGATTATAGACATTAAAAATAGCTGGAACATCAAGACTTAACTCAGGGAAAAATTTAAGGTGATGACCATAATAGTTTTTAATAAGGCAACATTGACTAGTCTAGTAAGGACAGTGAGGAAGAGCTTCTATTTTTGAATTTCTAGGAAAAATTAATTATGAATATAAAGAAGTTGTTAAGATAAAAAGTGTAGATTTATGTCTCATGGTTTTATATCCACTAGAATAACCTAATTTAGAGTCCATATGAGGGAGATATGACCTAATTAGTAAGTAAATGTTAGAACCCACTCAAGGACTAATAACAGTAACATTAAGGACGTCATAACACCTAGATTTCTTAGGTTTTTGCCAAAATTATTACTATAAGAGTTGTATATTTCTATCTTATCTTTCCATAGGCTCTGAAATTACTTATATTGTAGTCCAAATGTGAGAGATATAGCTTAAACAATGAAGAAAGGTCTGGACCCCCAAAATCCTGAATGTCTTTTGGGCCTTAATATTTGCATAAGTGGAAATTTCTAATAAAAAGGAATATTAAGACCTTTAGAGAGTGATAGAAAAGAGCATAAATGATATTATAAGTAAAAAGGGGTGTAAGGGAAATTATAGAAATAAAATGATATAAATGACATTAAGAAAGAAGAAGAATCATAAAAAGGTGAGATAATTTCTCTATGGGCTAAATACAGGACTTTTGGTAAACCTTAACTTATGCCTTAGCCATTGCCATTGCATGAATTCTTCGCCATCCTATATGTGTTATTTTTTATATGATTTCTATGAATGATATTTGAAATGATTATATTTTGATGTGAAATTGTGGCATGTGGGCATATTTTGTTGAAAATCATATCTTGGCTATTAATGTGGAAAGAAAAGAAAGGGCACGGTCACATGGCTTCCATGTGCAATGCACCAAATAGGGGATACCCTATTAATATTTATAATGATGAGAAAAGAAAGAGAATTGTGTCATGTCGGACAAAGCGAGAGAGGCCCGTACCGAATGATTAAAGAATACTCACCCTGATCAGGGTAGTTAGACTTTATATGAATATTTAATAGCCATTATATGATAAAGTTGTGATTTTGACATGCCATGACATTTTGAAACAATTAATCATGCCCTTGATATTTTGAATGATTATTCATGCCTATGATATTTTGAAAATAATTGCTCATACCATACATGTCATTGTTGGATGATTTTCATATGCATAGATACAGTGTACTCTTGTGGCCAAGGAAATTTACTGTAGTTTATACAACTAGACATGACATGATGACTTATACTGATTATGGTTATGATTTATTATTAAACCTACTAAGATATAATTCTCACTATATTTGCATGTTATGTTTAGATAAGTGATTATGCATATTTTTACTATGACTATGGTTTTTAGTGTACGCTGGATCGAGTTGCCTTATTTGAGGCAAATTTCGATAATAAATGATGTGTCTATTATGGATGTGACTAAGATCCCAGTGGAGGTACCGCCATTGGCACCAATGTCCCCGGACGTGGTCTATGTGGATGATTACGGTGTAGATATGTATGTTTGACTTTTGTAATGGGTACTTTTGACTAACCATATTGAATGCTGACTCATTCTTTTGGGCATGGTGTTTTAGTGTTCTCCTACTTTTGGATATGTATGTGTAACATCCTTTTTTTTTTCTTTATTATACAATATTGAGCTCACATACACGTCATTAATCAAAACGTACATGCAACATATCAAAGACATAGATATTTACATCTTGTTTATTTTGGTTGACCAATTCCGGAGATACAGGTGCGGGTGGTTGCACCTTCACCGGGATCTGTGCCAACTCGCTCACAAAACATTTTATTTAGGATCTGTCCATCATAGAATAACTCGATCCAACGTGCACTAAAAGCCAGAGCTATAGAAAATCTACATAACTAATTTTCTGAACATGATATGGAAATATAGTGAGAATTAAATCCCAGTAAGTTCAACAATAAATCATCATCAATAAAGCTCATCACGTCATGTTCAGCTGTATAAACTACAGAAAATATCTTTGGTCACATGAATGCATTATATCTACGCACATAAGAATCATACTATAATGATATGTATGACAGGATTAATTATTTTCAAAATATCATATGATGTCCATCAACTTATTCTCATTTCAAGCTACCCCGGTCAGGGTGAGTATCTTCTACTCTCCGGTACGGGCTTTTCTCGCTCCGTCCGACATGGCCCACTTTCTCTTTCTTTTCTCATTATCATGATCATAACCGTTGGTAGGGCGTCCCCTACTGGTGCACCACACGGATAGCCATGTGACCGTGCTCATTTCTTTTCTTTTCACAATGATAGCCAAAAATATGCTTTCAATAACAAGTATGTTTATCAAAATATAACTATTACCAAAAATCATTGATAATCATGCCATGAAAATAACCATTTCAAATATCACTTTATAAAATATTTCCATGTCAAAATTTCACACTTAAGATGGTAAGAAGTTCATACAATGGCAATGGCTATGGCTATACTAGTCATTTATTATTTTCATTTATAAGATTCATCTTCTTTTTTAAATATTAATTTTATTTCTTTATTTTCTTGATGCAGATTTTCATCCTATCTAACCTTCTCTTACTAATCATACCATAACTCCCTCAATTTAACTCCGATGTAGATGATCTTAGTGTCAATTTCAAGATAAAACAATTATCTAAAACTACCATGTTGAACAGTTTAGCGAAATATTAAAAAATCAAGGTGATATTACTCCTTCAAAGTACAGGATAGTTCCTCTCGGATAGGTTCTGACCTTTAGCTACTAATATATCCATATCTCCCTCATAAGAATTCCAAATTACGTGATTCCAGTGGATAAAACTCCGTGACACATATATCTATAATTCATATGTTAACCATTTATTTTAATTCTTTATAGATGGTTCCCAGAAATTAAAATACCGAAGCTATCCTAACATATTCTTCCCTGATGAACCATTTTCTGACCTTTGCTTACTAATCGGACCATATCTACCTCATATGGACTCCAAATTGAATGATTCCAGTGGATAAAAATCCGTGACACATATATTTGCAATTCTTATGTTAACCATTTATTTTAATTCCTTATAGATTGTTCCCAGAAATTAAAATACTGAAGCTTAAAATTCTGCCAACCATAGCCATACCCATGCAGAACTATCTACACCAACCTAAGTATTCAAACATACATCACATGCAAGATCAATATGTAACATGATATAGCAACATCCATGACCAATCATTAAAGTTCTAAGATCAAAATCTCATATAAATATTATAAGTTTCAAAAGTTTTCTTCAAAAAGAAATATTGTTAAACTTACCTGGAGCACTTAGTCTCCTAGACTTCTCCTTCCTCTTTCTTCCTTTCTTCCTCTCCTTTCCTCACTCTACCTTGCTTCTATTTTTTCCTCTCCCTCACTTGAATGAAATTCTAATGTTGTAAGGGTGGGTTTCCTTATATAGGCCACCAAATAATTCACCTTTCATGATCATGAGTCTACCTTATCACAATTAGGATACACTTTGTTGAATTTTTGGAAAACAAACAACTTATGTTCTTGTCTTCCTCTTCTTTAGTCAAGATATGCATAGGAAAAGGAGATTTGTATTTTGAAAATTATGATGATATGTTCTTAAGATAAGGGACAAGGTCCCTTTGATTTAGGGATTCATTTATTTTTTTCTTTTGTCTTAATCAATTATGATAGGTTGCCTTTTTAAGTGGCAAATTTCTAGCCCTTCAATCTCCATTATTTGGTTGAAATTATTTATGTGGGATAGAGATGTTTTGTCCTAATGCTATGTCTTATCATACCACTTGCTAAAATTATGAGTGTAGGATATAGATGTTTTTGTCCTAAAGCCTTGTATTATTATGCCACTTGCCAAAATGATGAATGTAGAATCACACCACTTGCTAAATTTTTGTCTTAATGCTATGTCACCTAATCTTGATTACACCATTATTTCATCACTTTAATTTTATTTTTATTTTTATTTTTCCTCTTGGGTTTGGGCTCATTCTTGCCCATTTTCTTTACTTTGGTTAAAATTCTACCTTTCATAATGGGCTTGGTCACATTTTCATAATTTTTGGGCTATTGGTCCAATTACTATATCCTAGTCCAAGTTTATGTTTTATTTCTTGCTTAGGTTATCCAATGGGCTTGCTAGAAACTTATTTGAAGTGGAAAAACTTTCCATGATATGTCCATAGGTAAAAGCCCAATTTATGGGTGGAGATACTAAACTTAGTAACTTTTGCTCTTAAATTAAGAAAAATTACCTTAATCCGATATTCTTGAAATTTTAAGACCTTTACTTACTTCACAAAAATGTATCTTTCTTTAACTAAGAATTTCACCTTTCTTTAGCATGTTTATTTCTAATATTTCCTCTTAAGTTTTCTTTCTTTACCTACTCCATTAATATTAGACAATTTCTATGCATATATGTAAGGTGAAGAATTTCTAAGGAAAATATCTAAAAATTACGGGATGTTATAGTATGCATTTTAGGTAACACTAGAATATTGTGATGTATATATGTAGACTCATGGCAGCATTGATATTAATGATAGATTACCCCCATTAAATCTTAATTTTTCTTGCTTAAAGAAAGTAATTATTTTGAAGTAAGTGGTTTAGTATTAAGATGTGGTGACTCCATAAGTGGAAAAAAATGGAGTCATTACAGTTTGCTAACTAAGGCCAGGGTACAAGAGATGCAAGTGCTAAAGACTGTGGTGGTGTGGCCGACAAGGAGAGAGTAGGCAAAGAGAGAGACAGGGATGAGAATCTTAGGGCACGAGAGCAAACAGCACAATAGGAGAAAAGTCATGGATCTGGGTTTGGGAGCAGGTGAGTAAAATACACATTTTGTATAAATTAAATATATAAAATATAATTTACATATTTACATATTTATAATATATATATATATATATATATATATATATTAAATTTAGTCAGTTAGTTCGGTTTGGTTTGGTTGAGATTTTTTCTCAACTAACCAATCGACCAAACCGATCGGTTTTGGTTGGAAAAAAATGATATAAACCAAATATAATCAATTTTTTTTTATTTTTGCTTGGTTCAATTTGGTTCGGTTAGTTTGAATTATTTTGTACACCCTTACAAGCAATCTTCCCCTTCCTTTGCACCGTCTTTTCTCTCTCTAACTATCTCTCCCTTTCTTTCTCTAAGATATCTCACTTTCTAGCCTTCTAATCACAACATTGTGGGTACCGTTAGACTCGCGATGAGGAAAGTAATGTTTTACACCAATTGATTTAACCAAAAAGTGGCTAAAAAGTCCTTAGAAAATTTGAAGAAAAGCTTTAAGGTGGTTAGCTTCAAACAAGCATGTTTAGATACCACAAATTAGAAAAATAATACAATAGATAATCTTAGAATGGTCTATGCCACTAGGATTAAGAGTTTTATGACCAAAGAACAACTTTTTAGCCAGTGTGAATAGTGATTCTGGCTAGTTTGAACAATGATTTTGTGGTTTTGTGCCAAAATTGACTTTCAAGAGTTGTTTTGTTAGGTTTTCAAACCTTTTAAACTTGGGACTATAGTTGTTTAGTTTGAATCTACTTTGGAAATTGATCAATGAACCAACCTATTTTGGACGCCTCTTTAATTAGTAGAAATTATATCCATAATGTGAAAATCTCATGTTTTCTAGTGTGATTTTATGATATACTATATCTAGCTAGTCATATACGTTATTAAGAACCATTTGTGGCTATAAATATCTTAATTAAACTATACTTACTCTTGCATAGCAAATTTTAACTTTTGAACCATTGATTTGAGGATTATTTGGTGAATTGAATTGTTGGAAACATTATGAGATAGTTTTGAAAATTTAAGTTAATAATTAATAAATTGCCTTTGAAATCTTAATATAGTGGCCATATGAATTTTTTAGATTAAAGCAATTAAATTTATTGGAAACCCTTTTTTTATTGAACATGAACATTCACTACCAGTAGTTGATTTTTCCTTAGGAGGAATCTTATATAGAAACATTGTATACTAGCAGCAAAATTGCTAGCCCCGTAGCACCTTGAAACCTCAACTATCAAGGGTGTTGCTAGCCTTGTTGTTGACCAACACACAAGATTTTTTAAAGGAGTGGCAGAATGCCTCCTATTAATCTTGATTGTAGACTATTAAACTATTATTTCCCTTTCTTGCTTTGTGCTTAGGAAGTACCATGGTTCTATTGCAAGCCACTCCTGAAATTTCCATAAGTTATATGAGATTTTAATTGGCTTTAGGAAATGGATTCTTCTCTTACATGCTCAAAGTGTTTTGCATTTAATTGTCGTATTTGAGGATTGTAGCATATGTTTTCTACTCATTGAGTTTCAAACTCACCTCTTTTCCTTGTCCACAGTTCAAATAACAATAAAGATCCCAAACTAGCCTCGTCATCATTGTAAACAAAAGATCAAGTAATGAGCCTGCCTTGTTCTAGGGCTCTTTTTTATATTTCTTTCCTCTGTTTGTTCTTGTACTCTAGATAGGCTCTATGGGTCATAGACAAGAACCCCACCTCCCTTGTATATGTAATATTTGGAATTTGGAATATGGTTCTGTATACTTATAGTGAACTTTATCTATCTTAGTTTTTTCATTTTGAGTGCATGGATAGAAATTGAGAATTTATTTATTTATTTATTTATACTTAAAATTCTAATTAGGTTAATTCTAATAACTTCCTGTGCCTGTCACATGCTTCTCCAACAGGACCTGTGACAGGAACAATAGGAAAAATTAATATCTCTAAGCTTTCTCCAACTGAACATTTTTTCTATACCTATTATGTGATTTCTATCTTAATATTCTTTTTACTTTTATTGTCTCAACCATCTTAATATGGTCTATTTAGATATAAAGTAATTAGAATTGTAGTAGTTTTGATACCCCTTAATTTTGGGAACAGTATTATGTTTTATAATTGAACCTGTTTTGATATGGTAGACTTTTGTTTTGATATACGTATGTGGGTTGTCAAGGAAAATTTATGGATTTGAGACATATTTAAATTGTTTTAATGAATAAATGTATGTTATGAGCTGATTGGATGCCCTATAGAAGTCACATGAAAGCCACGAGGAAATTACAACATTTTTTAAGGGTCTTTCAGGATGTTTCAGCATAAAATATGATAGCTAGCTTATTTTCCCAATGCCATGGTCCTATGGCCACAATGCCAGCTATAGGACAAGCGTATATCAGTTTTTAGAATACCCACCTCTATAACGGTGGCTTGCCAGGATTGCAATGCTGGATGAAATTCTAAAAATAACCTTTCTGCTTATAACTTGATGCCCATTGGGAGAAATCTAGATTTCTTCCAAACCATCAGCCCCTTTCTCTACTCATCTCTACTTTCTCTCTATAAGATTTTGGTATATCTAAACCAATGTTTGAGGAACCAAATGCACCACCGCGATAAGCATGATGTGTATTTTATTGAGATGGAATTATTTTTTTGGTTTTTGTTTCTGTATTAGAGCTTTAGAATACAAGACAATAAACTTTTATAAATTTCTTCTAATTTCAATCAAATTGTAAACGGTGGAATATTTCTTTTATGGTTTTGTTATTAAGTTTTCAATTTTTGATTTGGACTAATTTAATGGTATTGAATTACATGGAAAAGTGTTCATTCATAAATTTCTTTGTGTTATTTGGATATGAATTATTTTTTGTAATGATTTACTTTGAAGTATGATCTTCGTTGAATAATGGATTAAATGACTTAAAGTACGTTTTAATTCCCAATTTGTTCAATTAGCATAAGCATAAAAGTGTGATCGATATATTGTTATATTTGACCATATGATATAAAAATTATTGTGTTTAAATACAAGTTGCATGCTAAAGATTGAATGGATTGAAGGAATTCTGATTTTATACGATTTAAAAAGTAACTTCTTAATGTGTTTTGGGAGGAATCTTGTCAAAAACACTATTTGCTAGTAGCAATAAATGCTAACCTTGATGCACCATGAACTCAAGGTAGTAGGGGTGTTGCTAGCCTTCTGTGTTGGGCAACATACAAGATTTTCTATTTGCAAAATGCCCTCTAATTTTAAAACTCCAACTAGTAAGGGTGATACTAGAACTGTATATTGACCTTGATAGGGTGATTTGTGTAAGATGTAGTTTTTTTTTTTTTACTTCAACACATTTTTCATTTCCATCATACCAAAAGCCACGTCAGTAATTAACATTTATAAAAAAGTATCACAATTTCACATAATTACATTAATATAATATTAGACCCCATATAGCACACCACCCTTGAAGTACAAAGGGTGGAAGAGGTGGTGCTAGAATTGGAATCTACACGAGGTATCATCATCCACTGGATCTCTATGATCAAGTGCACGGAAACAGCTAGAATATCATATGCTTTTATCTGAACATAACACCAACAATAATGAGAATAGAAGTTCTCAATATGTTTAACATTAAATGCATCATATAATCAATAAGAAAGATCACAATGTTATGTCCAGTTGTATAGGCTACAAAAAAATATTTATCATTGAAAACATGTATACATATATATACATCACCAATAGATGGCATGATAAAATACGATATATACTAATACTCAATAGTCATAATTATAGCATGCTAAAACACTATCAATCTTTCTTGATAAAAACATAATATTCATGAATAATACAATTTAACATATTAAGAAAACATTTGATAATCACAATTGCAATATGCATAACATCATACATGGTGGCTGTTCATCTGTCATCCGTTTACGTCTCAGTAATAGGGTAATATGATATATTCTCCCTCTTACTACTCGTGTACCACTGTCATCTGGTTAGAGTGGCCATACTCCCCCTCAGCTCACTCAAGGCTAATAGGGCATCCCCTATTCGGTACCGCCTCAAAGCCATCCGACCCGTCTGGTCACCTTACTGCCACAAGGTGCCGTATGTTGCTGGGTCACCTTACTGAGGTAAGGGTCATCCTGATACTTTTCACTGGGTCACCTTGTAGCTTCAAGGGACATCCAGCATGTTGCTTAGTCACCTTGTGCCACAGGGTGCTGCAAGTATCCGTCTATTTCTCAAATTTATCCACATGAATAACATAATCATATTTATTGTCAATACAATATGTGATTCTATCTCATCAACATACTAAGTATGCATCTCATCAGCATCTCAAGCAAGTATCTCGTCAACATATCAAGCATGCATCTTATCAACATATCAAGTATGCATCTCATCAAAATATCAATTATGTATCTCATCAACATCTGAAGCATACATCTCATTAACATATTAAGCATACGTCTCATCAGCATATCAAGTATGCATCTCATCAACATATCATCATTACTAGTATTATGGTTACTATTTTCATCTCAATGAAGATTTTACATCAAACATATTTATCACTAACATCATGCTTACCATTGTCATCACATTATTTTACAATTACGTATTGATACATTTATCATCATGCAACAATGTATACATCATACATCTAATCATCATGCATTAATACAATAATGTATGCATCATGCTCTCTAATCATCATCAATTCCATGATAAGGTTATGCATTAGTCAAGTACATTGTCTTCATCATACTTATTATCATCATCACATCATCATTTAACAAAGATGTATTAATACACTTACCATCATGTAGTAATGCATACATTATATCTGATGTGAGCCATACAATGGTAAGGGTGATTATCGAGTGAATATCAGCAAAGTCCCACATCGGTTCGTGAGGGAGGTCTTGGTGTTATATATATGGGTTCGCAATCTTCCCCTTACAAACTAGCTTTTGAGGTAGAGTTAGGCGGGTTCATATCATATGGTATTAAAGCCTACTGTCGACTAGTCAGGTAAGTTGGCCAGATCACCGAACGAGGCAGGTTATCAAAAATTGCTCCATGGTGGTAGCTCGTGGTGTAGCCTGTACACCTTACATGAGGACACATGAGCCAAAGAGTGGGTGAATGATGTGAACAGTGTAATGGTAAGGGTGATTATTGAGTGAATATCGGCAAAGTACCACATACGTTAGCGAGGGAGGACTTGGGTGTTATATATATGGGTTTGTACCAACATTGTGTTGGTCAGAGTGGTAAGGAGCTCTGGCCCCCTAAGCATTGGTCCTGGGTTCGATTCCAAGCACCATTGTGTATGGAAAAAACATGGTTGGAAGGGTAGCCCGCCTATAGGTGTCCGACAAGTCCTGAGAGATTAGTTCTCTGCCTACGCTGCAGAGAGATACTCTAGGTATTGCACCCCAAAAAAATATGGGTTTGTAGTCCTCCCCTTACGAGCTAGCTTTTGAAGTGGAGTTAGGCAGGTTCATATTAATATCATTTAATTATCATGCATTGATCTACTAGCATAAGCATCACATCATCAACTTCATCATTTAACAAATATGTATTACTACACAATGTATGTTATGCTTGTGATTACAAGAACTAGTGAAAACTAGCATTATATTGCAAAGATTACAATGCATTCTTCTTCAATTTAGTTTCCCTAATTATCATTAATTAATGGGATTTATTTAATGCCATTTGTAGCTAAAACATATCAAAAACAACTCTAAATACGCCCTAACCATGCCCTGGAGCACGGTCGTGCTTTAGATTGTCTCAAACGTGCTGCAGCCTCTTAAACAGCCCAAAACACAGCCTTATTGTGCCAAGAAATACGATCGTGTTTCGTGCTATAGGTTCTCAACCAGCCTAACCTTTTCTCACTATTCAGATGATAACTCCATAATTTTAGCTCTTGTTTCATTGCATGATCACAATTTTCTATTATAGAGATAGGCTGATGTAATATAGATTAATTTTAACTCATAAAATTATGATGCACAACAAAATATGAAATAGATAGTTATCATCTTAGTCTCTTTCTTCTAGCATTAAACCTCTAATTTTTTCAAAAATATCTCTCCTATTGTGCTGTAAATTGTATCCCCTGATTGATTTTAACACTATGAGAGTGTGAAGGTAGGGAGAGGTGAAAAATGATGGAATATAAAACCCCAAAAGTTTTTATTCTGAATACCCCTTCAAGGCATCGAAAAGGCCTTAGTATGAGTACCTAATTGCCTATACCTAAGTGAGATAAAGCATAAAATGCACTCACTGTATTTTTATATATAAAAAATGAATGAAATAAAGAAAAGAAAGAAGAAAATTGAGAAATACAAGAATTTGAGTGAGAAAAAGAGTGATGAAATAGAAACAAGGATGAAGCAACATAAGGAGATCTAAAGGACGAGGTGGCCTACATGAGTGTCTAAAAATCAATTTGGTGCATACAATCAATGGTAACAATAGAAGCAGGTATATAATAAGAGAATTTGGGTTTATTTTTATAAGAATGGAGACTATATGATAAATATTTATTCATATATCTGTTGTGTTCACATTGATTGAGTAAATAGTTACCTGTATTGCATTTTTCTGTCATATGGAATTTGTATGCATTTTCGCCCTTCCTGCTGATATATCATGTTATTTGCTTGAGGACAAGCAAAGGTTTAAGCATATGGGAGTTGATTAAGGGGAAAATCAAGTTTTTAATGGTTATATTTTATCCCCTAATTTATAATGAACTTGTGATTATTTCCTTACAAGAATTGGAGCAACTTCCCAAAATCCAACCCAAAGCACGGCCAGGCTGTGTCATGCCCCTAATTTTAGGGCATTTTTCATAACATGTATAATACACTCTTTTACATATATGTATTTCCATGCATACACAATGTATAAACCAAGTCTATAAACATCGAAGTACAGTAGAAGCAGGGATCCTACCTGTGGCGTTCAGAGCATACTCTAAAATACAAGTACAATATAAATCAAAAGCTATGAGTCTTGGAAACAAAGGAGGCTCACCTAGAGATCATGTCGTCTACCTGGTCAACTATTTGAAAGGGAAGGACCAAACTCTATATCCTTATTTGAAAAATATATAAATACGTGTAGTGAGTTTGACAACTCAATGAGCAGATAATACCTCCTATGACCTCTTAGGTCAACATATGGATGTACTCATATTTTAAAATTTGTCACAGAAAATACAGTTCAAAAGTATATTCATATTTGAACCGCATTTCAAATATTCTCAGTTCATATCACATTCAGATATTCAAAATCATATGCAATACGGTATTATCATTATTCAAATATTGTAATGCATCAAAACTTTTCAAATGAAAATATTAGGAGGATCTCATATCATAACCACCATATCAGAGTTCAGGCCCTTCCGTACTTTGTTAGTGTAGGATTTGCGTAAACTTAACATCCTACTGAGGTTTGCCCTACCACCATTCAAGAGGACATGTGAAGAGACAATAATATAGATATTTCCCGAGCACACAGTAAGGGAAGTTAAATCACATCTCATATAGTTGGCATCTCACCCATGTAGGAGGCATCCCACTCTCCTTCACATATCATATCATGTGTGTTGGTCGACACACGAGGCTAGCACCACCCTCTGCTAGCTGAGTTATCAAGGTGCACCAGGACTAACATCACCTATTATTAGCAGACAGTGTTTCTAATAAGATTCCTCCATAGAAAATATCATATGCACATATGTCATATAATCCAATATAAAATTATCAATATAATATAGACTTTCAGTCTCAGTACAGTTTCATCTGTCATAAATTCCCCATTCATGGTTTATCACACGTAGCTTTATAAATAATGCCACATGCATAAATATTCACTTTATCATTTAATGAGAAATACATATTAAATCAAATACACTATGAGTTCAGAAATTCATTTTCAAAATTATACTCTTCTTGAACTATATTCCAAATTGTAAGCAATTCAGATAATGTTAATACATTTCAAAAACATATAAAGGTGTAAATATCTTATAAACATAATCAAATACACATTTAAAGATCAAGAAGAGTATAGGGCAAGTCATAGAAAGAATCATCTATTCATAGGGTAAGGTTTCCAGATTGGATAGCCCTAAAATGGACTTTTTCAATCCATATTTAACTAAACAGACTTCAAAAATGTGTCCTGAGAGTCCAAAAATCAAGGAAATGACTCCGAGAACTTGGTCACAATTCATGGCTAAAAAATATTGTTCACGCCGGCAAAATCACTATTCACTACTGGAAAATACTATTCACCAAGAATAAAAAGTTGTCAGATAGCTGAAAATTTTCATATCCTATGGTTTATCTAACTCCTGAATCTATCTACGGTGCCAGATTTCTAATTTGAGATCTCTAAGTAAGAGTTTCAGAGTTTACCTTTTTTTGAAATTTTCTACTTCTGATCTACGACGATTCTATAGTTGATTTGAAAAATTGTTCGATCAAAATCTTAGTACTCTCCATCCTGAATCCAATGGTACCCTTAGTTTTGAGATATGAGGCATGTAGACACTCCAGATCTAGAGAAAAAACATAGAAGTACTATTCACACTATTCGCATTATTCATCATATCAAAATTTTGTAGCACGCTTCGATTTCTGTCTTCCCGTCCCCCTCTTTTTTTTATTTTTTTTTATTTAATAATTAAATATTTAGGATTATTTTTATTTTATTTCATATATATTCATATAAATACCATTTTTCATCCTAAAATATCCCAA
Source organism: Gleditsia sinensis (assembly GCA_037074535.1). Classification (NCBI taxonomy): domain Eukaryota; kingdom Viridiplantae; phylum Streptophyta; class Magnoliopsida; order Fabales; family Fabaceae; genus Gleditsia; species Gleditsia sinensis. The sequence continues at coordinate 24,672,965 of CM073464.1, read as the reverse complement.
AATTTCTAAAAATTTATATTATTACAAAAATTTAGTTGCAATATTAAATCATGACTTTTCTCAATAAAATTTTAATAAAACAAATCACAAAATAAATATCTTTATATATAATAAAAGAAAGAATATTTCTATAAAAAAACAAAAATTTATTAGAGGCCAATATAATTATTTTAATTAAAAGTATACTTGCTTTTAGCAAAACATAATCATTCTTAAACAAATAAAAATATTTTTGTTTATAGCAAAATATTATTATTTAAAAATAAAAATTACGGGATATTACAGGCTGTGTCTTGGAACACGACCATGCTTCATGTTCGTACACTCCATATATTTTAGGGTTTTAAGCAGCCAAAGTTATATAAATACATAAGGAAGCGTGGAGAAAGATATACATACACATACAAACCTAGAGAAACTCAATTTAGGCTTAGGAAACACTCTTAGATTAGGATTATTGATTACTTTATGTTCTTAGAGTAGAATTTGGATTGATTGAAGCTTTGTATCTTTTATTCATTACATTCTACAAACTAGGTTTTATCTTTCTAGCTTTACATCTGCATCTACTTCTACTCCTTTCTCTTAGATTGTATTGAACATTGATGATTTATTTAATAAATTGGATTATAGTTTCTTTTTCAATTATGTGTGAATAGATTTAATCTAAGATTTTGGTAAACCCACTTGTGATATAATGATATTATATTAGGAATTGTGAAACCCTAATTGTGATTTTCTATAGTTAATTAGGATTAATTATTATGCATTATATGAGTTAATGAATGTCTGGCCAATGTTTATCACGATTTAGGTTATTAGCTGATGAACTAAAAGGTGAAAGTTAATACCGGAACTTAATAATTAATTAGGGATATCTTAATGACGAAAGTAATTTAAGGTTCTCTAGGAATTGAATCAATTGGTAGGCATGAGAACCCTTATTAATTGAATCACCCCGTAAGCATAGAACTTAATGGACTTAGGTTGAACTAAGAACAACGAAAGTAGGCAACTTGATTAATCTGGGTACAACTTGTAATGCTTGAAAGACGTTATTAATTAATTAAGGTTAAACCATTCTCAATTACCTAGATAATTGCAATTAAAGGTACATATTGGTTGTTGAATATCATAAGTGCAGTAAACCCTAACCCTAGGCTTTTGGTAATTGAATTCCTTATTTGCCTAATTTTGATTTTCTCTCAAATGAATTACATTGATTTAGATAGCTTATTTCGTAGAATTCTAGTAGTTGATCTTTAGTCTCTGTGGGATAAGACCTGTACTCGCTGGATTAGCTACAGCTATGTCGTGCACTTGCGGTTAATTAGTGAAACACACACAACATATAAACAGTATTATTTTGCTACTAAATTGTAAGTTTGACTTAAGTAAGAGCATAGTGGCAAGTAAAGTTACGATGAGAGAATATGAACCAAGATATGATTTCTAAGAAATATTTATTAAGCAGTAAGAATAATCATAATGACAAGTTTGTAATTGTTATGGTATTTTGATACTGAGGATAAAGAAATTGAACCTTATGGACTTAATTTGAATCATGGAAATATTTATTTTTGTAAAAGAAGCTATTTTGATACTTTTGATTTATGACAAAATTTCTTATGCCCTAAGATAGAACCCCCCAAGTGGGCCATGAAATGTTGGATCATAAGGGAAACAAACCTAAAACATGCCTTGTTTGTTCCAGCAAGAACAAGAAACAGAATGGGCCTTTACAGGCTTAGTATATAGAAAATTATTTAATAGGAAGTTATGTTCATAAGTTATTTACATGGCAATTTATGTATGGCAGTTATCTTAGCAAATTTTAGAGTTAGTTACTTAGGTGTATGTAGCGGTATTTAAAGATGTAAGTTAGTGGCTTAGTGGGTGTGGTTGTATTTTTTGGATTGTGAAAGGTCTGAGAACTGTCCTCATACGAAAGCTTTTCCTTTGGGTTGGTTGAGAAGTTTTCCCAACCATATTTACTTATATCCTATTGTATTATGTTGTATTTTGTGTGAAACTCTATATAATTAAGTACTATTTTGTGTCTATTGTTTTGAAACCTTATCATTAGTCTAACCTATCGGATATACGAGTGGAGATTGTGAATTTAGGAGGAGTGACAAAGATGTTAGATAGGGTGGATTTTTTTTAGGAAAGGATGGCTGTGCATAAGGATAATATGGAGAAAATGGGAACCATTATGCATTGTAGCAATATGGATCTCTTTTACAAGAGACCAGTAAACAATTGGGAAAAAGGATTGAGGCAGCACCATCAAGGGAGGCATATTCATCAAATGAGAGATCCTCTCAGCATGGAACATTGGAAGTAAAGGGAAAATAGGTAGAGAAGTATAAGATGTCTGTAAAAAGGGTTGAACTACCCATATTTGAAGGTATGGATCTAGTGGCTTGGATTACTAGGGTTGAAATTCACTTTGAGGTTTAAAATATTGAGGATGAAGTCAAAGTGGAATGGGAACATGTGAATATGAAAGGCCCTACCATTCATTGGTTTAATCTTCTTAAAGAGACTAAAGATAACCTAATGTGGAAAAAAAATAAAAGACCCATCATAGCATGTTATAGAGGACGCACACATGAGAATCCTTTTGAAAAATTGGCATCCTTAAAACAAAATGGTAATGTGCAAGAATATATTGAAGCTTTTGAGTTAATCTCCTCACAAGTTCCATGTCTTCCTGAGGAACAATACATTGTCTATTTCATGAGTGGACTACATCCTTACATTAGAAGGGTCAAAACGTTAAATTTTGAATCTCGAGGGAAATTAATGCATGTGCCGAGGGATGTTGAAGACGAAATGAGATGAGTCAACCTTGGAAGGTTATGGGAAGTTTAGATCATGGCAGTGGAGGTTTAGGTGGTTTTCGATCCAACTTGTAACACCTACTTACTAGCGTCATTTTTCATATATCTATATTTAGATGAGTCAACCTTAGGAATCTTATTGCTCACATCTTGCTGAAGTACCTGGAATGTGATTGTATATATATAAAAAGAAGAGATGACAATCTCAATAGCTAGCAAAATTTTTGAAAAACAGTACACATTTCATTCCTTAAAACATCTCAATTTATTTCACTAAAACATAAGCACTGACCATACATATATACATAATCTTGGTCACACTAGGGACCCATAACATGTTGGTCTACTTATCCAATGCAGTCCCATACCTGCAAAGGGTTATGCATCTCCTATTATTGGCCAATAGGTGGGGGAATTGGGGCTTACTTGGCACACTTTAAGCACCCCTTAATTTCCAAGAATATATACATAACATATCTTTAGACCATCATTCATCATAGCATAAAAGTCAGGCAACCAGTGAAATTGATAAATTCAAGTTTATAAACTTAAAGAGTGTTTTAAGGAAGAGCTAGCTACCTCAATTCCAGCACAATCGCTTCCTTTCCAAGGCTGCCAAGGTTACAACCAGCTACTCAAACTAAAACATATAAAAGCCTTTGGTTAATGCATGCATATGAACACCTAAAATCTTAAGTCTCTAGTTTAAGAGTTCATGTTCCCCTAAAAGATCTGTGATTCTATTTAGTTTTGAAATTATTATTAAATATAATAAAAGTTCTAAAAAAATTCTAAAATTTTGCATGAAAGTTACTTTACATGTCTATTTGATTTCGTGGATCTCTTAACCCTTAAATCTTCCATTTACCCAAAGAAGTACCTCCTTATCCTAGAGCAGTGCATATTGGTTTTGGTTCCATTTCTATTCTGTTTTCCATTCCTTTAGATGGGTAAAATTTTCTTAAAATTCGTGATATTATATATATAGTATCCTAGATATGTTATATAATCACCATAAAAATTTCAAGTAAATTATAATTCATTTGACCCCTCAAATAACCTAATTTTTATAGCTGCCCCCAGTTCTGGTCTGTTCTGACTCACTTCCTGTCCCACAGAAGTTGTATATTTTATTATATGCCTTAATCTATCCAGAATTTCCTAAATTTTGGTGGAGACCTTATTTAGTTTTCCTTTAACATGTCATAAAATTTTCATACAAAATTACAACAACTAACCACTTCAATATTTTGTATTTTCATCAACATTCTAAGCTGTCCAGCAAATTGTTCTCCACACTGTTTTAATTACAAAAGGCCTAGTTTTAGGTTCTCAAAAATCACGAAATTTTTTATAATTTATTATGAACCTCTTAAGACTCTTCTAAACAAAAATTAGAGAATTTAAAGGCCATTTACTAAGTTGACTAAGCCAATATTTTCAGGTGCTAAAAGGTTTCTATTTTCTCAACCTAACCTTTCTAAGCTCTATGATCTTTACTCACATATCAGACCCTACCTCACTCATATAGACTCGTAATTGTGCGATTCTAGTGTCTATGTAACCATAAGAAATATATCTACAACTTTCATGTTAACCATGTCTTCATATTCCTTATGGATTAGTCTCAGAAATTTGAAAACAAAAGATATTCTTCACCAGCCTAAATTCTAGACCCGATTCTGACCTCTCATCACTCCCTGGAGTATAACGCTCGCATTTTATGTCTGATGGATGTGATTCCAAATGATATGAAAAGCTAAGATATAGGGCTACAACTTCTATGTTGAACATGTTTCCCTATTTTAAACATAAAGTCATCCATACAAGGCCGAATTGTAACCTAATAAACTCTAAACTAGATTTTTATAAGAAGCCAGACTTACCTTGTGTAAACCTACTCCTATGGCTCTCAATTTGTAGCTTGCTACCCCTCTTGGTTTCCTTCGCAACTCAGCCACATTTCTTGCACTAAATATGGGGTGAGCAAGGCCTCAAACCATAGCACTCACTCTCACTCTCACTACCTTATGGTGAAGGAAGAAGAATTCTCTTAATTTCTAGGCATTTTCTCTCTCAAATTTCTAGTTATTCTCTTTCTCTCTCTCCCTCTTTCTCTCTTCCTTTCTTTCTATCTTAGACTCCCTCTTGTCAATGGTATTTATAGAGCAAAGAAACAATTAAAACAAAATTAGGAAGATGCATGGTTTCTTCCTTTCTTGTCATGGTTTGTAGAAACAAAATAAGGAAGGTGCATGGTTTCTTTCTCTCTTGTCATGGTTTGTAGAAACAAAATGAGGAAGGTGCATGGTTTCTTCCTCTCTTGTCATGGTTCGTAGAAACAAAATAAGGAAGGTGCATGGTTTCTTCCTCTCTTGTCATGGTTTGTAGAAACAAAATGAAGAAGGTGCATGATTTCTTCCTTTCTTGTCATGGTTCGTAGAAAATAAGGAAGGTGTATGGTTTCTTCCTTTTTTGTCATGGTTTGTAGAAATAAAATCAGGAAGGTGTATAGTGGTTGCAAGGTAGCATCATTTGGTGGTGCTACTTAGCAGCTCCTTAGTTGTTTTATCTTGCCTTAATTTACTGCTAATCATCAATTAGTGATGTCCTAAAAATATATTTGTATCCTTCCCCCATCCATTATGATCCTAACAATTTTATTTGTATGATTCATGATTAATTATATGTCACCTATTTTTTTAATACCTTATTTTTCCATAACTAAGTATTTTAATTTTTGGTCATATGTATCTTTTACTTTTTCTTAGATTTATCTAACATTATTAGAGACTCAGGATGTTACATTTCTTTCCCCCTTAAAAGAATTTTGTCCACAAAATTCAACATACCTTAATCAAAGAGAAGCAGATATGTCCTCCTCATTTTTTCTTCTGTCTCCTAGGTAGCTTCCTCAAAAGTTAACCATTTCCAAATTAGTTTGACGAGAGGAATGCTCTTGTTTCTCAATTGTTTAATCTTAACATCAATGATCCAATCCAGTTTTATAATGTACAATAGATTATCTTACAAATGCATTGATTCGTGCTCTATGATATGCGAAGGGTCTAGGTGGTACTTTTTGAGCTGGGAAACATGAAATACATCATGAATATGAGAAAGGTTTGGAGGAAGTATAAGTTTATAAGCTATTAATCCGATCCAATTAAGAATTTGAAAAGGACCAATATATTTGGGACTGAGTTTTTTGGACTTCAAAGACCACCCCACACCTATTACTGAAGTTATTTTGAGAAAAATATGGTCACCTATTTCAAATTCTAAAGGCCTTCTTCTTTTATCTGTATAGCTTTTTTTGTCTACTTTGAGCTGCTAGCAGTCTCTCTCTGATAAGCTCAATGTGCCTTGTGGTTTGGTTAACCAAATCAAGCCCTAAAAGAATCCTCTCTCCTAGCTATACCCAACACAGAGGTGACCTACACTTTCTTCCATAAAGAACCTCAAAGGGTGCCATTTGTATACTAGAATGATAGCTATTATTATAGGCAAATTCAGCTAAAGGTAGGTACACATCCCAGTTTCCTTTCATTTCTAGCACACAAGCTCTAAGCATATATTCTAAAGTTTGAATTGTTCTCTCAGTCTGCCTGTCAATTTGTAGATGGTAAGCCGTGCTAAATCTAAGCTTAGTACTTAAAGCATCTTGTAAGGATCTCCAAAATCTAGAAGTAAACCTAGGGTCCTGATCAGAAATAATACTATTAGGTATCCCATGGAGCCTGACTATCTCATGAACATACATCTATGCTAACTTGTCTAAAGTATAGGCAAATTTAATGGCAAGGAAGTGAGCAGTCTTGGTCAGTCTATCCACAATTAACCAAATGGCATCATAGCCAGATGATGTCCTAGGTAAACCCGTGACAAAATCCATTGAGATGTTATCCCATTTTCACTCAGGAATATCTAAGGGTTGAAGCAATCCCGCAGGCTTATGGTCTTCTACCTTGTCTTTCTGACACACTAAGCACTTAGACACATATTGGATTATGCCTATTTTCATTCCAGGCCACTAAAAACTCTTTTTCAAGTCCTGATACATCTTAGTGGCTCCAAGATGCAAGGTATACCTACTCTTGTGAGCTTCAGCCAATATACTGTCTTTTAATTCCTTCACCTCGGGTACACACAACCTCTCTCCACACTTAATAAGCCCATCCTCAGAAATATGAAACTCTTTAGACTTGCTCTGGGATATATGTTCTCTAATGTTCTTCAGGTATGGATCAAAAACTTGACTATCTTTAATTCTATCCCTTAGATCATTTTGAATCCATATTGGGTAACTATCTTTTCTTATTCTAGACTTCTATCAAGCCATCTTTGATTCTCATATGTCGACATCCTCTCATGAATCTTAAGCATTTCTAAAAGCATATCATACTAGTTCCTATCAATTCCATTTAACTAGCCTGTTCGTTCTAAGAAAACTTTTCTCAACAATTATTCATACATGAATTTCCAATTTAACATAATTCACATCCTAGATACTAGACTCAATTTAGCATGGTATAAACCTTTAACATAAATATCTTAATCACTTACATTATTTTCGGACATGATTATCAAAATATTCTCCCTATTTCCAAATTAAGAGTTCAAAGATTAATTTAAATCCTAATTCCCCTATTTTATTTTTCAAGAACTTCAACATCACTAATTCTCTTTGATTACATTTTTCAAAGCACCAAAGGCTATCATCCGTCTATTCCTTTCAAACCTTTCATTACTTTAACTTACTAACCACTTAAATATCATAATAACTGAGTTTCAAATAAATTTAACTTTTCTTGTAATGAGGAAAAATAACTTTGTATTTAATGCCAAACATTAATAAGGAAAAATGCAATCTAAAAAGAGGAATACATAATAGAGTATGGCGCCAAAATTGAAAGTCAGAAGTTTAGAGAAAGCATGGAAAGAACATTTAAAAAATCAGTGGCCGTAATTCTTGAAAATCTGTAAACAAAATTTCAGAAAAAATCGGTGGCCGTAAGATTTGAATATATGTGCCAAAATCTACTTAAAAGCTATTGGTATTCGGTGGAAAAAATATCACATGAAAAAAAAACATTTCTGAGCTTATAAAAGTCTGTGAAAATCAAAGAATATGTAGTTAACTGGTAGGATGCAGTTGATTGCTTCAAAATAGATGTAATCAATCAACTGTAAAATAACCAGTCTAAATTAAAATTTCTCAAAATAGCTAGTCGACTTAATAATGCCGATAGTCGACTAGAAAAATATTGGGAAAACAAAATAAATCATTTGATTGTCCCTCTTCAAAAACTAACTCGTTTGCATCTTCATTCTTTTTTTTTACAATTACACCTATCACCTAAAACTTCTCTTAAAGAATCAAGACATCAATGCTTCATCAAGGACAATAAGAAAAAGACAAATTTCTGGTGATATCTTAATCTTATTCTCTAATATGAGTGACTATCACAACTATGGTACATATACATGCTTGCCGTCATTGTTGAAATTTTCACCTTCAATTTAGCTTATATCCACCAATCATTCATATAGCTGTTCTAATTATTCCTATTATATTCGCATATCTATCATAAGTATGCCCTTCTTTGAGTTCTATAAATGCACACGTTAATATCTTTATTTTCATACTCAAAGTTAAAGTGTGTGCAGCTATGGAAGGAATCGCATTCTGTCAGTTTCGAAATATTTGTGTCTTTTGTGATTCCAGTCCTGGGAAAGATGGAGAATATGTAAAAGCAGCACAAAATCTGGGTATGGTGCTGGCTAGGAGAAAGATTCATTTAGTCTATGGTGGAGGTAACCGTGGGTTAATGGGATGTGTATCCACAACTGTACATGTAGGAGGATGTCAAGTTCTATGTATTATTCCTACAGCTCTAGCTACATCAAACATCATAGGTAAGACAATTGGGGAAGAATTTAGAGTAGCTTTCATGCATGAGCAATGCTAATGCCTTCATTGCCTTACCAAGGGGTTTTGGTACTTTAGAGGAGATTTTTCAAATAGTCTCTTGGGCATAAATGAATATGTAACACAAACTAATAGGTTTGTTAAATGTTAACCATTTCTTTGATGGTCTGTTGTCTTTTCTTGATCATGCTGGGGAACAAAGGTTTATCCTGCACTCAGCACGACAAATTCTCATCTCAGCTTCAAATGCTGAGGAGTTGATTGATGCTTTATAAGCATATGTTCATATACCTGATCTAACTATAGCTAAAATAGAATGGACAACAGACAACCACAGAAAATGCAAATTGGACTTGGATCTTCATTTGTAACTATAGTAGGATATGGCCATTGTTGTATTGCTTCTACTTTTTTAGGGTCAACTTGGATACCATCCTCATCAACCATACTCCCTTAGAGTTGGTAAAACTATCTTTAAATGTTGTTTATAATCTTCTGTACTCTTGAAACATATTAGTATTTCGTTAATAAATTTAAAAATAATTTGATCCAGGTATGGTTTAATTACTATTTATCAAGTCTATAGATACACCTAGGGCATTTGTCAAACCAAATGACACCAACAAGAACTCATAATGCTCATAACATGACCTACAAGAAATTTCTGAATATCCTCTTCCTTTATCCTAAATTGATGATATCCAAATCTCAAATCAATTTCATTTTTGAAAAACGTTAATCACCCTATAGCTGGTCAAATTGATCATTTATATGAGGTAAGGAGTATTTATTCCAACACAGTTAATTCCTATAACTACCACCCTCTGATACCACCAAAATGTAACACCTACTTACTAGCATCATTTTTCATATATCTATATTCAGATGAGTCAACCTTGGGAATCTTGTTTCTCACATCTTGCTGAAGTACCTGGAATGTGATTGTATAGATATAAAAAGATGAGATGACAATCTCAATAGCTAGCAAATTTTCTGAAAAACAGTACACATTCCATTCCTTAAAACATCTCAATTTATTTCACTGAAACATAAGCATTGACCATACATATATACATCATCTTGGTCATTCTAGGGACCCATAACATATTGGTCTACTTACCCAATGCAGTCCCATACCTGCAAAAGGTTATGCATCTCCTATTATTGGCCAACACGTGGGAGAATTGGGGCTTACTTGGCACACTTTAGGCACCCATTAATTCTCAAGAATACATACATAACATATCTTTAGACCATCATTCATCATAGCTAAAAGTCAGGCAACCAGCGAAATTGATAAATTCAAATTTATAAACATAAAGAGGGTTTTAAGGAAGAGCTAGCTACCTCAATTTGTAACAATTTTTTAATTATTATTATTATACAATATAGAGTTTACATACATGTCATTAATCAAAACATACGTACAACATATCAAACACATAAAAAACTCTACATCTCATTTATTCTGGTTGACCAATTTCGGAGATACAGGTGCGGGTGGTTGCACCTTCACCGGGATCTAAGCCAACTCGACCACAAACATTTTATTTGCTTTTGGGATCTGTCCAACATAAAGTACTCGATCCAACGTGCACTAAAAGCCAGAGCCATATAAAAATCTGCATAACTAATTTTATGAACATGATATGGAAATATAGTGAGAATTAAATCTCAGTGAGTTCAACAATAAATCATCATCAATATAGCTCATCACGTCATGTTCAGCTGTATAAACTACAACAAATATCTTTGGTCACATGAATGCACTATATCTATGCACATGAGAATTGTACAATAATGACATGTATGATAGGATTAACTATGTTTAAAATATCATATGATAACTATCAATTTACTCTCATATCAAGCTACCCTGGTCAAGGTGAGTATTTTCTACTCTCCGGTACGGGCTTTTCTCGCTCCGTTCGACATGGCCCACTTTCTCTTTCTTCTCTCATTAACATGTTCATAACCGTTGGTAGGGCATTCCCTACTAGTGTACCACACGGATTTTCATGTGACCGTACTCATTTTTTTTCTTTTCACAATGATAGCTAAAAATATGCTTTCAATAACAAGAATGTTCATCAAAATATAACTATTACCAAAAATCATTGGTAATCATGCCATGAACATAACCATTTCAAATATCACTTTATAAAATATTTTCATGTCAAAATTTCACACTTAAGATGGTAAGAAGTTCATACAATGGCAATGGCTATGGCATATACTAGTCATTTATTATTTTCATTTATAAGATTCTTCTTCTTTTTTAAATATTAATTTTATTTCTTTATTTTCTTGATGCGGGTTTTCATCCCATCTAACCTTCTCTTACTAATCAAAGCATAACTCCATCAATTTAACTCTGATGTAGGTGATCTTGGTGTCAATTTCAAGATAAAACAATTATCTAAAACTATTATGTTGAATAATTTAGCAAAATATTAATAAATCAAGATGATATTACTCTCTTAATGTACAGGTTATTTCTTCTCGGATAGGTTCTGACCTCTACCAACTAATCGGTCCATATCTCCCTCTTAAAAATTCCAAATTAAGTGATTCTAGTGGCTACAAATCTGTGAGATATATATATATATATATATATATATATATATATATATATATATATATATATATATATAATTCATATGTTAACTATGTATTTTAATTCCCTATAGAATGTTCCCATAAATTAAAACACAAAAGCTATCTTAACATATTCTTCCCTGATTAACCATTTTCTGACCACTACTTACTAATCAGACCATATCTACCTCATATGGACTTTAAATTGCATAATTTCAGTGGCTAAAATTCTGTGACACATATATCTATAATTCTTATCTTAACCATTTCTTTGAACTCCCTACAGAATGTTCCCAGAAATTAAAACACAAAAGCTATCATATCATGTTCTTCCCTGATTAACCATTTTCTGAACACTGCTTACTAATCAGACCATATCTACCTAATATGGACTCCCAATTGAGTGATTCCAGTGGCTAAATATTCGTGACACATTTATCTATCATTCTTATGTTAATCATTTATTTTAATTCCCTACAAAAAGTTACCAGAAATTAAAACACAGAAGCTATCCTAAAATATTCTTTCCTGATTAACCAATTTCTGACTACTGCATACTAATCAGACCATATCTACCTCATATGGACTTTAAATTGAGTGATTCTAGTGGCTACAAATCCATGTGACATAGGTCTACATTTTTTATGTTAACCATTTCTTTAAATTCCTTACTGATTCTTCCCAGAATTTTAAAAATAGAAACTTAAAATTTTGCCACCCATAGCCATACTTATGCAAAACTATCTACACCAGCCTAAGTATTCAAATATACATAATATGTAACATGATATAGCAACATCCATGACCAATCATTAAAGTTATAAGATCAAAATCTCATATAAATATTACAAGTTTCAAAACTTTTCTTCAAAAAGAAATATTGTTAAACTTACCTGGAGCACTTAGTCCTCTAGACTTATCTTTTCTCTTTCTTCCTTTCTTCCTCTCCTTTCCTCATTCTACCTTGCTTCTATTTTTCCTCTCCTTCACTTGGACGAAAATTCTAATGTTATAAGGGTGGGTTTTGCTTAAATAGACTATCAAATAATACACCTTTCATGATCATGGGTCTACCTTATCACAATGAGGATACACTTGGTTAAATTTTTGGAAAACAAACTACTTATGTTCTTGTCTTCCTCTTCCTTAGTCAAAATATGCATAACAAAAGGAGATTTGTATTTTGAAAATTATGATAATATGTTTCTAAGATAAGGGACAAGGTCCCTTTGATTTAGGGATTCATTTCCTTTTTCTTTTATCTTAATCAAGTATGATAGGTTTGCCTTTTTAGGTGGCAAATTTCTAGCCCTTGAATCTCCATTATTTGGTTGAAATTATTTGTGTGGGATAGGAATGTTTTGTCCTAATGCCATGTATTATCATACCACTTGCTAAAATTATGAATGTAGGATATAAATGTTTTGTCCTAAAGCCTTGTATTATCATACCACTTGCTAAAATTATGAATGTAAGATATCACACCACTTGCTAAATTTGTGTCTTAATGTCATGTCACATAATCTTGATTACACCATTATTTCATCACTTTACTTTTATTTTTATTTTTATTTTTTCTCTTGGATTTGGGCTCATTCTTGCCCATTTTCTTTACTTTGGTTAAAATTCTACCTTTCATAATGGGCTTGGTCACATTTTCATGATTTTTGGGCTATCGGTCCAATTTCTATATCCTAGTCCAAGTCTATGTTTTATTTCTTCATTGGACTATCCTATTGGCTTGTTAAAAATTTATGTGAAGTAGAAAAACTCTATATGAAGTGTCCATAGGTGAAAGCCCAATTTATAGGTGGAGATACTAAACTTAGTAACTTTTGCTCTTAAATTAGGAAAAATTACCCTAATCCAATCTTCTTGAAATTTTAAGACCTTTACTTCAAAAAAAATTATCTTCCTTACCTAAGAATTTCACCTTTCTTTAGCATGTTTATTTCTAATATTTCCTCTTAAGTTTTTTTTCTTTACCTATTCCATTAATATTAGAACATTTCTATATATACACGTAAGGTAAAGAATTTCTAAGGATTATATTTCCTTAGATATCTAAAAATTGTCTAATAAATTTTATTTCTTTAACTAAATATTTGTGTACCTTTATCAATAAAAGAAATAAAATTATGGATGTTACTTTGAATAATTTTGTACTTTTACATGAAACGAAATTAGGGATGTTACACAAGAGTTCATGTTCCCCTAAAAGACCTGTGATTCTATTCAGTTTTGAAATTATTATTAAATATAATAAAAGTTCTCCAAAAATTATAAAATTTTGTATGGAAGTTCCATTACATGTCTATTTGATTTTTTGGATCTCTCAACCCTTAAATATTCCATTTACCCTAAGAAGTACCTCCTTAACCCAGAACAATTCATATTGGTTTTGGTTCCATTTCTATTATGTTTTCCATTCCTTTAGATGGGTAAAATTTTCTTAAAATTCGTGATATTTTATATATAGTATCCTAGATATGTTATATAATAATCATAAAAATTTCAAGTAAATTATAATTCATTTGACCCCTCAAATAACCTAATTTTTATAGCTGCCACCAGTTCTGGTCTGTTCTGACTCATTTCCTGTCCCACAGAACTTCTATATTTTATTATATGCCTTAAACTACCCAGAATTTCCTAAAATTTGGTGGAGACCTTATTTAGTTTTCCTTTAACATGTCATAAAATTTTCATACGAAATTACAACAACTAACCACTTCAATATTTTGTATTTTCATCAACATTCTAAGCTGTCCAGCAAATTGTTCTCAACACTATTTTATTTGCAAAAGGCATAGTTGTAGGTTCTCAAAAATCACGAAAATTTCCAAAATATATTATGAACATCATAAAACTCTTCTAACCAAAAAGTATAGAATTTAAAGGTCATTTACTAAGTTGACTAAGCCAATATGTTCAGGTGATAAAAGGTTTCTATTTTCTCAACTTAACCCTTCTATGCTCTATGATCTTTACTCACTAATCAGACCCTAACTCACTCATATGGACTCTCAATTGTGTGCTTCCAGTGGCTATGTAACCGTACAAAATATATCTATAACTTTCATGTTAACCGTGTCTTCATACTCCTTATGGATTAGTCCTAAAAATTCGAAAACAAAAGATATTCTTCACCAGCCTAAATTCCAGAACCAATTCTGACCTCTCATCACTCCCTGGAGTATAAATCTCTCCTTTTACGTCTAATTGATGTGATTCCAAATGATATGGAAAGCAAAGACATAGGGATACAACTTCTATGTTGAACATGGTTTCATATTTTAAACAAAAATTCATCCATGCAGGGCCAAAATTTAACCTAATAAACTCTAAACTAGATTTTTATAAGAAGCCAGACTTACCTTGTGTAAACCCACTCCTATGGCTCTCAATTTGCAACTTGCTATCCTTTTTTGTTTTCTTTGCAACTCAGCCACGTTTCTTGCAGTAAATATGGGGTGAGCAAGGCTTCAAACCTCAGCACTCACTCTCACTCTCACTGCCTTATGTGAAGGAAGAAGAATTCTCTCAATTTCTAGACATTTCCTCTCTCAAATTTTTGGTTATTCTCTCTCTCTCCCTCCCTCTTTCCCTCTTCCTTTTTTTCTATCTTAGACTCCCTCTTGTCAATGGTATTTATAGAGCAAAGAAACAATTAAAACAAAATTAGGAAGGTGCATGGTTTCTTCCTGTCTTGTCATGGTTTGTAGAAACAAAATAAGGAAGGTGCATGGTTTCTTTCTCTCTTGTCATGGTTTGTAGAAACAAAATGAGGAAGGTGCATGGTTTTTTCCTCTCTTGTCATGGGTTGTAGAAACAAAATAAGGAAGGTGCATGGTTTCTTCCTCTCTTGTCATTATTTGTAGAATCAAAATGAGAAAGGTGTATGGTTTCTTCCTCTCTTGTCATAGTTTATAGAAACAAAATGAGGAAGGTGCATGGTTTCTTCCTTTCTTGTCATGGTTTGTAGAAAATAAGAAAGGTGTATGGTTTCTTCCTTTTTTTTTCATAGTTTGTAGAAACAAAATCAGGAAGGTGTATGGTGGCTGCAAGGTAGCATCCTTTGATGGTGCTACTTAGCAGCTCTTTAGTTGTTTTATCTTGCCTTAATTTACTGCTAATCCTAGATTAGAGATGTCCTAAAAATGTATTTGTATCCTTCCCCCATCCATTATGATCCTAACAATTTTATTTGTATGATTCATGATGTCACCTATTATTTTAATACCTTATTGTTCCATAACTAAGTATTTTAATTTTTGGTCATATGTATCTTTTACGTTTTCTTAAATTTATCTAACATTATTAGAGACTCAGGATGTTACACAACTCAATACCGAATTCTATCCCAAAAGAATTGGGTCAGTCTTTCTAAGCAGGTCAAACTAATACTAAAACTAGATGGGTCCCCAACAAAACCCTTAAAATGAGTAATGCTGGGTTTACACCAAACAAGGGCCATGTCTCTTCCTTCATGTCTACAGCACGGAAAGACAGTGTAGAGAGGCAATGAAATGCACAAAAAATAGAGGTTTTCATCCTCTTACATACCTAGAATTAATGGAGAGAAGAACCAATGATTTATGTTTTAAATGTGGTGAAAAATTCCACCTACTTCACCAATGTGCAGAGAAGCAATTAAGGCTATTAGTGTTAGGGGAGAATGAAACATTAAATTCAAAAAGTGATATAATGAGTTTGGAGGAAAAAAAACTCTTGAGATAGATAGGAGTTGGAGTGTAAAACTATGGGGTTATTAAGAATGAATTTAGATATGGCAAATGAAAATAGAACCATGAACTCAATTTCCTAATTTTAGCCTTGAGGACAAGGCTAAAGTGCAGCAGGTGGTAATGATAGAACCCTAGATGTGGGTTATGTGATGTTGGATCATAAAGGAAACAAACCTAAAATATAGCTTGTTTGTTCTAGCAGGAACAAGAAACAGAATGGGCCTGTACAGACTTAGTATAGTGTAAGTAATTTAATAGGAAGTTATGTTAGTCAATTATTTACATGGCAATTTATGTATGGCAGTTATTTTAATAAATTTTAGAGTTAGTTACCTAGGTGTAAGTGATGGTATTTAAAGTTGTAAGTTAGTGGTTTAGTGGATGTGGTTGTATTTTCTGAATTGTGAAAGAAAGTCTTAGCTTTGGGTTGGTTGAGAAGTTTTTCCAACCAAATTTACTTATATTCTGTATTCTGTTGTATTTTGTGTGAAACTCTATATAATTCAATACTATTTTGTGTCTACTATTTTGGAACCCTATCACCCTATTTTAAAATGGTTTCTAGTATATTGATTTCTCCTTAAATCAGTTTTGATTTGGTTGATGGTTTGATTGTGAAAAATATGTGTGTGTAGTTTCTCTCGTTCCCTTATGCTATCTTTTCACTAAATCGCAAGATTCACTCATTTCCTTTCTGTTTTTCAAATTGAATCTAATGGACGATTTTGTAATAAAATAATAATAATGTTCGAAAGTGAGTTTTGATGACATAATGTTTCAAATATTTGAATTTCTTATATTTGATTCTGTTTGAATGAAAAAAAGCCAAGTTTTCATATTATATTGTTTTATGTTTGAAGTTTTCAAGGAAAGGTTTCGTGGAAAGATTGTTTATTTTAATGTTTTAAATCAAGCTGCCTTGGTTAACTAAGAACTGCATTGCAATTGATTCAAGAATTACGAAGATAATCTGTCAGTATTAATACCTATTTATAAAACTTAATTACCACAAAATGTACTTAAATTTTGAATAGAATATGTAATTATTTGGTTCGATTGGTTCTCATAAATAAATTTTGTTAGAGTTGGGTCATTTCCTGCAGTTCTCGATATTAAGTGGCAAATTAAGGGAGATAGAGATATTTATGGCTGTACCTGCAAGGGTAGAATTTGTTCAGTTCTTCATGAGTGTGGCAGAAGAACTTCCATAGGCAAACTCTTAGCATATGCTACTTGCTTTGAATATAAAATATTGATTATTTCATTTTGACGCGCAGAAAAGAAAATTGTCTACTTCCCATGGTTCTATAAATGACATGGCGCATGTCTCCCATATGTCTTCGACAAGAATATGCAAGTTTTGACTCTATCTGAGAAAAAATTGAAAAAAGAGATGCAATTCGAAACTTCTTTCACCCTGTCAGCATATAGTCAAAACAGAAAAACTCCTTCACTACACTATCTCACACAATACAGCTCTTTCAGAAGCTAAAACAGACCATGATCTTAATGGAGAAGTTTACTATGAGCAGATCCAGCCTAATCTCTTATGGTTTATGATAAAGCTTGATTTCACTGGCTAAATTAATAATTAATATGCTAGTTTTAATATTAGAAACATCCCAAACGAAGAAATTAATTACAACAATCTGCCTCTAGATTTTCTACCTTAATCATCATTAGTTGAAGGCCTTGAACATCCACATAAGCACACTTTACTGTACCTTTTGCTACTTTTCTTGCCATTATGAATAAAGTCCCTCAGCAAGACACCTGTTCGTCCTGAGAACCTGTGTTTCCCTTTCTTAGTCTTTTCATCAGCCAATTTCAGCAAAACATATTGAATATTCTGCACCTCAAACTGCAATCGTCCTATCTGTTCAGAACCTCTTCGTGCCTGCTCTATTACTCTCTTTCTGTGGATGTGTCCAACATTTCCCAACCCCACTGAAGTCTCCTGGTCCAAAGATGACGGGCTCTCTTCTATATCTTTTGTCAATTGATCATTAATGTCCACTAATTGTGCCACAGCTTCGTCAACTTCTTCTATTTGTCTTTTGACCATCTCAGACTCAATGTGGTTGCACTTCTTGCTTCTCTTGGTTGTTTCGATCTTCTTTTTCAAGTCTTGCACAGTTAATTTTAGAATGGTCAGTTTCTGAGCATCAGAGGCAAGTCTCTCCGATATCTTTCTCCTCTTGCCATCTTGATTTTTCTCTATTGTAGTTTTTGACAACTCAAGTTTATCAACACCCAATTCCTTCTCAACCTCCAATTCTGAAGAAGAATTTTGACAGTTTCCTGAATGATTTGACTGATGGTATGTGATAACATCTTCCAATGGAGCAGCATGCTGTCTCTTTGCCTCACTAACCATCAAATTATTGCAGGAACCCTGCTCAGCAGTTTCCCATAACTCAAGCATCTGGTCATCAGTCCCATGACTCCTACAATTGTCTCTCTTGCAATTCTTAGTGGCTGGACTATCAGAAACTTGATCAAGTGGAATGTCTTTCATCAACAATGCATTTTCAAATTTTAGTTTCCACGACTTGAGATCATCTGTAGTTCTATCCTCAAGTTCCATCTCTGCTTTTCCAATCTCATTTTCTGGATATGGCGCAGCTTTTGAGTTTGAATCTTCAGTCACTTGGGATAGAGCTTCTGCTTCAATGTCAGACATGGCAGTCATACTTTTCTCCTTAACATGTTCAATTTCTTCCTCCATTACCTTTTCAAGTGCTCTTATTCTTGTCTGGATGTTCAACAAATCTGAAACCCCATCTGGTACTGGTATCAACATGTTTTCATTTTCTCTTGATCCTTGACAGCTGCGATCTTGAAGTCCATTGTAAATTACTACACCCTGGACAAACATCCATGATAAACAAGGATAAGTAGAATATATCTGTGATGGAACCACAGTTATTAGGGAGAATAAATGGTAGTTTTGAGTTGTTATTAAATCAGGACACATGGCATAATATAATAGGAGTAGTTAGTTAGGATTTTAGTTATAAATAGAGGGAGAGGAGAATGGGGAAAGGCATGGAAAATTATGGGAATTGGGTAGTGGGAGGATTCTAGCCCCTTCAAGTGCTAGATATCACTTTTATTATATTTTCTCTGCATTTCTTCTATGTTTTTCAATATAATTTCAGCATTTTATTTCTATTTTCTTAGTAAAATCCTGATGGAGATCTAGGTCTCCATCAAATGGTATCAAAGCAAGTTTCCTTCCTGGGAATGGTCAATTCTGATATGGAGGAAAGAGTAGAGAAATTGGAGAAGGTGGTGAAGGAAGTAAAAGGAGAAATGGAGCTAGTAAGGGAGCAAATACTCAAACTAAGAGAAAGGGTGATGAGATTGAAAAATCCAGTTGGGTAGAAGTTGGGCTGTGGGCATTGAAGCAAGAAGGATCTGTGATGGAGTATTGTGAACAGTTCAAGCTACTTTCTACTTCACGGAAGAATGCCAGCGAGGAAGAATTAATGGAGGCATTTAGGCATGGCTTGAAAGAGGAAATCAGAGATGACGTCCTTATGAACAGAGTTGCTAATCTTAAGCAACTAGTTGAACGTGCCCACAAGATTGAGGAGTGGAATAAGGTTCTGGAAAAGGCTCGAGAAGCAAGGATGAACAAAGAAACAAAGGCGGTTGGAGATCCATGGCAAAAGAGGTTCACCTATTCACCAGTTTTTGGACAAGAGGACTCTGGTCAGAGAACTAAAAATACCAACCCGAGCAAAACTTCATATGTGCAAATCGTTGGAGGACTTAAAAATGCAACAGATTGTGCGTCGTCCGTAGCCCAAACAGAAGGACCACTCCAGGGCTCTCCGAAGGTGGAGGATGCGCTGAAATTTGAAGAAGGGGAGCAGAATTATTCCATCCATTGTTGCCATAACCAGTTGTTGAGAGAAATGATTGAAGAAACAGAGGAACAAGACGCAAACACTGTGAAGGAGTTGTCAGGTGCTGAGAAACTTGACTGTTCAGACAAAGGCTCGCAGAAAATAGAGATAAGGGAAGGAGACGATAGAGAAAATGCAAAATTAACTAGAAACGATTGGGCAAAATGTGCAGCACCGATGAAGCTCTGGAAGAGGCTGTTCAACGAAGGAGAAAGTGGGTTGGGAAGGAATGCAGAAGCATTGCGGCTCTTTCTGCTCTTTTTGCTTCAAACGATAGCGCTCACCAGGTGACAAAAGCAGGTGGGTTATGGTGGGAATAACTGGGCTGGTAAGGCTGGGCTTCATTTTCTGACTTGGAATTATAAGGAATGAAGCTCCGGGGAGACCGAAACCACCATGAAGCAAAGCTTACTAGATGTACTTAAACAGAGACCTAAGTGGCGCTATGGAAGTAAAAAGAAGCTTAGCCCAATCCATAGCTACAAAAATAAACAGTCTCATGAACTACTAATGGTGGCAGAAACAGAGACTAAGGGAGGATATGGAGCGAACAACATAGGAGATGAAGATGGCGAGCTCCAGTCCAGAAGAGAGAGGCATGCGAAACCAGAAACAGAGGCCGAGAAGAAGACGAAATCCGAAGGAGAGGGAAGTGAAGAAAGTGCAAAGGCTAAAACCGGGAAGGAGGAAGGCAAGGGAGGTGAGGAATGGGAAGAAGATGCAGGGAAAGTGGCGTATCTTGCTGCTGGAACCAATTTGGGGAAGAGTTCAACAACGTGGGAGCAGTGGGAGCTTTTCTCGGGGCCGTTCAACGACGGAGAAGAGGTGTTGTCAATGGGTCTTAACTAGGGAGGTAATTTTGAGGAGAGGCTGAAATTTTCTGGGACAGGGACGGAGACAAATATAGAACCGTCACGGGAAAAGGAACGAGACGATAAGGTAGGGAAGGAGAAGTATATGTATCAAACAGAAGGTAGGGGAGATGGTGATTTGGAAGGAGGCACAAAGAAGAAGGTGAAGATGTCGGCTAAATTAGGTCCAAAAGAGAGCTCAGGTGCGTTGCAACACTCTGACGTTTTAGCGCCGTTCAACAGAGGGGGAGAAGTGCTGACAGAAGGGTTAGGAGGGCTAGATTGTTGGGGATACTTTTAGGCTGAATTTAGTGTGATCAGGCCCCCAAAAGTAGTCAATTTTCTAACTGGGGCCTATAAAGAAGAGGAAAGGAATTGGGCTGATGTAAAAGTAGTAAAGGAAAGCCTTGAATATTGTTTTAGTTCTATTGGGCCTTATGTTGATCGTGGGCTTATTGGAAAATTCATTGAGACCTTATGGAGTTAGAGGTTGGGCCACATAAGTGAAGTCCAGATGAATATGGACCTGGTGCACAGAAGATATTTGGAAGAAGTTGCAGCTAGGCCTAAAGTGTTTAAACCTCAAATAGTTATCCCTAATTGGATCCAAACCATTAAAAAAGAAGAGACAAATTTGTATCAAGCAAAAGCAAGCCTTGGATATTTTATTAATTCATTTGGGCCCAATTGGGGTTATGGACTAATGAGAAATGGTGGGCTAGACCAAAACTTTGCAAGCAGCAATAGAATTGAAGCTTCATTGGCTGAAAAAAAAAAAGAGGATGAAAATCAAGTGAAAAGGAAGAGAAAACAACTTCAACTTAATGGGAAGATGCCACCTATTCTTACCTCCACCACTCACCTTGAGGGCAAGGTGAAACTTCGAGAACGGAGTAATGTTGGAACCCACAGTTATTAGGGAGAATAAATGGTAGTTTTGAGTTGTTATTAAATAAGGACACATGGCATAATATAATAGGAGTAGTTAGTTAGGATTTTAGTTATAAATAGAGGGAGAGGAGAATGGGGAAAGGCATGGAAAATTATGGGAATTGGGTAGTGGGAGGATTCTAGCCCCGCTAGATGTCACTTTTATTATATTTTCTCTGCATTTCTTCTATGTTTTTCAATATAATTTCAGCATTTTATTTCTATTTTCTTAGTAAAATCCTGATGGAGATCTAGGTCTCCATCAATCTGTCAACTGCATAAGTTTTTTCTTTTGACAAGAAAAAAGAAGGAAAAACACAATGAGGATACTACCTTTTGTTTTCCATTGCCTTCAATAGGAGCTTTCTTGGTACAATGAAGGGCAGTGTATTCTAAAGATGCAAAATCCTCTTTCAAAGAAGTAATGACTGGAATATATGCAGATAACTGGCCCTTCAGTCCTGTAATTTCACTTTCAAGTAGACAGACTCTTTCTCTCATCTGTTCAATCTCCAAGCTTTTTGCAGTACTTTCATCTTCAAGTCTCACACAAACACCAATAAGCTCACTGACCTTGTTTTCAAATAATGTTTCACTGATGGATGAAATCTGAAGATCAAAATAAAATGTTACAGCCTCAGCCTCCCAAAGTTCAGATTCATTTGTTTTCTCTAGCAGCTCTGAATTCAAAGAATCCTCCATCACCCTCTGTTGTTCAATTTCATTACGTAATAATCCAATCTCAGTGAGAAAACTTTTATTTGCTTCATTAAGGTGTTCAATTTCCTTTTTCTGATTCAAGCAATCTTCTGAAATTTGAAGAACCTGCCTCTCTAGAATTTCTTTCATCAGTCTTGATTCGTGGCATTCCATCTTCTGTCCTTCAAGATTTCTGCAAAACACAGCATTCAGAGTCACTGTAGCATTTAGCCTCTGTTTCATTTCTAACATCTCTGCTTCTTTCTTCTTAAGGAGATCCTCTGCTTTTCCAATTTGATGACATAAATGACCATTTACGTGTTTGGCTTCCTGCAGTTCCTTGTCCATCCTCTCAGTTGACTCATTCAGATACTTGTTCTCTGCTTCTTTCACCATAATTTTTTCCTCTAACACTCCAACCTCCTGCTTGAGGTCACTGTTTATATGGTGAAGAATGCTGAGATGTTCGCTAAGTGCTTCTTTTTCGAAGAGCTTTTCAGTGGAAAAGCTCTCATAAATCAAACTAAGGTTTCTTAGAGCCAGTGCCTCATGAAGGATTACACTCTGCTCATTTTCAGCAATGGAAATTGCATCTTTGAGGCTCAAAACACTCCTAACCAATGAACTTTTCTCCTCAAGCACCTTGCTATTTTCCTCCTGCAGAACCAGATTTGTTCCTTGCAAATCTATTATCTCCACATTCAGAGTCTCCAAATTGGACTTCAACATGTTCTCCTTTTCCTCTCCCTTGGTCACTTCAAATCTCAGTTGCCTGTTCATTTCCAGAAGTTCAAACTTATCCTTCTGCAACATTTCATGCCGCTCTTTCATGATCTTGAACTCCTGCTCCAGGATCTTCTTCTTTGACTCCAGTTCTGCTCCCTCAGTTCGTAGTTGCCAAAGTAAAGTTAAGAGGATGGAATTCTCTACAAGTAGCTGCTGCTTCTCATCTTTTATTTTCACAAGAGAACCTTTCAATACCTCAATAATATCCAAAATGTATGGTATATGCATTTCCTCTAGCTTCATCCCTTTGTCATTGCCACCATCTGGATCAATTTGAAGAGCCCCATACACTCGATGAATCCCCATTCTCAACTTTTTAATCTCATCTAACAAGAACTCTACTTCCATCTGTTGCTCAAGATTTTCACTTTCCAACTCAGAGACAACTTTATCATAAAGCTTTGATTCCTCAACCTGTTTTTGACATTCAATTAATAAGGCCAAGTTCTTCTGCTCCAAATCTTCCATAAACTTCTGCAAAATGAATATCTCAACCTGAGCTTTTACAGCCCTATCAACTTCTTCAAATTCTATCTTTCCCAGCCGGCGTTCTTCCTGTAGTAGATGAATTAGATTCTCCAAATTTGCCAATCGGGCATCACTTGAATGTTTATGACTAGCATGCTCATCTTTTTGCACCAAAAGGGAAGCACGAAGTTCTTCTACCTGAATGACTCTGCTTTCTTTGTCCTTCTCCATATCAGAATATTTGTCTTCTAATTTTCCAAACCTCCTTTCCAGGTTACTTAATCTTTCTTCTACACTTTCCAATTGAGATACCAGAATGCTTCTTTCATTTAGAAGATTGGACTTGTCATTATTCAGCGACTTGCAGAATTCTTCCAAGCTACTTGATTTAGCCCTTAAACATTCAAGCTCAATGTTGGCATCAGAGAGGGCCTTCTCCAGCAAGGTATTCTTTTCCAACAACTTCTGCATACTTTCAGTGATAATCTGTAACTGTGAAAGTAGAGTTGTTTTTTCAGTAAAAATAATTGATTTTTCTTCCTGGAGAACTTGACAGGACTGCTGAAATTTCTTCACTGCACCTCTTAAGCTATCTAACTCATCATTTAATTTTGACAGGGAACTTTCCATATAGGCATTTTCTCTTGAAAATTTATCCATGTCCTTTGACTTTTCATAAAGAGCTTCTTTCTCATCTCGTTCCATTTTGCAGACCTCCTTTAGCGTTGAGTTTTCATTTTGTAAATCCTTCACAGACGCTGCAAAATATTCAGGATCCAAACCAACAGCTTCCAGTTGTGCCAGAACAGCATGATATCTCTTATTCAAGCCCTGAATTTTGTCCTTTATTTCATGAATTTCCTGCTGGAGGGAATTGCTTTCTTCAGATTTTACAGCAAATTCACGTTCAAGTTTCTCTTTAATTTTCTTCAATTTAGAGATTTCCATTTGCTGATTTTTTAATGACCTAGTGTTAGAGAAGTTAAGTTCATGCAGTGTCCTGTTTTCTGCCACTATCTGTTGCATTTCCTCCTTGAAACCTTGTTTAGAAAGCTCCAAGTCCTTCAGTAGCTGAAGACCATAATCAAGTTCCAAAGCAAGAGATATTTGCTCCTCTTGTGATTGGAAGTACAACTTCTGTAGGGTCTGCAAAGTGGCTTCAATTTGAAGAAAGTGTGAATGCTCTTCCTGAACCTGATTCTGAAGCCCCTCTAACTCAGTATGCTTCTCTAAAAGCTCTTGATCTTTTATAGCAATCTTCCGAACTAGATCATCCGCCTCTAGCTGAAGAGATCGATTTGTTCTCTCCAACATATCACAATGTTTTTCAGCACTCTTGAGTTTTTCAGCCCCCATCTCGATTTCTCTACTCAATTGTTCAGAATTTTCTTGGGCATGCAAAATTTCACTCTCCATTTTAGCTATTGTCTCCAGGCACTGCTTGTACCGGACAGCTACAGCTTCTTTCTCTTGACTCATTTCAGTAAGCTGTTCCCTGAGTTCTTTACCTTCCATTTCTGCTTTTTCAATTTGCACATTTAGCTTCTTGATAGTCTCCTCAGCGTGAAATATAATAGTTTCCAAAACAGATATTTTTTCAAGACATTGTTTACATTGAAGAAGACCAGCATCCTTCTCAGATTCCAATCTAGCAAGTTCTTGCTTGAGAATTTCAGCTTCAGTTTCTGCTTTAGCAACTCTCTCATCAAGTCCTTTTGTATCCTGCTGGGCCAGAGATAACATAGTCTCCAGGTTAGCTATCCTCTCCAAACACTGATTGTACTGAACTAGACCAGCATCCCTCTCAGCTTTAAGCTCTGCAAGGGCTTCCGTCAATATTTTGATTTCAATGTCAGCTTTGCTAGCTCGTTCAGTGAGTCCTCCAGCACCCTTTTGAGCATTATCAAGTTCTCTTTCCATTTTAGATAACTTCTCCAAACTCCTCTGATACTGAAGAAGGATAGTATCCTTGTCAGATTGTATTCTGGCGAGGACTTTCTTTAAGGTTTGAACTTCACTTTCTGCTTTCCCTGATTGCTCAGAATCAGAATGGGTTGGGGTCTTGAAATTCTGTTTTTCAGCTGATAACTGAGAGAACCCAAAAAATTCATTCAGCTGCTTCAGACCTTTTTTGCTTATACCATAGTCAGATTCTTCTGAATTCCCTCCATTCTTTTTCAAAGTATTGTAAATGGAAGAAACTCCAAGTGCATCCTTCTGTAGGTCATCTGGCTCCAAGAATGCACGAATTGGATGCAGCACTTCTGGTGTGTGTGGTTCCGCCTCAGGGCCTGAATAACCAGATGGTGAGTCATCAGCCAGCATGTAATGTGCTTGGTTGGGAAATGCCTCTGCCATGGTTCTATGGGCCTGGCGTAACTCTACGGTTGCATGATCATACCTCTCTGCTAATGCTCGGTATGCTCGGTAGAACTCCTCAACCAATTTCACAAGTTCTGGGCGCTTCTTATAGTACATTTCTGCCCTCCTTGCAAATGAATCTGCATCCTCTTCAATCAGCTTGATCATGGCTTTTACTTTGGCATCCATGTCTGCATAAATACCTAATAAAGTCAATTAAAAGTTTCTGGACTAGACAACTGAAGCACGGACCAAAATTGACCATTATAACCTTATTTAGTCATATAAAAATGGCTACGTCTTTCACAAACTATAATAACTGGATTTATCCTTATCGTTGGCAACCCTTTTTTTCTTAAACATATGTAGTGAATCATTTTCAAATTTCAATTCTGACAAACATTTGAGTCTATTTCAAAATAAATTTGATGGACCCTCCAGTTAGTTAAAAGGCAGCAAGTGCCAGGCTGGAATATGTGAGAAGATATCCACGATGCAGGGGGCATGTGTACTGTAAGGGGGAGTCCCTAGAAGTTAGTCAGGGAAAATGTGATTAAAAGAAGCTGAGGGACAGGGAGAGGCAGGCAGGATTTGGGATGATTATTTAGGGAGACATCTAGCAGTCTTGAAGTGCTAGAAATCTTATCTACTTGTATCTTCCTGCTATAGGCAATTCTGGTATCAGAATTTTCCTCTGTTTCCTGTTTCTAATTTTCTGTATAAGCTAAGTTCATCCTATAAGGGTGGATTTGGTGTTCAGTAGGAGTTTCCTTAGTGAATTTCTATTTGGGTTCTGATCAAAATTCTAGATTTCAGTTGAAGAAAACTGATTTATTCACCATCTAATATTAATTGAATACTGCACATAAAAGGTGAGCTTAAAAAAATAAAAAGCAAACAGAAGTGACCTCAGCTTTAAGAGGTGTTGTGAGTATTGTTTTCAGAATTGGCACCATAAGCGCCTAGCCTCCCCTTCAAAAGGAATTATTCAATGCAATATTCGGATGCCATTTCCTTACTAGTTCATTTTTATGTGGTGATTCTATGCACTCACATGCAGCATAAGCAGACAATAAACATGTTCAACAGTATACATGTTTATGAGTCTTCCATGACAAGTGTTTCTTCATATTCACTTACTTCAATTCATGATGTATTCTTATTTTATTTTTGCATTAGGAGTTTCAGAGTCACATTAAATCTTGTATTTCTGGTCTGGATTTCCACTTTCAATACTTTAAATATTTATTTAAGAAAATAAAAAAGGTAAAATAAACTTTATACTCATAAATAATGCATCAACTAATATCAAATCTAATTTGATCCTCAATCTCCATTATTACAAATAACATTCAACACGAGTATATATGTATTCCAACTTCATGATTTTCTCTTGGCATCTAATAACCAAATGTAAAGTACATATTTTCATTTTTCCAGCTAAGTAGCTGATGGCCTACCCCCACTTATTCTGAAACGACTGATAATATTGTCAAGTAGGCACTATGAAAAATTTAAAAGAAAATATAATTTCAGCACCAAACAAAATATGTTAGGAATCAAGGATAGATAGGAAAGGATGGGCCAAATGATGCTGTAATGAAATTTGGCAGGTTAAGCTTGTACAACCGAAAGAAAGTTGTATGAAGAAACATTTACAAACTATTGCAATAGATAATATCTCAAAACCATAATAAACAGATCGCAGTACTCATTTGTTAGTCGGACTATGTGGTTACATTCTTTCAGTCATATTAAATCAAATAAGTTACAGCTAGACAGCAGTCACCACCAATAATCCAGTTTTGTAGCCAACACTGTAACTGTAGGGAAAACTAAAACTAGTTAAAACGATTTTCCTTCATCACAATTGAGCAATTTTAAGCTTCTAAATCATTTCCATAAGTGACAGCTAACCAACAAAGCATTGATATGACCTTGTCATATAGAAAATGCTGCAGATTACTTATATAACATTCCAATATAATTCATTTAATAAATTTTATTTTTACAAACAATTATAATCTGATCAAATTTAGCTTAAGAGAGCCATAAATTAGTGTGCAAAGAGAGTATTTGATTTCTGGACCACCATAGTGGTCTTAAATTTTCCATTCAAGATTAAGCTACAAAATGAAGATTTAGAGGGATTTCTATCTGTTAACTGCTAATGTGGCAAATAATTCTCCACCAAATTGCAGCATTGATTCTGTTTATCTAGCATCACCTTTATGACAGGAAAATTACTGGAAACCAGATTTTGCAACTTCAGGCTATAGATTTAGATTCCCCTAACAATGGTAGACAACCAAGATATAGAGGAAAATGTCAAACCTGTAAGGTTCTCCTGAAGCCATTTCGAATTCTTTGGGCTAATGTGGCTATCCCACCACCATGAATACAAGTGCCTGGACTCAGAATGTAACAAGGTTGCCATGACTCCAGCAAAGAACAACAGCACTGCTGGTTTTGATATGGAAAAAGCCTGGGAATGGATTCAGGCCAGACTATTAGTTTATGTATTTCTACCACCACTGTTGTTCTAATTTGAGACTTTTCAGGTCCCTTTCTCTTCTTTTTGAACCTAACATCAATGAATGTATAGTTAGTATAACTAATAAGATAGCATTAGATATATGAGAACTCCAAGTCCACTGCCTATGGTATAGCTTGTAAGAACGTTAGAGACTACTTTGACATTATGGTTGTGTTACCTGCCCAACTGAACACAGCTCTAGAATCTGAGTGTATAGAACTCGTTGTTTCAGCAGCTTCTAAAATTCCAAGTCAGGAGCAAATGTCAAGAAAAAAGGATCTAGAAAAAGTGAAAAAATTCATTTTTAAACTACTAGGCAATTCCCAAAATCCAGCGAGAACTAAAAGATACATTTATCACAATCAAAAATTACCCTCTATCATGCACAATATCTACATCTAAACAATAGATCCTGAAGGTGAAAAATAAAAATCACAAACACCTAATGGTCAACTCAGTAAATCAAACAGTAACATCGAACATTGGTACAAACGGAAGCAAAATAAATGTTGATCAAACTGAATTCTAGTAAACCATAACATCCTGAGCTTAAAGGGGTCAGGAAGATGAGAAAAGTATGAGGAAATAGGGATGGGTTCAGAAATGCAAGGGACAACAACATCACAAGGAACAAAAGGCATTGTACATGACAAAGGGATTGAAGAATTCAGTAAAAATTTATCTATTGGAAGTTAGGAGATCAAAAGCTTACCCAGTTGGCTAGATGGTAGATACTGATCATCAACCCCAACTACTAGTCAGAGGAACATCATTCCCTCAAACGCAGCAAATGGGTATCAAGAAAACCGCAAGATGAATCGTGTCTTAGTCCAAAATTTATCAAATGCACACCAAAAGTATGAAACCTGGTAATGAGATTCTCATTAGCAGCTACCTATCTTTCATTTTCCCCTATTTTCTCTCTATCTCTCAGATGCAAACTCGCCTCTTCTCTCTCCTTGTGATGCGTTCTTCACGTTATAATCGGAGATGCAGGCTCTGACACTCTAGTAAACCATGGCATATAGAGTTTGAAGGGGTAAAGAAATAGAGATAAGTATAAGGAAACAGCGATGGTCTCTGAAATGCAAGGGACGGCGACATCAAAAGAAACCCTGTTATGAACAGAGGGATTGAAGAATTCTGCAAAAACTGATCTGTTGAATGTTAAGAGATCAAAAGCTTACCAAGTGGCTATATGTTACATACAGATCAGCAAACCCAGCTACCATTCAAATGAACATCATTCCATCAAACACAGCAAATGGATATCAAGAAAATCACAAAACAAATCGTGCTGGATGCCCTAAAACGTCAATGGCTAAAGTATGAAACCTGGCAATGCGATTCTCATAAGCGGCTGCCTATAATCCATTTTACCCCCATTTTCTCTCTCTCTTAGACACAAATTCGCCCTCCTCTTTCTCCTTGTGATCCGTTCTCCAAGTTATATTTTGAGATGATGGTTCTGACAGTATGACTTATCAACTGTGAAAAGGACGACGGAGAGTGAGCAGAAAAGTACGGGCTTTTTCTGCTTTTGATAATTCTGTTATTTTGGCGACTTGGAAGGAGGAAAATTATTACATTACAGTATTCTTAAGTAAGGTGAATGCGTGTGAGCGCATCTACCGAATCCATAAAAATTATGATTATGTTTTAATTACATTTATTAATTAATTATGATATGCGGGAAACGGTCATATTCAGGTTTGTGCTGTCTTTTATCGTTAGTTTTAAATTGGAGGGATGAAATTGTGAAAGTTTATCAGGAAAGTACAATGACTAACGAGCCTTTGCTTGGCGCACCCTTATTTTTTTCTTGCGTTTCTCCCTCCGTCGATATTATTTTTAAAGAGTAACTCCTTTTAATTTTTTCTCTTCTTACACATACTTCTCTTCTATTGTTTGAATTTATATTTTTTTTATATTTCAAAAAATTAAATAAAACATTTCTACCTCTCCTTAATTTTTCTTCTCTATTTTCATAATCTACAAAAATATTCTTCATATTAAAACATATACATAACTATAACTTTTTTTATAAAAAAAATCTAACTATAGCCTGAGTTATTCAATGATTAACTTTTTTTTATACAGGTAAAAAAATAGAAAAATATTCTTAATAACATATAAGTTTCATACTTCATTTAATTGTAACATTAAGTTCACATAAAAACAGTGTTATATTCAATTGTAAATTAAATTTATATGCATGACAAAAAGTTATCCCTTCATATATTAAACAATTTGTTACCATTTTCTTAAAGAAAATTAGAATTATGTGTAAGTATTTTAATAATGTAAAGAACCTTTTTTGTTGGTTTTAAAAATTAAAGGAAAATTAAAAATAGAAAGAACGTATGTGTAGATAGAAAATATGAATCGAGATTATAGTATTTATCTTACTCTTAAATGTAATTGAGGTTTTTTCAAATTTAAAATTAGAATTGATGTATGTGTAAAATCGGTGAAAATTGTAAAAAGAAAATAACTATTTTACTCTATTTTTCCTTAAAGTACACAAAACTTCCTTTTTTCAAACTAGAGCCTTGATTAAAGTAAATCAAAGGTAGATTCGAGTCAAAAATAATTTTATATGACTTGCACATTCTTTTTTTTTAAGTGGTAGAGTTATTTCAATATTCTTTAAATATAAGACTATTTTTGTTGGAGATTGATGCATACTGTCGCAAGTACACCAAAATTGATACCTTACATCTCAACTAACTGTAGTCGCAGAGTAAGAGTTGATCCCACAGAAACTGAAATTACCTTATGTGATTGAGAAAAAGAGGCGATTGATGTTTGCAAATAAAATAAAGTAAACAAGAATGAAAACAATTAAAAAGATATTAATTAATAATAAAAATATTGGCTTTGGTTGATATCTACCATCAAGGGATTACATTGATCATTGACAACATAATCAATCTTAAATCAAATATCTACCATTGAGATTTTAACTATATTCCTCCTTAAGTCTAGTAATTGAATACAATCACCTCAATTAAACTCTAATTAATAAGCAATCCTTTAATACATCGGTGAAGTCTAGTCTATTAATCGCATGAAAAACTAGAGAAACTAATAGAGCTGAACAAATATAAACATATCGGCTATTTCTAATTCAGTCAATTATTCATTATAAGTACAATGATTTATAATCAAAAATCCTTAAATCTATTTGCCTCATGAATACAGTAATAAAAACTTCGTTCAAAATATAATTTAGTAGTAGATTAAGACAGATAATATACTAGTAGGCCTCTTAGTAATCATATGAATAATCATTGAGAAAAGAAGAGTAGATGAATAATCATTACCCGATTAAGATTGAACTAATAAAATCAATTCCAAATCTCATAATGCATAAAGATCTCTTGAGGTTTTAATCTTCCTCTACCAACTAAAAGTAAATCAGCCGTGTAGGGCCATAAGAAAATCTAGAGAAGAATTGAAGAAGGTAATTAAGAGCTTGAGTGATCTGATGCTTTCTTTCTTCTCTTTTTTATAGATGGGCCTTTTCTCGTTGAATTAGAACTATTTTTAGGTCAAATCCTAGCCCATCGGACTTCAATTGTAGTCAAAAGAACCTAAAAATCGCAACTTCAGTATTCTGGTGTGACGGCGAGCGCCACAGTGCTTTGGATATTTGGCACGAGATGCCGCGGTGCTAGGTCTATTAAGCGCTCCATGTAACAACTCCATTTTATTTTACATATATATATATATATATATATATATATATATATATATATATATGTATGTATGTATGTATGTAAAATCTTATGAAATCATTACCTCTTTATTTTTAACTATTTACCTCATAATAACATTCAATTAAATTAACCAAGCATAAATAAGATTTATGGTATACACATAACATTGATACAATTCTGGATTCACATACACATCATTAATTAAAAAATTTGTACAAAAATCAAATACGTATATGTTTACATCTTATTCATCCACATTGATCAGTTCTGGGGATGTTGGTGCAGGTGGTTGTGTAACATCCCTAATTTTGTTTTATTTATTAATAAAGGTACATAAATATTTAATGTAATATCTCTAATTTCGTTTCTTTTATTAATAAAGGTACATAAATATTTAATTAAGAAAATAAAATTTATTAAACAATTTTTAGATATCTAAAGAAATATAATCCTTAGAAATTCTTCACCTTATGTGTATGCATAGAAAATATTTCTAACATTAAGGGAATATGCAAAGAGAAAAAATCTAATGGGAAAAATTAGAAATAACATACTAAAGAGAGGTGAAATTCTTTAGTAAGGAAGATAAATTTTTGTGAAGTAAGTAAAGGTCTTAAAATTTCAAGAAGATTGGATTAGGGTAATTTTTCCTAATTCAAGAGTTAGAGTTCCTAAGTTTAACATCTCTACCCATATATTGGGCTTTCACTTATGGACACTTTATATAGAGTTTTTTCACTTCACATAAGTTTTTAGCAAGCCAATTGGATAGCCCAAGCAAGAAATAAAATATAGACTTGGACTAGGATATAGAAGTTGGACCGATAGGCCAAAAATTATGAAAATGTGACTAAACCCTCCATTAAAGGTAGAATTTTAGCCAAAGCAAAGGAAATGGGTAAGAATGAGCCTAAATCTAAGAGGAAAAAAATAAGAATCATGTGAGAAATAGTAGTGTAATAATAATCAAGATTAGGTCACATGGCATTAGGACAAAACATCTATATCCTACTTTTATAATTTCAACAAGTGGGTAATAATACATAGCATTATAACAAAATATCTTTATCCTACATAAATAATTTCAGCCAAACAAGGGAGACTCAAGAGCTAAAATTTTGCTACCTAGAAAGGAAAACTTATCATACTTGAGTGAGACAAAAGAAAAAGAAAATGAATACATAAATCAAAGGGACATTGTCCCTTGTCTTAAGAATATTTTATCTTAATTTTTAAAATACAAATCTCCTTTTGCTATGCATATCTTGACTAATGGAGAGGAAGACAAGAACATGAGTTTTCTTTCCCCAAAAAATAACTAAGTGCATCCTAATTGTGATAAAGTATACCCATAATCATGAAAGGTAAACCACTTGATAGTTTATTTAAATAAAACCTACCCTTATAACATTATAATTTCATCCAAGTAAGGGAGAGAAAAAATAGAAGCAAGGTAGAGTGAGGAAATGAGAGAGAGAGAGAAGAGAAGAAAGGAAGGAAGAAGAAGGAGAAGTCTAGAGGATTAAGTACTCAAGGTAAGTTAGCTTAATCTCCACTTGAATCCATCTTTTCTCTTCATCCTTGGGGTTCAAAACTCACTCTCCTTCTCTTATTTAAGCTGCTAGAAAAGCTAAGGAAATGAAAGAATCTTG
Source organism: Gleditsia sinensis (assembly GCA_037074535.1). NCBI lineage: Eukaryota > Viridiplantae > Streptophyta > Magnoliopsida > Fabales > Fabaceae > Gleditsia > Gleditsia sinensis. The sequence continues at coordinate 24,638,922 of CM073464.1, read as the reverse complement.
CTACTTCTTTCAAGAGGAAACAAGAAAAAGAATTCACTAAGTGAGCTAGGGAGATCTTTAGGTAGGTGTTGTGTGTGTTTTACCAAATACCGCAAGTGCACGGCGTAGCTGTAGCTAGTCCGACAAGTACGGGTCGTATCCCACAGAGAACAATGCCAATTACTAGAATTTCACAAAAGGTGCTATCTAAATCGATGCAATTCGATGAGAGAATATCACAATTAAATAAATGAAGTACATCAATTAAACAAAAGCATAGGGTTACGGTTCACCACACTTATGATACTCAACAATTAATATGTACCTCTAATTGCAATTATCAAGGTTATTGGGGATGGTTTGGCCTTAATTAACTAGCAACCTCTTTCAAGCATTACTAATCGTACCTAGGTTAATCCAATTGCCTACTTTCATGGTTCTTAGTTCAACTTAGATCCATTAAGTTCTATGCCAACCATGGAATACAATTAATCGGTTTTCTCGTGCCCATTAATTGATTCATTCCTAAAGAGCCTTAAACTACTTTCGTGATTAAGATATCCCTAATTAACTATTAGGTTCCGGTATCAATCTTCACCTTTCAGTCCATCAATTAATATCCTAAGATGTGATAAATATTGACCAAACATTCATCATTTCATATAACCAATGCTTAATAGCTAATCCTAATTAACCATGGATAACACAATTAGGGTTCTATTAATTCAATCAGCACATTGTATCATCACACCATAAGTGGGTTTACCAAAACCCTAGATCAAAACTACTCAAGCATAATAGAAACATAAACTAAAACCAAATTCATTAAACAAATCATAAGTATTCAATACAAACCAAGAGAAAGGAGTAGAAGTAAAGTTGAAAAGATAAAACCTAGATTGCTGAATATATAGATGAATTACAATGCTGAATTAATCTCCAATCTAAGTTAAGAACGTGAAAGTAAACTCTAATCCTACTCTAAACCTAATCCTAAGATGTTTCCTAAGCCTAAGACTGAGTAAAAGAAGGTCTGAATGCATCTCCCCTCTTTTGGCTGCGTATCCCCTTCAATATATCTCAATTTTGGCGGCCAAAACCTTAAAAAAGACGATGTGTACAGACCCGAATTGTAACAACCGTAAAATCGAATGAAGATTCCGATTAAAGGAAATATGAGAATTTATGATTTTGGCGCGTAATTTTTATTTTTTAAAAAAACGATGGTATTTTGCTATAAGCAAATATATTTTTATTTGTTTAACAATTATGTTGTATTAAAAGTAAGTAGACTTTTAAGTAAAATAATTATTGTGTTGCTTCGAATAATTATACTGGCCTCTAATGAATTTTTGTCATATTTTTAGAACTATTCTTTCTTTTATTATGTATAAAGATATCTATTTTGTAATTTGTTTTATTGAGATTTTTATCAAGAAAAATCATGATTTAAGAGTTTAACTAAACGTTTATGAGAATGTAAATTTTTAGAAATTTTTAGGATATTTTTGGATGAAAAACAGAATTTATATAAAAGAAATTCTATTATTTAATTAATTATTATTATTATTAAAAAAAAGATAAAAGGGAAAGAGGAAACCGGGAGGGAAGGAGGCAGACGAAAGAAAACCGAGAGAAATGCATAGTGAGTGCATAGTGAGTGAATAGTAACCTTCAACTTTTTCTCTAAATCTGGAGTGCCTATTGGCTTCCGATCTCAAAACTGAAGGTGTTATTGGATTCAAGACGGAGAATACTATAGTTTTGACCGATCAATTTTTCAAATCAACCGTTGAATCGCCGTAGATCTAAAGTAGAAAATCTCCGTAAAAGGTAATTTCTGAAACTTTTACTTAGAGACCTCCAATTAAAAATCTGACACCGTAGATGGATTCAGAAGCTAAATAAATATTAGGATATATATTTTTTCGGTCATTTGGTAACTTTTTATATGGCGGTGAATAGTGATTTCGGCATGAATAGTGTAGTGAATAGTGTTTTTCGGTGGTGAACAGTACCTAGCGTTGACCAAGCTCTCGGAGTCATTTCCTAGGTTTTTGAACCCTCTGGACACGTTTTTGAAACTTATTTGATCAAATTCAAATTGAAAAAGTACATTTTAGGGCTGTTTAACTCGGAGCCCTTACCCTGTGAGTAGATAATTCTTCCTATGGCTTGTTTTTACTTTTCTTGAACTTTACATTGATAAATGAGTATGATTAAATGTTATTTATACTTTTATATGTTTCTGAAATGGTTGAAATATGATATTTAGTTCAAGAAGAGTATGAATTTTAAAATGAATTTTGATACATATTGAACATGTGATATTTAAATGTATTTCGCATTACACGGCAAAGAAATTATGTTATGCATGTGACATTGATTTATAAAGTGATACATTTGCCTCGGATATAGGCATGATTATATGTTTCCCCTGATTGGAAAGTTTTGACAGATGAATATACTGAAACTGAAAAGTCTGTTTTATATTGAAAATTTTATGCTGGATTATATGGCATATGTGCATATGGTATTTTTCTGTGGAGGAATCTTATTGGAAACACTATCTGCTAACAGCAGGTGATGTTAGCCTTGGTGCGCACCTTGATTGCTTCATCTAGTAGGGGAGGTGGTACTAGCCTCGTGTGAGGGCTAACACACGGGAGATTATATGTGAAGGAGAGCGAAATGCCTCCTATATATGGGCGAGATGCCAGTTATATGATGGCGAGATGCCAGTTATATGAGATGTTATTTGCCTTCCCTTGCTGTGTGCTTGAGAAAGACCCATACAGAGTCCCTTTGCGTGTCCTATTGAATGGTAGTAGGGCAAACCTCAGTGGGATGCTGAGTTTAGGCAAATCCTATACCACCAAAGTACGGAAGGGGTCAAATTCTGGTATGGTGGTTCTGATATGGGATCCTCAGAATAAGTTATATGAGAAATATTTGATGCATAACATTATTTGATAAATAATTTTACAGTTTTGTATATAATTTTGAATATGAATATGAATATGAATTGTTAACAGAGATGTTTTGAAATGCAGGTCCCATATGAATGTACTTCTAAATGTAACTTTTCTTTATGAGAAACTTTGAAATGAAAAGTACATCCATATGTTGACCTTAGAGGTTATAGGATGTGTTATCTGCTCATTGAGTTGTAAAACTCACTACACGATGTGGATTTATTTTGCAGATAAAGACACAGAGTTTGGTCCAGCAGCCACGTGATCGACTAGGGGTCGTACTTCGGTGGTGAGCCTAAATTGTTTCTAGGCTCTCAGTGTTTTATATTGTAATACATTTGTACTCTAGAGTTGCTCTGAACATCACAGGCAGGATACTTGTTTCCGCTATAAACCTGATATCTATAGACTTGGCATGTATAACTATTAGTATTGTTAACTTAAAAATGTGTGATATTATTCATATATGTGGTATTATGAAACGATTTACAATTGCATGATAATAAAGTTTAACAGATAATAGAGGTATTCGCATTCCTAAAGTAAGGGCGTGACACGAAGCACGGCCGTGTTCCAAGACACGGCCTGGCCGTGCTTCGGGCTGGATTCTGGGAAGTTTCTACAGCTTTTGCCCAAAACACGGCCTGGCCGTGTTGCATGCCACCAAGCACGACCTGGCCGTGTTGGGGGCTGCCATGCTCCTTTCTTGCTGATTTTTGGTGGGCTTCCTCCTTGCTTCCTTCTCATCTTGTTCCAAGTCCATATGGCACTTTTCATGACTATTTTTCCTTACTTCTTGGCCTCTTTTACTCACCTACAAGCATAAAAACAACCAAAGTAGTATCCAAAGCAAAGCATAACCAAAAGCAAAGAAATAACCACAAGTTTACTATAAATTAGGGGATAAAATATAGCCATTACGTACTCAAAATTCTCCTTTATCGATCTCCCCCATGCTTAAACCTTTGCTTGTCCTCAAGAAAATAACATATCATATCAGGAAGGGGGAAAGATGCAATCAGGTTCCAAAAGATAGAAAAAAGCAATATAGATAATTTGTCACTCAATCTGTGTGCACACAATAGATATATGAATAGACATTTATCAGATAGTCTCTATTCTTCTAAAACTAAACCAATAATTTTTCTATTATATATCTACTTCTATTGTTACCATTGGTTGTATGCATAAAATTGATTTTTGTACACTCAAGTAGGCCACCTCATCTTTTAGATCTCCCTATGTTGCCTTACCCTTATTTCTATTTTATCACTCTTTTTCTCACTTAAACTCTTTTACTTTCCATCATCAATTTTTTTTTCATTCATTTATTTTATTTTATTTTATTAGAAATATGCAGTGAATGCATTTTATGCTCTATCTCACTAGGGTAAAGGCATCTAGGTACTCATACTAAGATCTTTTTGGTGCCTTGAAGGGGTACTCAGAGTGAAAACTTTTTGGGATGCACATTCCCTCATTTTTCACCTCTCCCTACCTTCACACTCTCATAGTGTTAAAAATAAAAAATAGCATACAATTCACAGCACAAAAGAGAGATATTTTTCAAAAAATTAGAGGTTTAATCCTAGAAGAGAGAGACTAAAATAATAACTACCTATTTCATATCCTATTGTGCATCACATGTTTATGAGCTAAAAATTAACCTATATTATGCCAATCTATCTTTGAAATAGCAAACTTTATGATTATACAATGAAACAGGAGATACAAAGTTCAATCAGTGAAAACTACAAGCCTAAAGTCTACTCCCCCATGCTTAAACTTGACATTGTCCTCAATGTCAGTATAAATGAAAGTACAGGTAATGGAAGAAGTAACTTACTTGCTTATTGATCTTCTAAAGGAGGAGGTTGAGGGTTCTGACTCAGGTGCCAAATGTATAGCATCAGCAATAGGTAAGCCAGATATAAGCAATTCATGTGATCTTAATTAAGCATGATTTTAATACCTTTATGCTTACCTTTTGTTTGATTTAAGTAAAATATAATTAAGAATTATCTTAGTTTTGTGTTTTGTGTTGTAGGAACAAAGGAAGAAGAAAATGGAAGAAAAAGATAAGAAATTCATGGAAAAATGCTACATTGCAGCGATTCCAGACCTTTCAGCACTATTTTGAGCATATCTCCCTCTTATGTACTCCAATCAAAGTGATTCAAGTGGCTGTGAAACGATAACACAATCCTCTACAACTTTTATGTTGAACACTTGGTCCAATTCGGGTGATTTCATAGCGTTACAGAGCTTGCAAATCAGAATCATAGTGCAGTAGGGTGAATTCTGACCTTTGTTCACTAATTTTATCATATCTCCTTCAATTTAGATCCGATTGAGGTGATTCCAGTGGTTATGGAAAGAAGAGACATAGAGCTACAACTTTCGTGTTCGACACTTTGGCAAATTCTGGAAATTTCTGGGCGCCGCGGCGCTTGCAAGTGAGCGCCGCGGCGCTGAACAACCCAGCCAAGTTTCGCAGCATGTGAGCGCCGCGGCGCCCTGTCCCTCATTCGCCGTAGCGCCGCGGCGCCCATCGCCGCACCAGGTCGCTGAAGTCGCGATGTTAAGGGTTTTTTGACTCCAATTGAAGCCCGATAGGTCGAAATTTGACCTAGAAACACTCCTACACCAATTAGGAAAAGTTAATCTATAAAGAGGGAGCAAAACAAGCAGAGAGGGGAGCCAATTTCTGGATCGAATTCATCATCGAATCTTTCACCGAATTCTTCAATTCTTCTTTTGTTTATCTTATGGCCCTGCGTGGCTAATTCTCTTTAGTTGGTTGAGGTGAGTTGAAACCTCAAGGGATTTTTATACATTGTGAGATGTGGATCTGATGTTATTATTTCAATTTGTTTTGAATATTGATTGTTCATCTGTTCTTGTTCTTAATGATTATGCATATGTTTGCTAGGAGGCCTACTAGTATTTCGTCTGTTTTAATCTACCGCTGAATTGTGTTTTGAACAAAGTCTTTAATTCTGTGATTTGTGAGGCAAATAGGTTTGAGGGTTTTGGATTATAAATCATTGAACCTATGATGAATGATTGACTAAATTAGATATAGCCGATGTGTTTATATTTGTTTAGCTCTGTCAGTTTCTCCAGTTCTTCATGCGGTTAACAAGTTATATTTTACCGATATGCTAAAAGATGGCTTGTTGATTAGGGTTTAATTAGTGCGATTGTCATTAATTTGCTAGGCTTAAGGAGAAACAGGGTTAAAACCCCAATGATAGATATTCTTTTACAGATTGAGTATGTTTTCGATGATCAATGTAATCCTTTGACGGTGGATACCAACCGAAACCAACGTCTTTATCATTAATCATTTTCGCTTATTTATTTTCATTATTGTTTACTTAACTTAATTTGCGATCATCAATTCCCCCCTTTTTTATCACATAAGGTAATTCCAGTCTCTGTGGGATCAACCCTTACTCCCACTACTACAGGTTAGTTTTGAGGTACGGTATTAATTTGGGTGCACCTGCGACAGTGCGCACCAAATTTTGGCGCCGTTGTCGGGGACTGTGTTAATTTACCTTTTGTGATTTTTTTTTCTTTTCTTTTTGTTCATAACTTTGAATATGGCAGCCAATTTTCAACAATTTGGCACTAGGCTGGGCTCTCCATTAAGATATGCTGGTGAGGTATGTAGTTCTTCCCTTGAAGAGCAACTTGCAAATTTAACTTCTCTTGTTCATCAACGTGTAGAAAATTTGCAAAGAGAGAAGTGCTATGGAAATTATTTAGCCATAGGGCATCCTCCTTTTGGGTACCCAACTTTCTATGATGAGTCATTTGAGCAGGTAAATATGGTTAATAGTTTCCATGAACCACAACAAGTGAGGTATGATTCCTATTCAAACATGTACAATCCTGGATGGAAGGATCATCTTAACTTCAGGTATGGGAATGCACAAAATAGTCCTGTAGAACAAAATTTTGCAAATTTTCAGCATACCCAACAGGCCTATTATTCTAGACAGTCTGCATATCAGGATTTTCAGGTAAGTAGTTCTTTAGAAGATATTGTTGAATCTCTTACACAAAATACTCATCAATTTCAACAAGAGGTAAGGGCCAGCATTCAAAGCTTAACAAATCAGATTGGGCAATTAGCAACAACAGTCAGCAGGCTAGAGGCTCAAAATTCAGAAATTGAAAGTCTAGCCCCAACATCATTAATGCAAAAAGAGGAAAATTCTGCACTTAATAAAAAAGATGACTTGAAAGTTGACAATAATAAGCCTACTAATAAAGAGGCTATGGAATATACCCTGAATGCCAAATTTGAAGAGAATGTTATAGTGGGAGAGGAAGCACCAGAAGTGCAGCAAATAGGTAAGGATTTTTCTATGTTGTTATCAATCTCTAATAAGATGCCTGTACCTTCTATTTTGCAGTATTCTGACCTAGGCTTAAAGAGCCTCCCTAGCCATTTTAAGGGCATATACAGTGGAGAACCACCCGCAGTTATAACCTCAGATAAATATGCCCTACTCAAAGATAGAGGAAAGTTACCGCATGCTTTGGTAGAATCTCAAAAGGATGAAATTAAATTAGATGCCAAAAGATACTCAAGACATCGGTTATTTCCAGGTAAGTTGAGTTCTCATTTAATTAAATCTTTGACTAATGCTAACTTTCCTCTTCATAATGCAGCTGAACCTCAGAATTCTGTACATTCAAAGGCAAGCCAATTCAAAGTTGACATCAAGGATCCTCCTTGAATGACATAAGGAGCCTTGAGTCGAGCCAACGACGTTAAACAAAGGCGCTTATTGGGAGGCAACCCAACATAAAAAGAAAAAGAAAAGTGGGAATCAGAAATATTCATGGTCCAGTAATGCAACATGCGCATTCCACTCCAAACAAATTCAGGGAAGTTCACTTAACTCATATATTTTTCTTTTCTATATCTTTCCCTAATTCTTATCTTTCTTTTACATTGAGGACAATGTAAAGTTTGAGTGTGGGGGTGGAAGTTTATTTGTCTGAATCATTGTGACCCTATTATGAGCATCAATTTTCTATTTTTCACTATTTATGCACTTTTATTGCGTTTAGCAAGTTGAGTGATTGTGTGAGTTTTCAATTTATGTTTTGGGATGTTAGGCACAACCAACAGCCAATGATATTACTATCCAATTTTTTTTTAGCTCTTGAAAAATGTAGAAACTTCATGGTTGTATGCGATTTTATCCCTTTTGCAATTTATTACTTTTGACTTTAGAATCCTGAAATATTTTGCACAATAAATTTGGGCATTCGATTTATCTTTTACTTAGAAAAGGTTTATATAATTCAAAAATATGTAATGATCTCAACAGAATTCTAGAACTTATTTGAATGCTGCTTGAGGCGAAATCCTAGGTTAATACTATTATTTAGGAGATGATTTAGGCATTATTGGATAGATTGAGCCTTTCTAGCCTAACCTAAACAATGAAATATCCTTAGTTCCTCTATTTTGAGCTTAATGAATTTTTTCTTCTAAAAATCACAAATGAGCCGAAAGCCAAATTTTGTATGAATATCCTTATTTTTGATCCTATTCACTCACTCCATGATTATTTTTCTGAATACTTGTTTTGTAGAGCTTAAATTGACAAAAGGGTGGAAGGGTGGAGCAAGGAAAATAAAAGAATTATGCAAAGAAAAAAAAAGAGAGAATTATGAAAAAGGAAGAAAAGAAAATTTCAAAGAGAATAAAAGCATAGGTTGTGGAAAAAAAAATACATTTTGAGAATCAAGGAAAATGATGGATCAAACTCAATTGAAGTAAGAAAATGAATGTGGGGGAAAGTCCTCCAAACTTGAAAAAGCTCAATAGATCATTTTTAGTCATGTGGTGTTGGGTGATTGAGCCTACATTTGTATCCTTTATCCCACCTTATATCCTGGTCACATTACAAGCTAATTAAAGTCCTATTGATCCTAGAAGTAGTTTTGGCCTACATTAGTGGAGAGTGGCATGACGAATAAGCATATGGAAATCCTAAACTACTTAGAGATCTACAACCAAAATTTTGGGATATATAAACTCATCTGGGTAAAAGGAAATTTAATGGCTCAAAACACACACACACTTGGGATTCAAGAGGATAAAATAATGAATTACATTTGGGTTAATTTTGTGTATGATTATGATCTTTCGAAATTTTTCTCGAACATATTTTTATGATATGAGGTAGAAAGTTTGGTAAGCCTAACACTTACTACATATATTGATTTTTGTTTTTATCTTTAGGGATTATTTTGCTTGAGGACAAGCAAAAGGTTGAGTGTGGGGGTATTTGATGTGATCTTAATTAAGCATGATTTTAATACCTTTATGCTTACCTTTTGTTTGATTTAAGTAAAATATAATTAGGAATTAGTTTAGTTTTGTGTTTTGTGTTGTAGGAACAAAGGAAGAAGAAAATGGAAGAAAAAGATAAGAAATTCATGGAAAAATGCTACATTGCAGCGATTCCAGACCTTTCAGCACTGTTTTGAGCATATCTCCCTCTTATGTACTCCACTAAAAGTGATTCAAGTGGCTGTGAAACGATAACACAATCCTCTACAACTTTTATGTTGAACACTTGGTCCAATTCGGGATATTTCATAGCGTTACAGAGCTTGCAAATCAAAATCATAGTGCAGCAGGGTGAATTCTGACCTTTGGTCACTACGTTTGTCATATCTCCTTCAATTTAGATCCGATTGAGGTGATTCCAGCGGTTATGGAAAGAAGAGACATAGAGCTACAACTTTTGTGTTCGACACTTTGGCAAATTCTGGAAATTTCAGGGTACCGCGGCGCTTGCAAGTGAGCGCCGCGGCGCTGAACAACCCAGCCAAGTTTCGCAGCATGTGAGCGCCGCGGCGCTCTACATGGGCGCCGCGGCGCCCCGTCCCTCATTCCCCGCAGCGTCGCGGTGCTCCACTTGAGCGCCGCGGCGCCCACCGCCGTACCAGGTCGCTGAATTCGCGATGTTAAGGGTTTTTTGACTCCAATTGAAGCTCGATAGGTCGAAATTTGACCTAGAAACACTCCTACACCAATTAGGAAAAGTTAATCTATAAAGAGGGAGCAAAACAAGCAGAGAGGGGAGCCAATTTCTGGATCGAATTCATCGTCGAATCTTTCACCGAATTCTTCAATTCTTCTTTTGTTTATTTTATGGCCCTGCGTGGCTAATTCTCTTTAGTTGGTTGAGGTGAGTTGAAACCTCAAGGGATTTTTATACATTGTGAGATGTGGATCTGATGTTATTATTTCAATTTGTTTTGAATATTGATTGTTCATCTGTTCTTGTTCTTAATGATTATGCATATGTTTGCTAGGAGGCCTACTAGTATTTCGTCTGTTTTAATCTACCGCTGAATTGTGTTTTGAACAAAGTCTTTAATTCTGTGATTCGTGAGGCAAATAGGTTTGAGGGTTTTGGATTATAAATCATTGAACCTATGATGAATGATTGACTAAATTAGATATAGCCGATGTGTTTATATTTGTTTAGCTCTGTCAGTTTCTCCAGTTCTTCATGCGGTTAACAAGTTATATTTTACCGATGTGCTAAAAGATGGCTTGTTGATTAGGGTTTAATTAGTGTGATTGTCATTAATTTGCTAGGCTTAAGGAGAAACAGGGTTAAAACCCCAATGATAGATATTCTTTTACAGATTGAGTATGTTGTCGATGATCAATGTAATCCCTTGACGGTGGATACCAACCGAAACCAACGTCTTTATCATTAATCACTTTCGCTTATTTATTTTCATTATTGTTTACTTAACTTAATTTGCTATCATCAATTCCCCCCTTTTTTATCACATAAGGTAATTCCAGTCTCTGTGGGATCGACCCTTACTCCCACTACTACAGGTTAGTTTTGAGGTAAGGTATTAATTTGGGTGCACCTGCGACAGTGCGCACCAGCAATGCAATATTTTGAATTGGAGCTGAGTTGAAAACACGGACCACTTATGCTTTGGGCTGGATGGCCCCTTTTTTTTTGAAATACTTACCTGGGGCACGGCCGTGTCCTGGGACACGACCTTCCCGTGTTACTGGCGGGTTTGGACTAATTTTCCACAATTTGGCCCGTGCTTGCAGCACGGGCATGATGAGTGACACGGGTTGCCCGTGTTGCTGGCTGGAATCCTCAAATCTTCAAATTTTTCCTTAGCTTTTGATTCTCCTTGAATTCCTTTGATTTTAACCCTTTTATATTGCCTTGGAGACATGGGAATGGACCTGAAAATTAAATAAAAAAACTCATTAAAATTCAACCTAAGAATTTAACTAAATTAAAGATGAAAACTAAATCTTAAAGTTAGAAATCAAACAAAAGGAAACTTTAAAAATCAAAATGTGGGTTGCCTTCCACAAAGCACTTGTTTAAAGTCATTAGCTTGACTCCCTTTTCATGTTTTGCACTTAAGGAAGCTTGAAGAGAGTTTGAATAACTCTCTTTTTAATCCATTGCCTCTTAGTATGAGTCTTGAGGCTTTTCCTAATGGCCTTTTCCTTCAAAGATCCTCTTGACTCATTTATTTCTTCCATTGCTCCATTCAAACTTTGAGGAGGTGGTTTGGGTTCTAACTTTGTATCCTTCATTTCCTCCTCAATGTCTTGCTTTTCTCCCCCCTATTTGACATAAATACAAGAACTTTCCACAGAGCATAACTCAAGTGGGTCAGAAAGAGAAAAATTCATGGCATTATCATTCACATTAGGTTCAGTTAAGCCAATCATGTAGTAAGATTCACTTAGAGATGGAGGGTTCATAGTATCGTTCAATTTAAATTCTACTTTTTCATCTCCTACATTCAAAGAAAGCTTTCCATCTTTCATATTTATATTGACATCAGTCGTAGCTAGGAAAGGCCTTCCAAAAATGATAGAGATTTTGTCATCTTCCTCAATCTCTAAAATAACAAAATCAACCGGTATATAAAATTTACTTACCTTTAGAGGAACATCCTCTAATATACCTACCGGATGCTTGATTGATCGGTCAGCCAAGTGAAGAGAAAGGGTGGTAGGCTTTAAGTCAACCATCTGAAGCTTTTGGCAAATCGAATGAGGCATGAGGCTGACACTTGCTCTAAGGTCACATAAGGCTCTGTCTATTTTCATATCTCCAATAGAGCAAGGAATGGAGAAGCTTCCGGGATCCTTAAGCTTTTAAGGAAGCTTATTTTGAATTAATGCACTAGATCCTTCTGTCAGTGCCACCACAGCATGCTCATCAATTTTCCTCTTTTTTGAGAGGATCTCTTTCAGGAACTTTGCATAGGATGGCATTTGGGAGATGGCTTCTAGAAATAAGATATTGATATTCAGCTTCTTCAACACATCTAAAAATCTCCCAAACTGCTTCTCTAACTTGGCCTTAACCAACCTTTGAGAAAAAGGAATTTGTGGCTTGTATGGTTCAGGAGCTACATATTTTGGCTCTTCTTCCTTCTTTTCCTCTTCTTCTAATTTGTCTTCTCTTTTCTTCTCAGATGCAGCCTGAGGTTCATTTTTCTTTACCTCCCCACTTCTCTCAGATTCAGCCAACTGCTTACCGCTTCTCAAAGTAATGGCATTACAATGCTCTCTGGGGTTCTCAGTTTGGCCTAGAATTCTTCCAAAGTTCCTGTTAGATAGACTTGCTTGCTGTGCTATCTGCATTTCCAACATCTTGCTATGAGTAGCAAGTGAGTCTACCTTGGAGGCTAAATCTTTAATAGCCTCATTCATGGAATGGTTCTGGGCTCTAAATTCATAATTCTGCTTACTCTGTGTGGAGATGAAATTCTCCATCAAAGCCTCCAGATTTGACTTTGGCTAAGGAGGATGAGGATTGAACGGCCTCTGATTCTAAAAGCCTGGAGGTTGCCTGAAATTATTCTGAGGCTGATTTGCATTCGGCTTGTAAGGAAGATTCGGGTGATTCCTCTAGCCTGGGTTGTATGTATTGAAGTGAGGGTTTCCAAGCTAGCATTCATTGGCTACATATCCAACACTCCCACAGATTTCACATTCTGATGATGGAAAAGAGCCAACAGCATTGATGCTCAACTTATCTAGCTTCTGAAACAATGCATCAACTTTAGAAGTAAGATGATTAAACGCATCTACTTCATACATACCTGCTGGTTTTCTGGGTTGCCTCTCACTAGACTAGGAGTAGTGATTCTGAGCCATGTCTTCAATTAATTCATAAGCCTCATCAATTGTTTTGTTCATAAGTGCCCTTCCAGCTGCAGCATCCATAGGCATACAGGTGCTGCAAATCAGTCCATTATAGAATGTATGGACTATCAGCCACTTCTCCAACCCATGGTGTGGGCATATCCTGAGGAGCTTTTTGAATCTCTCCCAAGCCTCATATAATGATTCCCCATCCTTCTGAGTAAAAGTAGTGATCTGATTCCTCAGGTGGGCCGTCTTCCTCGGCGGGAAGTACTTGGCCTGGAAAGCTTAAGAAAGCTATTGCCAAGTGGTAATGGACCCTGATGGAAGGGAATGTAACCATGTACGGGCCTTGTCCTTCAAAGAGAAAGGGAACAATATCAACCTGATAGCGTCTGAAGATACCCCATTCAACTTCAGGGTGTCACAGTACTCCAAAAACACTAAGAGATGGACATTAGGGTCTTTAGTAGGCGACCCTCCAAACTGATTTTGCTGAACCATCTGCAAGAGAGAGGGCTTCAGCTCAAAGTTGTTAGTTTCAACAATTGGCCTGACTATGCTGGGATTCAGGCCATGAGTGTCCGGGGCGGTAAAATCCTTTAGAGATCAGTTATCTCTCTCCCCTATGGTATCTGTAGAATTTCCTTGCTGCTGTCTTCTTCTTATCCTTCGAAGTGTGCATTCAATTTCAATATCAAATTCAGCAACAATCTCACGTTCTCTTTGCATAAAAGAGAAACACACCTATAAAGGAAGAAAAGAAGCAAAAACCAGCAAAGGAAAATTATGCAGAAAAATAGAAAAGAAAAAAAATGATTTAGTCTAGCTATTTCATAAAATATATAATATTGACTTTGCTCCTTGGCAACGGCGCCAAAAACTTGTTGTGTGTGTTTTACCAAATACTGCAAGTGCACGGCGTAACTGTAGCTAGTCTGGCAAGTACGGGTTGTATCCCACAGAGAACAATGCCAATTACTAGAATTTCACAAAAAGGTGCTATCTAAATCGATGCAATTCGATGAGAGAATGTCACAATTAAATAAATGAAGTAAATCAATTAAACAAAAGCCTAGGGTTACGGTTCACCATACTTATGATACTCAACAACTAATATGTACCTCTAATTGCAATTATCAAGGTTATTGGGGATGGTTTGGCCTTAATTAACTAGCAACCTCTTTCAAGCATTACTAATTGTACCTAGGTTAATCTAATTGCCTACTTTCATGGTTCTTAGTTCAACCTAGGTCCATTAAGTTCTATGCCAACCATGGAATACAATTAATCGGTTTTCTCGTGCCCATTAATTGATTCATTCCTATAGAGCCTTAAACTAATTTCGTGATTAAGATATCCCTAATTAACTATTAGGTTCCGGTATTAATCTTCACCTTTCAGTCCATCAATTAATATCCTAAAACGTGATAAATATTGGCCAAACATTCATCAACTCATATAACCAATGCTTAATAGCTAATCCTAATTAACCATGGATAACACAATTAGGGTTCCATTAATTCAATCAGCACAATGTATCATCACACCATAAGTGGGTTTACCAAAACCCTAGATCAAAACTACTCAAGCATAATAGAAACAGAAACTAAAACCAAATTCATTAAAAAAATCATAAGTATTCAATACAAACCAAGAGAAAGGAGTAGAAGTAAAGTTGAAAAGATAAAACATGGATTGCTGAATATATAGATGAATTACAATGCTAAATTAATCTCCAATCTAAGCTAAGAACATGAAAGTAAACTCTAATCCTACTCTAAGCCTAATCCTAAGGTGTTTCCTAAGCCTAAAACTAAGTAAAAGAAGGTCTGAATGCATCTCCCCTCTTTTGGCTGCGTATCCCCTTCAATATATCTCAATTTGGCGGCCAAAACCTTAAAAAAAGACGATGTGTACGGACCCGAAGCACGGCTGTGTTCCAAGACACAGCCTGGCCGTGCTTCGGGCTGGATTCTAGGAAGTTTCTGTAGCTTTTGCCCAAAACACGGTCTGGCCGTGTTGCATGCCACCAAGCTCCTTTCTTGCTTATTTTTGGTGGGCTTCCTCCTTGCTTCTTTCTCATCTTGTTCCAAGTCCATATGGCACTTTTCATGACTGTTTTTCCTTGCTTCTTGGCCTCTTTTGCTCACCTACAAGCATAAAAACAACCAAAGCAGTATCGAAAGCAAAGCATAACCAAAAGCAAAGAAATAACCACAAGTTTACTATAAATTAGGGGATAAAATATAGCCATTAAGTACTCAAAATTCCCCTTTATCAGTAGGTTTAACAATATCTCTTTTTGAAGAAATTTTTTGAAATTTGTAACATTTATATGAGATTTTGATCTTAGAACTTTGATGAAATTTACAATATTTACTACTTTCATGATTGGTCATGGATGTTGCTATATAATGTTACAGGTTTTTTTGCATATGATGGATATTTTGAACATTTCGGTTGGTGTGGAAAGTTCGACATAGGTATGGTTATGGGTGGTAAAATTTTATGATTTTTATACTGCTATTTTGTATCTTTGAATGTGGTAAAAAATTGATGGAATATGATTATATGTAAATTATGAAGAAAATGGAAGAAGATGTAATGTAATGATGAACTAAAATCTTAGGAAATGTTTGGTTAGGAAACTAGATTTCGGAGTAACTAGGGAAGCTTTTATTTTTGAAATTCTGAGAAGAATTGGTTAGGAATTAAAAGAAATGGTTAACATAAAAAATATAAATCTATGTCTTACAAAGTTTTATCCATTAGAATCACTTAATTTAAAGTCCAAATGAGGGAGATATTGCTGGATTTATAAGAAGTGGTTAGAAAATGGTTAACCAAGAAAGAATATGTTAGGTTTGTTTCTGTGTTTGAATTTTTGGGATAAATCTGTAGAGAATTAAAAGAAATACTTAACATGTGTGTGTGTGTCTCACGAATTTTTAGCCACTAGAATCATTCAAATTGGAATCATTATGAGGGAGATATGGTCAGATTAGTAAGCAGAGGTAAAAAACTAGCTAACTAGGGAAGAATCTGTTAAGTATGCTTCTGTGTTTGAATTTATGGGCAAAATATGTAAGGAATTAAAGGAAATTGTTAACATAATAAATATAGATATATGTATCACGCATCTATAGGCTCTAAAATCACTTAATTTGGAGTTCATATGGGAGAGATATGGTTGATTAATAAGTAAAGGTCAGAATCAATCTAGAATCTAGGGTGGTAAATGTAACCATTTTTGTTATCAATTTTTTGGGTGTAATTAGTAAGAAATATGAAGAAATGATAAACATGAAAGTTATATATAAGTGTCTTAGCTTTATAGGCTTCAAAATTACCTCAATTAGAGTTCGTATAAGGGAGATATGGTCAGATTAGTAAGAAGAGGGCTGAACCTACCTGAGAAGAAATAGTATTGAATTTGAGGGAGTACTAACATAATTACTTAAGATTTCACTAAAATGTTCAACATAAGAGTTTTAGAGGATTGTCTTATCTTTCAATTGACACCAATATCAACTCAATCGAATTTAAAATGAGAGTTTTATGCTTTTTTAGTGAGAGAGAAAAATAATATTTAAAAAAAAAAGAATCTTATAAATGAAAATAATAAATGACTAGTGTATGCCATAACCATTGCCATTTTATGAACTCCTTACCATCTTGAGTGTGTAATTTTGATTTGAAAATATTTTATCAAGTGATATTTGAAACGATTATGTTCATGGCATGATTACCAATGATTTTTGGTAATGATTATATTTTGATAAAAAATTATGGCATGTGAGTATAATGAACATATTTGTTATTGAAATCATATATTTGACTATTAATGTGAAAAGAGAAGAAAAAAAAAAGAAATGAGCACAGTCACATGGTAGTCTGTGTGTTGCACTAGTAAGGGATACCTTACCAACCGCTATGATTATGTTAATAAGAAAAGAAAGAGAAGTGTGACATGTCGGATGAAGCGATAAAAGCTTGTTCCAGAGAGTAGAAAGTACTCACCCTGATCGGGGTAGCTTGATATGAAAATAAGTTGATAACTATCATATGATATTCTAAAAATAGTTTTTCATGACATACATGTCATTACTGTACGATTTTCATGTACATAGATAAGTTCATTCATTTGACCTAAAATAATTGTTGTAGCTTATACAGATGAACATGACATGACAAGCATTATTGATGATGATTATGACTTATTGTTGAACCTACTGGGATTTAATTCTCACTATATTTTCATATCATGTTCAGAAAACTAAGTTATGCAGATATTCTCTATGACTGTCTTTTAGCGTACATTGGGTCGAGTTGACTAAGATCTCGGTGAAGATGCAACCAACTGCACCCATATCTCCAGAATTGGTCAATATGGATGAATAAAATGTAGACTTATAAGTGTTAATGGTATTTTAGAAACTTTAATTATGTTTAGTTAATTTAATTGAATGTTATTATGAGTTAAATAGTTAGAAGTAAAGAGGTAATGACTTCATAGAATTTTAGAAATATATATATATATATATATATATATATATATATATATATATATATATATGTAAAAAAGAGAAGTTGTTACATAATTGGTATCAGAATAGGTCGATCTTAGATGGCCAGTGGGTGGATAGTTATCTGAATCGATCTTATAGTGTCTTGAGTATGTTGTGTAGGAGATCAGTGATTTTAGATAGGTAAGAAATTACTAGTTTTTTCTATCTATATGCCGAGGTAGTGTTATGACTGCTGTTAAATATTTTTAAAACTAACTATTGGGTTTGATCACTTCATTAGTAGCATAACTTTGTTTTTGCCACAGTAGGAAATGGCACCACCAAGGAGGAATCTGGCAAACAATGCAGAAGAAACCCTGCACAATCTTGCCATAGTAATTCGAGACCAAGTCACAACCATCAACCAAATTTTACAATACCTCTAGAATGCTAATAACCATAATGGTGAGAATGGTGCTAATAATCGGATAACAGGGAATGATAACAGAATATCTGAGTTCTTAAGGATTAGACCACCTTCTTTTCAAGGACTTTTTGACCCAATTGTACCTCCATAATTCTTATAAGTGTTAATGGTATTTCAGAAACCTTAATTATGTTTGGTTAATTTAATTAAATGTTATTATGAGTTAAATAGTTAGAAGTAAAGAGATAATGACTTAATGGAATTTTAGAAATATATATATACATATATACATATATATATATATATATATATATATATATATACATATATATATATATATATATATATATATATATATATATGTATATGTATATATATATGTTAAAAAAATGAAGTTGTTACAGGTTGCACCTTCACCGGAATCTAAACCAACTCGACCCAACGTACACTAAAAATCGGTCGTAGAGAATATCTGCATATTTGTTCTTCTGAACATGATATAGAAATATAGTGAGAATAAAATTCCAGTAGGTTAAACAATAAATCATAATTATCATCAATATAGCTCATTATGTTATGTTCATCTGTATAAACTACAGCAAATACCTCAAGTCACATGAATGCACTTTATTTATGCACATGAAAATCGTATAGTAATGACATGTATGGCATGAATAACTATTTTCAGAATATCATATGATGGCTATCAACTTATTTTTATAACAAACTACCCTAGACATCTTTTTACTAATCTGACCATATATCTCTCATATTGGTTCTAATTTGAATGATTCTAGTGGCTAAAAATTCGTAAGACATATATCTATATTTTTAATGTTAATAATTTCTTTTAATTCTCTATAGATTTTTCTCAAAAATTCAAACACAAAAGCTTACCTAACAGATTCTTCTCTGGTTAACTAGTTTCTAACCACTGCTTACTAATCAGACCATATCTCCCTCATTGAACTCTAACTTGGGTTATTTTAGTGGTTACAAATCTTTGAGACATGTATCTACATTTTTTATGTTAATCATTTCTTTTAATTCTTAACCGATTCTTCCCAGAATTTGAAAAACAGAAGCTTGCTTCCTTGGTTACTCTGAAATCCAATTTTCTAACCAAAACCATTCTTAAGGTTCTAGTTTATCCTATTATTAAATTCTCTTCCATTTTCTTCCTAATTTCCATCTAACCATAGGATTACTCATTTCAAAATTTTAATTAGATTCTTTACACTTAATTTAACATATTCCATCATCCTCTTCTCAAGAAAATAGAAAATCAAATCATGTATTATTAAGGGTGTTCTTAATAGAAATTTCTCATGGTCTTCTTCTAGGTGTTTAAGGCCATATTCATTTTATCAATCTAACCATATCCTATCAATTTTTCACCACATTTATACATAATAGCAGCACAATACTCTAAACTTTTGCCACCTATAGCCATACCTATGTAGAACCTTCCACACCAACTTAAATATTCAAACATACATCACATGCAACATCAACATATAACATGATATAGAAACATTCATGTCCAATCATCAAAGTAGTAAATATTGTAAATTTCAAAAATTTTCTTCAAAAAGAGATATTGTTAAACCTACCTAAAGATCTCCCTAGCTCACTTAGTGAATTCTTTTTCTTGTTTCCTCTTAAAGGAAGTGGGAAGATTCCTCCCTTCCCTTAACTTTTCTAGCAGCTTAAATAAGAGAAGGAGGGTGAGTTTTGAACTCCAAGGATGAAGAAAAAAGATGGATTCAAGTGGAGATTAAGCTAACTTACTTTGAGCACTTAGTCCTTTAGAATTATCCTTCTTCTTCCTTCCTTTCTTCTCCTCTATTTCTCTCTTTTCCTCACTCTACCTTGCTTCTATTTTTCCTCTCCCTCACTTGTTCAAAATTATAATGTTATAATGGTGGGTTTTGCTTAAATAAACTATCAAGTGATTTACCTCTCATAATCATGGGTCTACCTTATCATAATTAGGATGTACTTGGTTGTTTTTTAGGGAAAGAAAATTCATGTTCTTGTCTTCCTCTCCCTTAGTCAAGATATGCATAGCAAAAGGAGATTTGTATTTAAAAATTATGATAAAATGTTCTTAAGACAAAGGATTAGGTCCCTTTGATTTAGGGATTCATTTCTTTTTTTCTTTTGTCTCAGTCAAGTATGATATGTTTGCCTTTCTAGGTGGCAAATTTTCAGTCCTTAAGTCTCCCTTACTTGGCTAAAATTATTTGTGTAGGATAAGGATGTTTTGTCATAATATATGTATTATTACCTACTTGATGAAATTATGAATGTAGGATATAGATATTTTGTCATAATGCCATGTATTATTACCTACTTGCTAAAATTATGAATGTATGTTGGTTGCAAAGTATTTATGCAATGTCCGAACGCAAGTGCACGTATCGTGACCAAGTAATATAATGATGAATGAGTATCGTTCCATGAGGAAGTGTACTAAAAATTACTATAAGATTCTCTGACTCGTGAAATGCTGTAGTAAAATTTTATTGGTTTACAAATTTTAAGGGTTGAGTGCAAATAAGATTGAACAAAACTAAACAAGACTTTGAACAAGTTGAGGTACACTAGGTTGCGGAAAAATAGATCTTAGGTGAACTAGGGTTGCTTCCGAGTTGCCATGAACTTCTGCACTCATTTTGCTCTAGAAATTTCTATAGCAATTGCTCAAGTGCCCAGTTTTCTCTTGAATGGGTTCTTTCTAGATTACCACCCCATGTACCCTTGGGATTTAGTCCTGCATTCCTGTATGATGCTAAGCCCCAGAGTTATGCTTAAAGTCCTAACTATTGGGTCAAGTGGGACAACCATATATTCCTATATTAGTTGTGCCTATACATCCAACCCTTTTTCCAGCCACCACTACCCTTCCAGGTTAGTGTTAGCCTTAGTCTTCTATTAAATTTCAGTTAACAGAATAAGTTAAGAGATGCAAAAGCAGTTGAATGACAAAAACAATGCTTCAGCAAAATCATTCATAAATTAAAATGTGCATGTGTTCACTACAACCCGTCTACAACCCTAGCTGGAAACTTAGCCCAGCCTCATAACCAAATTGATTACAAGCATTAGGATAACCATCATGCAGTGAAGAGTAAGACAACTAAAGAAAAAACATATAATCCAGCGCTAAAACAATGAAGCACAGAAAGAGAGGGAAGGAATCCTCGGCAGGGGTCCTCTTCTTCAGATTCAATGCCTCC
The DNA here is from genome assembly GCA_037074535.1 of Gleditsia sinensis. NCBI lineage: Eukaryota > Viridiplantae > Streptophyta > Magnoliopsida > Fabales > Fabaceae > Gleditsia > Gleditsia sinensis. The sequence continues at coordinate 24,617,590 of CM073464.1, read as the reverse complement.
TCCTCTAGGGGTGGCTCGTCCTAGGCAAGAGTGTATGCTCATAGCCCACTCCATAAGGGATTTCAGGGCTTCCTTTCCTTTTTTTCTGTCCCTTTGTATTTTCTTTTTACACTTTTCTGTTCTCCTCTCATCCCCTTCTGTGTCTCCTCCTTTTTCTTCTCTGCTCCATGCCTTTTATAGATAAGCATTGTGGTCCCAGTGAGATGGCCTAGTCTACTGTAATTCTTCTTACTTTTCGGCCTGCACATCTGCCAACAACTTTCCCTCTACTTCCAGTAGTGGAGACAGTCCCTGTGCCTTCTAGCACTTTGTTGTGTCAGCTGGGTGCTCCCTTTTTCCATGCTGGGTAGTGGTCGCGCCTGCTGTAGCAGCCTTGACTCACTGCCACATGCACCATATCACAAACTGCCAGCTTCCCATCATATGCATCATATTAAAAGGATTAAGACCACCCAATATCACTCATTTTGCTGCCTGTTTTGCTATGCATGCATACTGAATTTTCACAGCAACATAATGGGTGGTCTTATATTCATGGGAGACAAAACATACTATTAAATCAGGGGGCATGAATGGTAATAAATCAAAATGTAGAGTAAATGACCTTAGAAAAGCATAGAGAAACTCTAATGAATTAGAGTTATCAATTCCCCCCAAACTTAAAGTCTTTCTTGTCCTCAAGCAACTTTATCCACTAAACCACTTCTATTAAGCTCCAGACCCTCTCCTTTGTCTAGTTCCATGTGGCACTGCTGCTAGCCTCCACTCTCTCAGAGTTGTTTAGGAAATACTACCTATCTTCTCCTTTCCTTAACCTCACTTGAAACCTCCTTTATGATTAGGTGTGTGCTATGGTTAGTCCTTCAGGAACTACTTGGATCAAGGTCAGTCAAGGTCCTATGATTTTACATGCTAATATATCAAGTCCCCTTTTGACTAGAGCAAGATGGCACATATTAGAGGCATAACTATGGTAGCAATTAAGGGGGTGGATCAACTTTCTCTCTTCTTTTTTTCTTTGCTGTAGCACAGGTCATTGGTGCCTTTTGACGTGAATGCTAACATTTGAGATGAAGTCACTGGGTTACTCAGCACTATCACCTTTAAGCGTTATTCTACTCATACCCTAATGTCACTGTTTTACACAAAAGCACACATGAGACTCATGCATACCCCTGGTTATTAAGGGATAACAGAGGCATTGGAGTGGCAACTACTTCACTTTTCTCTTTTTTTTTTCTTTTCCCCTAAACTTAAGCTTTTCTGACAATAGCTCATGCCTCTTTTTGTCATTCAGCAGGGGGCTCAGAACATTAACTCTAAAATCCTAGGTCCAGTTCTTGAAAAATCACCAAGTTTCTCTTGCTAAGACTGACCATAGTCCAATGTTCATAGAGGAAGGTTCCGGTTGTGTAGGGTTGACATGTAGAATTCTTATTTTTGTTATCAGTCAAGTCCAGTCCTCTTCATGGAGCTTCCTAGCACTAACAACAGGCCATGAAATACACATAACAGACTTATTTTTTTTTTTATATATATATAAAAGAGTGATTACAAGAGCTTCCTAATTGGTAAAAGCTAATTACTTAACAGACATAAACCCATATTCTTACACAATCAAACAGGAAACAAACACAAGACCTAGCACAGATTGAAACAAATTCATTTAATCAAGCACAACAAACCCCACAGCAAACACTATAGCAAAACTAATTCCACAGCAAATGCTACAGCAAAACTAATTCCACAACAAACACTATAGCAAACACTAGAGCAACACTAATTCCATCCCCCCAAACTTAAAGGTGAGCAGTGTCCCCACTGCTTATTAGATTGCAAACCCAACAGAAAAGGAAAAAGAAAAATGTATGCTAAGATAGGAACAGTAGGCATGCAGAGCTTGTTGAATATAAAAGCAATTGATAGAAAGGAAATAGAGGGGAAGGGGACTTCCCTAGGATGCTTGCAGGATTGCTATAGCACCCAGGTGGCATAGACTCCCTTAAGATTTTGATGAGCTGCGGAGCCCACTCCTTCGCTGAGTTGATCTTTGTGGGCTCTAGAGTGTGGCCTTTCCCTTCTACATGGCTGCTACCCTTTTGGCAAGTGGCAATTCATCCTCAGAGGATGCATCTTCCTCTTGAGTCCTCCGTGGGCTTATCCTCTGCTCGTTGCTCTGGAAGGAGTCTTAGGATTCCTCACCCTCTTCATTCTGGGGTTCTGGTGCTCTCTGTTCTTCCCCAGATGTGGTATGAAATAGGTTCGTGGGGAATTCAGGGAAGGGGAAAAATTGTTTAAAATTATGCTCAAGCAATTTCTAGAGGGCAATATCTTTCTTTTGTTGGTATTTCCAGAATTGTTGCTTGTGTTTCAGGAACAACACTTGCTGCTGCAGTATGGTGGCTTGTTGCTGTAGGAGTAGCTGGAAGGTCTTGTCTACTGGCTGGAGGGCTGAGGTTGATGCTGCTTGGCTTTTGGAGTGTGGAGGGGCTTTTGTGGTGGCTGGTGGCTCTGGCTCTCCCTTGTCTTGCACAATGCGAGCTATGGTGATGGTGTAACATCCTTAATTTTATTTCTTTTATTAATAAAGATACATAAATGTTTAATTAAGGAAATAAATTTTAATAGACAATTTTTAAATATCTAAGGAAATATAATCCTTAGAAATTCTTCACCTTACGTGTATGCATAGAAATGTTCTAACATTAATGGAATAGGTAAAGAGAGAAAACCTAAGAGGAAATATTAGAAATAAACATGCTAAAGAAAGGTGAAATTCTTGGGTAAGGAAGATAAATTTTTGTGAATTAAGTAAAGGTCTTAAAATTTCAAGAAGATTGGATTAGGTTAATTTTTCCTAATTTAAGAGCTAAAGTTACTAAGTTTAGTATCTCCACCCATAAATTGGGTTTTCACCTATGGACACTTCATATACATTTTTTCTACTTTACATGAATTTTTAACAAGCCAATAGGATAGCTCAAAGATGAAATAAAACATAGACTTGGACTAGGATATAGAAATTGGACCGGTAGCCCAAAAATCATGAAAATGTAACCAAGCCCATTATGAAAGGTAAAATTTTAACCAAAGTAAAGAAAATGGACAATAATGAGTCCAAACCCAAGAGGAAAAAAAAGTGATGAAATAATGGTGTAATCAAGATTAAGTGACATGGCATTAAGACAAAAATTTAGCAAGTGGTGTGATATCCTACATTTAGAACTTTAGCAAGTGGTATGATAATACACGGCATTAGGACAAAACATCTATATACTACACTCATAATTTTAGCAAGTAGGTAATAATACATAGCATTATGACAAAACATCCTTATCCTACACAAATAATTTTTGCTAAGCAAAGAAGATTCAAGGGTTGAAAATTTGCCACCTAAAAAGGCAAACCTATCATACTTGATTAAGACAAAAGAAAAAGAAATGAATCCCTAAATCAAAGGGACCTTGTCCCTTATCTTAAGAACATATTAGCATAATTTTTAAAATACAAATCTCATTTTCCTATGCATATCTTGACTAAGGAAGAGAAAGACAAGAACATAAGTTGTTTGTTTTCCAAAAAATCAACCAAGTGCATCCTAATTGTGATAAGGTAGACCCATGATCATGAAAGGTGAATTATTTGATAGTCTATTTAAGAAAAAATCACCCTTATAACATTAGAATTTTGTCGAATGGAGGGAGAGGAAAAAATAGAAGGTAGAGTGAGGAAAGGAGAGGAGGAAGAAAGAGGAAGGAGAAGTCTAGAGGACTAAGTGCTCAAGGTAAGTTTAACAATATTTCTTTTTGAAGAAAAGTTTTGAAATTTACATCTATATGGAATTTTGATCTTAGAACTTTGATGATTGGTCATGAATTTTGTTATATCATGTTACATATTATGTATGTTTGAATACTTAGGCTGATGTAGATAGTTCTGCATTAGTATGGCTATGGTTGGCAAACTTTTAAGCTTCTGTTTTTAAAATTCTAGGAATAATTGGTAAGGAATTTAAACAAATGGTTAACATGAAAAATGTAGATCTATGTCTCACAGATTTTTAACCATTGGACTCACTCAATTTCGAGTCCATATAAGGTAGATATGGTCCGATCAGTAAGCAATGGTCAGAAAATGGTTAATCAGGGAAGAATATGTTAGGATAGCTTAAGTGTTTAAATTTCTGGGAACATTTTGTAGGGAATTAAAATAAATGGTTAACATAACAATTATAGCTATATGTGTTACAGAATTTTGGCCGCTAGAATAACTCAATTTGGAATTCTTATGAGGGAGATATGGACAGATTAGTAAGTAGAGGTCAGAACCTCCTCGAGAAGAAATAAACTGTACCTTGAGGGAGTAATATCACCATGATTCCTTAATGTTTAGTTAAACTGTTCAACATAATAGTTTTAGATAATTATCTTATCTTTAAATTGACTCAAAGGAAACCTAAAGCGGAGTTGAAATGAGGTAGTTATGCTCTAATTAGTGAGAGAATGTCAGATAGGATGAAAACCTGCATAAAGAAATAATACAACATAAAGCATGGCCGTGTTCTATGCTAGAAATGGCATCTTCAAGCCTAAAGCATGTTTGTTTTATAGTAAATGACCAAGCTATGTTATAAGATACATTTAGGCCTGTTTGGAAGCTGGTAAAACTTATTTTCAACATTTTGTTTACCCTAAATAAACCTAATTACCTATCGGATATTAGTAGAAACCAAATTGATGAAGAATGCTGTATTAAATTTGTGAGAATATGTGTTGGAAATGATATAAGTTGGAGAAAATTGACTAAAGGCCATGCATAAAGAAAATGAAGAGATAAATATAATGTTTAAAAAAGAAGAAGAATCGTATAAATGAAAATAATAAATGACTAGTATATGCCATAGCCATTGCCATTGCATGAACTTCTTACCATCCTAAGTGTGTAATTTTGACATGAAAATATTTTGATGAAACATTATGGTATGTGAGTATAATGAACATACTTGTTATTGAAATCATATTTTTGGCTATTAATGTGAAAGGAAAAGAAATAAGCACAGTCACATGGCGATCCGTGTGGTGCACCAGTAGGAGACGCCTTACCAACGGTTATGATTATGTTAATGAGAAAAGAAAGAGAAAGTGTGCCATGTCGGACAGAGTGAGAAAAGCTCGTATCGGAGAGTAGAAAATATTTACCCTGACCAAGGTAGCTTGATATGAGAATAAATTGATAGTCATCATATGATATTTTGAAAAATAGTTAATCCTGTCATACATGTCATTATTGTATGATTTTCATGTGCATAGATAAAGTGTATTCATGTGACCAAAGATATTTGCTGTAGTTTATACTGATGAACATGACGTGATGAGCTATATTGATAATGATTTATTGTTGAACTTACTGAGATTTAATTCTCACTATATTTCCATGTCATGTTCAGAAAATTAGTTAAGCAGATTTTTCTATGGCTCTGGCTTTTAGTGCACGTTGGATCGAGTTACTCTACAATGGGCAGATCCCAAAAATAAATAAAATGTTTGTGGTCAAGTTGGTTCAGATCCCGGTAAAGGTGTAACCATCCACACCTGTATCTCCGGAATTGGTCAACCAGAATGAATAAGATGTAGATATTTATGAGTTTGATATGTTGTACGTACTTTTTGATTAAAATAATAATAAAAAAGTTGTTACATAATTGGTATCAATGCAGGTCGATCCTAGATGTCCAGTGGGTGGATGGTTATCTGAATCGATCTTATAGTTTCTTGAGTATGTTTGTGGTTATGCTGTGTAGGGGATCAATGAATTCATATAGGTAAGAAATTACTAGTGTTTCCTATCTATATGCCAATCGAGGTGGTGTTATGACTGTTGTTAAATATTTTTGAAATTAACTATTGGGCTTGATCACCTCAATAGCAGCATAACTTTTTTTTTTGCCACAATAAGAAATGGCACCACCAAGGAGGAATCCGACAAACAATGCGGAGGAAACCTTACACAACCTTGCCACAGCAATTCGAGACCAGGTCACGACCACCAATCAAATTCTACAATATGTCCAGAATGCTAATAATCTAATGGTGAGAATAGTGTTAATAACCGGATGACAGGGAATGATAATGGTATATCTGAGTTCCTAAGGACTAGACCACCTTGTTTTCAAGGCAGCTTTGACCCAATTATAGCTAAAAGGTGGATAAGGGAACTAGAAAAAATCTTTGAAGTGATGGGTTGTACTGAGGAGCAGCAAGTTATCTTCGCTGCATATATGCTAAAAGATGAAGCAGAATACTGGTGGAGTGGAACTAAAGAACTTTTAGCTCACCAGGGAAGGCAGATCACCTGGTAGGTGTTTAAAGACAATTTTTTTGGAAAAGTACTTCCCAAGTACTGTGCGAATAGAGATGGAGATTGAATTTCTCCAACTTAGGCAGGGCAGCATGATCGTAGACTAGTACATCGCGAAGTTTGAGGAGTTGTCTAAGTTCTCCTCTTATTTGCAATTTAACCCCGATGAAGCATGGAAGGCTGTTAAGTTTAAAGCGAAATTGAATCTGAAAATAAGGAATGTTGTTGTAGCTAAGGAGATAAGGGAGTTTGTACCTCTGATAAATAAATGCAGACTCCTAGAGAAGAGCTTGTGGGCAGTGGAAGATGAGAAACAAAGATGAAATTTCTGGAAAAGGAAGAACGGTCCACCAAATTCAGGCAAAAATGTTAGAAGAAAAGGACAGAGTACTGGGAAGAGGCCAGTGACTGCAAGTCCCCGACCCTTCCAACAGAACATTTCCATAGTTAAGTGTACTAAGTGCAGACGTATGCATGGTAACCGGCCATGCTACATAGGATGAGATGTTCGCTTTAATTATGGACAGAAGGGTCATTTTGCAAGGAACTGCCCACAAAATTTGGGGAAGCAACCGGAACAGAAACCTCAAGTGAAAGGAAGGGTTTTCACCCTGAACGGCCAAGAGGCAACTCAATCCCTCGAAATGATCCAAGGTACATGCTATATATATGGATTTGCTCTTATGGTGTTATTTGACTCTGGTGCTAGTCATTCATTTATATTAGAAGAATGTATTAGGAAGTTTCAGTATCCTATTTCTGAAACCCTCTATGAGTTATCTATAGTAACTCTCATAGGGGAAAGAGTCTTAACTTCCTCTATATGTAAAGACTGTCAAGTCACCATTCAGGAACAAACGTTTTCTGTAGACCTCGTCTGTCTACCTTTAAAAGGTATTGATGTCATTTTAGGGCTGGACTGGATGCCTAGAAATCGGGCCTTGCTGAATTGTTGCAACAAGACCATTGAATTTCTACCTCCTACTTTAGAAGAGGAGATGCAGTTATAGATGCTTAATGCCAATCAAGTCAATAGGGAGTTGAAGAATGGAGTACTTGGATATATTCTCTTGCACTTATCAAATCTAGAAGTTGAACCAAAGCTTGATGAAATCTCAATAGCCAATGAGTTTCCTGAAGTATTTCCATCAGATATTCCAGACTTACCTCCCAAGAGAGAAATAGAGTTTTCTATTGATCTCTTACCTGGGACATGGCCTATCTCTATTACACCTTATAGAATGGCCTCAAAGGAACTGAAGAAATAATTAGAGGAATTGTTAGATAAGCAATTCATTAGACCAAGTGTATCACTTTAGGGAGCTCTTGTATTGTTTGTTAAGAAAAAAAATGGAAGTTTGAGACTATGCATAGATTACAGACAGCTGAATAAGGTGACTATAAAAAATAAGTATAATCTCCCTAGAATAGATAATTTATTAGATCAACTAAAGGGAGCCTCTATCTTTTCTAAAATTTACTTGAGATTGGGATACCATCAAATTAGGATCAAGGAGGAGGATGTACTTAAAACAGCCTTTAGGACTAGGTATGGGCACTACAAGGTTCTCGTAATGCCCTTCGGGTTGACAAATGCACCTGTAATTTTCATGGATTACATGAATTGTATTTTTTGACCCTACCTAGATCAATTTGTGGTAGTATTCATTGATGACATCTTGATATATTCTAAGAATGAGAAAGAACATGAACAACATCTCCTAATCGGGCTGCAAGTGCTGAAAGAGAAAAAGTTGTATGCCAAATTGGAGAAGTGTGGATTTTGGCTGTCAGAGGTAAAATTTCTCGGACATGTCATTTCCAATAAAGGGGTAGTCATAGACCCTAGCAAGACAGAAGCAGTGATTCAGTGGGAAAGACCAAAGACAGTTACAGAAGTCAGAAGTTTCTTGGGTTTGTCAGGATACTATAGGAGGTTTATACAAAACTTCTCTCGTATAGCCTTGCCATTGACTAAATTGACCAAGAAGAGAAGTCCACTCAAATGGACTGATCAATGTGAAGCTAGTTTCCAGGAGTTTAAAACAAAATTGACCACTCCTCCTATTTTAATTATTCCAGACCCCATAGAACATTTTGAAGTGTATAGTGACGCTTCAAAGAAAGGGCTAGGGTGTGTGCTAATGCAAGACAAGAGGGTAGTTCCTTACGCTTCTAGGCAACTAAGACCTGTATGAAGGAAATTATCCAACCCATGATCTTGAATTGACAGCGGTGGTGTTTGCCTTAAAGATTTGGTGACACTATTTATACGGTGCAACATTTGAAGTATACTGTGATTATAAGAGTCTGAAGTATCTTTTTGATCAGAAAGAGTTAAATATGAGACAACGAAGATGAGTAAAGTTTCTCAATGACTACAAGTTTGAGATAAAGTATCATCAAGGAAAGGCGAATGTTGTAGCTAATGACTTGAGTCGAAAATCTCTACACATGGGTCAGATGATGGTGTATGAGATGCAGATGCTAGAGGAGTTTCGAAATTTGAAGCTGGCTACTACTTTTACTCCAAAGAAGCTAATCATTAATGGTTTAAGTATAGGGTAAGACCTTAGAGCCTAGATCAAAGAGGCTTAAGCTCACGACCAATACTTACAAGATCATAAAGATCAAGGTAATATTTTTTTCATGGAAGATGGAGCAATCATGTATCAGGGAAGGATTTGTGTCCTTCAAGAACAAGAGTTGAGGACTAGGATCCTGCAAGAAGCGGATCAGAGTAAATACATAGTCTATCCTGGATGCACTAAAATGTACCAGGATTTAAAGAGGTTGTATTGGTGGCCAGGGATGAAAAAAGATATTGCCGATTTTGTGGCGAAATGTCTCATTTGTCAGAAGGTGAAGGTAGAGCATAAAAAATTAACTATTTACTAGATAAATTAGCCTAATTATATGTCCAAGAAATAGTTAGACTGCATGGAATTCTCTTAAATATCGTTTTTAATAGAGATCAATGGTTCACGTCAAGGTTTTGGAAGGCGTTGCAGGAAGCTTTTGGTACCTAGTTGCGGTTCAGTACTGCCTATCATCCTCAGACTGACGGGTAGACAGAACGTACTATTCAAACCCTAGAAGATATGTTGAGGGCTTGTGTGATAGAGCAAGGTAAAGGATGGGATAAGTACCTACCTTTAGTGGAGTTTACTTATAACAATAGCTATCACTCTAGTATTAAGATGGCCACCTATGAAGCTTTATACAGTAGGAAGTGCTGATCTCCACTATGTTGGTTTGAGGTAGGAGAAAAGAACTTGTTAAGTCCTGATCTAGTTCAACAAACCACTGAACAAATCTGGATGATATGAGACAAAATACTTACAGCTCAGAGTCAGCAAAAGAGTTACTATGATAAGAGACATAGACCTTTGGAGTTTGAGGAAGGAGACCATGTATTTTTGAAACTTTTCCCGACTATTAGAGTTGGTAGGTCTCTTAAAACTAGAAAGCTAAGTCCGTGATTTTTGGGACCTTATCAGATTTTGAAGAAAGTGGGGAAATCAGTATATCAAGTTGCCCTCCCACCTAATTTGTCCAACCTGCATAATGTTTTCCATGTATCACAGTTGCGGAAGTATCGTCCAGATTCTTCACATATAATATGGGATGAACCAATCCAAATAAAAAGAGAACATGACATACCAGCTAGTACCTGCATCCATATTGGACACCGATGTGAAGCAACTGAGAAATAAAACCATTCCCCTAGTTAAGGTTTTATGGGAAGGTTTGACTCCGGAAGAAACAACTTGGGAACTAGAAGAAGTCATAAGAAAAAAATATCCGTAATTGTTCTTATTAGGTAATTTCTGAAATTTTGAGAACAAAATTTCTTTTAGGGGGAGGAAAATGTAACATCCTTAATTTCGTTTTTTTATTAATAAAGATACATAAATTTTAATTATGGAAATAAAATTTAATAGACAATTTTTAGATATCTAAGGAAATATAATCCTTAGAAATTCTTCACCTTACATGTATGCATAGAAATGTTCTAACATTAATGGAAAAAGTAAAGAGAGAAAACCTAAGAGGAAATATTAGAAATAAACATGCTAAAGAAAGGTGAAATTCTTAGGTAAGGAAGATAAATTTTTGTGAAGTAAGTAAAGGTCTTAAAATTTCAAGAAGATTTGATTAGGGTAATTTTTCCTAATTTAAGAGCTAAAGTTACTAAGTTTATTATCTCCACCCATAAATTGGGCTTTCACTTATGGACACTTCATATAGAGTTTTTATACTTCACATGAATTTTTAGCAAGCCAATAGGATAGCCCAAGGAAGAAATAAAACATAGACTTGGACTAGGATATAGAAATTGGACCGGTAGCCCAAAAATAATGAAAATGTGACCAAACCCATTATGAAAGGTAGAATTTTAACCAAAGTAAAAAAAAGGGCAAGAATGAGCCCAAACCCAAGAGGAAAAATAAAAATAAAAATAAAGTGATGAAATAATGGTGTAATCAAGATTAGGTGACATGGCATTAAGACAAAAATTTAGCAAGTGGTGTGATATCTTTCATTCATAATTTTAGCAAGTGGTATGATAATACATGGAATTAGGACAAAACATCTATATCCTACACTCGTAATTTTAGCAAGTGGGTAATAATACATAGCATTATGACAAAACATCCTTATCCTACACAAATAATTTTAGCTAAGCAAGGAATATTCAAGGGTTGGAAATTTACCACCTAAAAAGGCAAACCTATCATATTTGATTAAGACAAAAGAAAAAGGAAATGAATCCCTAAATCAAAGGGACCTTGTCCCTTATCTTAAGAACATATTATCATAATTTTTAAAATACAAATCTCCTTTTCCTATGCATATCTTCACTAAGAAAAAGGAAGACAAGAACTTGAGTTGTTTGTTTTCCAAAAAATCAACCAAGTGAATCCTAGTTGTGATAAGGTAAACTCATGATCATGAAAGGTGAATTATTTGATAGTCTATTTAAGTAAAACCCACCCTTATAACATTAGAATTTCGTCCAAGTGAGGGAGAGGAAAAAATAGAAGCAAGGTAGAGTGAGGAAAGGAGAGGAATAAAGGAAGAAAGAGGAAGGAGAAGTCTAGAGGACTAAGTGCTCAAGGTTAGTTTAACAATATTTCTTTTTGAAGAAAAGTTTTGAAATTTACAACATCTATATGGGATTTTGACCTTAGAACTTTGATGATTGGTCATGAATGTTGTTATATCAGTTTACATATTATGTATGTTTGAATACTTAGGCTGGTGTAGATAATTCTGCATTCATATGGCTTTGGTTGGCAAAATTTTAAGCTTCTGTTTTTAAAATTTTGGGAAGAATCGGTAAGAAATTTAAACAATTGGTTAGCATAAAATATGTAGATCTATGTCTAACAGGTTTTAACCCACTGGAATCACTCAATTTCGAGTCCATATAAGGTAGATGTGATTCGATTAGTAAGCAGTGGTCAGAAATTGGTGAATTAGGGAAGAATATGTTTGGATAGCCTATGTGTTTAAATTTCTGGGAACATTTTGTAGGGAATTAAAATAAATGGTTAACATAAAAATTATACTTATATGTATCATGAATTTTTAGCCACTGGAATCACTCTATTTGGAATTCTTATGAGGGAGATATGGATAGATTAGTAAGTAGAGGTTAGAACCTACCAGAGAAGAAATAAACTGTACATTGAGGGAGTAATATCACCATGATTCCTTAATGTTTAGCTAAACTATTCAACATAATAGTTTTAGATAATTTTCTTATCTTTAAATTGACACCAAGATCACCTAAAGAGGAGTTGAAATGAGGTAGTTATGCTCCAATTAGTGAGAGAAGGTTGGATAGGATGAAAACCAGCATTAGGAAATAACACAACATAAAGCATGGCCGCGTTTCAAGGCATGGCCAGGCCGTGTTCTGTGCTGGAAATGGCATCTTCAAGCCTAAAGCATGGTTGTTTTATAGTACATGACCAAGCCATGTTATAGGATATGTTTAGGTCGGTTCGGAAGCTGGTAAAACTTATTTTCAACATTTTGTTTACCCTAAATGAACTTAATTACCTATATGATATTAGTATAAACCAAATTGATGAAGAATGCTGTATTAAATTTGTGAGAACATATATTAGAAATGATATAAGTAGGAGAAAAGTGACTAAAGGCCATGCATAAAGAAAATGAAGAGATAAATATAATGTTTAAAAAAGAAGGAGAATTTTATAAATGAAAATAATAAATGACTAGTATATGCCATAGCCATTGCCATTGCATGAACTTCTTACCATCCTAAGTGTCTAATTTTGACATGGAAATATTTTGATGAAACATTATGGTATGTGAGTTTAATGAACATACTTGTTATTGAAATCATATTTTTGGCTATTAATGTGAAAAGAAAAGAGATAAGCACGGTCATATGACGATCCGTGTGGTGCACCAATAGAGGATGCCCTACCAACGATTATGATTATGTTAATGAGAAAAGAAAGAGAAAGTGTGCCATGTCAGACGGAGTGAGAAAAGCCCGTACCATGGAGTAGAAAATACTCACCATGACTGGGGTAGCTTGATATGAGAATAAATTGATAGTCATCATATGATATTATGAAAAATAGTTAATCCTATCATACATGTTATTACTGTATGATTTTCATGTGCATAGATAAATTGTATTCATGTGACCAAAGATATTTGCTGTAGTTTATACAGATGAACATGACGTGATGAGTTATATTGATAATGATTTATTGTTGAACTTACTGGGATTTAATTCTCACAATATTTCCATGTCATGTTTAGAAAATTAGTTATGCAAATTTTTCTATGGCTCTTGCTTTTAGTGCACGTTGGATCGAGTTACTCTATGATGGGTAGACCCTATAAACAAATAAAAGTTTTATGGTCGAGTTGGCTCTGATCTCGGTGAAGGTGTAACCACCTACACCTGTATCTCTGAAATTGGTCAACCAGAATAAATATGATGTAGATATTTATGAATTTGATGTGTTGTACATACGTTTTGATTAAAATAATATAAAAAGTTGTTACAGATGGTGCTTATGGGGGCTTCCATCTTGAGTTTTTCTTCATCCATTGCGATGGGTACCTTGCTATCACAACAGAGCAGGGTGATAAGAGAAGGAAAGAGTAGACTGCCTTTTTTTGGCTAGCACATACTCTTATTTACTCATTAATGACCCTTCCTACATTAATGGGCCTCCCTGAAATGATGGCATCAACCATGGCCACCCTATCTCGACTTACAGTTTGCCCGTGAGTGGAGGGTAACAAGTGAGTCTTCAGAAAGTGATACCACACTTTAGCTGCAGGCACCAAAGAAATCTGGTTTATGGTTGCAACACCCTGAGAAGATTTGTCTCAGGTGGTGCCTGGTATGCACACCCGTGCCAGTATTTTCTCCAAATCTGGTTCTTTCAGAGACTCCAAATGCGCTGCATAGTCTTTATCCTCATCGTTCAATTTGTAGGCTTCATTTATAGTGGCTCGATCGAATAGCACGCGGGTCTCCCTGGCCCTGACCCAGTCTTTGGCTTCCTTCAGGAAGTTAGCGTAGAACTCTCTTATTATTGCCACATACATTGGAAAACACATATCTTCGAACGTTGTAAAGGCAAACCCTTTTTTTGTGTAGAAGGTCCGTTGGGCAGTTTCTTCATCGAGCCTTCTCTGATTTTTGTCTGAGGTGAGCCTCTTCATCTTGCTGGCCTTCCTTTCTACCGTTTTGATTCTCGGCATGGCCTTTAGGTGTGGGTTCTTTGTGGAGAAGAGAGACGTTGCGCATGGGAGCTCTCGGAATGTAAAGGGGGGAAGGGTTTGAGAGGACAAAGAACAGGGATTCTAGAAACTACAGAGGGCTATTGGGTTCACCAGAGGGGGTTGGGGAGAATGGGGGGAATGGTCGTGACTTATGGGATACTTAAGGTTTCCTGCCCTTTTTTTTTGGGCTTCTCCATTTGTCTTTTCTCCTCAAGCTTTTGGGTGCCCTTTCTTGTGTTTCCTCAGCCAGTATCTTCGTTCTCCTTCCTACTGAATTTGTTTCCTGTGTCCAGCACCATTTCCACATCAAGGGAAAATTCCTTGCTTCAAGGTTGAGCTCTTTTGCTGCAGCAAGTCTTGTGGCAACAATAAAAAAACTAATTTTCACACGCTTTTGCTGCAACAAGTCTTGTGGCAAAAAAAAAACTAGCTTTCACATAAGTTTGCTGTAGCAACTCTTGTGGCAAACAATACAAAAATTGACTTGTACACTGATGTTTTCCTAGGCCTACGAAATGAACACAAAAGATATTAGAGTCGCAATTTAAGCTACCTAATCAATTTGTAAAATAAAACAAGAACGAATTAAACATGGGTTGCCTCCCATAAGCGCTTGTTTTAGAGTCAACAGCCTGACTTCTTCCTTGTTCATCCCTCTTGCAATTGGATTGAGGTGTGCTGGTGCTTGTAACATCCCTAACTTCGTTTCATGAATTAATAAAAATACAAAAGTATTCAAAGTAACATCCCTAATTTCATTTCTTTTTAAGGTACATAAATATTTAATTAAGGAAATAAATTTCTATGGACTTTGTTGTAGGTTTACCTAAAACTTCAGTTGGACATGACTCTATCTGGGTAATAGTTGATAGATTAACCAAATCTACTCACTTTCTGCCCATAAAGATTAACTATTCACTGGACAAATTGGCCCAGTTATACGTTTAGGAAATAGTTAGACTACATGGGATTCCCTTAAATATCATTTCAGATAGAGATCCAAGGTTCACGTCGAGGTTTTGGAAGGCGTTGCAAGAAGCTTTTGGTACTTAGTTGCGGTTCAGTACTGCCTACCATCCTCAAACTGACAGCCAGACAGAATGGACCATTCAAACCCTAGAAGATATGTTGAGGGCCTGTGTGATAGAACAAGGTAAAGGATGGGATAAGTACCTACCTTTAGTAGAGTTTGCTTATAATAATAGCTATCACTCTAGTATTAAGATGGCCACCTATGAAGCTTTATATGGTAGAAAGTGCCAATCTCCACTATGTTGGTTTGAGGTAGGAGAAAAGAACTTGTTGGGTTCTGATATAGTTCAACAAACCACTAAACAAATCAAGATTATACGAGACAAAATGCTCACAGCTCAGAGTCGGAAAAAGAGTTACTATGATAAAAGACATAGACCTCTAGATTTTGAGGAAGGAGACCATGTATTTCTAAAACTTTCTCCGACCACTGGAGTTGGTAGGTCTCTTAAGATCCAAAAGCTAAATCCGCGATTTTTGGGACCCTACCAAATTTTAAAGAAACTAGGGACGTCAGCATATCAAGTTGCTCTCCCACCTAATTTGTCCAACTTGCATAATGTTTTCCATGTATCACAGCTCCAGAAGTATCTTCCAGATTCCTCACATGTGATACTTGATGAACCAATCCAAATAAAGGAGAACATGACATACCTACTAGTACCAGCATCTATATTGGACACTGACGTAAAGCAATTAAGGAAGAAAACTATTCCCCTAGTTAAGGTGTTATGGGAAGGTTTGACTCTAGAAGAAGCAACTTGGGAGCTAGAAGAATTCATGAAGAAGAAATATCCAAAATTGTTCTTATTAGGTAATTTTTGAAATTTTGAGGACAAAATTTCTTACAAAATTTCTTTTAGGGAGAGAGAAATGTAACATCCCTAACTTCGTTTCATAAATTAATAAAAATACAAAAGTATTCAAAGTAACATCCCTAATTTCATTTCTTTTTAAGGTACATAAATATTTAATTAAGGAAATAAAATTTATTAGACAATTTTTAGATATCTAAGAAAATATAATCCTTAGAACTTCTCCACCTTATGTGTATGCATAGAAATGTTCTAACATTAATGGAATAGGTAAAGAGAGAAAACCTAAGAGGAAAAATTTAGAAGTAATATACTAAAGAAAGGTGAAATTCTTAGGTAAGGAAGATAAATTTTTGAAAACAAGTAAAGGTCTTAAAATTTCAAGAAAACATTGGATTAGGGTAATTTTTCCTAATTCAAGAACTAAAGTTACTAAGTTTAACATATTCACCCATACATTGGGCTTTCACCTATGGACACTTCATATATAGTTTTTCCACTTCACATAAGTTTCTAGCAAGTCAATTGAATAACCGAAACAAGAAATAAAACATAGACTTAGACTAGAATATAGAAATTGGACCGATAGCCCAAAAATTATGAAAATGTGTCTAAGCCCTCCAAGAAAGGTAGAATTTTATCCAAAGCAAAGGAAATGGGTAGGAATAAGCCCAAATCCAAGAGAAAAAATAAAATAAAATAAATCATGTGATAATAAAATAAAGATTAGGTTACATGGCTTTAAGACAAAAATTTAGCAAGGGGTATGATAATACAAGGCTTTAGGACAAAACATTTATATCCTACACTCATCATTTTAGCAAGTGGTATGATAATACAAGGCTTTAGGACAAAACATCTATGTCCTACACTCATAATTTTAGCAAGTGGTATGATAATACATGACATTAGGACAAAACATTCCTATCCCACACAAATAATTTCAACCAAATAATGGAGATTCAAAGGCTAGAAATATGCCACCTAAAAAGGCAAACCTATCATTATTGATTAAGACAAAAGAAAAAGGAAATGAATCCCTAAATCAAAGGGACCTTGTCCCTTATCTTAAGAACATATTATCATAATTTTCAAAATACAAATCTCATTTTTCTATGCATATCTTGACTAAGGAAGAGCAAGACAAGAACATGAGTTGTTTGTTTTCGAAAATTTTAATCAAGTGTATCCTAATTATGATAAGGTAGACCTATGATCATGAAAGGTGAATTATTTGGTGGTCTATTTAAGCAAAACTCACCCCTATAACATTAGAATTTTCATCCAAGTGAGGGAGAGGAAAAATAGAAGCAAGGTAGAGTGAGGAAAGGTGAGGAAGAAAGGAAGAAAGAGGAAGGAGAAGTCTAAAGGACTAAGTGCTCAAGGTAAGTTTGACAATATTTCTTTTTGAAGAAATGATTTGAAACTTGTAATATTTATATGAGATTTTTATCTTAGAACTTTGATGATTGGTCATGGATGTTGCTATATCATGTTACATATTATGTATGTTTGAATACTTAGGCTGATGTAGATAGTTCTGCATAGGTATGGCTATGGTTGGCAAAATTTTAAGCTTCTGTTTTTAAAATTCTAGAAAGAATCAGTAAGGAATTAAAATAAATGGTTAACCTAAGAATTATAGATATATGTGTCATGGATTTTTATCCACTAAAATCACTCAATTTAGAATCCATATGAGGTAGATATGGTCCGATTAGTAAGCAAAAGTCAGAAAATGGTTAATCAGGGAAGAATATGTTAGGATAGCTTTTGTGATTTAATTTCGGGGAACATTCTGTGGGGAATTAAAAACAATGGTTAACATAAAAAATGTAGAGCTATGTCTCACGGATTTTTGGCCACTGGAATAATTCAATTTAGAGTTCATATGAGGTAGATATGATTCAATTAATAAGCAAAAGTCAGAAAATGGATAATAAGGGAATAATATGTTAGGATAGCTTCAGTGTTTTAATTTTTAGGAACATTCAATAGGGAATTAAAATAAATAGTTAACATAAAAATTATATCTATATATGTCACGGAATTGTAGCCACTAGAATCACTGAATTTAGAATTCTCATGAGGGAGATATGGACAGATTAGTAGGTACAGGTCAGAACCTACCTGCGAAGAAATAACATGTACTTTGAGGGAGTAATATCACATTGATTTCTTAATAGTTTTCAAAACTATTCAACATAATAGTTTTAGATAATTGTTTTATCTTTAAATTGACATCGAGATCACTTACATCGGAGTTAAATTGATGGAGTTATGCTCTAATTAGTAAGAGAAGGTTAGATTGGATGAAAACATGCATCAAGAAAATAAAGAAATAAAATTAATATTTAAAAAAGAAGAAGAATCTTATAAATGAAAATAATAAATGACTAGTATATGCCATAGCCATTGCCATTGTATGAACTTCTTACCATCTTAAGTGTGAAATTTTGACATGGAAATATTTTATAAAGTGATATTTGAAATGGTTATATTCATGGCATAATTACCAATGATTTTTGGTAATAATTATATTTTGATGAACATACTTGTTATTGAAAGCATATTTTTGGCTATTATTGTGAAAAGTGAGCATAGTCACATGGCAATCCGTGTGGTGCACCAGTAGGGGATGCCCTATCAACGGTTATGATCATGTTAATGAGAAAAGAAAGAGAAAGTGGGCCATGTCGAACGGAGCGAGAAAAGCCTGTACCGGAGAGTAGAAAATACTCATCATGACTGGAGTAGCTTGATATGAGAATAAATTGATAGTCATCGTATGATAGTTAATATTGTCATACATGTCATTATTGTACGATTCTCATGTGCATTGATATAGTGCATTCATGCGACCAAAGATTGTAGTTTATACAGACGAACATGACGTGATGAGCTATATTGATGATGATTTATTGTTGAACTTACTGGGATTTAATTCTCACTATATTTCCATGTCATGTTCAGAAAATTAGTTATGCAGATTTTTCTATGGCTCTGGCCTTTAGTGCACGTTGGATCGAGTTACTTTATGGTAGGCAGATCACATAATCAAATAAAATGTTTGTGATCGAGTTGACTAAGATCTCGGTGATGGTGCAACCACCCACACCCGTATCTCCGGAGCTGGTCAACAGGGATGAATAAGATGTAATTATATATGTGTTAGAATTTTGTACGGATGTTATTGATTAATGATATATATGTAAATTCTGTATTGCATAAATTAAATAATTTTTATTTTGAGTTAAGTTGTAACGAGGTAATAACTTCATGGTATTTATAAAAAAAAATTGTTACTTAAATGGAGTTGTTACAATGCTCCACATCACCTCCCATGTAGTGTTTGATCTGTTATCCATTAACTCTAAAGGTTCTCCCTACTGTTTCTTCTTCCAATTCAACAGCTCCAAACGGGAAGACCTTACTGATGCAGAAAGGACCAGACCAGCGAGATTTTAGTTTCCCAAGGAACAAGGTTAGCTTGGAGCTGTACAGCAACACTTTCTGTCGTACTTCGAAGTCCCTAGGTTGTATCTTCTTGTCATGCCATTTCTTCGCTTTTTCCTTGTATAGCTTGGCATTCTCATAAGCTTGACCACGGAATTCATCCAACTCATTTATCTACAACATCCTTTTTTCACCAACAGCTCTTAAATTCAGATTTAATTCCTTCACTGCCCGATATGCCCAATGCTCTAGCTCCATTGGCAGATGGCAAGCCTTACCAAACACTAACTTCTATGGTGACATCCCCAGCGGTGTTTTATAGGCTATTCGATAGGTCCATAATGCATCATCCAACCTTAAGGACCAGTCCTTCTTAGTTGGGCCAACGGTTTTTTCTAGGATCCTCTTGATTTTCGCATTGGAGATTTCAGCTTGCCCGTTGGTTTGAGGGTGGTATAGAGTTGCCACCTTGTGTCTTACTCCATATTTGGCCCGCAATGCTCCGAATTGCCTGTTGCAGAAGTGAGATCCTCTATCGCTGATAATGGCTCTAGGAGTTCCAAATCTTGTGAAAATATTCCTTTTAAGAAATCTAGTTACCACCTTTGCCTCGTTAGTTGGAGACGCACTTGCTTCTACCCATTTTGAAACATAATCAACAGCTACCAAGATATATTGGTTCCCAAAACTCGAAGAGAATGGGCCCATGAAATCTATTCCCCATACATTGAACAACTCCGCTTTTAGAATGTTGTTTAGCGGCATTTCATGTCTTCTGGAAATGTTTCCTATTCTCTGGCACCTATCGCATTGTAACACAAAAGAGTGGGAGTCTTTGAATAGAGAAGGCCAGTAGAACCCTGCCTACAGTACTTTGTTTACAGTCCTCACTCCTCCAAAGTGGCCTCTATAAGGTGAAGCATGACATTGCTGCAGGATTTGCTCCATCTCTTCGCTGGGAATGCATCTTCTTATCATCTGATCAGCACACTGCTTAAAGAGGTGCGGTTCATCCCAGAAATATGAATTCACATCGTGCAGGAATTTCTTCTTCTGTTATGACGTCTAATCCGGTGGAAGTAGTCTACTCACCAGGTAGTTCACATAGTTAGCATACCATGGCATACTAGCCTGGGACATGAGGAA
The DNA here is from genome assembly GCA_037074535.1 of Gleditsia sinensis. Classification (NCBI taxonomy): domain Eukaryota; kingdom Viridiplantae; phylum Streptophyta; class Magnoliopsida; order Fabales; family Fabaceae; genus Gleditsia; species Gleditsia sinensis. The sequence continues at coordinate 24,596,996 of CM073464.1, read as the reverse complement.
GTGTTGCTCATCCGAAAATTTCTCATTAATTTATTCTGCATCTGCTCTGTCCTGTTCCAGCTTGGAGAGATGGTCTGCCACCTAATTCTCAGTTCCTTGTCTATCCCTAATTTCCAGATCAAATTCTTAGAGCAAGAGCACCCATCGGATGATTCTAGGCTTGGAATCATTCTTCTTGACCAAGTGTTTGATAGTAGAATGGTCTATGTGCACAATTACTTTTGCACCAGTCAAGTAAGATTTGAATTTTTCAAAAATAAACACCACAGCAAGCAGCTCCTTCTCTGTTACTGTGTAGTTGAGCTGGTTCCCTTGCAGCGTCTTGCTTGCATAATATATAGAATGAAAAACTTTGTTCCTACACTGCCTAAGGATGGCTCCCAATACTGCTTCACTCGTGTCACACATTAGCTCAAATGGAGAAGTCTAGTCTGGTGCCACAATAACCGGTGATGTACTTAATTTCTTCTTGAGGTCACAAAATGTTGTCATGCAGTTCTTATTGAAGTAGAAGATTTTGTCTTTCTCTAGCAAACTGCATAGAGGTTTAGTAATCTTGGAGAAGTCCTTGATGAACCTCATGTAGAATCCTGTATGGCCAAGGAAACTTTTGATGCCTTTGACTGAAGTGGGAGGAGTCAACTTTTCTATGATTTTTACTTTGGCCTTATCAACCTCTAGTCCATCTTGAGAAACTTTATGTCCCAGCACAATCCCCTCCTTCACCATAAATTGACACTTTTCCCAGTTCAACACGAGGTTTGTTTCCACGCACCTTTGAAGGGCCTTAGCAAGGTTTCCCAAACATAAGTCAAAGGAATCCCTAAAAAATGAAATGTCATCCATGAAAATCTCCACAAATTGCTCTGCCATTTCTGTGAAAATTGCCATCATACATCGTTGGAAAGTTGCTGGAGCATTGCATAACCCAAACAGCCTCCTTTGAAATGCAAAGGTACCATAAGGGAATGTGAATGTGGTCTTGTGCTGGTCTTCGGGTGCTATAGCAATCTGATTGTAGCCTGAATACTCATCTAGGAAACAGTAATACTCTCTTCCCATAAGTCTGTCTAACATCTAGTCAATGAATGGCAAGGGGAAGTGGTCTTTTCTGGTGCTTTTGTTCAGCCTCCTCTAGTCCATGCAAATCCTTCAACCAGTCACAACCTTGGTGGGGATGAGCTCATTATTTTCATTTTCCACCACAGTCATGCCCCCTTTCTTAGGAACATATTGGATTGGACTAACCCAGGAATTGTTTGATATGTGGTAAATAATTCCAGCATCTAGCCATTTGATGACTTCCTTCTTGACTACCTCCTTCATGATTGGATTGAGCCTTCGTTGAGGTTCAATGGATCCTTTTTCATTGCTCTCCAATAGGATCTTATGCATACAAAATGAGGGACTGATACCCTTAATATCGACAAGGGTCCAACCAATAGCACTTTTCAATTTTTTCAATGTCTCAACTAATTTCTCCTCTTTCTCCTCTATCAAAAGTGCTGAAATGATCACAGGAAGAGTGGTTGTTTCACCCAGGTAAGCATATTTTAGATGCGCAGGTAATGGCTTCAACTCCAAGATCGGTGGTTCCTCTACTGATGCCTTTGGCAGCCTTGATTCCTGCCAGGACATATCCAATGGCTCATTCATCAGAGCTTGCTTCCCAGTGCCATGCTTGGCTTCTATCTAGGCCCATTCTTTCTCGTTTTGCTCCTCTGAATCTGAGCCATCTTGCCACTCAGCTGGTGTTAGGCCTTTGCAACAATTTTCAAACTATTCAGATGTTAATGTATTTATCACCGAAATAAATGATCATTCTTCCATTTCACTAGGGAACTTCATGGACTGAAATACATTAAATGTGATATGCTCTTCCAGAACCCTCATTGTTAACTCCCCTTTTTGAACATCAATTAAGGTTCGGCCAGTGACTAGGAATGGCCTGCCCAAAGTGATTGGCACATCTGCGTCTGCTTCGTAATCCAGTATGATAAAATCTACTGGAAAAATGAATTTATCCACCTTAACTAAGACATCCTCGATTTTTCCTCCTAGATGTGCAATGGATCTATCTCCCAGCTGTAGTGAGACAGTGGTAGGCCTTACTTCTCTTATCCCCAGCTTCTTGAATATTACCATTAGCATGAGGTTGATGCTTGCTCCCAAGTCATAGAGAGCTTTGCCAAAGTACTGGTTCCCAATAGAGCAAGGAATGGTGAAGCTACCTAGATCCTTGAGTTTGGGAGGCAGCTTATTTTGTAGCACAGCACTACATTCTCATGTTAGAGTGACAGTCTTAAATTCCCCAAACCTTTTTTTCTTGGTCAAGATGTCCTTCATGAACTTTACATAGTTAGGTATTTGCTCTAATGCTTCCACCAAAGGAATGTTAATGTGCAGCTGCTTGAGGACATCCAGAAATCTTTAGAACTGATGGTCATTCTACTGTTTCTGGAATCTGAGGGAATGATGGAGGTAGCTTGGTCTACTGTACGTTTTGTTGCGGTAAAGCTGCAGCATTTTGCTGTGGCAACTTTTCTCCAGAGATTCCTACTTTCACTTGCCTCCTCAACCTGCCTCTGCTTGTCTTTCTTCTTATCTAGGGGTACAGTAGGGTCTTTTTCGTCCTGTCTCTTTGCTTGGGGTTCTTCCACTACTTTTCTACTCCTAAGAGCTATAGCCTTGCAGTGCTCTTTCCTTTCTCTCCTAGGGACTTCAGTGTTGTTTGGAAGTGTCCTTGGAGGTCTACTTTTTAATTCATTGGCAAGCTGCCTAATTTGGGTCTCCAGATTCCTCAATGATGCAGCTTGACTTTGAATCACGGCATCATTTCTTGCCATGTATTCCTTGAGCAAGGACTCCAACGAAGTGGGAGTTTCATTAGGATGATGCCTTTGTTGCTGAAATCTTGGGGGGGCCTATGGTCTCTGTGGGGCAGAGTTGCTTCCCTGTCCAGTACCGTAGTTGCTCCAAGAAAAATTGGGATGCTGCCTCCAACCCGGGTTATACATTTTTGAAAAGGGATTGTTGTTGCGATTCATGTTTCCCACATAGCATACTGACTCTGGATTTAAAGGACAACTTTCAAATAAATAAGGCCCATTGTACAGAACACAAGATGCTCCATTTTCCTAAACTGCATTAGCTGCTTGAAGGCGAATCAGTTGCTGGTTTTTCAAGACATTCACTAATGAAGCTAGTTGGGCTGTGAGAGAAGTGACCTCACTCACTTCATGCATACCTGTAATTTTTTTTTAGTTAAGACTTTGTCCATAGGCCATTGATAATTGTTACTAGCCATCCTTTTGAGCAGCTCATATGCCTCATTGTATGTTTTGGACAAAAGTGCCCCATTAGCTGCTACATCCACTATGGTTTGTGTTCGAGCATTAAGGCCATTATAAAAGGTCTCCATCTGAATGTAGTACTGGATTCCATGATGGGGACATCTCCGTAGCAGTTCTTTGTACCTCTCCCAGGTGTCATATAGAGATTCTCCATCTAGTTGCTGGAAGGATGTGATATAATTCCTTAATTTTGCATTCTTGGTAGGCGGTAAGTATTTTAACAGAAAATTCTCTGCCAAATCACTCCATTTGGCAATAGAATCAGGTGGTAGAGAGTTCAGCCATGCTCTAGTTTGATCTCTTAATGAATAGGGGAACAGTTTTAGCCTCAAAACTTCATCTGTCACCCCATTCATTTTGAATGCATCTGTGACTTCAATGGATACTCTTAGGTAAAGGTGAGGGTCCTCTGTAGGCATCCCACTGAATTGGCCTACAATCTATAGCATCTAGAACATCACAGGCTTGAGCTCGAAATCAAGAGCTTCAATTTCTGGTCTTATAATGCTTGGGTTCAACCCATTCAGATTTGGTTGAACGTAAGCATTCAAGACTCTATCTCGGTCATCCATATTATCTGTGCCTCTCTGGTTATCCATTTCTGCTTCTTGCTAAGGTCCAAACAGTCCTCTCATTCTTCTTAGAAGAGTCCTCTCTATCTTAGGATCTAGAGGCAATAGTTCTCTATCGGACCTACTCTTGCACTGAGTTTACCTGCCCAAAATAACACCAAAGTGACTAAAAGATACAAGTCCTTCACACAGTCAAATATCTAATAATAATTTTCAAGTTGACACTCCCTGCAACGGAGCCAAAAACTTGTTGGTTGCAAAGTATTTATGCAATATCCGAACGCAAGTAAGATTGACTAATGAACGCAAGTATTTATGCAAAGTATTACTATAAAATTCTCTGACTCGTGAAATGCTGTAGCAAAATTTTGTTGGTTTACAAATTTTAAGGGTTGAGTGCAAATAAGATTGAACAAAACTAAACAAGACTTTGAACAAGTTGAGGTACACTAGGCTGTGGAAAAATAGATCTTAGGTCAACTAGGGTTACTTTCGGGTTGCCATAAATTTCTACACTCATTTTGCTTTAGAAATTGCTATAGCAATTGCTCAAGTGCCCAGTTTTCTTTTGAATGGGTTCTTTCCATATTACCACCCCATGTACCCCTAGGATTCAGTCCTACATTCCTGTATGATGCCAAGCCCCAGAGTTATGCTTGAAGTCCTAACTATTGGGTCAAATAGGACAACCATATATTCCTATATTAGTTGTGCCCATACATTCAACCCTTTTTCCAGTCCCCACTACCCTTCCAGGTCAATGTTAGCCTTAGCCTTCTTCTATTAAATTTCAGTTAACAGAAGAAGTTAAGAGATGCAAAAGCAGTTGAATGACAAAAACAATGCTGTTGCAAAATCATTCATAAATTAAAATGTGCATATGTTCATTACAACTCGTCTATAACCCTAGCTGGAAACTTAGCCCAACCTCATAACCAAATTGATTACAAGCATGAGGATAACCATCATGCAATGAAGAGTAAGACAACTAAAGAAAAAAAATACAATCCAGCGCTAAAACAATGAAGCACAGAAATAGAGGAAATGAATCCTCAGTAGGGGTCCTCTTCTTCACATTCAGTGCCTCCTCCTCCAGGGGTAGCTCGTCCTGGGCAAGAGTGTATGCTCACAGCTCATTCCTGTCAGGGATTTCGGGGCTTCCTTCCCTTTTTTGTCTGTCCCTCCGTATTTCCTTTTTACACTTTTATGTTTTCCTCTCATCCCCTTCCGTGTCTCCCCCTTTTTCTTCTCTGCTCCATGCCTTTTATAGATAAGCATTGTGGTCCCAGTGAGATGGCCTGATCTACTGCAATTCTTCTTACTTTTTGGCCTGTACATTTGTCAGCAGCTTTCTCTCCACTTCAAGTAGTGGAGACAGTCCCTGTGCCTCCTAGCACTCTACTGTGTCAGTTGGGTGCTCCCTTTTTCCATGTTGGGTAGTGCTCACGCCTGTTACAGTAGCCCTGACTCACTGCCACCTGTACCATATCACAAACAGCCAACTTCCCATCATATGCATTATATTAAAAGGATCAAGACCACCCAATATCACTCGGTTTGCCGCTTGTTTTGATATGCATGCATACTGAATTTTCACAACAACAAAATGGGTGGTCTTATATTAATGGGAGACAAAACATACTATTAAATCAGGGGGATGAATGCTAATAAATCAAAATGAAAAGTAAATGACTTAGAAAAGCATAGAGAAACTCTAATGAATTAGAGTTATCAATGTAGGATATAGATATTTTATCCTAATGCTATGTGACCTAATCTTATTATTATTATATTACTATTTCATCACATGGTTCTTTTTTTTTCCTCTTGGATTTGGGCTCATTCTTTCCCATTTCCTTTACTTTGGCTAAAATTCTACATCTCATGGAGGGCTTGGTTACATTTAAATAATTTTTGGGCTATCAGTCCAACTTCTATATCGTAGTCCAAATCTATGTTATATCTCTTGCTTGGGCTATCCAATTGGCTTGCTAGAAACTCATGTGAAGTGGAGAAAAAACTCTACGAAGTGTCCATAATTGAAGGCCAATGTATGAATGGAGATGTTAAACTTAGTAACTCTAAATCTTGAATTAGGAAAAATTACCTTAATCGAATCTTCTTGAAATTTTAAGACTTTTACTTACTTCAAAAAATTTATCTTCGTTACCCAAGAGTTTTGCCTCTTTAGGATGTTATTCCTAATTTTTCCTATTAGGTTTTCTCTCTTTACATATTCCCTTAATGTTAGAAACATTTTTTATACATACACATAAGGTGAAGAATTTCTAAGGCTTATATTTTTTCTTAGATAACAAAAAATTGTTTAATAAGTTTTATTTTCTTAATTAAATATTTATGTACCTTTATTAATAAAATAAATGAAATTAGAGATGTTAAACTTCGGCTCTACGACATTGGGGGCCAACGCCACGATGCTTAGTTTTTGGACAGCTTAGCGTTGTGGCGCTTTGGATCCTCGATGACGCGATGCTCGAAAGACAGGGCCTGAGCACTCAGATACTTATAGCATTTTCCAAAGTATCAAACATGAGAATTGTATCTCTATGTCTCTTCTTTCCATATCCACTGGAATCACCTCAATTGGAGTTCAAATGAGTGAGATATACCTTAATTAGTGATGAAGGGTCAGAAATAAGCATTTTTCATTATTTTCTCTCTGTTTTAATCTTCTTTTCCTCTTTATTCTTCCTAAAATACCAAACACAAAACACAATTAATTCCTATTTATATTCTAATTAAATCAAACAAAAAGTAAGCTTAAAGGTATTAAAATCATGCTTAATTATAAACACATCAAATACCCCTACACTTAACCTTTTGTTTGTCCTCAAGCAAAATAATCTCTAAAAATCAATATATGTTGTGAGTGTTAGGCTTACCAAGCTTTTGCCTCATAACTTAAAAAATATGCTCAAGAATTTTTTTGAAATATCAGAACCATGCATAAGATTAACTCAAATGCAATCCATTATTTTATTATATTGAATCCCGACTGTGTGTGACTTTTTTGTCAATAAATTTTCTTTTACTCAGATGAGTTTATATATACCACAATTTTGGGTGCAGATCTCTAATTGGTTTATGATTTCCATAAGCTTATTTTTCATGCCACTCTCCACTAATGTAGGCCAAAACTACTTCTAGGATTAATAGGGTTTATTTAGCTTATAATGTGCCTAGGCCACAACATATGCTTTTATCCTCTTTGGATTTATCTTTTCTTTGTCTTGCATATTTATTTTCTTTCCTTTGCTCCTCTCTTCCACCCTTTTGTCAATAAAGCTATACAAAACAAGTATTCATAAAAATAATCATGGAGTGAGTGAATAGAGTCAAAAATAAGGATACTCATACAAAATTTGGCTTTTGACTCATTTGTGGTTTTAAAAGAAAAAGTTCATTAAGCTCAAAATAGAGGAACTAAGGATATTTCATTTCTTGGGTTAGGCTTGAAAGGCTCAATCTATCAAATAATGCCTAAATCATCTCCTAATTAATAGTATTAGCTTATGAGTTCGCCTCAAGTAGCATTCAAATAAATTCTAGAATTCTATTGAGATCATTAAATATTTTTGAGTTATATAAACTTTTTCTAAGTAAAAAACAAATTAAATGTCCAAAGTTATTATGTAAAAATGTTTCAGGATTCTAAAGTCAAAAATAATAAATCACAAAAGGTTAAAATTGCACACAACCATAAACTCTCTACATTTTTCAAGAGCTAAAAAAATTTGAATAGTTATATCATTGGCTGTTGGTTGTGCCTAACATCCCAAAACATAAATTGAAATACTCACACAATCACTTAACTTGCTAAACACAATAAAAGTGTATTAATAGTGAAAATTAGAAAAATGATGCTCAAAATAGGGTCACAATTCTTCAAACAAATATACTTCCACCTCCACACTCAAACTTTACATTGTCCTTAATGTAAAAGAAAGATAAGAATAGGGAAGGATATATGAAAACATATGAGTTAAGTGAACTTCCCTGAATTTGTTTGGGGTGGAATGAACATGTTGCATTACTGGACCCTGAATTTTCTGATGTCCACCTCTTTTTTTTATGACTATGTTGGGTTGCCTCCCAATAAGCGCCTTTGTTTAATGTCGTTAGCTCGACTCAAAACCCTTTATGTCATTCGTGGAGGATCCTTGATGTCCAATTTAATTTGAAAAAGTTTTGGGGCTAATTCAAGCCTTGAAGTTCTACTTCATGACAAGTAATCACATTAGTAATAACAAGGGGTCCTAACCAAGGGAGAGATTTCTTATCTTTGCGAGGTTTAACCCCTTTGATCTCTAGAACTTGATGTAACTCTACAGTTGGGTCTATGCCTTTAAGGTTTGCAATTATTTTTGTAATGGCATTTCCTTTTTCCTAAAGAATATGCATCAATGCCTCTTCTTTTTTAGCACCTAGATTCTTGGCAACTATGATAGGTGGTGCATCCCCAACTTCCAAGTATTTCAAGTGATTGGGGAGAGGTGATAGATTTGATCTAGGATCTTACAAAATAGAAGGTGCACTTGTATTAGAATTTGTTACTAAGGTAAAGAGATCCTTACTTGTTTGCTGTATTTTTGGTTTCTCATTATTCTCCTGCAAGCGAACAATCAAGACTGATTTCTTAACTTTTGTCTCTGAAAGCTCAACATCCTTTGCTACAAAATCTACCATATTAATAGCATAGGTAGTAAGATCTTTCATGGCACTACAATGATTGAATTCCATAATTTTTTCTTCAAATTTCATTGTCAGTGTGCCACTATAAATATCTATTATGGCCTTGGATGTTTTTAAGAATGGTCTCCTTAATAAAATTAGAGTGGTTTGATTATTACTCTCTATATTGAGTACATAAAAATCAATAGGGAAAATTACGTCATCAACTTGTACTAAAACACCTTCAATCATACCCTCGGGAAGGGTATTAGATTTGTTAGCCAATTGAATTAGAACACTAGTTTCTTTTAAAGGTCCTAGTGCTAAAGATGCATAAATAGAGTATGGCATGACATTAATAGATGCTCCTAGATCTAGCATCTCAAATGTAGTGTTGCCTATAGAGCAAGGAATAGAAAACATACTTGGGTCCTTACATTTTGTAGGGAGTTTTCTCTGAATAATTGCAAAGACATGCTCACCTACTTTTACTTTATCTGCTCTTTTCAACTTCTGCTTCCTCTATTGGGTTGTAATTGCCTTAAGAAATTGGCATAGCGAGGTTCTTGACTAATTACATCTAAAAGTGGAAAATTCACCTCACACTTTCTAAAGGTATCATATAATTCAAAAGTTTTTTCATTCATCCTATTTTCTTTTAGAGCTTCAGGAAAGAGAGGTGCAGGTTCATATTCAAATATAGGTGCAAACTTACCTTCTGGGTTTTTACTGTAACATCCCGTAATTTTTAAATATTTTCCTTTTAAATTCTTCACCTTACATATATGCATAGAAATGTTCTAATATTAATGGAATAGGTAAAGAAAGAAAACCTAAGAGGAAATATTAGAAATAAACATGCTAAAGAAAGGTGAAATTCTTAGGTAAGGAAGATAAATTTTTGTGAATTAAAGGTCTTAAAATTTCAAGAAGATTGGATTAGGGTAATTTTTCCTAATTTAAGAGTAAAAGTTACTAAGTTTAGTATCTCCACCCATAAATTGGGCTTTTACCTAAGGACACTTCAGATAGAGTTTTTCCACTTCACATAAGTTTCTAGCAAGCCCATTGGATAACCTAAGCAAGAGATAAAACATAAACTTGGACTAGGATATAGTAATTGGACCAATAGTTCAAAAATTATGAAAATGTGACTAAGCCCTCCAAGAAAGGTAGAATTTTATCCAAAGCAAAGAAAATGGGTAGGAATAAGCCCAAATCCAAGAGGAAAAATAAAATAAAATAAAATAAATTAGGTGATGATATAATAATGTAATAATAATAAAGATTAGGTTACATGGCATTAAGACAAAAATTTAGCAAGTGGTGTGATTCTACATTCATAATTGTGGCAAGTGGCATGATAATACAAGGTTTTAGGACAAAAACTCTATATCCTACACTCATAATTCTAGCAAGTGGTATGATAATACATGGCATTAGGACAAAACATTCCTATCCCACACAAATAATATCAACCAAATAATGGAGATTCAAGGGCTAGAAATTTGCCACCTAAAAAGGCAAACCTATCATACTTGTTTAAGACAAAAGAAAATGGAAATGAATCCCTAAATCAAAGGGACCTTGTCCCTTATCTTAAGAACATATCATCATAATTTTCAAAATACAAATCTCCTTTTCCTATGCATATCTTGACTAAGGAAGAGGAAGACAAGAGCATAAGTTGTTTGTTTTCCAAAAACTCAACAAAATGTATCCTAATTGTGATAAGGTAGACCCATGATCATGAAAGGTGAATTATTCGGTGGTCTATATAAGAAAACCCACCCTTACAACATTAGAATTTCGTCCAAGTGAGGGAGAGGAAAAATAGAAGCAAGGTAGAGTGAGGAAAGGAGAGGAAGAAAGGAGGAAAGAGGAAGGAGAAGTCTAGGGGACTAAGTGCTCCAGTTAAATTTAACAATATTTCTTTTTGAAGAAAACTTTTGAAACTTATAATATTTATATGAGATTTTGATCTTAGAACTTTGATGATTGGTCATGGATCTTGCTATATCATGTTACATATTGATCTTGCATGTGATGTATGTTTGAATACTTAGGTTGGTGTAGATAGTTCTGCATGGGTATGGATATGGGTGGCAGAATTTTAAGCTTTGGTGTTTTAATTTCTGGGAAACATCTATAAGGAATTAAAATAAATAGTTAACATATGAATTATAGATATATGTGTCACGGATTGTTAGCCACTGGAATCATTCAATTTAGAGTTCATATGAGGTAGATATGTTCCGATTAGTAAACATAGGTCAAAAAATGGTTAATCAGGGAAGAATATGTTAGGATAGCTTCGGTGTTTTAAGTTCTGGGATCAATCTATAAGGAATTAAAAGAAATGGTTAACATATGAATTATAGATATATGTGTCACGGATGTTTAACCACTGGAATCATTAAATTTAGAGTTCATATAAGGTAGATATGTTTTGATTAGTAAACAAAGGTTAGAAAATGGTTAATCAGGGAAAAATATGTTAGGATAGCTTCGGTGTTTTAATTTCTGGGAAAATTCTATAAGGAATTAAAATAAATGGTTAACATATAAATTATATATTTGTGTGTCACGGATTTTTAGCCACTGGAATCACTTAATTTGGAACTCTTATGTGGGAGATATAGTCAGATTCGTAAGTAAAGGTTCGAACCTACCTGAGAAGAAATAATATTGAATTTAAGGGAGTAATAACACCAAGATTTATTACTCTTTTGCTAATATTATTAACATAATAGTTTTATATAATTGTCTTAGTTTTCCATAGATACCAAGATCACCTCAATCGGAGTTAAAATGAGGGAGTTATTCTCTGAGCAAAGGTCACAGAACACTGCCAGGCCGTGTTGTGAGTGCTTCAAACACGGGTTAGCCGTGTTCGGGGCTATTTTTGAGTACATTTGAAGTATTTTTAAAGCATGGCCGTGTCCTGGAACATGGCCAGACCGTGTTGGAAGCTGGTGAAGCCTATTTTCAGCATTTTTCTACCCTAGATGAACCTCTTTAACTATAGGGTAATAGTAAAAATCAAATTGGAGAAAAATGCTCTATAAATTTGTAAGAACATGTGTTAGAAATGATATAAATAAGAAAAAATTGACTAAAGGCCAAGCATAAAGAAAATGAAGAGATGAAATTAATATTTAAAAAAGAAGACGAATCTTATAAATGAAAATAATAAATGACTAGTATATGCCATAGCCATTGCCATTGTATGAACTTCTTACCATCTTAAGTGTGAAATTCTGACATGGAAATATTTTATAAAGTGATATTTGAAATGGTTATGTTCATGGCATGATTACCAATGATTTATGATAATAGTTATATTTTGATGAACATACTTGTTATTGAAAGCATATTTTTTGGCTATCATTGTGATAAGAAAAGAAATGAGCACGGTCACATGGCAATCCGTGTGGTGCACCAGTAGGGGACGCCCTACCAACGGTTATGATCATGTTAATGAGAAAAGAAAGAGAAAGTGGGCCATGTCGAACGGAGCGAGAAAAGCCCGTACCAGAGAGTAGAGGATTTTCACCCTGACCGGGGTAGCTTGAAATGAGAATAAGTTGATGGCCATCATATGATATTCTGAAAATAGTTAATCCTGTCATACATATCATTACTGTATGATTCTTATATGCATAGATGTAATGCATTCATGTGACCAAAGATATTTTCTATAGTTTATACAGTTGAACATGACGTGATGAGCTATATTGATGATGATTTATTGTTGAACTTACTGGGATTTAATTCTCACTATATTTCCATATCATGTTCAGAAAATTAGTTATGTAGATTCTCTATAGCTCTGGCTTTTAGTGCACTTTGGATCGAGTTATTCTATGATGGGCGGATCCTAAATAAAATGTTTGTGGGCGAGTTGGCACAGATCCCGGTGAAGGTGCAACCACCCGCACCCGAATCTCCAGAATTGGTCAACCAGAATAAATAAGATGTAGATATTTATGTGTTTGAAATGTTGTACGTACGTTTTGATTAATGATGTGTATGTGAACTTTATATTGTATAATAATAAATAAATAAAAAAGAAAAAGTTGTTATATTTACCTTTCATAGCAGCATTGCTCAATTGGTATATGTACCTTTTGCATTGGGATTTCAACTTCTTTATCACCTTGTAGCATGATGGCACTTACTTCTAATTTCATCATGATATTTAGGGAAATGACAGAAGTTTTCATGGGTATACTATTGGATATACCTATTTGTTAAGTGCATTATTCTCCCTATTTCTATGAATTTAGGAGCACACAATATCTAGACTGAAATCATCAAAGGATGGTAATCATTATGTAAAATGTTTCTTGAAAAAAATTACATGTTCATGTTATATATGCTTTTGGGACAAGTTAGGCTTCTTGATGCTAATCTTCTTGGCATGATTTTAGTGAAAGCAAAGTTTAGCTACTTGTTATTTTAATGTTGAGAATGAGATATTATTTAGCTACTTGGTTCTAATCTTCTTGGCTTCATGGCCTATATTTAAGTTGTTTATTTTTCCTTATTATTTGTATAGGTAAATATGAATTCAGAGGGCCAGCTCAAAATTATGTCATATTTGATTTTGGTGGAAATGTTTTTAGAGATGATTGGGATTTATTTTGTAATTTTTATCGTAGTGAGTTCTTTTGCACTGTGGTCTTATGAAAATCATAGTCTTAGATAACAACCAAGGGTTAGAGAGGCTTTAAGGGAAGAACTTTTAAAGAGATTGATAAACCAAAATGATGTTAAATCTATTAATAAACTTCACATGGATATTATGTCATTTCGTTCATTATGCTTTCTCCTTTGTATTGAAGGAAAATTAAAAGAGGGTGGACTAGTGAGTATTAAAGAACAAGTGGCTATGTTTTTACACATATTGGCACATCATTCAAAGAATCGAGTCATTATGTTTTTGTTTAAACGGTTTGGAGAAACAGTTAGTAGCTACTTTAATATAGTGTTGAGTAGTGTCTTACGATTGCAAGAAACACTCGTTAGAGTACCAAATTCTATTCCACAAGATTGCTTAAATGAGAGATAGAAATGGTTTAAGGTATGGTGTTACTATATTGTGTTTTAGAATATATTTTATAATTAACAATTGCATTCTATTTTTATAAATATTCACATTTCCTTTTGGATTTGTATATAGAGTTGTCTTTGGGCATTAGATCGAACACATATCAAAGTTAATGTGTTAGCAATTAATAAACTGAGATATTGTAATAGAAAAAGAGATATATCTACCAATGTCATAGGTGATGTTAAGGGGATATTAAGTTTATATATGTGTTACTTGGATGGGAAGGATTAGCATTTGACTCAAGGGTATTGTGGGATGCCATTTCTAGGAGGAATGTTTTAAAAGTCCCAATTGGTTAAAATTATTTGGATGGTAGAAAAGTTATAATATTAATGAATGAGTAATAATCCATATTTTATATTAACAATTTCATTTTATTATAAGGTACTATTATCTCATGGATGGTGGGTTTACAAACTGTGAATGATTTCTTGCTCCATATAAAGGATATCGATACCATCGCAGTGAATGGAGACATGGATAAATACCATCATATAAGGAAGAGCTTTTTAATATGAGACACTCTATGGCAAGAAATGTGATAGAAAGAACTTTTGGATTATTAAAAATGCGTTGGGCTATACTTAGAAAACATTTTTTTTCCAATCAAAACCCAAAACCACATTATCATTGCTTGTTGTCTCTTACACAATTTTATCAGAAGAGAAATGTCTACTAACTTAATGGAAGAACAATTAGATGCAGAATTAGAAGTACAACTACAAAATGAGGATGTGTTACATGTTGATCCTATTAGTACAATTAAATAAGTAATGAGTGGTCTGCTTAGAGGAAAAACATAGCAACACAAATGTGGAATGAATGGCTTACTAATAGACACATGAGTTGATTATTTAGTTATTGCTTCTTCATTTGTAATTTTATATTGTCTGGTTATTTAGTTTATGTATTTCTTTAAAGTATTTGAAACATCTACAATGTTTGTAATTTATAATTTCAATAAATATTTCAAGTATAATTTTATGTTGTTTGTTTATTGGATTTGACAAATGTATTATTTGTATTTGGTTTATTTTCTTTTTAAATATTGCATAAAAGATATGTGATTTATATTTTAGTAAAAAGATAGGAATGTAATCTGAAAGCACCATGCAACAAACTAGGAAGAAAAAGAGAGATCGTAGACAATGGTCTAATCAGGAGGATGAAACCCTTCTTGACATTTTGATTGAAGTCGTGAACGAAGGTCAAATATGTGACAATGGACAATTCAAGGCACATACTTTGAAAATGACTAAGAGAAAAATGGAGCAAAAGTTTCCTAGAAGTGGAATCAAAGTGAAACCACACATTGAGTTTGCAATGAAAAGATTAAGGACTATTTATGCAATAGTTTATGATATGCTAAGTCAAAGTGAATTTTGTTGGGATGATGAAAAAATGATTATAGTAGATAGTGATGGTGTGTGGACTAATTATATAAAGGTTAGTGTTTATTGTTTTTCCTCTCTTATGAATTCTTTTCTTTCACTTTCTATTTATGATAAATTCAAGTGTTTTCATTTTATGTAAAGTCATCCATATGCAAAGGATTCATCCATATGAATCCTTTACTGATGTTGTTGAGCAACTAGATAAAGAACACGAATAAAATGATGATGATGAGGTTGAAAAAGATTTGACACAATCAATATTTATAAATCAGGCACAATCTAAAAGAAAGCTTGATTATGTGGAAAGTCAACCAACAAAAAGAAATAGAAGAGCAAACATAATTGCTAATAGCATAAATGAATTAGGAAAGAGTTTTGAGATGTGGCTAGAAAAAATGCTCAAAATGGTTGGGTAAAGTTGTAGATCGCCTTGGAGTTACCAGAGATGTATTTGATGATTTTAGGAGTCTCTTGAATGAGTTGAAGAAAATGGATTTAACAGAACAATAGTGTTTTATTGAAACAGAAAAAAATACTCTCAGCGCCACATCAATTACATATCTTTCGGCGTTCGATGATGTTGACCATCTTGCATTTGTAAAATCATTGATATAGTTATTCCTATAGAGGTTACTTATTTTGGTAACTTTGTGTCTCTAGTCATATGGTTTTTATATTGTTTATGTTAATGAAACATATATATATATATATATATATATATATATATATATATATATATATATATATATATATATATATATATATATATATATATATATATATATATATATATATATATATATATATATATATATATATATATATGAATGATGACCTATTTTGGTTAGATGAAACTTATGGATGACAATGACTTGAGAACTTATATTTATGACTTGAGAATAAGGTTACTTATTTTGTTTTAAATATATAATGTTTATCAAGTTATATTGTTATATTTGATGAACCTTGTTTATATTGTTTAACTTTCTAGATGGTTCTGTTACAACTAAATCAAGTAAAATGTCAATTGTTTATATTTTTTTACTTTCTTATATGATATATTTTAATTTATGGACATTATTTTGTTAATTATATTTTTTTATGATTTAGAATTTATACTAATGTATAAAATAATCAAAAATATATTAAAATTAATTTTAAATAATTATATATGTAATTCTATCATAAGGGTAATTTTGTCATTTTATATAATTTATATCATATCCTAACATTATCTAGTCTAGTTCAAACATAGGATAGAATAACATAACGCTATATGAAAAATTATCTGGTGCGCATCAAACATTGGATATGATAATAGCTTATTAGGTATTTATCTTATCATACTCTCAATCTTCTATCATATCCGTCCTTTTCCTATCATGACCAAAAAACAAGCCCAAAGGGTATAATACTAGGCTTTTTGATAATCCTAGTATGTATATCCTTTTCAAAAATATATTTTTGAAATTTTTTTAATTTGGCTAGGATTTTGTTCCCATGCTGAAAGCATAAGAACTTTCAGGATTTTGAGAGTTGAATGAGTAATAATATTTGACTCTTTAAGATCTTGGTAGTGTTTAATTTCCACTAACCCGGAATCAATTAGACTTAAATCATAAATTTTTTGGCCTTTTTCCAAAGAGAAAGGCAAGTAGTACCATCCTTTTGGGAAAATTTAGAGGGGTACATTTGTTGGATTTTCGCACATGAATTTGTGCTCCATTTGAACAATATTTTGAGGAACTATTTTTTTGAAATATTTGATAATTGTTTTTGTTGGTTTAGGATTACCCCTAATGATTACCTTTGATTCAACCAAAATGACTAATTTTAAAGATTGGGGTTTGGCTTTTATTTAGTCATGATTATTGGATTTGAAGCAGTGCCACATTTGGTTGATTGCCCTTTTTCCTTTTCAATTGCTTGAAGAAGAATTTTTTGGCTGGGAAGATAGTCGATTGCTTATTCATCTTCTTTAGCTATATTTGCCCTTGACTTATGGGTCAAAGTTAAAGGCTTATGATTCGCCATACCCAGTAGTGTCTAGATAGAAATTGGACAGGGTAATTGTCCACTGTCTGATGTGTTTTATTAGAAGAAGAGGATGCAACTTGCTTCTTTCTTTTTTTAATTGGATTTAGTTGGGTTGCTCATAGCTTCTATGTATAGAGGTTTACTATCTTTTTTCTTTGCCATTTTGCTATAAAAATTCTCTTGTAAGAAAATAAGGAATACAATTTGAAGAACACTTTATATTCTTAATGTCAAAATCAAATGTACTTAAAATTTCTTGCTATCAAGCAATTTTTTTTTGATGCAATATTTTTAACATCATTTTGTAAAACAACTTTTGCATATTTGTAATCAACTCTAACAAAAAAATTCTAGTTGAGAAGACCACTTTGAAATTTGTTAATGCATAAAACAATTGCTAAAATTTCTTTTTAAATTGTAAAATAATCCTATTGGGTTGTATTCTAATGTTTTGATGAAAATGTGATGATTTCCCTATCATTTTTTACTTGTTTAAGAATCCCACCATATCCTAAATTAGAGCCATATGTTTCAACTCTTTGAAAGCAGTTGGATTAGGAAGACTTAGACATGGAAGATTTTTTACTTGAGACTTGATTTGTCTAACAACTTCAGTGTGAACATTGGTCCATGGAAGAGGATTTTTCTTAAGCCATTCATGAAGATGCTTAAGAATGTTTGAAAATTTTGGAATAAAATCAGAAAAATAATTGAGACATCCTAACAATCTCTATAACTAATTTTTATTGATAATTTGATCGAAAAATTTGTCAAAAACTTGAATGGCTCTTTCTATTGGAGTAATTGTTCCTTTGTGAATATAATATCTAAAAAACCTTATCTAAGTTTGGAAAATAGACATTTTTTGTGTAGAAACTACAAGACCATTTTTCTTTGTAATATCTAAGAGAATGTTAAGATGTTTGAAATACTGATCAATGCTATCAAAGAAGACTAAGACATTATCGATATAAACAAGTATGAACTTGATATACGGGTTGCATGTCATTTTGAAATTCTGAAGGTGCATTTTTAAACCAAAAGGCATTATATTCCATTCGTATTATCCAAATAGAATAATAAATGATGCTAATTTAGCTAATTTGTCTTTTTATAGGTTTGGGTCTCCTATGAAATGTTTAGTAATTGTAAAAACTAAAGTGTTTACCAAATGAGGGATGGGTTTCCCTTCGTCATAAAGGATCATTGATCCTTGCGAATTAATTTTAAGAGAATTGTAGATTTGGCATATTTCTTCTTCAGTGAGATGGTCATCCCACTATCCTTTGAGTTGCCCAGTAAAGCCTGAGACAAGAATATGAACTATAGTTGAGTCATCACATCCATGTGTTGTTTGATAGGCTATACTTACCATGATCCTTTTTTGAACAATATTAAGGATTTGGTACTTTGTTTAGCCATCTATATTTCATTCGTAGATGTTGTTGCCATTGTAGGAATTTTAAATTATTTGTGGTCTTTCCCCAAGACATTGGTCTAGAAAATTGATTCTAGGGTAATAAAGTTTCATAGGTGTTTTTTGTAACATCCCATGATTTCATAAAATAAAAATAATTTTAATAGTGAAGGGAATGAAAGAGAATGAAATAAGACATTGAAGGAAATCTTAGAAAATAATAAAGTAACTAAATGACAAAAAGAAAATTAAAAGGGAGAAATTGTATTTTCCTAACTCTTTGGGGTTAGAACTGAGCGCTAGGAAATGAGTTAGAGATATGCTTTTGGGTGTGACCCTAAAACCATTAGCATCTTTCTAAGAGAAATATTAAAGCATTTGGAGAAATTGAGGAAGACAAATAAGGCCTTAAGTAATGGATAATTATGGTATAATGGAGTGGCATGCTTATAAATATAGGCTTGGTTGGAGGATATAGTTGGATGGAGAAGTTACCTTCTAAAAAAATTATTTTTTTATATATTTTTCTTGGTGACTTCATGAGGAGGTCGACCAAGGGAAGGGAAGTCATAAAAACAAACAACTAAGAAGAAGAAAAGAAGAAAAAGAAAGAGAGGAGAGAGAAAGGTCTAGAGAAGGAGCTAAGGTGATTTCCTAAGCTTCTAGACTCTTAAATCTTCTCTCTTCTTCATCTTAAGTCTCTTGAACTCTTTTTTTTTTATGGTGAATAATGCAAAAACTTGTGAGAAAGAAGAAGTAGAAGTTGATCAAAGGAAGAAGCTCCAAGAAGGTTTTAGATAGTGGATAAAAGAAATAGAATTTTTGGTAGGTTTAACATTAACCTTACCAAGAAGCTTGAAATTTTGATGATACATGCATACATGTGTGTGTGTGTGTATATATATATATATATATATATATATATATATATATATATATATATATGTATGTATGTATGTATGTATATTTATGCAAGTGGTTTGTTGTTGATTGACGTAGTTTGTGTATGTATTTAGAATGACCATATGAATAGTGTTTGATCATGGTATAAGGAAAGGGGAGGAACCATTCATAAAGCTTAAGCCTAATCAACCCCTCATGCATATGTATATACTCAATTACAAAGCTTATTTATTTATATATGGCAATATTTTGGCTATTTTGGTATATGTATGATGGAGTGGAAGGGAACAAGACAATATGGTTAACTACATACATAGAACACAGTCGTTGATGTGTTTATAATTAAGCATGATTATAATATATTTAAGCTTACTTTTTGTTTGATTTAAGTAAAACATGATTAGGATTTAGCTTAGTTTTGTGTTTTGTGTTGTAGGAACAAATGAAGAAAAAAAGGAGGAAAAAAAGATAAGAAATTCATGGAAAAATGTTGAATTGTAACAATTCCAGACATTTCAGCACTAATTCGACCATATATCCCATATATAAAATCCAATAAAAGTGATATACGTGTCTAGGAAAAGATAAGACAATAATCTACAACTTTCATGTTGAGCACTTTGTAAAATTCAGGAGATTTTAGAGTGTTATAGAGCATAAAATTTAGAATCACAGTGCAGTAGGATGAATCTAGATCTTTGGTCACTAATTTAGGTATATCTCCCTCATATTAGCTCTAATTAAGGTGATTTAAGCAGATATGGAAAGCTAAGAGATAGGTCTACAACTTTTATGTTTTCCATTTTTCCAGATTTTGAAGAAATATTAGTTAAACAGCGCTAGCGCCCCAAGGTGGCATTGCATATTTTTGGCAATGACGTGCCGCGACTCCCGCCGCCGCTATAGAAAAATAAAACACAATTTTTTGGGTTTTTTACTCCAATTAAATCCCAAAATCTCGGGAACTGACCTAGAAGCAATCCTACTTCGTTTAGGATTCTCCAAACCTATAAATAAGAGGGAAAGTAAGCATAAAAAGGGCATCAAAGAATCCAAGGATCAATTTCTCAAGTTTCTTCTTATTCTGTTCTCATAAGGTTTCTTATGTCTCTGTATGGCTAATTTACTTTTATTGGTGGAGGAAGATTGAAACCTTAAGGATCTTTATGCATGGTGAGATTTGGATTTTATTTTATTAGTTTAATCTTAATTGAGTATTGATTATTCATCTACTCTTCTTCTCCATGATTATTCATATAATTGCTAAGGAGGCCTACTAGTATATTATTTGTCTTAATCTATTATTGAATTATATTTTGAACAAAGTTTTCGTTATTATGATTCAAGAGGCAAATAGGATTAATAATTTTGGGTTATGAATTATTAAATTTGTAACATCCCTAATTTTGTTTCATTTATTAATAAAGGTACATAAATATTTAATGTAACATCCCTAATTTTGTTTCTTTTATTAAAGGTACATAAATATTTAATTAAGGAAATAAAATTTATTAGACAGTTTTTAGATATCTAAGGAAATATAATCCTTAGAAATTTTTCACCTTATGTGTATGTATAGAAAATGTTTATAACATTAAGTGAATAGGTAAAGAGAGAAAACCTAATAGGAAAAATTAGAAATAACATACTAAAGAAAGGATAAATTCTTGGGTAAGGAATATAAATTTTTGTGAAGTAAGTAAAGGTTTTAAAATTTTAAGAAAATTGGATTCAGGTAATTTTTCCTAATTCAAGAGCCAGAGTTACTAAGTTTAACATCTCCACCCATAAATTTTCACCTATGGACACTTCATATAGAGTTTTTCCACTTCGCATGAATTTTTAGCTAGTCAATAGGATAGCCCAAGCAAGAAATAAAATGTAGACTTAGACTAGGATATAGAAGTTGAACAGATAGTCCAAAAATTATGAAAATGTGACCAAGCGCTTTATGAAAGGTAGAATTTCAGCCAAAACAAAGGAAATGGGAAAGAATGAGCCCAAATCCAAGAAGGAAAAATAAGAATCATGTGAGAAAATAGTAGTGTAATAATAATCAAGATTAGGTCACATGGCATTAAGAGAAAACATCTATATCCTACATTTATAATTTCAACAAGTAGGTAATAATACATGCCATTAGGACAAAAAATCTATATCATATATTCATAATTTCAACAAGTGGGTAATAATACATAGCATTATGACAAAACATCTTTATCCTACATAAATAATTTCAGCTAAGCAAGGCAGACTCAAGGGTTGAATATTTGCCACCTCGAAAGGTAAACCTTTCATACTTGAGTGAGAGAAAAGAAAAAGGAAATGAATCCCTAAATCAAAGGGACCTTGTCCCTTGTCTTAAGAACATTTTATCATGATTTTCAAAATACAAATCTCCTTTTACTATGAATATCTTGACTAAGGGAGAGGAAGACAAGAACATGAGTTGTCTTTCCCTAAAAAAATAATCAAGTGCATCCTAATTGTGATAAGGTAGACCTATTATCAAGAAAGGTGAACCACTTGATAGTTTATTTAAACAAAACCCAACCTTATAACATTATATTTTCATCCAAGTGAGGGAGAGGAAAAATAGAGGCAAGGTAGAGTGAGGAAAGGAGAGCAAGGAGGAGAAGAAATGAAGGAAGAAGAAGGAGAAGTCTAGGGCACTAAGTACTCAAGGTAAGTTAGCTTAATCTCCACTTGAATCCATCTTTTCTCTTCATCCTTGGGGTTCAAAAACTCACCCTCCTTCTCTTATTTAAGCTGCTAGAAAAGCTAAGGGAAGAGATGAATCTTGTTACTTCCTTCAAGAAGAAACAAGAAAAAGAATTCACTAAGTGAGTTAGGGATATCATTAGGTAGGTTTAACAATATATCTTTTTGAAGAAAATATTTGAAATTTGTAACATTTATATGGGATTTTGATCTTAGAACTTTAATAAAATTTACAATATTTGCTACTTTGATGATTGGGCTTGGATGTTGCTATATCATGTTACATGTTATTTTGCATATGAGGGATGTTTTGAACATTTTGGTTAATGTGGAAAGTTCTGCATAGGTATGGCTATGGGTGATAAAATTTTATGATTTTTATGCTGCTATTTTGTATATTTGAATGTGGTGAAAAATTGATAGAATATGATTAGATGTAAAGAAAATGGAAGAGGATGTAATATAATGATGAACTAAAACCTTAGGAAAGTTGTGGTTAGGAAACTGGATTTCGGAGTCACTAGAGAAACTTCTATTTTTGAAATTCTGGGAAGAATTGGTTAGAAATTAAAAGAAATGTTTAATAAGATAAATGTAGATCTATGTCTCATGCAATTTTGGCCACTAGAATCACTTAATTTGGACTCCAGATGAGGGAGATATTGCCTGATGTGTAAGCAGTAGTCAAAAAAATGGTTAACCAGGGAAGAATCTGTTAACTATGCATCTGTGTTTGAATTTTTGGGATACATTTGTAGGGAATTAAAAGAAATGTTTAACTTGATAAATGTAGATATATGTCTCATGAATTTTTAACCACTGGAATCATTCAAATTGGAATCAATACGTGGGAGATATAGTTAGATTAGTAAGGAGAGGTAAGAAACTAGCTTACTAGGGAAGAATATGTTAAGTATGTTTCTGTGTTTGATTTTTTGACAAAATATGTAGGTAATTAAAGGAATTTGTTAACATAATAAATTTAGATATATGTATCATGGATCTATAGGCTCTGAAGTAACTTAATTTGGAGTCCATATGAGAGATATATGGCTAATTAATGAGTAAAAGTCAGAATCAGTCTAGAATCGAGGGTGGTAAATGTAAGCATTTTGGTTTTCATTTTTTGGGAGTAATTAGTAAGGAATCTGAAGAAATAATAAACATGAAAGTTGTATATAATTGTCTTAGCATTTTATAGGCCTTGGAATAACCTTAATTAGAGTTTTTATGAGGGAGATATGGTTCGATTAGTAAGTAGAGGTCTGAACCAACCCGAGAAGAACTAACATTGAATTGAGGGAGTAGTAACACCACAATTACTTAAGATTTCCCTAAAATGTTCTACATAATAGTTTTATAAGATTGTCTTATCTTTCAATTGACACTAAGATCACTTCTATCAGATTTAAAATGAGGGTGTTATGCTCTATTTAGTAAAAGAAGATAATAATATTTAAAAAAGAAGAAGAATCTTATAAATGAAAATAATAAATGACTAGTATATGCCATAGCCATTACTATTGCATGAACTCCTTACCATCTTAAGTGTGTAATTTTGACATAGACATATTTTATAAAGTGATTTTTGAAACGATTATCTTTATGGCATGATTACCAATGATTTTTGGTAATGATTACATTTTGACGAAAAATTATGGCATGTAAGTATGCCATGTCGGACGCCCTACCAACGGCTATGATTACGTTAATGAGAAAAGAAAGTGTGCCATGTCAGACTGAGTGAGAAAACCCCATATCGGAGAGTAGAAATTACTCACTCTAACCGGGGTAGCTTGATAAGAAAATAAGTTGATAGCCATCATATGATATTCTGAAAATAGTTATTCATGCCATACATGTATGATTGTACGATTTCCATGTGCATAGATAAAGTGCATTCATGTAACCTAAAGATAATTGCTGTAGCTTATACAGATGAACATGACGTGACAAGCATTATTGATAATGATTTATTGTTGAACCTATTGGAATTTATTTCTCACTATATTTCCATATCATGTTCAGAAAACTAAGTTATGCAGATATTCTCTATGACCGGCTTTTAGTGTACGTTGGGTCGAGTTAGCTAAGATCCCAGTGAATGTACAACCACCCACACCTATATCTCCAGAATTGGTCAATATGGACGAATAAAATGTAGATTTATATGTGTTTATTTTTGTACAGATTTTTTGATTAATAATGTGTATGTAAACCCAGAATTGTATAAATGTTAATTGTATTTCATAAACCTTAATTATGTTTGGTTAATTTAATTGAATTTTATTATGAGTTAAATAGTTGGAAGTAAAGAGGTAATGACTTCTTGGAATTTTAAATATATATATATATATATATATATATATATATATATATATATATATATATATATTTGTGTGTGTGTGTGTGTGTATGTAAAAATAAAAAAATATGGAGTTGTTACAAAACCTGTGGTGAATGATTGACTAAATTAAATATAACCGATATGTCTATGTTGTTTTAGCTCTATCAATTTATCTAATTCTTCATACAATTAATAAGTTATACTTTATCGATGTGCTAAAAGATCACTTGTTAATTAGGGTTAATTGAGGTGATCGTCATCAATTACTAAACTTAAGGAGGAGTAGGGATAGAATCCCAATAATAGATATTCAATCTAAGATTGATTATGTTGTCAAGGATCAATGCGATTCCTTGATGGTGGATATAAACCGAAATCAATGTTTTCATTATTAATTACACTCTTTTTTTTTATGATTCTCTTTTAATTTATTATTTTACTTTCATTATTCAAACTCCCCTTTATTTGATTCACAAAAGGTAAAATCAGCCGCTATGGGATCGACCCTTACTTCCATTGTTACAAGTTAGTTTGAGAGGTAAGGCACTATATTTGATGTAATCGTGATAGTACCCACCAAATTTTGGCATCGTTGCTAGGGAATGTCTATTTACTTTTTCTTTTATTTTTGTTCATAACTGTGAATATGGCAGCTAATTTTCAACAATTTTGCACTAGCTTATGCTATCTATTTAGATATGCTGGTGTGGTAAGTAGTTCTTTCCTTGAACAACAACTTGCAAATTTAACTTCTCTTGTTCGTCAAGGTGTAGAAAATATGCAAAGAGAGAAGTGCTATGGGACTCATTCAATCATGGAGCATGCTACTACTTGGTACCTAACTTTCTATGAAGAATCATTTGAGTAGGTAAATATGGTTAGTAGTTTCTCTAGACCATCACAAGTGAGGTATGATTCCTATTCAAACATGTATAATCCTAGATAGAGGGATCAATCATAATTTGAATATGAAACTCGACAAGCATATCAGGTTCAAAACTACCTTTATTACCAGCAACATCAACAAATGTACCTCCCGAATCAACAATCAGCCTAAGATCCTAATTCAAGTATGTCATTAGAGGATTTGGATAAAATTAAGACTAATATTTTGCTAATTCAATAGGGGAAGCAACAATTTTAACAAGAGGTAAGGGCTAACATTCAAAGCTTAACAAATCAAATGAGCCAACTAGCAACAACAGTAAGTAGGCTAGAGGCTCAAAATCCAGAAATTAAAAGTTTAGCCTCAACACCAATAATGCAAAAGAGGAAAATTCTGCACTTGATAAAAAAGATGACTTGAAAGTTGACACTAGTAGGCCTACTAAGAAAGAAGCTGTGGAATCTATAACACCCCCAATTTATGAGCATGTGAAACAAACATTTTTTTTCCGCAATCATATATTTTTCATAACATGCATAACACTATTCTTTATCATAGAAATAGATACATATATGTTCTCTCATGTATATACATTATACAGATCAAGTTATAAATGTCAAAGTAACAACAGAAGTAGGGATCATGCCTGTGGCGTTCAGAGCACACAATAGAATAGAAACACAGTATAATTCAAAACTGTGAGCCTTGAAAGCAACGTAGACTCACCTAGAAAATATGTCACCTAACTGATCACCTATCTGCAAGATCAGACTTTGTATTCTTATCTGAAAAATGTGAAAATATCATGTAGTGAGTTTGACAACTCAGTGAGCAGATAATATCTCCTATGACCTCCTAGGTCAGCATATGGATGTACTTATGTTTAAAATTTTTCACATAGAAAATACAGTTCAGAAGTACATCCATATGGAACCCATATTTCAAATATTCTCAAATAAAAGGATATTCAGATATCCAAAACCATATTCAACATGGTATGATCATTAAACAAATATTGTTATGCTCAACTGTATAAACTATAGTAAAATATTAAGCTTTTGAGGTAAAGTTATAACATTTAATACACTTGCCTCACTCAGCGATATGGTATACTCAATTTAAAATGACCTACCTCACTTGGCGATCTGGTCAACCCACACACTCAATTCACTCATTTGTTATACGCATAGTGACCAATCGACTATAGTCACAATAGTGATAAGGGAATGTAAGTTCATCACCCATTAGCCTCTTCACATTACCACTGTCACCCAGTTGGAGCGGCCCTCTCTTGGTTCACTTAGGCTAATAGGGCGTCCCCTACTTGGTACTGTCACAAGCCATACAACCCGTCGATATTCAACCATACATATAAATACTTATAGATATATATATATATATATATATATACATATATATATATACATATATATATATATGTATATGTATATATGTATATATATATATATATACATATATATATATATGTATATATATATGTATACATATACATATATATATATATATATATATATATATACATATATATATATATGTATATATATATATATATATATGTATATATATATATATATAAATGCATATTCATCAATGTACAATTATCAAGCAACTCGCTATGAGCTTTAGGCTTGCCATTTAATCATAATCAGCAACTATATAGTTTTACAAATTAATGCCTCATGCACATAATATTCACTTTGCCAAATAATGATAAATACATTTGGAACTACATATTCAATTAGTTTCAAAATCTATTTGCAAAACCATACTCTTCTTGAACTATGTATTAGTTCGTAAGCAAAATAGATATTTTAACACATTTTCAGAAACTTATGATAGCATAAATAATTTGCAAACATAACCAATTATACATTTTAAGTTTAAGAAGAGCATGGGTTAAGTCAAAGAAAGAATTATCTACTCACAAAGTAAGGGCTGTAACAACTCCATTTAAGTAAATTTTTTTTAAGAATACCATGAAGTTATTACCTCGTTATAACTTAACTCAAAATAACATTTATTTAATTTATACAATACAGAGTTTACATACATATCATTAATCAATAACATCCGTACAAAATTCTAACACATATATAATTACATCTTATTTATCCTTGTTGACCAGTTCTTGAGATACAGGTGCGGGTGGTTGCACCTTCACCGGGATCTTAGTCAACTCGACCATAGACACCATATATATTACTGAGATTAGCTCAAAATAGAGTAACTTGAACCAACATACGCTAAAAGCCAGTGCCATAGAGAAAATTTGCATAATTATTCTTCTGAACATGACATGGAAATATAGTGAGAATTAAATCCTAGTAAGTTCAACAATAATTCATTATCAATAAAGCTCATCACATCATGTTCATCTGCATAAACTACAGAAAATATCGTTAGTCACATCAATGCACATGAGAATCGTACAGTAATAACATGTATGATAGGATTAACTATTTTCAGAATATCATATGATAACTATCAATTTATTCTCACATGAAGCTACCCGGGTCAGGGTGAGTATTTTCTATTCTCCAGTACGGGCTTTTCTCGCTCCGTCCGACATGGCCCACTTTCTCTTTCTTTTCTCATTAACATGATCATAACTGTTGGTAGGGCGTCCCCTACTGGTGCCCCACACGAATTGCCATGTGACCGTGTTCATTTATTTTCTTTTCACAATAATAGCCAAAAATATGCTTTCAATAACAAGTATGTTCATCAAAATATAATTATTACCAAAAATCATTCGTAATCATGCCATGAACATATCCATTTCAAATATCACTTTATAAAATATTTCCAAGCCAAAATTTCACACTTAAGATGGTAAGAAGTTCATACAATGGCAATGACTATGGCATATACTAGTCATTTATTATTTTCATTTATAAGATTCTTTTTTTTTTAATATTAATTTTATTTTTTTTATTTTCTTGATGCAGGTTTTCATCCTATCTAACCTTCTCTTACTAATCAGAGCATAACTCTGTTAATTTAACTCCGATGTAGGTGATCTTGGTGTCAATTTAAAGATAAAACAATTATTCAAAACTATTATGTTGAACAGTTTATTAAAATATTAAGAAATCAAGGTGATATTACTCACTCAAATTACAGGTTATTTCTTTTTGGGTAGGTTCTGACCTCTACCTACTAATCTGTCTATATCTCCCTCATAAAAATTTTAAATTAAGTGATTCCAGTGACTAAAAATCCATGACACATATAGAAGTAATTTTTATGTTAATCATTTATTTTAATTCCCTATAGAAGGTTCCCAGAAATTAAAACACAAAAGCTATCCTAAAATATTCTTCCCTGATTAACCAATTTCTGACCACTACATACCAACCGGACTATATCTACCTCATACAGAATCCAAATTGATCGATTCCAGTGGCTAAAAATCCGTGACACATATCTCTATAATTCTTATGTTAACTATTTATTTTAATTTACTACAGAATGTTCCCAGAAATTAAAACACAGAAGCTAACCTAAAATATTCTTCCCTGATTAACCAATTTTTGACCACTACTTGGTAATCGGAACATATCTACCTCATATGGACTCCAAATTGAGTGATTTCAGTGGCTAAAAATATGTGAGATATAGATCTACATTTTTCATGTTAATCATTTGTTTTAATTCTGATAAAGGGGAATTTTGAGTGCTTATTGGCCATATTTTATCCCTTAATTCATAGTAAATTGGTGGTTATTTTTCTGCTTTTGGTTATGCTTTGTTCTGGGTACTGCTTTGGTTGTTTTTATGCTTGTAGGTGAGCAAAAGGGGCCAAGAAGCAAGGGCAAACACTCCTGAAAAGTGCCATATGGACTTGGAACAAGATGAGGAGGAAGCAAGAAGGAAGCCCACCAAAAATCATGAAGAAATCACTTCGGCAGCCCCCAACATGGCTAGGCCGTGCTTGGTGACATGCAACACAGCCAGGCCATGTTCTGTGCAAAAAGCTGCAGCAAATCTCAGAAACCCACCTGAAGCACTGCCAGGCCGTGTCTTGGGACACGGCCGTGCTGCGGGTCTGCGAACACCATATTTTTTAGGGTTTTGGCCGCCCAAACTGATATATATTGAAGGGGATACGCAGCCAAAAGGGAAGAGACGCATTGGGGCTCGTTTTTACTTAGTTTTAGGCTTAGGAAACACCTTAGGATTAAGTTTAGAGTAGGATTAGAGTTTACTTTCATGTTCTTAGCTTAGATTTGACAGCAATTCAACATTGTATTTCATTCTCTATCCAGGTTTTATCTTTCTATCTCTGCACTCATCTCTATTCCAACTCTTTCTCTTGGTTTGTATTGGATATTGATGATTTACTTAATGATTATGCCTTTGATTTATCTTTCTATCATGCTTGAGTAGATTTTGATCTAGGGTTTTGGTAACCCACTTATGATGTGATGATACATTGAGCTGATTGAGTTAATGGAACCCTAATTATATTATCTATGGTTAATTAGGATTAGCTATTAAGTATTGGTTATATGAGTTGATGAATGTTTGGCCAATATTTATCAAGTCTTAGGATATTAATTGATGGACTAAAAGGTGAAGATTAATACCTAAACCTAATAGTTAATTTGGGATATCTTAATCACGAAAGT
Organism: Gleditsia sinensis; assembly: GCA_037074535.1. NCBI lineage: Eukaryota > Viridiplantae > Streptophyta > Magnoliopsida > Fabales > Fabaceae > Gleditsia > Gleditsia sinensis. The sequence continues at coordinate 24,566,906 of CM073464.1, read as the reverse complement.
AGTTTAAGGTTCTCTAGGAATGAATCAATTAGTGGGCACGAGAAAACTGATTAATTGTTTTCCATGGTTGGCATAGAACTTAATGGACTTAGGTTGAACTAAGAATCACGAAAGTAGGCAATTGGATTAACCTAGGTACAATTAGTAACGGTTGAAAGAGGTTGCTAGTTAATTAAGGCTAAACCATCCCCAATTAGTACATATTGAGTGTTGAATATCATAAGTGTGGTGAACCCTAACCCTAGGATTTGTTTAATTGATTATCTTTACTTATTTAACTGTGACAAATTCTCTATTGCTTTACATCGATCTAGATAGCTCGTTTTGCATAATTCTAGTAATTGGCATTGTTCTCTATGAGACACGACCCGTACTTGCCGGACTAACTACAACTACGCCGTGCACTTGCGGTATTTGGTAAAACACACTACAAGTTTTTGGCGCCGTTGCTAGGGAGCAATAGTCAATATTAGATATTTTGTGAAATTGCTAGACTAGATCGCTTTCTTTTTATTTTTCTGCACAATTTTCCTTTGCTGATTTTTACTTCTTCTCTTCCTTCATAGGTGTGTTTCTCTTTTATACGAAGAGAGCGCAAAATTGTTGTTGAGTTTAACCCATAAATTGAACGCACACTTCGAAGGATAAGAAGAAGACAGCAGCAAGAGAATTCTGCAGCTACTATGAGGGAAAGAGATAACCGATCTTTAAAGGATTTTACCGCCCCAGATACACATGGCCTGAATCCTATCATAGTCAGGCCAGTTGTTGAAGCTAACAACTTTGAGTTAAAGCCCTCTCTTTTGCAGATGGTTCAGCAGAATCAATTTGGAGGGTCACCTGCTGAAGACCCTAATCTCCACCTGTCAGTCTTTTTGGAGTACTGTGACACCTTGAAGCTGAATGGGGTATCCTCAGATGCCATCAGGTTGAGACTATTTCCTTTCTCTTTGAAGGATAAGGCTCGTGCATGGTTGCATTCTCTTCTATCAGGGTCCATCACCACTTGGCAGCAGCTTTCTCAAGCTTTTCTCGCCAAGTACTTCCCACCGAGCAAGATGGCCCACCTTAGAAATCAGATCACTACATTTGCTCAGAAGGATGGGGAGTCATTATATGAGGCTTTGGAAAGATTTAAAGAGCTCCTCAGAATATGCCCACACCATGGGTTGGAGAAGTGGCTTATAGTCCATACTTTCTACAATGGACTGATTTACAGCACCCGTATGTTTGTAGATGCTGCAGCTGGAGGGGCCATTATGAATAAAACTGTAGATGAGGCATATGAGCTAATTGAAGATATGGCTCAAAATCACTACTCTTGGTCTAGTGAGAGGCAGCCAAGAAAACTATCAGGTATGTATGAAGTAGATGCTTTTGATCATCTTACTTCTAAAGTTGATGCGTTGTTTCAGAAGCTAGATAAGTTGAGCATCAACGCTATTGGCTCTTCTCCATCATCTTCTTGTGAGATTTGCAGAGGTGTTGGTTATATGACCAATGAATGCCAGTTTGGAAATCCTCACTGCATTACATACAACCTAGGCTGGAAAAATAATCCAAATCCCCCTTACAAGCAGAATGCAAGTCATCCTCCTCAGAATAACTTCAGGCAGCCTCCTGGACTTCAAAATCAGAGGCCATTTAATCATCCTCCTCCTCCTCAACCAAAGTAAAATTTAGAGGCTCTGATGGAGAACTTCATCTCCACACAAAGTAAGCAGAATGATGAATTCAGAGCCCAGAACCATTCCATGAATGAGGCTATTAAAGATTTAGCCTCCAAGGTAGACTCGCTTACTACTCATAGCAAGATGTTGGAAAATCAGATAGCACAGCAAGCTAGTCTATCTAACAGGAACTTTGGCAGACTTCCAGGCCAGGCTAAGAACCCCAGAGAGCATTGCAATGCCATTACCTTGAGAAGTGGTAAGCAGTTGGCTGAATTTGAGAGAAGTGGGGAGATACAGAAAAATGAACCTCAGGCTACATCTGAGCAGAAAATAGAAGAGGAACCAGAAGAAGAGGAAAAGAAGGAAGAAGAGCCAAAATATGTAGCTCCTAAACCATACAAGCCACCAATTCTTTTTCCTCAAAGATTGGTTAGGGCCAAGTTAGAGAACCAGTTTGGGAGATTTTTGGATATGCTAAAGAAGCTTAATATCAATATCCCATTTCTAGAAGCCATCTCCCAAATGCCATCCTATGCAAAGTTCCTGAAAAAGATCCTCTCAAACAAGAGGAAAATTGAAGAGTATGCTGTGGTGGCATTAACAGAGGGATTCATTGCTTTAATTCAGAATAAGCTTCCTTAAAAGCTTAAGGATCCCAGAAGCTTCTCCATTCCTTGCTCCATAGGAGATATGAAGATTGATAGAGCCCTATGTGACCTTGGAGCAAGTGTCAACCTCATGCCTCTTTCGGTTTGCAAAAAGCATCATATGAGTGACTTATAGCCTACCACCATTTCTCTTCATTTGGCTAATCGATCCATCAAGCACCCAGTAGGTATATTAGAGGATGTTCCTCTAAAGGTAGGTAAATTTTATATACCGGTTGATTTTGTTATTTTAGAGATGGAGGAAGATGATAAAATTCTCATCATTCTTGGAAGGCCTTTCTTAGCTACAGCTGGTGCAAATATAAATGTAAAAGATGGAAAACTTTCTTTGAATGTAGGGGATGAAAAAGTAGAGTTTAATTTGAATGATGCTATGAACCCCCCATCTCTAAGTGGATCATTATATATGATTGGCTTAAATGAACCTCATGTGAATGATAATACCATGAATTTTTCTCCTTCTGACCCACTTGAGTTATGCTCTGTGGAAAGTTCTTTGGTTTATGTCAAACAGGGGGAGGAAAAGCAAGACATTGAGGAGGAAGTGAAAGATATAAAGTTAGAACCCAAACCACCTCCTCAAAGCTTGAATGGAGCAAGGGAAGAATTGAATGAGCCAAAAAGATCTTTGAAGACCATTGGGAAAAGCCTCATACACCACACTAAGAGGCAATGGATCAAAAAGAGGGTTATCCAAACCCTCTTCAAGCCTCCTTAAGTAGAAAGCATGAAAAGGGAGTCGAGCTAATGACTATAAACAAGCGCTTTGTGGGAGGCAACCCACCTTTTAATTTTTAAGTTTCTTTTTGTTTTGTTTTCTTGCCTTTTGTTCTAGTTTTTATCTTTAATTTTAGTTAATTTCTTAGGTTACAGTTTAATGAGTGTTTCCATTTGATTTTTAGGTCTATTCCCATGTGCCCAAGGTTGAATTAATGAGTGAAAATCAAGGGAAATTGAGCAAGGTTGAAAAATGCAGCTAAATTCAAAGAATTGGAGAATCCAGCCAGCAACACGGGCAGCCCGTGTCACCTAGCACGCCTGTGCTGCAAGCACGGCCAAAATGTGGAAAATTTGTGCAAACCCGCCAGGAACACGGGCAGGCCGTGTCCCAGGACACGGCTGTGCCCCAAGTAGTTTTTTTAAAAAAGGGGCCATCCAGCCAAAGCATAAGTGGGCCATGTTTTTAACCCAGCTCCAATTCAAAATGCTGCATTGCTTATATATGGCTTACCTATTGCTGATGCTATACATTTGGCACCAGAGTTAGAGCCCTCCACCACTTCCTTCAGAGGATGAACAAGCACGTAAGTTCCTTCTCCCTTTGCCTGGACTTTCATTGATATTGACATTGAGGACAATGTCAAGTTTAAGCATGGGGGAGTAGATTTAGGCTTGTGGTTTTCTCTGATTAGTTTCTATTGGCTGAATATCTCATGTTGCATTGTAAAATCTCTTAGTTTACTATTTCAGAGATAGATTGATGTAATATAGGTTGATTTAACTCATGAATATGTGATGCACAATAGGGTATGAAATAGGTAGTTTAAATTTTAGTCTCTCTCTTCTAACATTAAACCTCTAATTTTTTTTGAAAAATATCTCTCCTATTGTACTTTGAATTGTATGCCTTTATTGATTTTTAACACTATGAGAGTGTGAAGGCTGGGAGAGGTGAAAAATGAGGAAATTTAACACCCAAAAAGTTTTCACTCTGAGTACCCCTTCAAGGCACCAAAAAGGCCCTAGTATGAGTACCTAGCTGCCTTTATCCTAGTGAGACGGAGCATAAAATGCACTCACGGCATATTTATATAAAAAAAAATGATGATGAATGAAATAAAAAAATGAATGATGAGGATGAGAAATAAAAGAAATTGTGTGAGAAAAATAGAAATAAGGGTAAGGTAGCATAGGGAGATATAAAGGATGAGGTAGCCTACTTGAGTGCTTGAAAGTCAATTAGATGCATACATTCAATGGTATCAATAGAAGCAAATATAAAATAGGGAAATTTTGGTTTACCCTTAGAAGAACAAAGACTATCTGATAAATGTCTATTCATATATCTATTGTGTGCACATTGATTGAGTGAAGAATTTCCTGTACTGCATTTATCTGTTATTTAGAATTTGATTGTATCTTTCCCCCTTCCTGATATAACATGTCATTTGCTTGAGGACAAGCAAAGGTTTAAGCATGGGGGAGTTGATAAAGGGGAATTTTAAGTGCTTATTGGCCATATTTTATCCCTTAATTCATAGTAAACTTGTGGTTATTTCCCTGCTTTTGGTTATGCTTTGCTCTGGGTACTGCTTTGGTTGTTTTTATGCTTGTAAGTGAGCAAAAGGGGCCAAGAAGCAAGGGCAAACACTCATGAAAAGTACCATATAGACTTGGAACAAGATAAGGAGGAAGCAAGAAGGAAGCCCACCAAAAATCATGAAGAAATCACTTCAGCAGCCCCCAACACGGCTAGCCTGTGCTTGGTGACATGCAACATGGCTAGGCCGTGTTCTCTATCCAGGTTTTGTCTTTCTATCTCTGCACTCATCTCTATTCCAACTCTTTCTCTTGGTTTATATTGGATATTGATGATTTACTTAATGATTATGCCTTTGATTTATCTTTCTATCATGCTTGAGTAGATTTTGATCTAGGGTTTTGGTAACCCACTTATGATGTGATGATACATTGAGATGATTGAGTTAATGGAACCCTAATTGTATTATCTATGGTTAATTAGGATTAGCTATTAAGTATTGGTTATATGAGTTGATGAATGTTTGACCAATATTTATCATGTCTTAGGATATTAATTGATGGACTGAAAGGTGAAGATTAATACCGGAACCTAATAGTTAATTAGGGATATCTTAATCACGAAAGTAGTTTAAGGTTCTCTAGGAATGAATCAATTAGTGGGCACGAGAAAACGGATTAATTGTATTCCATGGTTGGCATAGAACTTAATGGACTTAGGTTGAACTAAGAACCACGAAAGTAGGCAATTGGATTAACCTAGGTACGATTAGTAACGGTTGAAAGAGGTTGCTAGTTAATTAAGGCTAAACCATCCCCAATAACCTAGATAATTACAATTAGAGGTACATATTGAGTGTTGAATATCATAAGTGTGGTGAACCTTAACCCTAGGCTTTGTTTAATTGATTATCTTTACTTATTTAACTGTGAAAAACTCTCTAGTGCTTTACATCGATCTAGATAGCTCGTTTTGCATAATTCTGGTAATTGGCATTGTTCTCTGTGGGACACGACCTGTACTTGCCGGACTAGTTACAGCTACGCCGTGCACTTGCGGTATTTGGTAAAACACACACTACAAATTCCTTACCAATTCTTCTCATAATTTTAAAAATAGAAGCTTAAAATTTTGCTACCCATAGCCATACCTATGCACAACTATCTACACCAGCCTAAGTATTCAAACATACATAATATGTCACATGATATAGCAACTTCCACAACCAATCATCAAAGTTCTAAGATCAAAATCTCATATAAATATTACAAGTTTCAAATCTTTTCTTCAAAAAGAAATATTGTTAAACTTACCTTGAGCACTTAGTCCTCTAGACTTCTCCTTCCTCTTTCTTCCTTTCTTCCCCTCCTTTCCTCACTCTACCTTGCTTCTATTTTTCCTCTCCCTCACTTGGACAAAAATTCTAAAGTAATAGGGGTGGGTTTTGCTTAAATAGACCATCAAATAATTCAACTTTCATGATCATGGGTCTACCTTATCACAATTAGGATACACTTGGTTGAATTTTTGGAAAACAAACAACTCATGTTCTTGTCTTCCTCTTCCTTAGTCAAGGGACAAGGTCTCTTTGATTTAGGGATTCATTTCCTTTTTCTTTTGTCTTAATCAATTATGATAGGTTTGCCTTTTTAGGTGAAAATTTTTTAGCCTTTGAATCTCTATTATTTGGTTAAAATTATTTGTGTGGGATAGGAATGTTTTGTCCTAATGTCATGTATTATCATGCCACTGACTAAAATTATGAGTGTAGGATATAGATGTTTTGTCCTAAAACCTTGTATTATCATACCACTTGCTAATTTTTTGTCTTAAAGCCATATAACCTAATCTTTATTATATTATCACATGATTTATTTTATTTTATTTTTCCTCTTGGATTTGGGCTTATTCCTACCCATTTCCTTTACTTTGGATAAAATTCTATCTTTCTTGGAGGGCTTGGACACATTTTCATAATTTTTGGGCTATCGGTCCAATTTCTATATCCTAGTCCAAGTCTATGTTTTATTTCTTGTTTAGGTTATCCAATGGGCTTGCTAGAAACTTATGTGAAGTGGAAACAACTCTATATGAAGTGTCCATAGGGGAAAGCCCAATTTTTGGGTGGAGATACTAAACTTAGTAAGTTTAATTCTTAAATTAGAAAAAAAATTACCCTAATCCAATCTTCTTGAAATTGTAATACCTTTACTTTCTTCACAAAAATTTATCTTCCTTACCCATGAATTTCACATTTCTTTAGTATATTTATTTCTAATTTTTCCTCTTAGGTTTTCTCTCTTTACCTATTCCATTAATGTTAGAACATTTCTATGCATACACGTAAGGTGAAGAATTTCTAAGGATTATATTTCTTTAGATATCTAAAAATTGTCTAATAAATTTTATTTTCTTAATTAAATATTTATGTACCTTTATCAATAAAAGAAAAGAAATTAGGGATGTTACATTTCTCTCCCCCTAAAAGAAATTTTGGCTTCAAAATTTTAGAAATTACCTAATAAGAACAATTTCGGATATTTCTTTCTCATGACTTCTTCTAGCTCCCAAGTTACTTCTTCCGGAGTCAAACCTTCCCATAACACCTTAACCAGGGGAATAGTTTGTTTTGCAATTTCTTTGCGTCAGTGTCCAATATAGATGCTGGTACTAGCTGGTATGCCATGTTCTTCCTTTATTTGGATTGGTTCATCTCGTATCACATGTGTGGAGTCTGGAATATACTTCCAGAGTTGTGATACATGGAAAACATTATGCAAGTTGGACAAATTAGGTGGGAGAGCAACTTTATATGTTGACGTCCCTACTTTCTTTAGAATTTGGTAGGGTCCCAAAAACCGCGGATTTAGCTTTTTGGTCTTGACAGACCTACCAACTCCAGTGGTCGGGGAAAGTTTTAGAAATACATGGTCCCCTTCCTCAAACTCCAAAGGTCTATGTCTCTTATCATAATAACTCTTTTTCGACTCTGAGTTGTGAGCATTTTGTCTCGTATAATCCTGATTTGTTCAGTGGTTTGTTGAACTAGATCAGGACCCAACAAGTTCTTTTCTCCTACCTCAAACCAACATAGTGGAGATCGGCACTTTCTACCGTATAAAGCTTCATAGAGGGCCATCTTAATACTAGAGTGATAGCTATTATTATAAGCAAACTCTACTAAAGGTAGGTACTTATCCCATCCTTTACCTTGCTCTATCACATAGGCCCTCAACATATCTTCTAGGGTTTGAATGGTCCGTTTTGTCTGCCCATCAGTCTGAAGATTGTAGGCAGTACTGAATAGCAACTGAGTACCAAAACCTTCCTTCAACGCCTTCCAAAACCTCGACGTGAACCTCAGATCTCTATCTAAAACGATATTTAAGGGAATCCCATGTAGTCTAACTATTTTCTGAACGTACAATTGGGCCAATTTGTCCAGTGAATAATTAATCTGTATGGGCAGAAAGTGAGCAGATTTGGTTAATCTGTCAACTATTACCCAGATAGAGTCATGTCCACCTGAAGTTTTAGGTAAACCCACAACAAAGTCCATCAAAATACTGTCCCATTTCCATTCAGGAATCTTAAGAGGTTGTAGAAATCCTACTGGCTTTTGATGTTCCACTTTCACCTTCTGACAAATTAAACATTTCGCCACGAACTCAGCAATGTCCTTTTTCATCCCTGGCCACCAATACATCTTCTTTAAGTCCTGGTACATTTTAGTGGATCCAGGATGAACTGAGTATTTACTCTGATGTGCCTCCTACAGGATCTTGGTCCTCAACTCTCGTTCTTGAGGGACACAAATTCTTCCCTGATACATGATTCTCCAGTTTTTGAGACAGAAAAATTATCTTAATCTTTGTGATTCTGTAAGTATTGATCGTGAGTTTAGGCCTATTTAATCTGGGTTCTAAGACCACACTCTATACTCAACCCATTGATGATTAGCTTATTTGGTGTAAGGGTAGTGGCCAGCTTTAGATTTCGAAACTCCTCTAGCATATGCATCTTATACACCATCATCTGACTAATGTGTAGAGATTTTTGACTCAAGGCATCAGCTAGAACATTCGCCTTTCCTGGATGATACTTTATCTCAAACTTGTAGTCATTAAGAAATTCTACCCACCTTCGTTGCCTCATATTTAACTCCTTCTGATCAAAAAGGTACTTAAGACTCTTATGATCATAGTATACGTCAAATGTTGCCCCATACAAATACTGTCACCAAATCTTTAAGGTAAACACCACTGCCGCCAATTCAAGATCATGGGTTGGATAGTTTCCTTCGTGGGGTCTTAGTTGCCTAGAGGCATAAGCAACACCTCTTCAATGTTTAGTAGTTCCTTCCAGAGTCCTTTTGAGATCATCTATATAATTTTTGAATCACATAAACATTCTCTAAGTATTTAATTAGTCAAATGCTCAAGGTTTAAATGCTCACAATATTTCAAAATTCTCAAGTAAAAATATAAATGATAAGATAATTAAATTCACACATAAATATAACTTATATCCATTTTTCAAAAACTACAAAAATTTAAAATCAATCTAATCATCGGCTTTTAGTATTGTTTTATTCAAACAAGCCACTCAAAACATAAATTTGAAACATGCAATCACACTTGCTCAAACACAATAAATGGTATATGCATTGAAGATAATCAAAATATTTAGTATAAAATTTAATCTTTCATGCATTTATAAAATTCACCCACCCTCAACTTTAAATTTTATATTCTCCTCAATGTAAAAAGAAAAAGTAAAATTAAAAATTGAGTATTTTGGACTTCCCTAAATTTTTAGCTAATGGGTGGTTGATTTCTGACTCTCTTTTTCTTTTTTCTTTTTCTTTTTTTTTTGTATGCTAGGTTGCCCTCCAGTTAGCGTTGTCTTTAACATTTTTTAGCTGGACGATTATTCACATCAGCTTGCATCAAAAAAGGCAATGGTGGATTTTTGAAAATATTCTCCTACATCCTCCAAATACTTTTTTAGCTGCTGCCAATTGACCTTAATATGCTTGTTCTTGCTTTGGATCTTCCCATTATTATGAGGAGAGATTTGAATAGGTTCAATATAATTTATATCAACTTTAAGAGGTTTTAGTATTCCTACCTCTTTCTCCTTCATTTTGAATTTATGTTAACTTTTATTTTTCATAGATGATTTGTAGTGCTCCTCTGTGTGTTTCTCAAAATTTAGACTTTTTAAGGCTACTTCGTGCTCCTTCAATACTAGTAAGGGTTTGTCATTTAGAGAGACATGCTTAGAATTTTTTTCTTCCAATTTTTTAAAAGGATTTTTTGTAATTTCAGGAAGCTTGGATTCTGACTTACTTTCTTTCTTTATTCTCTTCTTGGCACTGTCTATTAGAAGGAAAATTTTCACATTAGTAGGGTAATTCATAGTTTTAAAAACCTTAAATGTTTCCTATTCTCCCTACACTCTCAAACTGATCTCTCTTTTTTGTACATCAATTATTTCTTTTCCTGTAGCTAAAAATTGGTGACCAAGAATAATAAGAATTGTGTGGTCTTCCTCAATATCAAGAATAATAAAATTTGTAGGAAATATAAATTTATCGACTTTTACCATAATATCTTCAACAATTCCAAGGGAGTTTTTAATGGACCTATTAACCATCTGTAGGGAGATTATGGTTAGCTTTACTTCTCTAATTCCCAATTTCATGAAAATAGATAAATGCATTAAATTAATACTTGCACCAAGGTCAAATAAAGCTTTATTAAAATCAAAATTTCCAATAGTGCAAGTATCAAAACTCCCTGGATCCTTTAACTTTGGGGGCAACTTTTTCTGCAAATAGCACAACACTCCTCAGTAAGTGCAATTGTCTCATAGTCCACTAGTTTTCTTTTATGGGATAATATCTCCTTCATAAACTTTACGTAATTGGGCATTTTTTCTAAGGCATCTGTAAAAGGAATATTTATATGTAATTTTTTTAAAACATCAATAAATTTAGAGAATTGCTTATCTAATTGCTGCCTCTGAAATCTTTGAGGTTGTGGAAGTGATGGAACATATGGTGGAGGATCATTAGGAAATAGTTTTGACTTGGAATTTTCCACCATTTTCTCTTGACTTTCTTTAGGTATGCTCTTTGTAGCTTTTTCTTTAGGTTTTTCTGTCTGTAGTATCTTATAATGCTTTTGGCTTTGGTAGGTCTTTACTACTATAAAGTGTAACAACATTCACCTGCTCTTTTGGATTTCTTTCTGTATTACTGGATAGTGAGCCTGAAAGTCTTTGATTAAGATCTTATGATATCTAACCTGCTAGAATCTCTAAATTTCTAATATAGGCCCCTTGGCTTTGAAAATTTGCTTCTGATTTTTCCATATATGCCCTGGTGTCATCATGGAATTTATTAGACTTTTCTTGAAATTGAATAGTACTTCTTGTAAGCTGAGTAAAAGTTTTTTCAAGAGGACTAATAGATTACTAAGGTTGATAAGGAGACTGAGGGTCCTTGGATGGCTATATCACATTTCGGGTATTTTTCCATGAAAAACTGGAGTGGTTCCGCCATCCTTGATTATATGTGTTGGCATAAGGATTATTTTGTTTATTTGAATTTCTAACGTAATGAGCTTGCTCTGACTAAGATGGGGTGTAAAAATTATTGGATTGGCATTTAGAGGTAAAGTGTCCCCCATTACATATTTCACATACCTCAGTTGCGATATGGATAGAATTGGCATTAACATTCATGGAATCTAATCTCTTGGTTAAATTGGCTATTTGTGTAATAGCCAAACCCTTTTTTTTTGTAATCTTAGTTTTAGTATTAAAATATACCATAAGTGAAATTCCATTAACACCCACAAATAAAATAGTATATATTCTATATCATTAAGTCAAAAGAGGTTACATCAGTGTTTAGCGGTTATACAAGAGTAACACTAGGTATTACCTATAACAACTCCTTTTATGTAAATGTAAAATTTTTTTTTTATATTTGTAAAATTCCATGAAGTTATTACTGCTTTAATTTTAACCACTTAACTCGTAATAATAATCACTTTAACCAAGCATAATTGTTATTAACAGTGATACAATACTGAGTTTCCATACACACCATTATTTTACAAACATTTGTACAAAGATACATATTAGCTCTAATCATCTATGTCGACAACTTCCAGGGACACTGGTGCGGGTGGCACCTCCACCGGAATCTTAGTCACATCTACTACAAATACATCTGATAAAACTGGTAGTAGCCCAAGGTAGGGCACCTCGATCCAACGTACGGAAATAATAAGTGTCATTGAGAAAATCTGCATAATTATTCTTCTGAACATGATATGGAAATATAGTGAGAATTAAATCCCAGTAGGTTCAACAATAAATCATAATTTACCATAAATATAGTTCATCATTTCATGTCCATCTGTATAAACTACAGAAAATATCTTTAGGTCACATGAATGCCCTTTATCCATGCACATGAAAATTGTACAATTATGACATGTATAGAATAAATACTATTTTTTTTAGGATATCATATGATGACTATCAATTTATTCTCATATCAAGCTACCCCGGTCAGGGTGAGTATTTTCTACTCTCCGGTACAGGCTTTTCTCACTCTGTCCGACATGACTTACTTTCTCTTTCTTTTCTTATTAACATGATCATATTCACAACAGTTGGTAGGGCGTCCCCTACTGGTGCACCACACAGATTGCCATGTGACCGTGCTCATTTCTTTTCTTTTCACAATGATAGCCAAAAATATGCTTTCAATAACAAGTATGTTCATCCAAATATAACTATTACCAAAAATCATTGGTAATCATGCCATGAAGATAACCATTTCAAATATCACTTTATAAAATATTTCCATGTCAAAATTTCACACTTAAGATGGTAAGAAGTTCATACAATGGCAATGGCTATGGCATATACTAGTCATTTATTATTTTCATTTATAAGATTCGTCTTCTTTTTTAAATATTAATTTCATCTCTTCATTTTCTTTATGCTTTGCCTTTAGTCATTTTCTTCTTATTTATATCATTTCTAATACATGTTCTTACAAATTTATAGAGCATTTTTCTCCAATTTGATTTCTACTATTACCCTATAGTTAAATAGGTTCATATAGGGTAGAAAAATGTTGAAAACAGGCTTCACCAGCTTCCAACACGGTCTGTCCATGTTCCAGGACACGGCCATGCTTTAAATATAATGTTTTTTTTTTATATTTGTAAAATTCCATGAAGTTATTACTGCTTCAATTCTAACCACTTAACTCGTAATAATAATCACTTTAACCAAGCATAATTGTTATTAACAGTGATACAATACTGAGTTTCCATACACACCATTATTTTACAAACTACACACTATTATTTTACAAACATTTGTACAAAGATAGATATTAGCTCTAATCATCTATCTCGACTACTTTTGGGGACACTGGTGCGGGTGGCACCTCCACCGAAATCTTAGTCACATCTACTACAAATACATCTGATATAACTGGTAGTATCCCAAGGTAGGGGGCAACTCGATCCAACGTACGGAAATAATAAGTGTCATTGAGAAAATCTGCATAATTATTCTTCTGAACATGATATGGAAATATAGTGAGAATTAAATCCCAGTAGGTTCAACAATAAATCATAATTTACCATAAATATAGTTCATCATTTCATGTCCATCTGTATAAACTACAGAAAATATCTTTAGGTCACATGAATGCACTTTATCCATGCACATGAAAATTGTACAATTATGACATGTATGGAATAAATACTATTTTTTTTAGGATATCATATGATGACTATCAATTTATTCTCATATCAAGCTACCCCGGTCAGGGTGAGTATTTTCTACTCTCCGGTACAGGCTTTTCTCACTCCGTCCGACATGGCTTACTTTCTCTTTCTTTTCTTATTAACATGATCATATTCACAGCCGTTGGTAGGGCGTCCCCTACTGGTGCACCACATAGATTGCCATGTGACCGTGCTCATTTCTTTTCTTTTCACAATGGTAGCCAAAAATATGCTTTCAATAACAAGTATGTTCATCCAAATATAACTATTACCAAAAATCATTGGTAATCATGCTATGAACATAACCATTTCAAATATCACTTTATAAAATATTTCCATGTCAAAATTTCACCCTTAGGATGGTAAGAAGTTCATACAATGGCTATGGCTATGGCATATACTAATCATTTATTATTTTCATTTATAAGATTCATCTTCTTTTTTAAATATTAATTTCATCTCTTCATTTTCTTTATCCTTTGCCTTTAGTCATTTTCTTCTTATTTATATCATTTCTAACACATGTTCTTACAAATTTATAGAGCATTTTTCTCCAATTTGATTTCTACTATTACCCTATAGTTAAATAGGTTCATCTAGGGTAGAAAAATGTTGAAAATAGGCTTCACCAGCTTCCAACACGGTCTGTCTATGTTCCAGGACACGGCCATACTTTAAATGTAAATTTTTTTTTTATATTTGCAAAATTCCATGAAGTTATTACTGCTTTAATTTTAACCACTTAACTCGTAATAATAATCACTTTAACTAAGCATAATTGTTATTAACAGTGATACAATACTGAGTTTCCATACACACCATTATTTTACAAACTACACACCATTATTTTACAAACATTTGTACAAAGATACATATTAGCTCTAATCATCTATGTCGACTACTTTCGGGGACACTGGTACGGGTGGCACCTCCACCAGAATCTTAGTCACATCTACTACAAATACATCTGATATAACTGGTAGTAGCCCAAGGTAGGGCAACTCGATCCAACGTACGGAAATAATAAGTGTCATTGAGAAAATCTGCATAATTATTCTTCTGAACATGATATGGAAATATAGTGAGAATTAAATCCCAGTAGGTTCACCAATAAATCATAATTAACCATAAATATAGTTCATCATTTCATGTCCATCTGTATAAACTACAGAAAATATCTTTAGGTCACATGAATGCACTTTATCCATGCACATGAAAATTGTACAATTATGACATGTATGGAATAAATACTATTTTTTTTAGGATATCATATGATGACTATCAATTTATTCTCATATCAAGCTACCCCGGTCAGGGTGAGTATTTTCTACTCTCTGGTACAGGCTTTTCTCACTCCGTCCGACATGGCTCACTTTCTCTTTCTTTACTTATTAACATGATCATATTCACAGCCGTTGGTAGGGCGTCCACTACTGGTGCACCACACGGATTGCCATGTGACCGTGCTCATTTCTTTTCTTTTCACAATGATAGCCAAAAATATGCTTTCAATAACAAGTATGTTCATCCAAATATAACTATTACCAAAAATCATCGGTAATCATGACATGAACATAACCATTTCAAATATCACTTTATAAAATATTTCCATGTCAAAATTTCACACTTAAGATGGTAAGAAGTTCATACAATGGCAATGGCTATGGCATACACTAATCATTTATTATTTTCATTTATAAGATTCGTCTTCTTTTTTAAATATTAATTTCATCTTTTCATTTTTTTTATGCTTTGCCTTTAGTCATTTTCTTCTTATTTATATCATTTCTAACACATGTTCTTACAAATTTATAGAGCATTTTTCTCCAATTTGATTTCTACTATTACCATATAGTTAAATAGGTTCATTTAGGGTAGAAAAATGTTGAAAATAGGCTTCACCAGCTTCCAACACGGTCTGTCCATGTTCTAGGACACGGCCATTCTTTAAATGTAAAATTTTTTTTTTATATTTGTAAAATTCCATGAAGTTATTACTGCTTTAATTCTAACCACTTAACTCGTAATAATAATCACTTTAACCAAGTATAATTGTTATTAATAGTGATACAATACTGAGTTTTCATATACACCATTATTTTACAAACTACACACCATTATTTTACAAACATTTGTACAAAGATACATATTATCTCTAATCATCTATGTCGACTACTTCCGGGGACACTGGTGCGGGTGGCACCTCCACCGGAATCTTAGTCACATCTACTACAAATACATCTGATATAACTGGTAGTAGCCCAAGGTAGGGCACCTCGATCCAACGTACGGAAATAATAAGTGTCATTGAGAAAATCTGCATAATTATTCTTCTGAACATGATATGGAAATATAGTGAGAATTAAATCCCAGTAGGTTCAACAATAAATCATAATTTACCATAAATATAGTTCATCATTTCATGTCCATCTGTATAAACTACAGAAAATATCTTTAGGTCACATGAATGGACTTTATCCATGTACATGAAAATTGTACAATTATGACATGTATGGCATAAATACTATTTTTTTAGGATATCATATGATGACTATCAATTTATTCTCATATCAAGCTACCCCGGTTAAGGTGAGTATTTTCTACTCTCTGGTACAGGCTTTTCTCACTCCGTCCGACATGGCTTACTTTCCCTTTCTTTTCTTATTAACATGATTATATTCACAGCTGTTGGTAGTGCGTCCCCTACTGGTGCACCACACGGATTGCCATGTGACCGTGCTCATTTCTTTTCTTTTCACAATGATAGCCAAAAATATGCTTTCAATAACAAGTATGTTCATTCGAATATAACTATTACCAAAATCATTGGTAATCATGCTATGAACATAACCATTTCAAATATCACTTTATAAAATATTTCCATGTCAAAATTTCACACTTAAGATGGTAAGAAGTTCATACAATGGCAATGGCTATGGCATATACTAGTCATTTATTATTTTCATTTATAAGATTCGTCTTCTTTTTTAAATATTAATTTCATCTCTTCATTTTCTTTATGCTTGGCCTTTAGTCATTTTCTTCTTATTTATATCATTTCTAACACATGTTCTTACAAATTTATAGAGCATTTTTCTCCAATTTGATTTCTACTATTACCTTATAGTTAAATAGGTTCATCTAGGGTAGAAAAATGTTAAAAATAGGCTTCACCAGCTTCCAACACGGTCTGTCCATGTTCCAGGACACGGCCATGCTTTAAAAATACTTCAAATGTACTCAAAAACAGCCCCGAAGATGGCTAACCCGTGCTTGAAGCACCCAGAACACGGCCTAGTCGTGTTCTATGATCTTTGCTCATTAATCAAAGCATAACTCCCTCGTTTTAACTCCGAGTGAGGTGATCTTAGTGTCTATGGAAAGCTAAGACAATTATCTAAAACTATTATGTTAATCATTTCAGCCAAATAGTAATAAATATTGGTGTTATTACTCCCTTAAATTCAATATTATTTCTTCTCGGGTAGGTTCTCACCATGACTTACTAATCTGACTATATTTCCTACATTTGAAATCCAAATTGAGTGATTTCAGTTGCTAAATATCCGTCAGACATATATCTACATTTTTTATGTTATCCATTTATTTTAATTCCTTACCGATTCTTCCCAAACTTTTAAAAAACAAAAGCTTAAAGTTTTACCACCCATAGCCATACCTATGTAGAACTATCTAAACCAGCCTAAGTATTCAAACATACATCACATGCAAGATCAATATGTAACATGATAAAGCAACATCCATGAACAATCATCAAAGTTCTAAAATCAAATTCCCGTATAGATGTTACAAATTTCAAAGCTTTTCTTCGAAAAGAAATATTATTAAACTTACCTAAGAATCTCCCTAGCTCACTTAGTGAATTGGTTTTCTTGTTTCCTCTTGAAAGAAGTAGCAAGATTCCTCCCTTCCCTTAGCTTTTCTAGCAACTTAGGTAAGAGAAGGAGGGTGAGTTTTTGAACCTCAAGGATGAAGAAGAAAAATGGATTCAAGTGGAGATTAAGGTAACTTACCTTGAGTACTTAGCCTTCTAAACTTCTCCTTCTTCTTCCTTCCTTTCTTCTCCTCTCTTTCTCTCCTTTCCTCACTCTACCTTGCTTCTATTTCTCTCTCTTCCTCACTTGGACAAAATTAAAATGTTGTAGGGGTGGGTTTTGCTTAAATAGACCACCAAATAATACACCTTTCATGATCATGGGTCTACCTTATCACAATTAGGATACACTTTATTGAATTTTTAGAAAACAAACAACTTATGTTCTTGTCTTCCTCTTCCTTAGTCAAGATATGCATAGGAAAAGGAGATTTTTATTTTGAAAATTATGATGATATGTTCTTAAGATAAGGGACAAGGTCCTTTTGATTTAGGGATTCATTTCCATTTTCTTTTGTCTTAAACAAGTATGATAGATTTGCCTTTTTAGGTGGTAAATTTCTAGCCCTTGAATCTCCATTATTTGGTTGATATTATTTGTGTGGGATAGGAATGTTTTTTCCTAATACCATGTATTATCATACCCTTTGATAAAATTATGAGTGTAGGATATAGATTTTTTGTCCTAAAGCCTTGTATTATCATGCCACTTGCCAAAATTATGAATGTAGAATCACACCACTTGCTAAATTTTTGTCTTAATGCCACGTAACCTAATCTTTATTATTATTACTTTATTTTATTTTATTTTTCCTCTTGAATTTGGGCTTATTCCTACCCATTATGGGCTTATTCCTACCCATTTTCTTTGCTTTGTATAAAATTCTACCTTTCTTGGAGGGCTTGGTCACATTTTCATAATTTTTGGGTTATCGGTCCAATTACTATATCCTAGTCCAAGTCTATATTTTATTTCTTACTTAGGTTATCCAATAGGCTTGCTAGAAACTTATGTGAAGTGGAAAAACTCTATATGAAGTGTCCATAGGTAAAAGTCCAATGTATGGGTAAAGATGTTAAACTTAGTAACTCTAGTTCTTGAAATTTTAAGACCTTTACTTGTTTCTAAAAATGTATCTTCCTTATCCAAGAATTTTGCATCTCTTTAGTTTTTTCTTTCTAATTTTTTTTTCCTATTAGGTTTTCCCTCTTTATTTGTTCTCTTAATGTTAGAAACATTTTCTATGCATATACATAAGGTGAAGAATTTCTAAGGATTAGATTTCCTTAGATATCTAAAATATTGTCTAATAAATTTTATTTCCGTAATTAAATATTTATGTACTTTTATCAATAAAAGAAACGAAATTAGGGATGTTACACTACCCATGGCCTCAAAATAAAAAAGTACCAGGGGTTACTCTCTCAAAAGATACAATGAAATCATACTACATAATGTACATTCTACTGACTAGGCCCTGGCCTAGCACCTCACTCATGTGGTGCATAGGGCAGAGGAGGGGGTGGTGCTGGCATAAGAATCTCAACCACATTCGCTATCAACACGTCATGTAAGATGGGAAATTGACCCAAAAAAGGTATATCCACCATCCTAACCTCTAATACCAGTGTTAAAAGGACGGTTGGCATCTTTATTGTTATAATCTAAACACATAACAAAAATTTATTGAGAATATATTCTCAATAGGTTCAACATTAACATATAATAATTTAAACAAAACCGGATGACATGTTCAGCTATATAAACTACAAGAAATCACCTTATAATATTTCATTATAGTCAGCGTAGGTAGTATAAATAATAGAAATACATGCAGCTTCAATGAATATATCCATAGTATATTTAATGTCATGCATAACAAATAATTATCCATCATCTGTCTATATTTTAGTGGCAGGGTAATATGAGCCATTCACCCTTCTACTACTTAAATACCACTGTCACTCGGTCACAGTGGCCATACTCCCCCTTGGCTTACTCAAGGCTAATAGGGCATTTCCTGTCACGCCCCTACTTTTAAGGGCACGTGAAACATATACTTTACAGACATATCTTTACTATAATAGGTATAATACAAGTGTTCATTATGGAAATAGATACATATAGGTTCTCTCATGTAAACACAATATACAAATCAAATTTATAAATATCAAAGTAACAATAGAAGCAAGGATCCTGCCTTTAGCGTACAGAGCATACTTTATAATACAAGTACAATATAAATCAAAATCTACAAGCCCTAGAAACAAAATAGGCTCAACAGAGAATATGTTGCCTAACTAATCACTTATCTGAAGAGAAATGACCAAACTCTGTATTCTGATATGAAAAATATAGAAATATCGTGTAATGAGTTTGACAACTCAGTGAGTAGATAATACCTCCTATGACCTCATAGGTTAACATATGGATGTATTTATATTTTAAAATTTTTCACATAGAAAATACAGTTTGGAAGTACATCCATATAGGACCCGTATTTCAAATATTCTCAAATCAAAGGATATTCAGATATCCAAAACCATATATTGTACTGTATGATCATTTAACAAATGTTGTTATGCATCAAAATATTTCACATAAAAACATTAAGAGGATCCTATATCAGAACCATCATATCAGAGTTCAAGCTCTTCCGTACTTTGGTGGTGTAGGATTTGTATAAACTCAGCATCCCAGCTAAGGTTTTCCCTACTACCATTCAAGAGGACACGCGAATGGACTTTAATATGGGCAATTTCTAAAGCACACAATAAGGGAAGGCAAATTACATATCATATAATCGGCATCTCACCCAGATAGGAGGCATCCCTCTCTTCTTCACATATCATATCCCATGTGTTGGCCACCACATAAGGCTAACAACACACCCTGCTAGCTGAAGTGTCAAGGTGCACCAGGGCTAATATCACATGTTAGAAAACAGTGTTTTCAATAGGATTCCTCTACAGAAATCATTATTTATACATATGCCATATCGTTCAAAACAGAGGTTTCAGTATAAATTCAAAATTTTCAATCTCAGTACAAATTCTCTATTAGAAACTTCCCAATCAGGGTTATCACATATTCATGCCCTTTTCCAAGGGAATCTTATAGCTTTACATATCAATGGCACGTGCACAATATATTTTCTTTATGTAACATCCCGTAATTTTTATTTTTAAATAATAATATTTTGTAATAAACAAATATATTTTTATTTTTTTAAAAATGAATATGTTCTGCTAAAAGCAAGTATACTTTTAATTAAAGTAATTATTGTTTTGCTTAAAATAATTATATTGGCCTTGAACAAATTTTTTTTGTATTTTTAAAAATACTTTTTTCTTTTAAAATGTATAAAGATATTTATTTGGTGATTTGTTTTATTAAGATTTTTATCAAGAAAAATCATGATTTAAGAGTTTAACTAAATGTTTATGAGAATGTAAATTTTTAGAAATTTTTGGGATGTTTTAAAATGAAAAACGGTATTTATATGAATATATATAAAATAAAATTCCATTATTTAATTGTTAAA
Source organism: Gleditsia sinensis (assembly GCA_037074535.1). Taxonomy (NCBI): domain Eukaryota; kingdom Viridiplantae; phylum Streptophyta; class Magnoliopsida; order Fabales; family Fabaceae; genus Gleditsia; species Gleditsia sinensis. The sequence goes on along the minus strand of CM073464.1, from coordinate 24,546,040 downwards.
TAATAATTGTTATTATAAATAATAAAGAAAAGGGGGATGGGAAGAGGGATGAAGAGAAAATGCGAAGGTTTTCGTAACCGATGAATAGTATAAATAGTGTGAATAGTACCGTCATTTTCTTCTCTAAATCTGGAGTGTCTACAGGCCTCTAATCTTAAAACTAAGGGTACCACTGGATTTAGGACGGAGAATACTACAATTTTAACCGAACAATTTCTCAAATCAGTTGTAGAATCGCCGTAGATCGGAAGTAGAAAATCTCAGAAAAAGGTAAACTCTGAAACTTACTTAAAGACCTCAAATTGGAAATCTGACACCGTAGATGGATTCAAGAGCTAGATAAACCTTAAGATATGAAATTTTTTAACTATCTAACAATTTTTTGTTCTTGGTGAATAGTATTTTTTGGCTGTTAATACGGCCATAAATAGTGACCAAGTTTTCGGAGTCATTTCCTTGATTTTTGGACCCTCCAGACACGTTTTTGAAGTCTGTTTAGTCAAATGTGGATTGAAAAAGTGTATTTTGGGGCTGTCTAACTTGGAGCCCTGACTTGTGAGTGGATAATTCTTTCTAAGACTTGCCATATACTCTTCTTGATCTTTAAGCATGTATTTGATTATTTTTATGAAATATTTACACTTTTATATGATTCTGAAATGCATTAAATTATTTGTATTGCTTACAATTAGGAATATAGTTCGAGAAGAGTATAGTTTTGAAAATGGATTTATGAACTCATGGTATATTTGATTTCACATGTATTTCTCATTAAATGATAAGTGAATATTTATGCACGTGGCATTGATTTGTAAAACTATAAAGTTATTAATTATGATTGAATGGCAAGCTTAAAGAAAATGCGAGTTGCTTGATAATTTTATATTGCATTTGATGAATATGCATATATATATATATATGTATTTATATGTATGGATGAATATCAACGGGTTGTATGGCTTGTGACAGTACCGAATAGGGGACGCCCTATTAGCTTGAGTGAGCCAAGGGAGGACCGCTCCAACCAGGTGATCGTGGTAATGTGAGGAGGCAGATGGGTGATGGACTCACATTTCCTTATTACTATTGTGACTGTAGTCGATCGGTCACTATGCGTATAGCAAATGAGTGTGTGGGTTGACTAGATCGCCAAATGAGGCAGGTCATTTTAAAAGTTTATAACTTTATCTCAAAAGCTTATTATTTTACTATAGTTTATACAGTTGAGCATAACAACATTTGTTTAATGATTATTCCGTGTTGAATATGGTTTGGATATTTGAATATCTTTTTATTTGAAAATATTTGAAATACGGGTCCCATATGGATGTACTTCTAAATTGTATTTTCTAAGTGACAAATTTTAAAACATGAGTACATCCATATGCTAACCTAAGAGGTCATAGGAGGTATTATCTGCTCACTGAGTTGTCAAACTCACTACACGATATTTCCACATTTTTCAGATAAGAATACAGAGTCTGATCTTGCAGATAGGTGATCAGTTAGGTGACATATTCTCTAGGTGAGTCTACATTGCTTTCAAGGTTCACAGTTTTGAATTATACTGTGTTTGTATTTTTAGAGTGTACTCCGAACACTACAGGCAGGATCCCTGCTTTTGTTATTACTTTGACATTTATAACTTGGTTTGTATAATGTATATACATGAGAGAACCTATATGTATCTATTTTTATGACAAAGAATAGTGTTATGAATGTTAAGAAAAATATCTTATTGCGGGAAAAAAAATGTTTATTTCACGTGCTCAAAATTTAGGGGTGTTACACTTTACAATATGATGAGAATTACATTTAGAATAACAAATTCCATGAGTTCAAAAATCTATTTTTAAAACTATACTATTCTTGAACTATATGCCAGATAGTAAACAAATAAGGTAATTTAATCCATTTCAGAGACATATAAAAGAATAAATAACTTGTAAACAATTACAATTATACATTTAAAGTTTAAGAAGAGTATAGGGTAAGTCATAGAAAAAATTATCTACTCACATTGTAAGGCTCTAGGTTGGATGGTGCGTACTGTCGCAGGTACACCCAAATTGATACCTTACCTTAAAACTAACCTGTAGTAGTGGGAGTAAGGGTCAATCCCACAGAGACTGGTATTACCTTGTGTGATTAGAAAAAGGGGGGATTGATAGTTGCAAATAAAATCATGTAAAAAATAATGAAAGTAATTAAAAGAGAGTGATTATTGATAAAGACGTTGGTTTCGCTTGATATCCACCGTCAAGGGATTGTATTGATCATTGACAACATAATCAATCAGTAATTGAATATCTATCATTGGGGTTCTAACCCTGTTTCTCCTTAAGTCTAGTAAATTAATGACAATCGCACTAATTAAACCCTAATTAACAAGCAATCCTTTAGCACATCAGTAAAACATAACTTGTTAATCGCATGAAGAATTAGAGAAACTGACAGAGCTAAAAAAATATAAACACATCGGCTATATCTAATTTAGTTAACCATTCATCATAGGTTCGATGATTTATAATCCAAAATCCTCAAACCTATTTGCCTCATGAATCGCAGAATTGAAGACTTTGTTCAAAACACAATTCAGCGGTAGATTAAGACAGACAATATACTAGTAGGCTTCCTAGCAATCATATGAATAATCATTAAGAAGAAGAAGAGATGAATAATCAATACTCAATTCAAATTGAAACAATAACATCAAATCCAAATCTCACAATGTATGAAAATTCCTTGAGGTTTCAATCTACCTCAACCAACTAAAAAGAACTAGCCACGCAGGGCCAAAAGAAAATCAAAAGAAGAATTGAAGAATGTAACTCAGAACTTAGATAAAAGATTTGATGCATTATCTGCTTGCTTTCCTCTCTTTTTATAGATTAACTCCTCTTAATCGAAGTAGGAGTGTATCTAGGTCAAATCCCAGTCCATCGAGTTTCAATTGGAGTCAAAAAACCCTAAAAATCGCAAATTTCATGAGCTGGTGCAGCGGCAGTGCCGCAGTGCTCTACTCGGGTGCCGTGGCAGGCTGGGTCGAAGATGCTCGGGTCCCGTGACACGCTGGGTTGAGCACCGCGGTGCTCCCACCTCGGTAGCTACGCGCTACGATGCTCTGGATTTGCCTTCACGCGGCACCGCGGCGTTCTCTTGTGAGCGTCGTAGCACCCAAAATCTTTTGGATTTTGCCGAAGTACCGAACATGAAAGTTGTAGCTCTATGTCTGTTCTTTCCATAACCGCTGAAATTACCTTAATCGAAGTCCAAATGAGTGATATATGCCTCAATTAGTGATGAAAGGTCAGAAACCAGCATTTTTCTATGATTTTCTCTCTATTTTACTCTTCTTTTCTTCTTTATTATTCCTAAAACACAAAACACAAAACACAAAACTCAATTAATTCATATCTATTTTCTACTAAAATTAAATAAAAAGAAACTTAAAACATGTCAAAGACATGCTTACTCTTTTGCTTGTCCTCAAGCAAACATTGATTCATGTAAAGAAAATTCAATATATGAAAGGAGTGAATGGCTTACCAATATGCTGTCTCATAGTGAAAATTGTATGCTCTTGAAGAAATTTTAGAAAATTTTCATGACCATGTGCAAAATTTAATTCAAATGCAATTTATGAGTTTATTCTCTAAAATCCTTTATGTGTGTGTATCTTTGAATGATTTCATTTTCTTTTACCTAACTGAGTTTATATATCTCAAGAATTAGAGCATGGATCTCTATGTAAGATTTCCATAAGCTTATTTTTCATGCTACTCTCCACTAATGTATGCTAAAACTACTTCTTAGGATCAAAAGGACTAAATTTAGCTTATAATATGGCTAGGTTATAGGGTGAGATATAAGATATAATTTAAAGCTCAATCTCCCAACACCACATGATTAACTCTGATCTATTTGAGCTAATTCTCAAGATTGGGGAATTTTTCCCCCATACTTATTTCCTTGCTTTTCTGCATTCTACTTTTCTTTGATTCTCTATTTCTTCTTTTTCAATCACCGGATAGACTTTCATTAGTCTTTCAAGATTTTTCTTTTCTTTTGTTCTTGCTCCACCCTTCCACCCTTTCATTAATGTAGATCTACAAAATAAGTATTCAGAAATTAATCATGGAGTGAGTGAATTAGGTAGAAAAAATACAGGTATTAATCACAAAATTAGGTCTTGGCTGTTTTGTGGGTATAGAATAAAATGTTAATTAAGCTCAAAATAGAGGTTCTAAGGATATTTACTTGCTTGGGTTAAGCTTAAAAGGCTCAATCTCATCAAATAATGCCTAAATCATCTCCTAATTATTAGTATCAGCCTAGGATTTCGCCTTAAGTAGCATTTAAATAAGTTCTAGAAATTTTAATGAGATCATAAAATATTTTTGAGTTATATAATCTTTTTCTAAGTAAAAGAGAAATTAAATATCCAAAATTACTGTGCAAAAGAATTTCAGGATTTTTAGAAAATAGGTAATAATAAATTGAAAAGAAATTAAAATTACACATAATTATGACTTTCCTATGTCTCTCAAGAGTTATAAGCAATTTAAATAGTTATATCATTGGCTATTGGCACAGCTAACACCGATTCATAGATTGAGATAAAGTTCACATGCTTACCCTGTTTAATAACTAGAATAAAAGTGCAAAGATCATAGAAGCTTACTGTAGTGCACAGCAAAGTAAATAGTGCACAAATATTAGTTATTATACAGTCATCCAACCGAATCAGAAAGTGACCCCCCAACACTTAAGATTTTACATTGTCCTCAATATAGAATAGAAAAGCATAAAATTAGAGAGGCAAGTAATAAAAAGAGGAGGGTCCAATGAAACTTCCCTGATTAGTGATCACCATCCATCTCATCATACTCAGGTGCAGTCCTAAAGGGTGGCTCAAGAGGTGTCGGGAATGCTATAGGAAGGTTCAGGGCATAGGCCAGTTGGCTAAAGCAAGCAGTGTTGTGCTGCGCTATGGAGTATTGGTAGAGAGCTAAGTCATTCATCTGATGGGTGAGGACCTCTGTTCGCTCCCATAGATCTTCAATAGTGTGCTGGGCTAGTGGTGGAGCTGAACTGCTACCAGGTTCTTCTGTAATTATAGGCTGAATGCCTAACTCTTCTTCTGTTGCTTCCTCATGTCCCTTATATTTCTGAATGTTTGCATAGGAAATAGGTTTCATTGGTTGAATGAGAGCCTCAATAGAATCCCAGCTGACTCTAGCCTTCCCACATAGACCAGTGATTAAACTGGGGGCAAAGAGGGATCCGTTTCTAGAATGAATGTAGCCAAGTATCTGTCTGTGGATGAGTTTTCCCACGTCAATGGAAAAACCTTTAAGTATAGCAAAAATTAGAATGGATCTGTCCCTCTTGACCTGACTCATATTCAAACTAGGCATGGATCATGCTGCTACAAAATAGTACCAAGCTTTAGGCACTTTATTCATGTCGGCCCTGGCAAAATACAGTGGCTGCCCATTGCTATCTAACTTCTAGGAAGCCCCTCTATAGCAAAGAGTGAAGATAATCTCTTCAAAATCGATGTCTGATTGGATAAAGGCAGAGTACTCATCATCTTCAATGTCAGGCAGAGAGTAGAATTTGTTGATAGCATGAGGATTAAAATTCACCAACTTGCCTCTAATCCATGCTTTGTGGTGTTCATGAACTGTAGCATTGGAGTAAAACTCCTGTACCACAGGAATGACTCCTGGTACGGGGCTCTTGCAGAAAATCTCCCAATGCCTGTGGAGGATGTTGTCTCTATGAGGAAATCCAATGGTGACAATGAAACCCCTCTTAGGAACGATTGCTTTATGAACCACCACCTTACTATGATGTTGATAGACTTCTTCACTCACAAATGTCGTGCTATCAAATGCTGGAGGGTCCTCTGCTCTGTTCTTCCTTTTTGAGAGGCCTAATTTGGAAGTTTTTGGGGCCATTGCACTTGGCAAATTCATTGGGGCATTTTATCAAACACCTGGTGTGCACTCTTGAAAAATTGAGAGAATGGATGGTAGATTTGTAACTTAAAGTCCCAATGCAGTGAAAACTAGTAGCAATGAAGTATGGAGATCAACTTCAGTAGGATAAACAAAGCAAATCGTACCCAATTCAGCTGCTTAAGAACCTTAGAAAATTGCCATTGAATCCAACCCAAAAGCTGAAAGAATTATTTAATCTTGCAAAAGAAGATGAAAAACCACTCAATTCAATCAAATAAACGTAATGGGAGGTTTATATGGTTGATTAGCTATAAGAAATTGGGATTTAGGGTGAGGAAGAGTGAAGAAACGCATGCAACAAATGAAGAGGCCGCGGGCCTCTTATAGAGAGCGCCACAGCGCTCGCCCATTCTGGGTTCTGAGCGCCACGACGCTCACCAATTTGGGCGATGAGCGCCACGTCGCTCGGTATGGGCGTCGCGGCGCTTGTGCGTCCGTAGTTCTGCAATTTTTTTTTGAAAAAAAAAGAAAAATTAAACTATGAATAGAAAAATAAGAAGGAGAAGAATGGTTGTTGGGTTGCCTCCCAACTAGTGCCTTTGTTTTATGTCGTTGGCTCGACATAAACTAAAAAAAAATTAAGGAGGGTCTTGAAGAGTTGTCCATTGTGATTCCTCTTGTTGAAATCCTTCATAGTAAGGTTTGAGCCTATGCCCGTTGACTTTAAAGCTATTATGGTTATCCATGCTTTTTATTTCAACTGCACCATGAGGAAAAATAACAATAACAATAAATGGTCCCTCCCATCTAGAACGAAATTTACCTAGAAACAATCAGAGCCTAGAATTATAGAGGAGGACTTTCTATCATTTGGTAAACTCCTTGTGTGAAATCATACGATCGTGTAGGAGTTTAGTTTTGGTCTTATAAATATTTGCGTTTTCGTAGGCCTCGTTTCTAATTTCCTCTAATTCCTGAAGTTGTAATTTCCTGCATTCTCACTTTCTTCCACATTCATGTTAAATTTCTTTATAGCCCAAAATGGTTTATGTTCCAATTCAACTGGAAGATGACAAGTTTTTCCAAATACTAACCTGTATGGAGACATACCAATTGGAGTCTTATAGGTTGTTCTGTATGCCCATAGAGCATCATCTAATTTGAGACTCCAATCCCTGCGGTTTGGGATTTATTGTCTTACTAATGATATTTTTGATTTCTCTGTTGGATACCTCAGCTTGCTCATTGGTCTGGGGGTGATATGCAGTTGACAATTTATGAGTGACATTATATTTCTTTAATAGGGCTTCAATAGTCCTATTGCAAAAATGTGTTCCCCTGTCACTTATCAAAGCTCTTGGAATCCCAAATCTTGAAAAAATATGGGATTTAATGAAATATGCAACCACTTTAGAATCATCAGTCTTGGTGGGTTTAGCTTCCACCCACTTTGAGACATAATCCACAGCTAGCAAAATATAATTATATCCATATGACAAAGGAAAAGGTCATATGAAATCAATGCCCCAAAGATAAAAAATTTCACAAAATAATACTGGTGTTTGAGGCATCTCATTTTTTCTAGATATATTACCTGTTTTATGACAGTTAGTACATGACTTACAAAAAGGATATGAATCTTTGAATAGAGTAGGAGAGTAAAAACCGCAGTCCAATACTTTCTTTGCTGTCCTCTTTGCTCCAAAGTGTCCTCCACATGCATAAGAATGGCAAAAGGTTAGAATTGATAAAACTTCAAAATCAGGAATACACCTTCTTATAATTTGATCTGAGCATTGCTTCCAAAGGTAAGGATCATCCCATATGTAATATTTGGCATCACTCTTGATCCTATTTCTAGCTGCCCTGGTCAAAAGAGAAGGTAACTGATTAGTAGCCAAATAATTTACAATATTTGCATACCATGGCATATGAATTGAAATTGAGAATAAATTTTCATCTGGGAATGATTCTTCAATTTTCAATTTTTCTTCTACATGTATCAAGCGGCTAAGGTGATCTGCTACTTTATTTTCAGACCATTTCTTGTCTTTAATTTCTAAATCAAATTCTGTAAGCAGTAGCACCCATCTGATTATCCTAGGTTTAGCCTCCTTTTTTCATCACCAAGTACCTCAAAGCTGCATGATCAGTAAAAAAAATAATTTTAGTGCATATTAAATATAATCTAAATTTTTCTAATGGAAAGACTACAGCTAAGAGTTCTTTTTCAGTGGTGGTATAGTTCTTCTAGGCATCATTCAATATTCTGGAGGCATAATATATCACATGGGATGTGTTTCCAATTCTTTGGCCAAGTACTGCTCCAACTACATGATCACTAGCATCACACATAAGTTCAAAAGGGATGTTCCAGTCTAGTGCTTAGATGATTGGAGCTGAAATCAAAGACTCTTTCAATTTGTCAAAAGCTTCCCTGCATTCTTCATCAAATTCAAAAGAGACATCTTTTTGAAGCAATTTTCACATAGGTGCTGCTTTCTTGGAAAAGTCTTTTATGAATCTTCTATAAAAACCTACATGACCAAGAAAAGAATGAACTTCCCGCACACAAGTGGGATAAGGTAGAGTTTGTATAATATCAATCTTTGCTTTATCTACCTCTATTCCTCTTTTTGAGACAACATGGCCTAAAACTATACCTTGTTCAACTATAAAATGACACTTTTCAGAATTTAAAACAAGGTTAGTTTCTTGACATCTTTTCAAAATTAGTGAAAGGTTTTGCAAACAATCATCGAATGAATTCCCATAAACTGAAAAATCATCCATAAATACCTCAATGAATTTTTCAAGGTAATCTGAGAATATGCTAACCATACACCTTTGAAAAGTAGCAGGGGCATTACAAAGCCCAAATGGAATGCGCCTATATGCGAATGTCCCAAATGGACAAGTGAAGGTTGTCTTTTCCTGGTCTTCAGGAGCAATTGCAATAGTAAGGTTTACCAGATAATCTTTCAAGCATTTGATCAATAAAAGGTAAAGGAAAATGATCTTTTCAGGTTACAGAATTTAATTTTCTATAATCTATACAAACCCTCCACCCATTTTGAATCTGGGTGGGTACCAATTCCTCCTTTTGATATTTTATCACAGTTATTCCTATTTTCTTGGGAACCACTTGCACTGGGCTCACCCAATGACTGTTTGAAATAGGGTATATTACCCCAACCTCCAACAATTTAAGAATTTCTTTCTTCACTACATCCATCATAGGTGGATTTAGCCTTCTTTGGGGCTGTCTAGATGGTTTAGCTCCTTTTTCCATCAATATTCTGTGCATACATGTAGAAGGGCTTATTCCCTTAAGATCAGCTATGGTCCAACCTATTGCAGTTTTGTGTTCTTTAAGAACTTGGATTAGTTTTGCCTCTTGATCATCTTCAAGCTTGTTGGAGATAATGACAGGAAGCGTTTCTCCCTCTCCCAAGAATACATATTTGAGGTGATCAGGGAGTGGCTTCAGTTCAGGAGTAGGAACCTGCACAACAGAAGGTAGAAGAAAAGTATCATAAATTGGTAATTCTATATAAGAAACATTACCTGTTGGTGGTTCTTCTGAAAAACCATTTAGTGTAGCCAGTTCCTCTTTTGTTTCTTCATCCAATTCTATCTTACCATCATCTTCTTCTATGGATTTGCTCACAATCACTTCCAATTTATCCTGTCCATCTAATTCAAATACATCATGTGCTAGGGAATCAAAGATATCTATAGAATAAACAGGAGTATCATCACCTGGATGTTTCATGGCTTTATACATTTTAAATTTTATTACTTCACCATCAAATTCTATAGTGAGTGTGCCATTGTGAACATCTATCCTAGTTTTTGAGGTTTTCAAAAATGGTCTCCCTAATAATATTGGGGATGTAAAATCCCCATTTTCCATGTCTAGTACATAAAAGTCTACAGGGAAAACCAAATCATCTACATGTACCAAAACATCCTCAATTACTCCCTTAGGGTATGCAGTGGACCTGTCAGCTAACTGAATGACCACATTAGTAGAGTTCAATGGTCCTAATTTCAAGGAAGAATATATAGAATATGGAATGACATTTATGGAGGCTCCTAAATCCAACATAACTTTTTCAACATGAGTATCTCTAATTTTACATAGAATAGTAAACATACCTGGATCCTTGCATTTAGTGGAGAGTTTTGTTTGTATCATGGCAGATACGTTCTGACTCATTTGAACCTTTTCAAAACCCTTCAATTTTTTCTTTCTTTTTTGAGGGCATAATTCTTTCAAGAACTTTGCATATCTTGTTACCTACTTAATAGCATCTAGGAAGGGAATATTAACCTCACATTTTCTAAAGATGTCATACAATTCAAAAGTTTTCTCATTTAGCCTATTCTCTTTAAGAGCTTCTAGAAAAGGAGGCACTACTTCATAATTTAATTTAGAAGGAGACTTACCTGTAGGTGCTTCATTCTCCTTAATTGATTTTTCAGTATTCTTAGGAGAAGAGGGTACTGGTGGGCTTTCAATTTCCTTACCATTCCTTAAAACAATTGCACTAGCATTTTCTCTAGGATTCACCACAGTTTGAGAGGGTAACTTACCTGAGTTCTAAGCATCCAATCGACTCACTGTAGTTGCTAACTGACTTATTTGAGTTGTCAGGTTATGAATGCTAGCTCTTGTCTCTTGCTGAAATTGATGAGAATTATGTACAAGAGTTTTCATAATATCTTCCAATGAATTACTTACCTGGTGATCCTAGGATGCATTATGTCTAGGATAATAGGCTTGCTGATTTTCTTGAAAATTTTGTCTTGCAGGCCTATTTTGTGCATTCCCATATCTGAAATTGAGATGATCCTTCCATATAGGATTGTATGTATTAGCATATGGATCATACCTTTTTGGTTGGCTAGGAAAACCTCCTACAGCATTAGCTTGTTCTGTGGATTCCTCTTGAAGTGTAGGGCACATGTCAGTGGAATGCCCTATTGCTGAACATATTCCACAGACTTTAACTTGCTGTAGTGTACCTATAGCCATTTGGCGCACAAGAGAGGTAAGTTCAGATAATTAATTCTGAAGAGAAGTAGTACTTACCTCATGGGCATGTCTAATAAGAGGATAATGCCTAATGCCAAATTGTTGAGAATTGGCAACCATATTTGATATCAGAATTCTGGCTGCTTCAGGAGTCTTATCTACTAGTGCTCCTCCACTAGCTACATCTATCATGCTCCTATCTCCCTGCAAAAGACCTTCATAGAAATATTAGATTAGTAGCTGCTCACTAATCTGATGATGTGGGCAGCTTGCACAAAGCTTTTTAAACCTCTCCCAATATTCATAAAGTGTTTCTTCATACAATTGCCTAATGCCGCATATTTCTTTCCTGATAGTAGTAGCTCTAGATGCAGGAAAATAACGTTCTAAAAACATTCTTTTCATCTCATTCCAAGTAGTGATAGTACCAGAGGGTAAATAATACAACCAATCTTTGGCTGAATCTCTTAATGAAAAAGGAAAAGCCCTGAGTTTTATTTGTTCCTCAGTTACACTAGGGGGCTTCATACTGGTACATACCACATGAAATTCCTTCAAATGTTTATGCGGGTCTTCTCCCACAAGACCATGAAAATTAGGTAAGAGATAAATTAATCTAGATTTCAACTCAAAATTAACATTGTCATCAAGATTAGGAAAAGTAATGCATAAGGGTTGCTGATGCAAATCTGGAGCTGCAAGCTCCTTCAGAGTGGGGTGCCTCGCCATGATTACTTCCTCCTTTTCTTGATCAATGTCCTCTTGAAGTTCTCTTCTGTGCCTATATACAAATTTTCCAATATTTGGATTGAACTCTAAATTTTGAGAATTAGAAGAACGAGTCGCAGGCATAAATCAAAATAAAATCACAAAGAGTAACAGATCCAGTTCCCCGGCAACGGCGCCAAAATTTGGTGCGTACTGTCGCAAGTACACCCAAATTGATACCTTACCTCAAAACTAACCTGTAGTAGTAGGAGTAAGGGTCGATCCCATAGAGACTGGTATTACCTTGTGTGATTAGAAAAAGGGGGATTGATAGTTGCAAATAAAATCAAGTAAATAATAACGAAAGTAATTAAGAGAGAGTGATTAATGATAAAGACGTTGGTTTCGGTTGATATCCATCGTTAAGGGATTGCATTGATCATTGACAACATAATCAATCAGTAATTAAATATCTATCATTGGGGTTCTAACCCTGTTTCTCCTTATGTCTAGTAAATTAATGACAATCGCACTAATTAAACCCTAATTAACAAGCAATCCTTTAGCACATCGGTAAAACATAACTTGTTAACCATATGAAGAACTAGAGAAACTGACAAAGCTAAACAAATATAAACACATCGGCTATATCTAATTTAGTTAACCATTCATCATAGGCTCGATGATTTATAATCCAAAATCCTCAAACCTATTTGCCTCATGAATCGCAGAATTGAAGACTTTGTTCAAAACACAATTCAGCGGTAGATTAAGACAGACAATATACTAGTAGGCCTCCTAGCAGTCATATGAATAATCATTAAGAAGAAGAACAAATGAATAATCAATACTCAATTCAAATTGAAACAATAAAATCAGATCCAAATCTCACAATGTATGAAAATCCCTTGAGGTTTTAATCTACCTCAACCAACTAAAAAGAACTAGCCACGCAGGGCCAAAAGAAAATCTAAAGAAGAATTGAAGAATGTAACTCAGAACTTAGATGAAAGATTTGATGCATTATCTGCTTGCTTTACTCTCTTTTTATAGATTAACTCCTCCTAATCGAAGTAGGAGTGTATCTAGGTCAAATCCCAGCCCATCGGTTTCAATTGGAGTCAAAAAACCCTAAAAATCACAAATTTCACGAGCTGGTGTAGCGGCGGCGCCGCGGCAGGCTGGGTCGAAGATGCTCGGGTGCCGCGGCGCGCTGGGTTGAGCACTGTGGTGCTCTGGATTTGCCTTCACGCGGCGCTGCGGTGTTCTCTTGTGAGCACCGCGGTGCCTAGAATTTTCTGGATTTTTCCGAAGTGCCAAACATGAAAGTTGTCTATGTCTCTTCTTTCCATAGGCGCTAAAATCACCTTAATCGGAGTCCAAATGAGTGGGATATTCCTCAATTAGTGATAAAAGGTCAGAAACCAGCATTTTTCTATGATTTTCTCTCTATTTTCCTCTTCTTTTCTTCTTTATTATTCCTAAAACACAAAACACAAAACACAAAACTCAATTAATTCATATCTATTTTCTGCTAAAATTAAATAAAAAGCAACTTAAAACATGTCAAAGACATGCTTATTTTATAGCATGTCATTGGATAGCCTCAAAATGCACTTTTCCAATCTAAAGTTGACCTAATAGACTTAAAAAATGAGTTCGAAGGTTCCAAAAACGTAGAAAATGACTTCGGAATCATGAAATTTGACCTCCGGGAGCTTAGTTAACACTGATCAATTGATGTGTACTATTCCAGTCAAAATTACTATTCATCGTCGGAATCATTATTTATGTCGGTCGAATTTACTATTCACAATGCACAAAAATTTGTCAGATAACAGCAAAATTTCATATCCTAAGGTTTATCTATCTCCTGAATCTATCTATGGTGTCAAATTTTCAATTTGAAGTCTCTAAATAGGAGTTTCAGAGTTTACCTTTTCTAATATTTTTTACTTTCGATTTACAACGATTCCTCAACTGATTTGAAAAATTATTTGGCCAATATCGTAGTACTCTTCATCTTGAATCTAATGGTACCCTTAGTTTTGTGATCGGATGCTCGAAAATACTCTAGATCTAGAGAAAGAAAATGGAGGAGAGAGAAACACTATTCATCACCATTGTACAGAATTCATTAGCATGGAAATATTTTTTTTAATAAATGATAGAGGGACCATTTGAAAATTTGCTAATTGTTAGAGGAAATCCTTGCAAATTTTATTATTTATATTTTGACCCCTAACTTTTAGAAAATTACACTTTGACCCTAAAAATATTTAAAAAGTTTTTTATTTTCATCCTTAAAATCTTTCAATCACGTCCCTAGTTCTGTATATATATATATATATATATATATATATATATATATATATATTGTTAATCCATACATAAATAAAAATGACTAAATCTTAGGAGTGTTACATTCCTCCCCTTTTAAGAAATTTGGTCCCCGAATTTCAAACCATCATGTCACAAGTGGGGAATGAAAACCAAAGTATAAATTACAGTTATTAACTTCACTACTCAAGCTATTGGGAATATCTCTTTTGTATATCATCTTTATTTTCTAAGAAGTCTCTTTACTTGAGTGACTTTGCTATATAACCTTAACCATAGGGATTTTCTTCAACCATAGGTTCTTCACCTGTCGATCAACAATAGACATCGGTTTTTTTTCTCATAATTAAGCCAAATTCCTATTCAATTGATTTTCTTGAAATCTGATAACATGAGAAGAATCTAATAGGTACTTCCTTAGCATTGATGCAAGAAAGACTATATCAACATCACTTTAATCCTGATGGCAAGGCTAGGCGATATACTATTATGCTTACTTTGTTCAAGATTTCAAAAGAGCCTATATACTATAGCTTAACTTTTTCTCTGTTTTCCAAACCTCGTTTTTTCTTTCATGGGTGAGTCCTTTAAGATTATTTTGTCACCTATTGATAATTTCTAGTGCTCAACATTCATGGTCCTTATAGACTTTTGGCCTGTATTGAGTTGCTTATATTCTTTTTCTAATCAATTTCACTTTATCAATGACATCTTACCATAAGTCTGACTTCACTGAGTCATTCAACAAAAAGTTTGTAACACCTCTTACATAAGGCTTTAAGTCATCCAATATCACTTTATTATAAGCAAATTTTGCTAAGGGATCTCCTACAAAACTCGAAGACATACGCTTGAAGCATGCTCTTTAAACTAGCATTATCAATTTAGGTTAGTCATATTCTATCTATTGCATGTTATTCCAAATTAAATTCCAAAAACTTAAATTTACTCAACTTATCCAACTATTAAGAGATCTACGATGTTTTATGTAAAATCTCAAATGGTGCCATTTGTGTATTGGCCTAATTCTTACTAATATGGGCAAGTTCAACTAAAGACAAATAATTCCTCTCAACTTTAACCAAAATTATATAAAGATACTTGAAGCATAACTTCTAATGCATAAACACATCATTTAGATTTACTACCAACTATAATATAATCTAACTAAGATCCTAAAGGTTTTTGAATAACTTTCCTGAAACAATATATTTAATTTTTTTTGCTTACTGACATACCAAACAACAAAAAATATTTCACTTGTATCTTCTTTTTACCATGATGCTAGTACAATTCTTTTAAATCTCCTTTCTCAACCATTATTCATACGCAAATTTTCAATCTCAACATAATTCATATCCAAGATACTAGACTCAACTTAACATGGTATAAATCGTTAACACATACATTGATTACTTTACATTTTTTTGGGACATGGTTCTCAAAATATTCTCCATTATTTTAACCTATTAACCACTTGGACACCATAATAATTGAGTTTCAAAGTAAAGAAATTAATTTACTTTATAATGAAGGAAAATAGCTTTGCATTTAATGTCAAACATTAATGAGGGAGGATGTAGTAGAATAGACGAAAAGCATAATATAGAACGGTGACAAAATAGAAAGTAAAAAATTTGGACAAATCATTGAAAGAAAATTAAAATTAGTGGTTGTAATTCTTGAAAAGCTGTAAACAAAATCCTAGTTGCTATTTCGGCAAAAATCGATAGCTTTAAGTTTTAAATATATGTGCCAAAATCTAGTTACTGTTATTCAGTGGAAAAAAAATAGCACATGGAAAAGAATGATTTCTGAGCTTATAAAAGTTTGTGAAGAACAAAGAGCACGTAGTTAATGCAGTTGGTTGCTTCAAAACAGATGTAAGCAAACAATTGTAAAATAGCCAGTCTTAATTAAAAATTCCTAAAATAGCTAGTCGACTTAATAATACCGATAGTCAACTAGAAAGAACATTGTGAAAACAAGATAAATCATTTGATTGTCTCTTTTCAATAATTAACTGGTTTGCATTTTCACTCTTTTTTTACAAAGATGCTTATGACTTACGACTTCCCTACAAGAATTAAAACATCAATGCTTCATCAATGACTACAAAGAAGAAGAAAATTTCTGGTAATACCTTAATCTTATTCTCTTTATATGCTTAATATGGGTGACAGTCACAACTATTGTACATATGCATGTGTGCCATCATTTTTGAAATTCACATTTAATTTAGTTAATATCCACCATTCACTTACATAGTTATTCTAATAATACCCAGCCTATTTGCATAGCTATTATAAGTATGCACTTCTCTAAATTCTATAAATGCATACATTAGTATCTTTACCTTCATACTAGGGTGAGTGCAATTATGGAGAGAACCTTATTCCTTCAGTTTCAAAATATTTGTGTCTTTTGTGGTTCTAGTCCTGAAAAAGATGGAGAGTATGTGAAAGCAGCACAAAATTTGGGTATGGTGCTAGTCAGGAGAAAAATTCATTTAGTCTATGGAGGAGGTAACCGTGGGTTAATGGGGTGTGTGTCTACAATTGCACATATAGAAGGATGTCAAGTTCTAGGTATTATTCCTACAACTCTAGCTACATCAAACATCATAGGGAAGACAATTGGGGAAGAATTTAAGGTAGCTTCCATGCATGAGCACATGGCTAGAATGATGAGTAATCCTAATGCCTTTATTGCCTTACCAGGGGGTTTTAGTACTTCAGAACAGATTTATCAAGTAGTCTCTTTGGCATAATTGAATATCCATCACAAACTGATAGGTTTGTTAAATGTTAACCATTTCTTTGATGGTTTGTTATCTTTTCTTGATTAAACTGTGGAACAAAGGTTTATCTCACACTCAGCAAGATGAATTCTCATATCAGCTTCAAATGTTGAGGAGTTGATTGATGCTTTATAAGCATTTATCGATGTACCTGATCCAACTATGGTTCAAATAGATTGGAAGACAGACAACTGTAGAAAGTGTAAATTAGACTTGGATCTTCATCTTTAACTGTAATAGTACATAGCCATTGCTGTACCACTTTTACTTTCTTAGGGTCTACTTAGATACCTTCCTTGCCAACCATACTCCCTTATAGTTTGCAAAACTATCTACAAATATTACTTATGATCCTTTGAACTTGGAGTATACTAGTATATCATCAATAAATACAATAGCAAGTTGAGCCAAGAATGGCTTAAGTACTCTAATGCAACTAGGGAATTTGTCAAACTAAATGACATTACTAAGAACTCATAGTGCTCATACCGAATCTTGAAAGCAGTTTTCTAAATATCCTCTTCCCTTATCCTTAATTGATGATATCCAGACTTCAAATCATTTTCTAAAAAAAATATTGAACACCCTATAGTTGGTCAAATAGAACATCTATACGAGGTAATGGATATTTATTATGCACTGTCACCTTATTCAACTGTCTATAATCTATACATAATCACAGCGATCCATCTTTCTTTTTGAAAAATAGAACAAGAACTCCTCAAGGAGAAGTACTAGGGTGTATTAATCCCTTGTCTAACAAGTCTTACAACTAATTTTTTTTTAGTTCCTTAAGTTCAGTCGATATCATTCTATATAGGGATATAGGTACTAGTTGGGTTCCATGAAGAAATCAATATCAAATTCTATTTCTCATTTCAGGGGTTATCTAGGAAATTCTTTTGGGAACACATTAGGAAAATCCATAACCACTGGAACTTGATCTACACTAGTGTATTCCATATATATATACATCTTTGACTTTTGATACATACCCTTAGGATCCTTTTTTGTAATAACTTGTGGGCTGTTAAAGCAGAAATTAAATTATTCGGTACTTCTCTACAATCACCTCATATCATGAAAGGAGATTCTCTGGGAATATTGAATTTAATCACCTTAAAATGATATTCTAAAATGGTATGACATAATGCCAACAAATCAATTATGAATATCACATCTAAGTCTACCATATCAAGACAACCGGGTACAACAGATATCACATTCAGAAATGATCATATTTGGCATTTGTCTTAATTCATTAAATTCTTTGGCACGCATATTCCTTTCATTTTCAAGCTAAAATTGACCCATAGATACTTTTTAAAATGCCACAATATTCAATCAATCTTATATTAGAAAATTTAGCAAACTTGGAATAGAAAGGAAATTGAAACCCTATAGAATCACTTAGCAGCAACTGAAGTATAAATATGTCTGGCTTATATCCATACTAAAGGTCATACTAATGAATCTTTTGCTCCGATAGCCACAGTGAAACCTAATGCTTTGATACCAACCTATCACCTCCCTATTTTTAAGGGTATGTGAAATACATACTTTACGGACATGTTTTTACTATAATAGGTATAATAAAAGCGTTCATTATAGAAACAGATACATATAGGTTCTCTCATGTAAACACAATATACAGACCAAATTTATAAATATCAAATTAACAACAAAAGCAAGGATCCTGCATGTGGCATACAGAGCATACTCTAGAGTACAAGTATAATATAAATCAAAATCCACGAGCCCTAGAAACATAATAGGCTCACTACAGAATATGTCACCTAGCTGATCACCTATTTGAAGGAAAATGACCAAACTATATATTCTTATATGAAAAATATGGAAATATCGTGTAGTGAATTTGAAAACTCAGTGAGCAGAAAATATCTCCTGTGACCTCTTAGGTCAACATATGGATGTACTCATATTTTAAAATTTGTCACATAGAAAATACAGTTCGGAAGTACATCAATATAGGACTCATATTTCAAATATTCTCAAATCAAAAGATATTAAGATATCCAAAACCATATACTGTACTGTATGATCATTAAATAAATGTTGTTATGCATCAAAATATTTCACATGAAAACATTTGGAGGATCCCATATCAAAACCACCATATTAGAATTCAAGCCATTCCGTACTTTAGTGGTGTAGGATTTGCCTAAACTTAGAATTTTCAGTCTCAGTACAATTCCTCTGTCAGAAACTTTCTAATTAGGGTTATCACATATACATGCCCTTTTCCAAGGAAATCTTATAGCTTTACATATCAATTTCACGTGCACAATATATTTTCTTTACCAAATAATGAGAAATACATTTAGAATAACATATTCAATGAGTTTAAAAATCTATTTTCAAACTTATACTCTTCTTAAACTATGTAACATATAGTAAACAAATAAGGTAATTTAATCCATTTCAGAGACATATAAAAGTATAAATAACTGTAAACAGAATCAATTATACATTTAAAGTTCAAGAAGAGCATAGGGTAAGTCATAGAAAAAGTAATCTACTCACAAGGTAAGGCTCCAGGTTGGACAGCCTCAAAATGCACTTTTTCAATTTAAATTTGACCAAATTAACCTCAAAAATAAGTCTACAGGGTTAAAAACCTATAAAATGACTATGGAATCACGAAATTTGACCCTTGAGAGCTTGATCAACACTGGTCAACTGATGGGTACTATTCACGGTCAGAATTACTATTCACCGACAGAATCACTATTTATGCCGGCTGGATTTACAGTTCACTATGCACAAAAAGTATTCAGATGACAGCAAAATTTCATATCCTAAGGTTTATCTATCTCCTAAATCCATCTACAATGTTAGATGTTTAATTTGAAGTCTCTAAATAGGAGTTTCAGAGTTTTCCTTTTTCTAAGATTTTCTACTTCTGATTTACGACGATTCCTTGGCCAATGTGAAAAATTATTTAGCCAATATCATAGTACTCTTTGTCTAGAATCCAGTGGTACTCTTAGTTTTAAGATCGGATGCTCGAAAGTACTCCAGATCTAGAGAGAGAAAATAGAGGAGAGAGAAACACAATTCATCACCATTTTACAGAATTCATTCACGCGAAAATCTTTTTTTTTAATAAATGATTGAGGGACCATTTGACAATTTGCTAATTGTTAGAAGAAGTCCTTGCAAATTTTATTATTTACATTTTGACCCCTAAACTTTTAGAAAATTACACTTTGACCCTAAAAATATTAAAAAGTTTTTATTTTAATCCTTAAAATCTTTCAATTACATCCCTACTCCTGTATTTTTTTTTATTAATCCATACATAAATGAAAATTACTAAATCTTAGTGGTGTTACATCCCATATCCGGTACCGTCTCACAGCCATACGACCCCGTCAGGAAACCTTACCTCAACAAGGTGCCGCATGTCACCAGGCTACCTTGCCTTTGTAAAGGTCATCCCACACTTCTATCTCGTGATATACATATCATACATGCATCACATAAATATATTTCACTCATGCTTAAAGTATTTATCTCACATACATCTCATTCATATTTAGAACTATGCATCTCATCACCATACATTTTATCCATACATTGTATATGCATCTCATATGCAATTCCTCTACCTATATCTCATCAATGCATCATACATATGTCTCATCTTCAATTCATCTACATATGTCTCATCAATGCATCATACACATAACTCATATGCAATTCATCTACATATGTCTCATCAAGCCATCATACATATAACTCATATGCAATTCATCTACATATATCTCATTAAGGCATCATACATATAACTCATATGCAATTCATTTACATATGTCTTATCAAGGCATCATACATATAACTCATATGAAATTTATCTACATTTGTCTCATCAATATGTAAAAGGTGCTTTAATTTTTCATAATGAAGGGATGGAATTAACACTATAATGCATCATTAAAATGATATTTATTTGTATTTTGGTTCACCTTATCATCATCCATTCGTTGGAGTTTGTTTAGGGCCTTCAAAAAGAAAAACAGAGAAAATTTAGCCTTTAGCACGGCCTGACCGTGTCACAGAGCATGACCGTGACTTGTCTGCACCAAAACTTCTACCCATAAGCAACATGGCCGTGTTGTGGTTCCCATCTAGGACACAACTTGATCGTGTTCAAAAGCACAGCCTGGCTGTGTCTTAGAGTACGACTGTCATGCCCCCAATTTAAGGGCACGTGAAACACCTGCTTTACAAATATATCTTTGCCATAATATGTATAATACACTCTTTTATAATTGAAAACATTTACATATAGGTATACCGATATATACACAATATACAGACCAAGTATATAAACATTAAAGTACAGTAGAAGTAGGGATCCAGCCTATGGCGTTTACAATATACTCTAGAGTACAAGTACAATATAACCAAATATCTATGAGCCTTGGAAACAAAATAGGCTCACCAAAGAATAGGTCGCCTAGCTGCTCACCTATCTGAAGGGAAAAGACCAAACATTATAGTTTTATCTAAAAAATGTAAAAATATCGTGTAGTGAGTTTGACAACTTAGTGAATAGATAATACCTCTTATAACATCTTAGGTCAACATATGGATGTACTCATATATTAAAATTTATCACATTGAAAATTATAGTTTAGAAGTACGTCCATATAAGAGCGGCATTTCAAATATTCTCAAAATAAAGGATATTCAATTATCCAAAACCATATACTATACTGTATGATCATTAAACAAATATTGTTATGCATAAAAATATTTCACATAAAAACATTAAGAGGATCCCATATCAGAACCATCATATTAGAGTTCAAACCCTTTCGTACTTTGGTGGTGTAGGATTTGCCTAAACTTAGCATCCCAGCTAAGGTTTGCCATACCACCATTCAAGAGGACACGCGAAGGGACTCTAATATAGGCAATTTCCCAAGCACACAACAAGGGAGGGTAAATCACATATCATATAGTTGGCATCTCACCCAGATAGGAGGCGTTCCGCTCTCTTTCACTTATGATATCATGTGTGTTGGCTGTCACACTAGTCTAGCACTACCCATACTAGTTGAGGTGTCAAGGTGCACTAGAGCTAACATCACCTACTGTTAGCAAACAATATTTCCAATGGGGAAAAGCTCCAGGTTGGACAGTCCTAAAATGCTAGTTAGCAAATAAATAAGGTAATTTAATCCATTTCAGAGACATATAACAATATAAATAACTTGTAAACAAAATCAATTATACATTTAAAGTTCAAGAAGAGTATAGAGTAAGTCATAGAAAGAATTATCTACTCATAAGATAAGGATCCATGTTGGATAGTCCTAAAATGTAATTTTTCAATCCAAATTTGACCAAACAGACCTCAAAATCAACTCCGGAGGGTTCAAAAACTTAAGAAATGACTTTAAAAACTTGGTCAACTGATAGGTACTATTCATAGCCGAAAAATACTATTCACACCGTCTAAAACACTGTTCACACACTGTTCGGGCATTGTTCATGCAAGTAAAAATACTGTTCACAGTTATTGTTCACCAAAAAAGAATTTGTAAAATTAGAGCACTAAATCACGTTATTTGACTGTGAAATTTATCATACAACAAATACTCTATATCCTTAACAAAACCCTTAACTTGAAAGCCTAAAAAACCATTAAAAAAAATCCAACATTTTAGAAACATTACCTATGCATTACTATTTACGATTTTTCAGCGAACTTTCAGCGAAATAGATCGGTGGGTTTTCAATCTCTCATCGCCACAAGTCCAACGGTATCTTAATTGGATGCATATATAGAGAGAAATCCTAGAGAGAAGGTAGAGGTTAGAGAAAGAAAATTAAGGATAAAAAATGGAGGGGAAGTCAAAGCCTTCTGCTCTCACGTTTTGCTTCTGCCCTATTTTTTTAATATTATTTAATATTTAAATATTTAAAATTTATTCTTTAATTATATACATATAATTATTATTTTTCATCCCAAAGCATCCCAAAAATTTCTAAAAATTTAAATTATTGCAAAAATTTAGTTGCACTCTTAAATCATGACTTTTCTTAATAAAAATTTTAATAACACAAATCACAAAATAAAATATCTTTATGCATAATAAAAGAAAGAATATTTCTAAAAATAAAACAAAAATTTATTAGAGGCAAATATAATTATTTTAAGCAAAACAAAAATCATTTTAATTAAAAGTATATTTACTTTCAGCAAAACATATACAACAATTTAAAAAAAATAATACTTGTTTATAATAAAATATTATTTAAAAATTACGGGATATTATATTCTCCCCCCTTAAGAAATCCAGTCTCCGAATTTTAAACAATCTTGTCACAAGTAGGGAATGAAGCCAATGCATAAATTACAGTTATTAACTTCGCTACTCAAGCTATTAGGGATATCACTTTTGTATATCACATTTACTTTCTAAGAAGTCTCTTCACTTTATTGATTTTGCCATATAACCTTAACCATAGAGATTTCTTTCAGCCATAAGTTCTTCACTTGTTAATCAACAATAATCATTGACTTTTCCTCATAATTAAGCTAAGTTCTTGTTCAATTGAATTTCTTGAAATTAGATAACATGAGAAGAATCTGATAGGTACTTCCTTAACATTTACCAACATCACTTGATCCTAATGGTAAGGTTAGGTGATATACAACTATGTCCACTTTGTTCAAGATTTCAAAAGAGCCTATATACTATAGCTGAACTATTTTCCTTTTTTCCAAATCTCATTACCTCTTTCATGGGTGAGTCCTTTAAGAATATTTGATCACCAACTGATAATTTCTAGTGCTCTAATATTTATGATCCTTATAGATATTTGGCTTGTATTGAGTTACTTGTATCCTTTTCCTAATCAATTTCACGTAATCAACAACATCTTACAATAAGTCTGACCTTATTGAATAATTTAACAGAAAATTAGTAACATCTTTTACATAGGGCTTTAAGTAATCCAATATCACTTTATTATAGGTGAATTCTACTAAGAGATCTCTTACCAAACTCGAAGAAATGTGCTTGAAGCATGCCCTCCAAACTAGCATCATCAATCTAGGTTAGTCATATTCTATCTATTATATGTTATTTCAAATTAGATTCCAAAAACTTAACTTTACTCAACTCACTTACTTATTAGGAAACCTACAATGTTTCATGTAAAACCTCAAATGGTGCCATTTATATATTGGCTTGATAACTACTGAAGTTTAACTAAGGACAAATAACTTCTACCAACTTTCAACAAAATTATATAAAGATACTTGAAGCATAACTTCTATTGCATAAACATATCATTTAGATATACTATCAACTATACTATAATCTAACTAAGATCCTAAAGCTTCCTGAATAGCTCTCCTAAAACAATATATTCAATTCTTACTTGTTGACTCACCAAAAAACAAAAAATATATCATTTGTATCTTCTTTTTACCATTATACTAGTACAATTATTTTAAATCTTAGTATATCCCATCAATATTCAAAATTTATGGGTTCTTCTACAATCTCCTTTCTCAACCATTATTCACACGTGAATTTCCCATCTCAACATAATTCACATCCTAGATACTAGACTCAACTTAACATGGTATAAACCCTTAACACAAATACCTTGATCACTTTACATTATTTTAGGACATGGTTCTCAAAATATTCTCCATTACTTTAACCTACTAACCACTTAGACACCATAATAATTGAATTTCAAAGAAAAGAAATTAATTTTCCTTGTAATGAGGGAAAAACCTTACATTTAATGTCAAACATTAATGATAGAGGATGCAGTAGAACAGACGAAAAGCATAATAGAGAATGGTGCAAAAATAGAAATTCAAAAGTTTGGACAAAGCATTGAAAGAAAATTAAAACCAGTGGTCGTAATTCTTGAAAAACTATAAACATAACTTAACTACTATTTCGGGAAAAATTGATGGTCGCAAGTTTTTAATATATGTGGCAAAATCTAATTCATAGCTACTGTTATTCAGTGGCAAAATATCACATGGAAAATAATTATTTCTAAGCTTATAAAAGTTTGAGAAAAACAAAGAGCACATAATTAACTGGTAGGATGTAGTTGATTGCTTCAAAATAGAAGTAATCAATCAATTATAAAATAAATCAATCCAAATTAAAAATTCTTAAAGTAGCTAGTTGACTTAATATTATCGATAGTCGACTGGAAAGAACATTGAAAAAACAAGATAAATCATTTAATTATCCCTTTTTAAAAATTAACTAATTTGCATTTTCACTCTTTTTTTCAATGATGCCTATCACTTACAACTTTCTCTATAAGAATCAAGACATTAATGCTTCATCAAGGACAACAAGAAAAAGAAAATTTTTGGTGATACCTTAATCTTATTCTCTTTATATGCTTAATATGGATCATAGTCACAACTACTGTACATATACATGTGTGCCGTCATTTTTTAAATTCACCTTCAATTTAGCTTATATCCACTAGTCACTCACATAGTTGTTCTAATAATGCTCGGCCTATTCGCATAGCTATCATAAGTATGCCCTTCTCTGAGTTCCATAAATGCATACATTAGTATCTTTACCTTCATACTCAAAGTTAAGGTGAGTGCAATTATGGAGGAAACCGCATTCTGTCATTTTCAAAATATTTGTGTCTTTTATGATTCCAGTCCTGGAAAAGATGGAGAGTATGTGAAGGCAGCACAAAATCTGGGTATGGTGTTGGCCAAGAGAAAAATTTATTTAGTCTATAATGGAGGTAATCATGGATTAATGGGTTTTGTATCTACAACGGCACATGTAGGAGGGTGCCAAGTTCTAGGTATTATTCCTATAGCTCTAGTTGCATCCAATATCATATGGAAGACAATTTGGGAAGAATTTAGAGTAGCTTCCATGTATGAGTGCATGGTTAGAATGATGAGCAATGCTGATGCCTTCATTGCCTTACCAGGGGTTTTTAGTACTTTAGAACAGATTTTTCAAGTAGTCTCTTAGGCATAATTGAATATCCATCACAAATCGATAGGTTTGTTAAATGTTAACCATTTCTTTGATGATTTGTTATTTTTTCTTAATTAAATTGTGGAACAAAGATTTATCTCACACTCAGCATGATGAATTCTCATCTCAGCTTCAAATGCTGAGGAGTTAATTGATGATTTACAAGCATTTATTCGTGTACCTGATCCAACTATGGTTCAAATAGATTGGAAGACAGACAACTGCAGAAAGTGCAAATTAGACTTGGATCTTCATTTTTAACTGTAGTAGTACGTAGCCATTGTTGTACCACTTTTACTTTCTTAGGGTCGACTTAGATACCTTCCTTGCTAACCATACTCCCTTATAGTTTGCAAAACTATCTAAAAATGTTACTTATGATCCTTTGAACTTAGAGTATACTAGTATATCATCAATAGATACAATAACAAGTTTATCCAAGAATGGCTTAAGTATTATATTCATAAAATCCATAAATGCAGCTAGGGCATTTGTCAAATCAAATGACATCACTCAGAACTCATAGTGCTCATACCGAGTTCTGAAAGCAGTTTTTGGAATATCCTCTTCTCTTATCCTTTATTAATGATACCTAGATCTCAAATCAATGTTTTTTTGAAAATATTGAGCACCTTGTAGCTAGTCAAACAGACCATCTATACGAGGTAATGAGTATTTATTACGCATTACCACCTTATTTAATTGTCTATAATCTATGTACAATCACAATGATCCATCTTTTTTTTTCACAAATAGAACAAGAACTCCCCAAGGAGAAGTACTAGGGTGTTTAAATCTCTTTTCTAACAAATCTTACAACTAATCCTTTAACTCCTTGAGTTCAGTCGGTACCATTCTATATGGAGATATAGACACCGATTAGGTTCCAGGAAGTAAATCAATACCAAACTCAATTTCTCGTTCTGGGGGTAACCTTGGCAATTCCTTAGGAAACACATCAGGGAATTCTTTAACCACTAGAACCTGCTCTACATTGAGGTACTTATATCAACATCTTTGACCACTACTAAATACCCTTGGCATCCTTTTTGTAATAGCTTATGAGCTGTTAAAGCAGAGATTAAATTATTCGGTACTTCACTACAATTACCTCGTATCATGAAAAGAGATTCTCCGAGAATATTGAATTTAATTACCTTAAGATGACATTCTAAAATGACATGAGATGATGCCAACCAATCCATTCCCAATATCACATCAAAGTCTACCATATCTAGACATTTAGGTAAAATAGATATTATATTCAGAAATGATCATATTTGGCATTTGTCTTAATTCTTTAAATTCTTTGGGACACCTATCCCTTTCACTTTCAGGCAGTAATTGACCTATATATACCTCTTAAGATGTCACAATATTCAATCAACTTTATACTAGGAAATTTAACAACTTAGAATAGAAAGGAAATTAAAACCCAATATAATCCCTTAGCAGCACCTAAAGTATAAATATGTTTGGCTCATACCCATACTAAAGGTCTTACTAAAGAATCCTTTGCTCCGATAGCCACAAGGAAATCTAATGCTCTGATACCAACTTGTCACGCCCCCAATTTAAGGGCACATGAATCACATGCTTTACAAACATATCTTTGCCATAATATGTACAATACACTCTTTTATCATTGCAAACATTTACATATAGATATACCCATGTATACACAATATGCATACCAAGTCTATAAATATTAAAGTACAGTAGAAGTAGGGATCCTGCCAGTGACATTCAGAGCATACACTAGAGTACAAGTACAATATAACCAAAAATCTACGAGCCTTGAAAAAAAAATAGGCTCAACAAAGAATAGGTCGCCTAGATGATCACCTATACAAAAGGAAAACACCAAACTCTGTATTTTTAAATGAAAAATATAAAAATATTGTGTAGTGAGTTTGACAACTCAATGAGCAGATAATACCTCCTATTACCTCTTATGTCAACATATGGATGTACTCATATATTAAAACTTATACATTAAAAATTATAGTTCAAAAGTACATCTATATGAGACTCGCATTTCAAATATTCTAAAAATAAAGGATATTCAGTTATCCAAAACCATATATTGTACTGTATAAACATTAAACAAATATTGTTATGTATCAAAATATTTCACATGAAAATATTCGGAGGATACCATATAAGAACCACTATATCAGAGTTCAAGCCCTTCTGTACTTTGGTGGTGTAGGATTTGCCTAAACTCAACATCCCAGTTAAGGTTTGCCCTACCACCATTCAAGAGGACACGCGAAGAGACTCTAATATGGGCAATTTCCTAAGCACACAGCAAGGGAGGGCAAATCACATATCATATAGTCGGCATCTCGCCTAGATAGGAGGAATTCTGCTCTCCTTCACTTATGATATCCTGTGTATTGGCTGTCACACGAGTCTAGCACCACCCCTACTAGTTAAGGTGTCAAGGTGCACTAGGGCTAATATCACCTGTTGTTAGCAAACAGGGTTTCAAATAAGATTCCTCCATAGAAATTATCATTTGCACATATGACATATCATTTCAAACAGAGCTTTCAGTATATTATAAAATTTCAACCTCAGTATAGCTCATCTGTTATAAACTTTCCAGTCAAGGTTCATAACATATACATGCCATTTTTCCAAGACAATCTTATAGCTTTACAGATCAATGCCATGTGCATAAAATATTCACTTTCTATATTGTTGAGAAATGTATGCAAAATCACGTGTTTAATGGCTTTAAAATCATTATACAAAACCATGCTCTTCTTGAATAATATGTTAATTAGCAAATAAATAAGGTAATTTAATCCATTTCAGTGACATATAATAGTATAAATAACTTGTAAACAGAATCAATTATACATTTAAAGTTCAAGAAGACTATAGGGTAAGTCATAGAAAGAATTATCTATGCACAAGGTAAGGCTCTAGGTTGGATAGCCTTAAAATATACTTTTCCAATCTAAATTTGACCAAACAGACCTCAAAATCGAGTTTGGAGGGTACAAAAACCTAGGAAATAACTCCGAGAGCTTGGTCAACGTTGGTCAACTGATGGATACTGTTCATGGCCAAAAAATACTATTCGCATCGGCTGGAATCACTATTCATGCTATCTAAAACATTGTTCGGGGATTGTCCATGCAAGAAAATACTGTTCACAAGTATTGTTCACCGAAGAACAATTTGCAAAATTAGAGCACAAAATCACGTTGTTTGATCGTGAAATTTATCGTACAATCAATACTTTATATCCTTTACAAAACCCCTAACTTTAAAGCTTGAAATGTAACGCCCCTAATTTACGTTACGTAAAATAAACATTTTTTTTTCATTTTCCATAAATATACATAATTCAATTCTTTATCATGGGAACAAATACATATAGGATCTCTCATGTATACACAATATACAGACCAAGTCTATAAACATCAGAGTACAACAGAAACAAGGATCCTGCCTGTAGCGTTCAAAGCACTCTAGAATACAAATACAGTATAATTCAAAGACCGTGAGTCTTGGAAGCAACGTAGACTCACCTAGAGAATATATCACCTATCTGCCGAATCAGACTCTGATATTTTTATCTGAAAAATGTAGAAATATCGTGTAGTGAGTTTGAAAACTCAGTGAGCAAATAATTCCTCCTATGACCTCTTAGGTCAACATATGGATGTACTTATATTTTAAAATGTGTCACATAGAAAATACAGTTCAGAAGTACATTCATATGGGACCCGTATTTCAAATATTCTCAAATCAAAGGATATTCATATATCCAAAACTATATGCTGCACGATATGATTTTTAAATAAATGTTATGCTCAGCTGTATAATCTATAATAAAATATTAATATTTGGAGATAAAATCATCAATTTTAATGTACCTGCCTCACTCGGCAATCTGGTTAATGCCATGAAAACATAACTCATTTGCTATACGCATAGTGACCTCGACTACAGTCACAATAAGTAAACAGGGAATGTGAGTACATCACCCTCCTGCCTCCCCACATTACCACTGTCACCCGGTTGGAGCGGCCCTCCCCTGGCTCACTCAGACTAATAGGGCGTCCCCTATTTGGTACCATCACAAGCCATACAACCCGTCGATTTCCATCCATACATATAAATACATATATATTAATGCATATTCATCAAATAGAAAGTAAAATTATCAAGCAACTCGCCATGAGCTTTACGCTTGCCATTCAATCTCATTTATAATATGACATGCATTATTTTCACAAGTATATAGCTTTACAAATCAATGCATTGTGCACATAATATCCACTTTATCAAATAATGATAAACACATTTAAAACCACATATTCAATGAGTTCCAAATCCATTTTTAAAACCCTACTTTTCTTGAACTATGTGCCAGTTCATAAGTATAACAGATATTTGAACAAATTTCAAAAACTTATAATAGTAAATAATTTATAATCAGAAACAATAATAAATTTATAATTCAAGAAGAGCATGGGGCAAGTCATAGAAAGAAGTATCTACTCACAGAGTAGGGCTCCTGATTGGACAGCCCTAAATTGTACTTTTCCAAGTTGAATTTGACCAAACGTGTCCGGAGGGTCCAAAAACTTAAGAAATGACCTTAGAATCTTGGTCAACGATGGTCAACGCTCAGGATACTGTTCACCGCCGGAATTCATTATTCACCGCACTATTCACGCCAGAATTCACTATTCACCGCCACATAAAAAGTTATCAAATGACTGAAAGAAATACATATCATAATGTTTATCTAACTTCTGAATCCATCTACGGTGTTAGATTTCTAATTTGAGGTCTCTAAGTAAGAGTTTTAGAATTTACCTTTTTCTGAGATTTTCTACTTCAGATCTACGGCGATTCAACGGTGAATTTGAAAAACTGATCGGTCAAAACTGTAGTATTCTTCGTCCTGAATCCAGAAACAGCTTCAGTTTTGAGATTGGAAGCCAATAGACACTCCAAATCTAGAGAAAGAGTTGAATGTTACTATTCACTCACTATTCACTTACTATTCATCCAATTTTAAAATTTCTCCGAATCTCTTGCGTTTATTGCCTCACCTTCCCCTTTATTTTTATTTGTATTATATTTAATTATTATTATTATTATTTAATAATTAAATAATAAGATTTTCTTTATATAAATTCATATAAATTTCATTTTTTATCCTAAAATATCTCAAAAATTTCTAAAAATTTACATTCTCATAAACCTTTAGTTAAACTCTTAAATCATGATTTTTTTTTATAAAAATCGTAATAAAAAAAATCTCAAAATAAATAACTTTATTCATATTAAAAGAAAGAATATTTCTAAAAATACAACAAAAATTCTTTAGAGGCCAGTATAATTGTTTTAACCAAAACATAAATCATTTCAATTAAAAATATACTTCCTTTTAATAAAACATAATCATTTTTAAACAAATAAAAATATATTTATTTATAACAAAACATTATTATTTAAAAATAAAAATTATGGGATGTTACATGAAAAACCATAAAAAAATCCAACATTTTAGAAACATTACCTATGCGTTACTATTTACAGTTTTCCGGCGAGCTTCCAGCAAACTTCCAACGAAATTGATTGGTGGGTTTTGAAGCTCTCATCGCCACGAGTTTAACGGTACCTCCGGTATCTCAATTGGCTACTTATATTAGGAGAAATCCTAAAGAGTAGGTAAAGGTTAGAGAGAGAAAATGAAGGACAAAAATGGAGGGGATGCCTAATCCTTCTGCCCTCACATTTTGCTTCTGCCCCTTTTTCTAATATTATTTAATAATTGAATATTTAAAATTTATTCTTTAATTATATACATATAATTATTATTTTTCATCGTAAAGCATCCCAAAAATTCCTAAAAGTTTATATTATTGCAAAACTTTAATTGCACTCTTAAATTATGACTTTTCTTGATAAAAATTTTAATAACACAAATCACAAAATAAAATATCCTTATGCATAATAAAAGAAAGAATATTTCTAAAAATAGAACAAAATTTTTTTTTGAGGCAAATATAATTATTTTAAGTAAAACAAAAATCATTTTAATTAAATGTATATTTGCTTTAAGAAAAACATGCATAATCATTTAAAAAATAATACTTGTTTATAGTAAAATATTATTGTTTGAAAATTACAGGATATTACAACGACCGTGCTCAGTGTCTGTGTTCTAAAACACAGGCCAAAACCAGTCTCCAGCGCTTAGCACGACCGTGCTCAGTGCTGCTCTACCTTTTCTTTTGTTTTCTTACCTTTGTACCATACCTCAGCCACTAAAAAATTACTCACAACATATATCCACAATTGTACAAGCATTATATTAGATAAAACACCTCAGAATTTGATTTATTTCCCAAAGATTTCTTAAGCCTAATCTAGCACCCTTAACCTTAGATCCACATTAAGACTTCATCAACCAAAAAATCTAAGAAGCCTTTGCATATATGATGAAACAATAAGCACCATAAATCAACTATCAAAACTCGAATTTCACAAGGGTTAATGTTAAACCTACATAGCAAACCACTTTCTTGGCTATTTGCAGGAAAATCTTCTTGAGAGTTCCTTGGTTTCTCTTACCTTTTTCTATGTTTCTCTTCTAACTTCCTACATCAAAACCCATGGATAAAGACTCAAGAGACCACAAAAAAGAAGTAGAATGCTTTAGAATTCTTAAACTCAAGAAATCACTTTAGGTTCTTCTTCCTTTTCCTTTTCTCTATCTCTTCTCTCTCTCTCTCTCTCTTTTCCTGGCTGCGTTTTCTAGTTCCTCTTCCCTTTGGCCGACCTCTCTTAAGCCTTATCTAGAAATATTAATAAAATATTATTCCTTCTAGAAGGCCAAACCCTCTTCCAACTATATCCCAAAACCCAAATTTTATTTACAAAAATGCCCTTCCATTACATCCCAACTTCTCCTCAACTAGGGCCATGTTTGACTTTCCAATTTTTCCAAAACTCATTAATCCTTCCCCAAAGAAAAAATTAGTGGGTCTTAGAAACACCTTTGATACATGTTTCTAGTCCCTTCTTAATACTTAATTTTATTCTAAGAGATTAGAACTTAGGGTTTTACTTTTCCTAGTTTTTCTTCTGAAGAGGAGAATTATATTCTTCCCCATCTTTTTTAACTAGAATTTCATTCCATTACCTAGAATTAAATAGGGGATGTTAGAATCTAAGTTGTGAAAGCAGTTATAACATCTACCTCATGAATTCCTTGAACTCTCCTAAGTGCATTCCTTTATGTTGGCCATTGATAAGCATTAACGACCATTTTTCTAATAAAGAATATGCATCCTATAGTGTTTTACTCATTATGGCTCCCCCTACAGCTGCATCAACCATAATTCGAGTAGAGTTACTTAAACCATTATAAAATATTTACACTTGTAACAATTTAAGGAGTCCATAATGTAAGCATCTCCTCATCATATCCTTGTACCTTTCCAATGCCTCATAAAGTGATTCATTCTTAAACTGACCAAACGTAGTAATTTCACTCCTTATTTTTCTTTTTTTGTTGGTGAGAAAAATTTAGCTAGAAATTTCTCTTCTAGGTCATTCCAGGTGGTAACAAAAGTAGCAGGTAAGGAGTTCAACCAACTATTGGCTTTGTCCCTTTGTGAGAATGGGAATAACCTTAATCTTATAGTATCATTGGAGACATTATTATATTTAAATGTTTCACAAATCTCCAAAAAGTTAGTAATATGATTATTTGGATCACCACTTATTAAGCCGCTAAACTGATTAGATTGTAGCATTTGTATAATTACAGGCATGATTTCAAAATTATGGGCATCTATCATAGGACGTTGAATGACATAATTCATTCCATTCACTGATGGCATCGCATAGTCCTATAGTACCCAATTATTTTGATTATTCCCTAAATTGTTGTTCACAATCTCTGGACTGTCCTCGGCGTTAGCCATCGTTTCTTGAAAATTTCTAGAAGCTTCCCTTTTTCCTTTCTTATTCCTTCGATATGTTTGTTTAATCTCAGTGTCAAGCAAAACTAAATTATTGCCTCCAAAATTTCTCATGCATCAATGTGGATATCTAAAATTTCAAAGGAGACAATTGTAAGTAAAAAAAATTTAGATAAAATTTAGAATTAATAATATTAATAAGAAAAAAAATCCCCAAAAACGGTGTCAAAAACTTGATATGTATGAATTAGATATTCATTAAATGAAAGCATACACTGTCATTGTCAAGTAATAAATTCTAAGAGTATGAGTATCGTTCCCCTAAGGATTATGATTATTAATTACTATCTTTATATCAATTATAATTTTAACTGAATAATTCAAAAATTTATTTTGTGAGAAAAAGGAAAACAGAATTAAAATAACAAAAATAACAGAAAGCGAGTATTATGGGAATATTTAATCAAGCAAAGCTCAAGGAATTTTGAATTTACCTTAATTAATCTCCTTTGCAATTCCAATCTTTTGAATTTAGAAATTATAATCTAATTGACAGTCGAGATACCCTAAACAATCCACTAGCTTCTCTCGAGGTCTAATAGAAAGAACTTTTGAATGCTAACTCACTATGTCTTCATGTGAATTATAACAAGAAAAGATTCATTAGGTTCTATGGTTCTAAAATAAGACTGCATAGACCATGTAAGTATATCCCTATCTTACATGCAATATATGGTTCCTAGACATTACTCTAGACATATAAATCTCCTCTTGGTTTCATTATAATTAACAGATCATCTAATTCGTGGCCAATTAATTAGAAACATTATAAACAGTGTAGAAACTCAGTTAAGAAAATAACACATGCATTAAATTGACTAA
The DNA here is from genome assembly GCA_037074535.1 of Gleditsia sinensis. Classification (NCBI taxonomy): domain Eukaryota; kingdom Viridiplantae; phylum Streptophyta; class Magnoliopsida; order Fabales; family Fabaceae; genus Gleditsia; species Gleditsia sinensis. Next base: position 24,511,304 of record CM073464.1, on the reverse strand, counting down.
AAAATACAATGGTTCATAAATAGGCTACATCATAGCCTTAGAAAATAAATTTAGTTCATGCTAAGATATGAAATAATCTCAAAATAAAAAGAAAACATCTAAGAGTAACAGAAAGAGATAAAAAAAATGAATTGGAGATGGAGTTGGAGATCTGATCTTCCTTTTCCAAGTCAGAAATCTTCTTCGTTGTCTTTTGTCTCTCCTAGAATCTAGTTTCGTTAGCCTAAGGTCCCTTTTTAAAGAGCTTTTTAGGTTCAGTTGGATTATGATAACTCAAATTCAAAATATTGGGCTTATCGTCTTGGCGTCAGGATGCTATATGTAACAACTCCATTTAAGTATCAATTTTTTTTAAAATACCATGAAGTTATTACCTCATTACAACTTAACTCAATCTAACATTTATTTAATTTATACAATACAGAGTTCACATACATGTCATTAATCAAAACATACGTACAACATATCAAATACATAAAAATCTACATCTTAATTATTCTGGTTGAACAATTCCGGAGATACAGGTGTGGGTGGTTGCTCCTTCACCGGGATCTAAGCCAACTTGACCACAAACATTTTATTTGCTTTTGGGATCTGCCCAACAAAAAGTACTCGATCCAACGTGCACTAAAAGCCAGAGCTATAGAAAAATCTGCATAACTAATTTTCTGAACATGATATGGAAATATAGTGAGAATTAAATCCCAGTAAGTTCAACAATAAATCATCACCAATATAGCTCATCACGTCATGTTCAGCTGTATAAACTATAGAAAATATCTTTGGTCACATGAATGCATTATATCTATGCACATAAGAATTATACAGTAATGATATGTATGACAGGATTAACTATTTTTAGAATATCATATGATGGCCATAAACTTATTCTCATTTCAAGCTACCCCGGTCAGGATGAGTATCCTCTACTCTCCGGTACGGACTTTTCTCGCTCCGTCCGACATGGCACACTTTCTCTTTCTTTTCTCATAATCATAATCATAACCGTTGGTAGGGCGTCCCCTACTGGTGTACCACACGGATTGCCAGGTGACCGTGCTCATTTCTTTTCTTTTCACAATGATAGCCAAAAATATGCTTTCAATAACAAGTATGTTCATCAAAATATAACTATTACCATAAATAATTAGTAATCATGTCATAAACATAACCATTTCAAATATCACTTTATAACATATTTCCATGTCAGAATTTTACACTTAACATGGTAAGAAGTTCATACAATGGCAATGGCTATGGGATATACTGGTCATTTATAAGATTCGTCTTTTTTTTAACTATTAATTTTATTTCTTTATTTTCTTGATGCAGGTTTTCATCATATCTAACCTTCTCTAACTAATCAGAGCATAACTCCCTTAATTGAACTTCGTTGTAGGTGATCTTGGTGTCAATTTCAAGATAAAACAATTATCTAAAACTATTATGTTGAACATTGTAGCGAAATATTAAGAAATCAAGGTGATATTACTCCCTCAATGTACATGCTATTTCTTCTCGGATAGGTTCTGACCTTTACCTACTAATCAGACCATATCTATCTTATATGGACTCCAACTTGAGTGATTCCAGTGGTTAAAAATCCGTGACACACATATCTATAATTCTTATGTTATCCATTTATTTTAATTCCATACAGATAATTTCCAGAAATTAAAATACAAAAGCTATCCTAACATATTCTTCCCTGATGAACTATTTTCTAACCTTTGACTACTATCAGCTCATATCTTCCTCATATGGACTCCAAATTGAATGATTCCAGTGGCTAAAAATCCGTGACACACATAGTTATAATTATTATGTTAACCATTTATTTTAATTTCATACAGATAATTTCCAGAAATTAAAATACAAAAGCTATGCTAACATATTCTTCCTAGATAAACCATTTTCTGACCTTTGACTACTAATCAGACCATATCTACCTCATATGGACTCAAAATTGAATGATTCCAGTGGCTTAAAATCTATGATACATATATCTTTAATTCTTATGTTAACATTTTATTTTAATTCCCTACAAATAATTCCCAGAAATTAAAACACAGAAGCTATCCTAACATATTCTTCCCTTATGAAACATTTTCTGACCTTTGCTTACTAATTGGACCATATCTACCTCATATGGACTCCAACTTGAATGATTCCAGTGGCTAAAAATCCATGACACACATAGCTATAATTCTTATGTTAACCATTTATATTAATTCCTTACAGATAATGCCCAGAAATTAAAATACATAAGCTATCCTAACATATTCTTCCCTGATGAACCATTTTCTGATCTTTGACTACTAATCAGACCATATCTACCTCATATGGACTCCAAATTGAATGATTCCAGTGGCTAAAAATTCATGCCACATATATATTTAATTATTATGTTAACCATTTATTTTAATTCGCTACAGATAATTCCTAAAAATTAAAACACAGAAGCTATCCTAACATATTCTTCCCTGATGAACCATTTTCTGACCTTTGCTTATTAATCAGACCATATCTACCTCATATGGAATCTAAATTGAATGATTCTAGTGGTTAAAATTCCATGACACATATATCTTTAATTCTTATGTTAACCATTTATTTTAATTCCCTATAGATAATTCCCAGAAATTAAAACACAGAAACTAGAAATTTTACCACCCATAGCCATACCTATGTAGAACTTTCTATACCAGTCTAAGTATTGAAACATACATCACATGCAAGATCAATATGTAACATGATATAGCAACATCATGACCAATCATCAAAGTTCTAAGATCAAAATCTCATATAAATATTATAAGTTTCAAAAGTTTTCTTCAAAAAGAAATATTGTTAAACTTACCTGGAGCACTTAGTCCCCTAAACTTCTCCTTCTTCTTTCTTCCTTTCTTCCTCTCCTTTCCTCACTCTACCTTGCTTCTATTTTTCCTCTCCCTCACTTGGACGAAATTATAATGTTGTAAGGGTGGGTTTTCTTATATAGACCCCAAATAATTCACCTTTCATGATCATGGGTCTACCTTATCACAATTAGATTACACTTGTTTGAATTTTTGGAAAACAAATAACTTATGTTCTTCTCTTCCTCTTCCTTAGTCAAGATATGCATAGGAAAAGGAGATTTGTATTTTGAAAATTATGATAATATGTTTTTAAGATATGGGACAAGGTCTCTTTGATTTAGGGATTCATTTCCATTTTCTTTTGTCTTAAACAAGTATGATAGGTTTGCCTTTTTAGGTGGCAAATTTCTAGCCCTTGAATCTCCATTATTTGGTTGATATTCTTTGTGTGGGATAGGAATGTTTTGTCCAAATGCCATATATTATCATACCATTTGCTAAAATTATGAGTGTAGGATATAGATGTTTTTGTCCTAAAGCCTTGTATTATCATGCCACTTGCCAAAATTATGAATGTAGAATCACACCACTTGCTAAATTTTTGTCTTAATGCCATGTAACCTAATCTTTATTATTGTTACATTATTATATCATCACCTAATTTATTTTATTTTATTTTTCCTCTTGGATTTGGGCTTATTCCTACCCATTTTCTTTACTTTGGATAAAATTCTACCTTTCTTGGAGGGTTCGGTCACATTTTCATAATTTTTGGGCTATTGGTCCAATTACTATATCCTAGTCCAAGTCTATGTTTTATTTCTTTCTTAGGTTATCCAATGGGATTGCTAGAAACTTATGTGAAGTGGAAAAACTCTATATGAAGTGTCCATAGGTAAAAGCCCAATGTATGGGTAAAGATTTTAAACTCAGTAAGTCAAGTTCTTGAATTAGGAAAAATTACCCTAATCCAATGTTCTTGAAATTTTATGACCTTTACTTGTTTCTAAAAATTTATCTTCCTTATCCAAGAATTTTGCATCTCTTTAGTATGTTATTTTTAATTGTGTTTCCTATTAGGTTGTCTCTCTTTATTTGTTCTCTTAATGTTAGAAACATTTTCTATGCATATACATAAGGTGAAGAATTTCTAAGGATTATATTTCCTTAGATATCTAAAATAGTCTAATAAATTTTATTTTCTTAATTAAATATTTATGTACTTTTATCAATAAAAGAAACAAAATTAGGGATGTTACATTCTCTCCCCCTAAAGGAAATTTTGTCCTCAAAATTTCAGAAATTACCTAATAAGAACAATTGCGGATATTTCTTCCTCGTGACTTCTTCCAACTCTCAAGTTGCTTCTTCTAGAGTCAAACCTTCCAATAACACCTTAACAAGAGGAATGGTTTTATTTCTCAGTTGCTTCACGTTAGTGTCCAATATGGATGCAGGTACTAGCTAGTATGTCATGTTCTCCTTTATTTGGATTGGTTCATCCTGTATTACATGTCATAAATTTGGAAGATACTTCCGCAGCTGTGATACGTGGAAAACATTATGCAGGTTGGACAAATTAGGTGGGAGAGCAACTTGATATGCTGATGTCCCTACTTTCTTCAGAATTTGGTAAGGTCCCAAAAATCGCGGACTTAACTTTCTTATTTTGAGAGACCTACTTACTCTAGTACTAGGGGAAAGTTTCAAAAATACATGGTCTCCTTCGTCAAACTCTAGAGGTCTATGTCTCTTATCGTAGTAACTCTTTTGTCGAGTCTGAGCTGTAAGTATTTTGTCTCGTATCATCCTGATTTGTTTAGTGGTTTTTTGAACTAGATCAGGACCCAACAAGTTCTTTTCTCCTACCTCAAATCAACATAGTGGAGATCGGCACTTCCTACCATATAGAGCTTCGTATGGGGCTATCTTAATACTGGAGTGATAACTATTATTATAAGCAAACTCTACTAAAGGTAGGTACTTATCCCATCTTTTACCTTACTCTATCACACAGGCCCTTAACATGTCTTCTAGAGTTTGAATGGTCCGTTCTGTCTGACCGTCAGTCTGAGGATGGTAGGCAGTACTGAACCGCAACTGAGTACCAAAAGCTTCCTGCAACGCTTTCCAAAACCTCGACAAGAACCTCGGATCTCTATTAGAAACAATAGTTAAGGGAATCCCATGCAGTCTACTATTTCTTGGACGTACAGTTGGGCCAATTTATCCAGTGAAAAGTTAATTTTTATAGGCAGAAAGTGAGCAAATTTGGTTAATTTGTCAACTATTACCCAGATAGAGTCATGTCCCACTGAAGTCTTAGGTAAACCCACAACAAAATCCATCGAGATACTGTCCCATTTCCATTTAGGGATCTCAAGAGGTTGTATAAATCCCGCTGGCTTTTGATGCTCCACCTTCACCTTTTGACAAATTAGACATTTCGCCACGAACTCCGCAATATCCTTTTTCATCCCTCGCCACCAATACATCATCTTTAAGTCCTGGTACATTTTAGTGCATCCAGGATGGACAGTATATTTACTCTTATTGGCTTCTTGTAGGATTTTAGTCCTCAACTCTCGTTCTTGAGGGACACAAATCCTTCCTTGATACATGATTGCTCCATCTTCCATGATAGAAAAATTTCCTTGATCTTTATGATCCTGTAAGTATTGGTTGTGAACTTGAGCCTCTTTGATCTGGGCTCTAAGTTTACACCCTATACTTAAACCATTAATGGTTAGCTTCTTTGAGGAAAAAGTAGTGTCCAGCTTCAAATTCAGAAACTCCTATAGCATTTGCATCTCATACAACATCATCTGGCCCATGTGTAGAGATTTTTGACTTAAGGCATCAGCTACAACATTCACCTTTCCTGGATGATACTTTATCTCAAACTTGTAGTCATTGAGAAATTCCACCCATCTTCGTTGCCTCATATTTAACTCCTTTTGATCAAAGAGATATTTAAGACTCTTGTGATCGCAATATACTTCAAAGGTTGCTCTGTATAAGTAATGTCGCCAAATCTTTAAAGCAAACACCACCGCCGCCAATTCAAGATCATGGGTTGGATAGTTTCCTTCGTGGGGTCTTAGTTGTCTCAAGGCGTAAGCAACTACTCTCTTGTCTTGCATTAGCATACACCCTAGTCCTTTCTTTGAAGCATCACTATACACTTCAAAATGTCCTGTGGGGTTTGGAATAATTAAAACTGGAGGAGTGGTCAGTCTTATCTTAAGCTCCTGAAAACTAGCTTCACATTGATCAGTCCATTTGAAAGAATTTCCCTTCCTGGTCAATTTAGTCAATGGCAAGGCTATACAAGAGAAGTTTTGTATAAACCTCCTGTAGTATCCTACCAAACCCAGGAAACTTCTGACTTTTGTAACCGTCTTTGGTCTGTCCCACTGAATCACTGCTTCTGTCTTGTTAGGATCTACGGCTACCCCTCTATTAGAGATGACATGTTCGAGAAACTTCACCTCTGACAACCAAAATTCACACTTCTCCAATTTGGCATATAACTTTTTCTCTTTCAGCACTTGCAGCACGATTTGGAGATGTTGTTCATGTTCTTTCTCACTCTTAGAGTATATTAAGATGTCATCAATGAAAACTACAACAAATTGATCTAGGTAGGGTCAAAAAATGCGATTCATGTAATCCATGAAAATTGCAGGTGCATTCGTCAACTCGAAGGGCATTACGAGAAACTCATAGTGCCCATACCTAGTCTTGAAGGCAGTTTTTGGTACGTCCCCCTCCTTGATCCTAATCTGATGATATCCTGACCTCAAGTCAATTTTAGAAAAGATGGAAGCTCCCTTCCATTGATCCAATAAGTCATCTATCCTAGGGTGAGGGTACTTGTTTTTTATAGTCACCTTATTCAGCTGTCTGTAATCTTTGCATAGTCTCAAGCTACCGTCTTTCTTCTTAACAAACAATACAGGAGCTCCCCAAGGTGATACACTCGGTCTAATGAATTTCTTGTCTAATAGTTCCTCCAACTGCTTCTTAAGTTCCTGTAGTTCCTTCGAGGCCATTCGATATGGTGCAATAGAGATAGGCTCTGTTCTAGGTAGGAGATCAATAGAGAACTCTATCTCTCTCTTGGGAGGTAAGCCTGGAATATCTAATGGAAATACTTCAGGAAACTCGTTGGCTATTGAGATTTCATCAAGTTTCGATTCGACTTCTAGGTTTGACAAATACAGGAGAATGTATCCAAGTACTCCATTCTTCAACTCCCTATAAACTTGATTGGCATTTAGCATCAATAACTGGATCTCCACTTTCAGAGTAAGAGGTAGAAATTCAACGGTCTTGTTACAACAATTCAGCAAGACTCGATTTCTAGACATCTAGTCTAACCCTAGAATGAACTCAATACCTCTTAAAGATAAACAGATGAGGTCTACAGAAAAAGTTTTCTCCTGGATGGTGACTTGACATTCCTTACATACAGAGGAAGTTAATACCCATTCCCCTATAGGGGTTACTACGGATAGCTCATAAGGAGTTTCAGAAATAGGAAACTGAAACTTCCTAATACATTCTTCTGATATAAATGAATGACTAGCACTAGAGTCAAATAACACCATAAGAACAAATCTATAGATATAGCATGTACCTTGAATCATTTCAGAAGATTGAGCAGCCTCTTGGCCACTCAGGGTGAAAACCCTTCCTTTCACCTAAGGCCTCTGTTTTGGTTGCTTCCCCACATTCTATGGGCAGTTTCTCGCAAAATGTCCCTTCTGTTCGCAATTGAAGCAGACATCTTGTCCCATGTAGCGTGGCCGGTTACCATGCATGCGTCCGCACTTAGCGCACTTGACTGGGGCAAGGTCTTGTTGAAAAGTTCTAGGACCTACAGTCAATGGCCTCTTTCTATCTCCATATCCACTTCTTCTCATGTTCTTTCCAGGGTTAGGAAAATTTTTCTTCCTCTTCCATAGGTTTCACCTTTGCTTCTCGTCCTCTACTGCCCTTAAAATCTTTTCTAGGAGTCTGTATTTATTTATCAGAGGTACAAACTCCCTGATCTCCATAGCTATAACAGCATTCCTTATCTCTGGGTTTAGTCTCGCTTCAAACTTAACCGCCTTCCATGCTTCATCTGGGTTATATCGCAGATAAGAGGAGAACTTAGATAGCTCCTCAAACCTTGCAATATACTGGTCCACGGTCATGATGCCTTGCCTGAGTTGGAGGAATTTGATCTCTTTCTCTGCTCGTACAGTACTTGGAAAGTACTTTTCAAAAAAAATGTCATTGAACACTTGCCAGGTGATCTGTCTTCCCTGATGAGCTAAAAGTTCTCTAGCTCCACGCCACCAGTATTATGCTTCATCCTTTAACATATATGCAGCAAAAATAACTTGCTGTTCTTTAGTATAGCCCATCACTTCAAAGATTTTCTCTAATTCCCTTATCCACCTTTCGGCTACCGTTGGGTCATAGCCACCTTGGAAACAAGGTGGTCTAGTCCTCAAGAACTCGGATATGCCATTAACTTTTCCAGCAATCCGGTTGTTAGCACCATTCTCACCATTTGGGTTATTAGCATTCTGGAGATATTGTAAAATTTGGTTAGTGGTCATGACTTCGTCTCGAATTGCTGTGGACAGGTTGTGCAGGGATTCCTCTGCATTGGTTGCTGGATTCCTCCTTAGTGGTACCATTTCCTACTGTGGCAAAACAAAGTTATGCTGCTATTGAGGTGATCAAGCCCAATAGTTAGTTCAAAAATATTTAATAGCAGTCATAACACCACCTCGGCATATAGATAGGAAACACTATTAATTTCTTACCTATATGAATCACTGATCCCCTACACAGCACAACCACAACATACTCAAGACACTATAAGATTGATTCAGATAACCATCTACCCACTGGCCATCTAGGATCGACCTCCACTGATACCAATTATGTAACAACTCTATTTAAGTATCAATTTTTTTTTAAATACCATGAAGTTATTACCTCGTTACAACTTAACTCAATATAAAATTTATTTAATTTATACAATACAGAGTTCACATACATGTCATTAATCAAAACATACGTACAACATATCAAACACATAAAAATCTACATCTTATTTATTCTGGTTGACCAATTCCGGAGATACAGGTGCGGGTGGTTTCAACTTCACCAGGATCTAAGCCAACTCGACCACAAACATTTTATTTGCTTCTGGGATCTGCCCAACATAAAGTACTCGATCCAACGTGCACTAAAAGCCAGAGCTATAGAAAAATCTGCATAACTAATTTTCTGAACATGATATGGAAATATAGAGAATTAAATCCTAGTAAGTTTAACAATAAATCATCATCAATATAGCTCATCACGTCATGTTCAGCTGTATAAACTACAGAAAATATCTTTGGTCACTTGAATGCATTATATCTATGCACATAAGAATCATACAGTAATGATATGTATGACATGATTACCTATTTTTAGAATATCATATGATGGCCATTAACTTATTCTCATTTCAAGCTACCCCAGTCAGGGTGAGTATCCTCTACTCTCCAGTACGGGCTTTTCTCGCTCCGTCCGACATGGCACACTTTCTCTTTCTTTTCTCAGAATCATAATCATAACCGTTGGTAGGGCGTCCCCTACTGGTGCACCACATGGATTGCCATGTGACCATGCTCATTTCTTTTCTTTTCACAATGATAGCCAAAAATATGCTTTCAATAACAAGTATGTTCATTAAAATATAACTATTACCATAAATAATTGGTAATCATGCCATGAACATAACTATTTCAAATATTACTTTATAACATATTTCCATGTCAGAATTTTACACTTAAGATGGTAAGAAGTTCATACAATGGCAATGGCTATGGCATATATTGGTCATTTATAAGATTCGTCTTTTTTTTAAATATTAATTTTATTTCTTTATTTTCTTGATATAGGTTTTCATCATATCTAACCTTCTCTTACTAATCAGAGCATAACTCCCTTAATTGAACTCCGATATAGGTGATCTTGGTGTCAATTTCAAGATAAAACAATTATATAAAACTATTATGTTGAACATTGTAGCGAAATATTAAGAAATTAAGGTGATATTACTCCCTCAAGGTACAGGCTATTTCTTCTCCGATTGGTTCTGACCTCTACCTACTAATCGGACCATATCTACCTCATATGGACTCCAACTTGAGTGATTCCAGTGGCTAAAAATCCATGACACACATATCTATAATTCTTATTTATCCATTTATTTTAGTGCCATACAAATAATTTCCAGAAATTAAAATATAGAAGCTATCCTAACATATTCTTCCCTGATGAACCATTTTTTGACCTTTGACAACTAATCAGACCATATCTACCTCATATGGACTCCAAATTGAATGATTCCAGTGGCTATAAATCCGTGACACATATATCTTTAATTTTTATGTTAACTATTTATTTTAATTCTCTACAAATAATTCCCAGAAATTAAAACACAGAAGCTATCCTAATATATTCTTCCCAGATGAACCCTTTTCTGACCTTTGCTTACTAATTGGACCATATCTACCTCATATGTACTCCAAATTGAATGGTTCCAGTGGATAAATATCCGTGACAAATGTAGTTATAATTCTTATTTTAACCATTTATTTTAATTCCTTACAGATAATTCTCAGAAGTTAAAATATAGAAGCTATCCTAACATATTCTTCCCTGATGAACCATTTTCTGACCTTTGACTACTAATCAGACCATATCTACCTCATATGGACTCCAAATTGAATGATTCTAGTGGCTAAAAATTCTTGCCACATATATATTTAATTATTATGTTAACCATTTATTTTAATTCCTTACAGATAATTCCCAGAAATTAAAACACAGAAGCTATGCTAACATATTCTTCCCTGATGAACCATTTTCTGACCTTTGCTTACTAATCGGACCATATCTATCTCATATGGACTCCAAATTGAATGATCTCAGTGGCTAAAATTCTGTGACACATATATCTTTAATTCTTATGTTAACCATTTATTTTAATTGCCTATAGATAATTTCCAGAAATTAAAACACAGAAGCTAAAAAGTTTTCCACCCATAGCCATACCTATGTAGAACTTTCTATACCAGTCTAAGTATTCAAACATACATCACATGCAAGATCAATATGTAACATGATATAGCAATATCATGACCAATCATCAAAGTTCTAAGATCAAAATCTCATATAAATATTATAAGTTTCAAAAGTTTTCTTCAAAAAGAAATATTGTTAAACTTACCTGGAGCACTTAGTCCCCTAGACATCTCCTTCATCTTTCTTCCTTTCTTCCTCTCCTTTCCTCACTCTACCTTGCTTCTATTTTTCCTCTCCCTCACTTGGATGATATTATAATGTTGTAAGGGTGGGTTTTCTTATATAGACCACCAAATAATTTACCTTTCATGATCATGGGTCTACCTTATCACAATTAGATTACACTTGGTTGAATTTTTGGAAAACAAACAACTTATGTTCTTGTCTTCCTCTTCCTTAGTCAAGATATGCATAGGAAAAAGAGATTTGTATTTTGAAAATTATGATAATATGTTCTTAAGATATGGGACAAGGTCCCTTTGATTTAGGGATTCATTTCCATTTTCTTTTGTCTTAAACAAGTATGATAAGTTTGCCTTTTTAGGTGGCAAATTTCTAGCCCTTGAATCTCCATTATTTGGTTGATATTATTTGTCTGAGATAGGAATGTTTTGTCCTAATGCCATGTATTATCATACCACTTGCTAAAATTATGAGTGTAGGATATAGATTTTTTTGTCCTAAAGCCTTGTATTATCATGCCACTTGCCAAAATTATGAATATAGAATCACACCACTTGCTAAATTTTTGTCTTAATGCTATGTAACCTAATCTTTATTATTATTACATTATTATATCATCACCTAATTTATTTTATTTTATTTTGCTTCTTGGACTTGGGCTTATTCCTACCCATTATGGGCTTATTCCTACCCATTTTCTTTGCTTTGGATAAAATTCTACCTTTCTTGGAGGGCTCGGTCACATTTTCATAATTTTTGGGCTATTGGTCTAATTACTATATCCTAGTCCAAGTCTATGTTTTATTTCTTGCTTAGGTTATCCAATGGGCTTGCTAGAAACTTATGTGAAGTGGAAAAACTCTATATGAAGTATCCATAGGTAAAAGCCCAATGTATGGGTAAAGATTTTAAACTCAGTAACTCTAGTTCTTGAATTAGGAAAAATTACCCTAATCCAATGTTCTTAAAATTTTATGACCTTTACTTGTTTCTAAAAATTTATCTTTCTTATCCAAGAATTTTGCATCTCTTTAGTTTGTTATTTTTAATTGTTTTTCCTATTAGGTTTTCCCTCTTTATTTGTTCTCTTAATGTTTGAAACATTTTCTATGCATATACAGAAGGTGAAGAATTTCTAAGGATTATATTTCCTTAGATATCTAAAATATTGTCTAATAAATTTTATTTCCTTAATTAAATATTTATGTACTTTTATCAATAAAAGAAACAAAATTAGGGATGTTACACTATTGGCTTGGGTCACAACGCCAAGGACCTAGCGTCGCAACTCTATTTTTTTGGGGTTACAATGCTGGGCAGAAAATATTTTTGCAGTGTGTTGGCGTTAAGACATTTAATTATGTAATACTCATAAAATAAAGTTGTAGATCTTTTTCTTAGGTTTCCATAGCCACTTGAATCGCCTCAATTAGAGTTTATATGAGAATGTTATGTCTAAATTAGTGAAGCAACGTCAAAGTTGTCAAAAATCTTCAATTCTTAATCTTTTTTTCTCCAATTTTCTCTCAAATCTTCATCTTTTTTCTATCTGCAAAATAAGCACACAATCACACATGAATCTAACATAAATTACTCAAAAAATCACAAAATTCTAAGTTAAAGATAATCAATTTATGAATATAATACCCACTTATTAAAGCCCGATCACCTCAATAATGATTAACTTCTTTTAATTGATACAGTAGATGATGGCACCACCAAAAAAAAATCTAACAAGTAGTGCGGAAGCTACCTTACATGACTTAACCATAGCTATTCGGACCATGTCTGCCATGAACCAAATCTTGCGCCATATTCAGAGTAATAATAATAATGATGGTGATGTTAGCAAAAATCAGAGAAATGGGGGAAATGAAAATGGATAGATAGAATTTATGAGGACACAACCTCCTTCCTTTATGGGCAGGTGTGAGTTGATAGTAGCCGAAAGGTGGCTGATCGAGTTAGAAAGGATCTTTGAAGTCTTGAGTTGCCCCAATGATCATAAGGTCGTCTTTGTTGTATATATGTTAAAGGAGAAAGCAGAATACTGGTGGAAGGGAGCTACCGAATCATTAAGGTAAACATATTACGTGGCAAGTGTTCCAAGACACTTTTTTGGATAAGTATTTCCCCAGTAGTGTGAAGGCTAAAAAGGAAATTGAGTTTCTTTAACTTAAATAAGGTAGCTAAACCATCGATCAATAAATTTCTAAATTTGAGGAATTGGCCAAAATTTTAACTTATTTGAGTTATAATCTGGATGATGCTTGGAAAGTGGTGAAGTTCAAGGTGAGTTTGAATCCCGAGATCATAAGTGATATAGTTGCCTTGTAAATCTAGGAAATTGCTCCCTTAATCAATAAAAGTTGATTGTTGGAGAAAAGCTTAAAGGCGACAGAGAAAGAAAAGGAGAAGCAGACTCTAACCTTTAGCAACAGCATGAGGGAGAGGAATACTACTAGAGATAAAAAAAAACCCATAGAATCTATATATTACCCATTAGAAGATCGATTTGGAAGAAGATTTGAGTTTCATATTTGAAGAAGACGAGGAAGATGAAGAAGTGAAGCGGTTGGAAAGAGACTGAAGCATAAAAATCAAAATTAAATTTCTCCAATTCTAATATCATCACCGTAAGGTTTCGTAAGGGTGAAAGGGATAAATATTAATTTACTATTTCTAAATTAAACGAACATTAATTCATCAGCATGAATTGTTCATTATGGGCTATCTAGCCGACCGTCTTAAGATAAACATGAAAGCACGATGACAAGGTAAAACCGCCTTTAATCCACAAACAGACCTTAACTCCCCTTTACAAACTCATGTTAAAAAATGTACGTTCTACTTACATACTAGAACTTCCTTTGTACTAGGCAATTTAACATAGATTCATAAAAGCAACAATAACTTAAAACTTATTCATACATCCTTACTTCCCTTTAAGCTTTGATACCAAAAGCGGGGTTTGGATCTAAGGAGAAGAGAGAGAAGTAAAGAACATAGTCAAAATTACAATTATGCTATGATAAAATTATGTAGAAAACAGAAATCAAAAATTGGTATATATATATATATATATATATATATATATATATATATATATATATATATATATCAGTAATGACAATAAGTAGGTTGGGGAAGTTTTATTGGATTTCGTTGAGATTGATATGATAAGGAAATTTGTTTTAAAAAAATTGTAATGATGTATTTTTGTTAACTACGTATTTGGTGATGCAATTTTTTAGTGTATGGTACACACATGATTTCAGTCACACATAATTGATTATTATTAATGAGTGAAGACTAATTTATAACCACTTTTGAGAAAATAATTTGTGAACTCCACTTGAATTTTCGTAAAAGAGAATGCGTGTTTAATTTCTACTGACCAGTGGATCCTAGACTTCTTGTTAGCTAGAGAGAAGAGAAACTAATTTTGGATATATTAATTATTATTCTTTGTTCTACATGAGTGAGTATCATTTTCATTGGAATCTTGATACACTAAAACCTACCCCATGTAACACATTGAATAATGTTGGCCACTTTGACTTCTTGCCTATTCAATAATGTTGTCTTCCAATTTTGTTTGCTTTTATGATATTATGGTACGTTCATGTATTTTTGGCAATAATGTTCTTCGATATTGAATAATGTTATCTTTTAATTGCTTGGCTATAGAGAGTTCCTTACATAATATTGTTTTGTTGGTATTACTTTTCAAGCTATATTAATTTGTTACACTGAATTAAACAAGGAAAACTTCCAATAACCATCCTGAGTAGTAGGGGTGTGCAGCGATTGGGTTCGGGTGGGTTGGGCCCGAAATTCCACCTGCCCGACAACCCGTCGGGCCTGAAAATTTCAGCCCGAACCCGACCGCAAATCATAGAAACCCGAGATCATCGGGTTCATGCGGGCCATTTGTTTTTTCAGGCCCGAACTGAATTCATCGGTTTCATGCGGGTCATCGGGTTCATACGGGTTCATGCGGGTCACCTAAATATACAGCAATTGTTATCTCAAGCTCAAGGAAGAATCTGAAGAGTAAAAATCCGTAAACCATTTTCTGGATATAGATATGTCATGGAGGACTTCTAGCAAGGCCAACACACATACACAATCATATCATGAGCGCCTATGCCATTTTCCTCCCATTATAACAATATCTAGAATAACAAAATCATATTATTTTCCTTCACACAATCATATTATAACAATATGAGCACCATTTTCCTCCCATTATAACAATATCTAGAATAACAAAATCATATTATTTGCCTTCACACAATCATATTATAACAATATGAGCACCTAGGCCAACACACATAGAAAGGTTCAAAAAACCTAGGATATTAATGTTTCCCACAGTCAATTTCTTCTTGATCTAGGCAAGTGAACCTCAAGACAATAACACAGTAATTTGAGAAGTTCTCCATAACTCATAAAAATTAGAACTTCAGGGAATCATCAACTTTTAATATAAAATATATAACAGTGTCAAAGATTTGAGTCATTTGTTTGTGGTTACTCTTCCATCAACAGATTTCCAGTGATTTAATCATTCATCAGTTGACTATTCTAACCAGATAGACAATATTTTTACTAAGTGACATGGCAATGGCTAGAGTGCTTATGGATAATAGGTAGATGAACCACTATTTAAATCAGCATGCTCTATCTCAATAAAAATAAGTTATTATCAGAGAAAACACTAATAGGTAGATGAACCACTATTTAAGACAAACAAAATTCCTCCACCTTGAAAACCAACAAAGGTACCAAAATAACAACAGGGCAAATGAAATAAACACGACAGTTTGGCTAGATTATATAGTGTAAACGAAGCTGCACCCCGACCACCAATATATGAATGCAGATCAACCATCAGAGTAACTTAATATGCAAAACAGCAATCATATTTTATTATTATTTGCCACTGCTCACATGCAACACCTTTAACATGTACAAAGCCAAACAATATAACTAAAAAACAAGCAAAGGAACTTAAGTTAGATAAGCTATAGTGCTACCATTTCACTTGAAAAAGTAGACATGGTTCCATTCTGCAAGTCTAGCCTCTTAAAAGTTAAAAGGCAGTGGAGGAGTCACCCACTGGGATTTTTCAAAACTTGGATCAGGAACAGACGACATAATGGTGTATTCATGCCCAAGAGTTGCCCCAGGCAATGTACGCTTCATAAGCTCTGGCTGACGAGACGAAAGGAAGTCATAATTTCTTTCAATTGCTATTTCTTTAAAAAAATCAAGCCCAAGCAGTTTATCACCACAGTTTACAGAACTGCTGCAGAGAGAAAATGGTGAAGAAAATGAGTTAAATAGACAAAGCTTAGTATATCAGAAATTGGATCTGTAAAAGGAAATGCCTGGAATCCAAGTACTGAGCCAAAGAACCACCATCTACAACTGTAGCCTTCTCTTCCAAGCCACTTCTTGAAAGTTGAGATGCAAGCATTGCAGAAGATGTGGAATTACTGCCACAGTTATATCTACCAAAACTCAAATGCGAGCATTTAGTAGTCAAGTCTTGTACATGATTTGGAAGAACCATTGCACAGCTACCCCCTGTTGACAAAACTTTCAATTTGGAGTCTCTGAAGCTTAACTGCTGGAAAACATAAATATTTGCCTTCTTTGCACAAAAACATAAATCCTTGACCCTTTGCTAGCCTCTCTTCTCATTTCTGCAAGCTAGGTATCAGCAGTACGTAACCTTGCCTCTACTTCCAAAGATTTCTCTTCAAGTCTTCAACACTGGCCACTAAAGCATTTGCTTCAGCCAATTTTGAGTCTGCTGTAAATTTAATTGCTGCATGCCACCCATTTCTCAAATTCCAGAAGCAACAAAAGAAATGAAAATTCCCAAACCAGCAATTAATGGAAAACCAGATGCTGTATTCCACTAGGTTCAGTACACTACCAGTACCAGAGAAGGTTATTTAAGCCTAATTACAAAACACAAAAATAACTGAATAAACACCAGAACACCAGGTGCCCAATGCAACAATGGAATGAAAAGGGAGGGGAAGTGAACCACAAAGCACTAGTTTGCAAAATATGAACAAAATACACATACACAATATGGGTAGGCACAACCAGACAACCACGGTCCACTCCACGATTAGAGATTTAGGGTTTTGAATGAGCAAAATTAAAGTGAGGAACTTACCGTGTGAGTCCGTGTAGCCGTGAATTCGTGACGGTGGAGGGCTGGAGGCTTCAATTGTGGCTCAGTGGTTGGGGCTTCACGACGGGTGAGGATGTGATGAAGCTGCCGAGAGGAAGAAGATGGTAGGGAAGCAGGCAAGCAAAGAGGGAATAAGGGGAGGCATTGCGTGTCTCGGGCTCAGGAGATGGGGTGACCGGGTGAGGAAGAGAAGAAAAGGGGAGTAAAAACTGAGGGCAAAACGACGGTGTATGGATTAAGAGGTTCCCCTCGGGTCGGGTCGGGTTATACGGGTTCCCTGCAACCAGACCCGATCCGAACTGTGTAACCCAAATTTCAGAAAATTTTCACCCATTTCAACCCGTAAACCCGATTTTGTAAACCCGAACTACCTTCTTCTTGTCGGTTTCAATCGGGTGTAGATGGGTTATTTGGGTTCTGCTCACCCCTACTGAGTAGTGCTACCCCAAGCTTTGCGACTAATACGACAAGTACTGCAGCACCAGCATTGCCAAAAGAAGCACCGAGTTGATTCTTTTTGTCAATATTTTCTTATGTGTCTTGTTTCCTTATTAACTGATATAATATTAATGTATAATATTTGCTACATTCGATGATACTATGTTAATGCTATAATTTTATCAATCAATTTGTTTATTTTGGATTTTATTGAGGTTTTAATTATTGCACCATTAAGAGAAAAATCTAACAAAAAAACAAGCAGGTGATCTAGTGGCGAGTTGGTCGCCACTGAATCTCCCCCAAATGTAAATAAACATTTAAAGATTCAGTGGTGACTTCATTGCCACTGAAAGTACTTTTGGTGGCGACTAATAGTCGCCACTAAAAGTATTTAACCTTTGGTGGTAATTTATGGTTGCTGCTAAAATTATTTTTAGTGGCAACTATATAAAGTCGCCACCAAAAGTATTCTAATTTTGGTGGTGACTAAAATTTTTTTATGGTGACACTTATTGGTTTTAGTGGCGACTTTAGTCACGACTAAAAGTGACTTTCACTGGTGACTTCAATAGTCGCCACAAAAAATTATTTAACAATAGACTTATTAGAAACGACTTGACAGCAACTAAAAGGCACTGCCAAAGACCTTTAGTGGCAACTATTTCACTTTCTGCGGCGACTTTAGTCGGCGTTGAAAGCCTTTTGTTGTTGTAGTGATTTCATATGCTAGCCACTAACAACAAGAAATTAATTATGCTATTTTTTCAACTTTCACAAAATATTTGAGGTTAGATTATCCTAATGTAACTCAATCTTATATGTGTTCATTAATGGAGAAGTGTAAGCTCAATTGATCTGTTATATATATCATTATAAGACTAAATAGATAGTTTCAAATTTAAAAAATGATACTAGTTAAATTTAAAGAGATGTTGAAGTATTTTTTATTGCTAAAATATAATTTTTAAAAATTATCTTTGTATGATTTTTTAAAGTATTTACAAATTTGTAAAAAGGATAGAAAAATAACTTTTAAAAACATAATTGAAAAAATGAAAAAATTAAGAAGGAGTTATTTGTACACTTTTCGTGATTTTTTTGTTAGAGGGGTATTGAAAGCCCATGAAGGCAGGAAGGAGCACACGGTGGAACCACCCAAAGCAAAAGTTGATAATGGGAGAACCATTCGCCAAGTAAAGGTGGATAAGAAAAGTTTTAGTTTTTAGAATAAAATACTACAAGACTGTCTTTCTCTCTCTCATAAATGCCCATGTTATCTTCATACTACATTATGAAAGTTATTCACATGATTGAATTTTCACATAAACTATAACAATATGTTGATCTTGTAAGAGCCAAATTTTTTTAAAAATATATTATAAATTAAATTTCATTAACACGTGCAAATAAAGCAGCACATATTTTATATCATCAAATCAAAAGAGGTTACATCAGTGTTTAGGAGTTATACAATAGTAACACAAGGTACTTCTCATGGCATCAAAACAAAGGAGTACAAGTGGTTACTCTCTCAAAAAGATTCACTGAGTTCACATTACATAATATACATTCTACTGACTAGTCCTTGGCCTAGCACCTCACCCCTATGGTGCATGGGGCGGAGGAGGGGGTGGTGCTAACACAGGGATCTCATCCACATTTGCTACCAGCATTTCCTGCAAGATGGTGAATTGACCGAGAAAAGGTATATCCATCACCCGTATCACTATAAATCTCGAACACAGCTCCATACAAATAGTGCCTCTAGATTTTCAGAGCAAAGACTATTGCTGTTAACTTTAGGTCATGTATGGGATAATTCTCCTCATGTGGTCTTAATTGCTAGGAAGCATAAGCAACCACTCTACCTTCTTGCATTAAGACACAGCCTAATCACTTCTTAGAATTGTCAATATAAACTTCAAAATGTCTAGAAGGATGAGGACTAACCAAAACAGGAGGGGTAGTTAATCAAATCTTAAGCTCTTGGTAACTATCTTCACACCCTTGAGTCCATTTAAAAATATTTACCTTTCTAGTTAACCTAGTCAGGGGAAATGCTATTTGAGAAAATCCCTTTATAAATCTTCTGTAATAACCAACTAGCCCCAGTAAACTTTTGATTTCAGTTACGGTCTTGGGCCTCTCCCACTTCAATAGTGCTTTGGTCTTGCTAGGGTCTACTGCTACACCGTCTTGGGAAATGACATGACCCAAAATTTTTATCTCTTTCAACCAAAATTCACACTTTTCTAGCTTGGCAAAGAGTTTCTTCTCATTTAGAATTTGGTATTAGTCAAATATGCTGACTATGCTCTTCTTTAATTCTAGAATATATCAAAATATCATCTATAAAGACCACTACAAAACGGTCTAAATAAGGTCTGAAGATGTAGTTCATGTAATTCATGAAAACCATAGGTGCATTCGTGACTCCAAATGACATTACCAAAAACTTATAGTGTCCATATCTCGTTTTGAAGGCTATCTTTGGAGTATCTTATTTAACTCTGATCTGGTGATACCCTGATTTCAAGTCTATCTTCGAGAAAATAATGGCCCTTTTCAGTTTATCCAACAAATCATCTATTCTGGGCAACAAATACTTATTCTTGATAGTCTCCTTATTGAGTTGCCTGTAATAAATACACAATCTCATCTACCATCTTTCTTCTTCACGAACAACATAGGTGCTCCTCAGGGTGACACACTAAGTCTGATAAAATTCTTCCCTAATAGCTCTTCAATCTACTTTTTAAGCTCCTTTAATTCTAATAGAGACATTATATATGGTGTAATGGAAATAGGTCTTGTTTTTGGTGCCAAATCAATGAAAAATTATACTTCTATCTTTGGTGGCATTTTTAAAATTTCAGAGGAAAAGCCTTCTAGAAATTCATAGAATATTGAAACTCCATGCAACTCTCGACTCGTTTCAAGGTTGACCACATACAAGAAAATGCAACTTAAATCTATACTCTTCAGCTCCTTAATAATTTTATGTGTATTGAAAATGCTGTATTTTTGTTCCTTCAAAACAAAAGGAAGGAGCTCAATATTTTTATAACAATAATTTAAAAGTACTTGGTTCTGGCTCAACCAATCCATTCTCAGAATAACAACTATGTTGTCTAGGGGTAAACACGTAAGATTTACTACAAATGGCCTATCACATACCATAATAGAACAATCTGATCATATCGAGGAGGTGATTACCTTCTCCCTAGTTGGAGTCATCACAGTTAACTCATAAGGCATATCAAAAATAAGGTATTGTAACTTCTCAACACAATCCATTGCTATAAAAGAATGGATAGCGCCTAAATCAAAAAGCACAATTAGGGGTAAATTATTAACATAACACATACCTTGAATCAAGTCTGGATTTTGTTTACCCTTGGCTCCACTTAAGGTAAAGATCCTCCTTGCTGCATGTGGAATCCGTTTAGGCCCTTTTTCATTTCCCATTAGGCAACGCTATGCTAGGTGCCCCTTCTGACCGTAACGGAAACAAATAGCTTGAGTAGAATAACACGACTTATCCCTGTGAAATCGTCTATATCTTACATATGCACCAGCTGTAGGTTTTTATGGGAAGGGTCTGGACCTTGTAGTCATAGGTTTTTTACCTCCCACACAATTCTATCCTCTAAGATCCCTACCATATATGGAAGAATCCTTCTTCCTCTTCGATGAGGCCTAACGTTCCCTCTCTTCCCCTAGTACCCTTAGATTCTTTTCCAGCAGTCTACATTTGTTGACCAAGGAAACGAACTCTCAAATTTCCAAAGCAATTACTGCACTCCTGATTTCTAGGTTCAACCCAGTCTCAAATCTTACTGCCTTCTATGCTTTATCTAGATTATATCGCAGATAAGTCGAAAACTTAGACAATTCTTCAAATCTAGCAACATATTGGTCAATGGTATGGTTGCCCTGTCCAAGTTGAAGAAATTCAACCTTCTTCTCAACTGTCACACTGCTAGGAAAATATTTATCTAAGAACGTGTGTTGAAACACCAGCCAGGTAATTGGTCTCCCCTGGTGGACTAGCAGGTCTTTGGATGCCCTCCACCAATATTTTGCCTCCTCCTTGAGCATATATACTGCAAAAGTGATTTTCTATTCATCATGGCAGTTTAAGACCTCAAGGATCTTCTATAGCTCTAATATCCATCTCTCAACTGCGTTAAGATCATACCTACCCATAAACGAAGGAGGCCAAATCCTCATAAAGTCTGCCCATCCATTCTCACCCCCTATAGCCTACTGGTTGCCTTGCATTTCACCATGATTGTTGTTATTTTGCATATGCTACAAAATTTGGTTTGTGGCAACTACTTGGTATTGAATTACCATGGCTAGATCATGTAGGGTTGTTTCTGCACTATTTGTCGAATTTCGCCTTGGTGGTGCCATCATCTACTACATCAATAAAAGAAAATAATGAGTCACTATTGAGGTGATCAAGCTTAATAATGAATTAAAATTTTTACAGTAGTCATCACACCACCAAAGCATACAGATAGGAAACACTAGTAATTTCCTAATCATACGACCCCACATAATCAAATCACAAGCTTATTGGAGTCCTACACAAGTCGACATAGGTGACCACCCACCCCCATGGTCGCCTAGGACCGACCTGCTCTGATACCAACTATGTAAGAGCCAAACTTTTTTTTAAATATACCATAAATGAAATTCCATTAACACATGTAGATAAAGCAGTACATATTTTATATCATCAAATCAAAAGAGGTTACATTAGTGTTTAGGGGTTATACAAGAGTAACACTAGGTACTTCTTATGGCATCAAAACAAAGGAGTAGTAAGGGTTACTTTCTCAAAAAGATACACTGAGTTCACACTACATAATGTACATTATACTAACTAGACCATGGCCTAGCACCTCACCCCTGTGGTGCATGGGGTGGATGAGGGGGTGGTGTTGACACAGGGATCTCAACCACGTTTACTACCAGCATTTCCTGCAAGATGGTGAATTGTCCCAAAAAAGACATATCCACCATCTGTATCTCTAACACCAGTGTCAGAAGAACCATTGGCATCTTAGTGGCTATTATCTGTACACATCATCAAAATTAATGAGAATATAATTTCAATAAGTTCAACATTAACATATAATATTGTAAACAAGCTAGATGATATGTTCAGCTATATAAGCTATAGAAAGATCATTCTTTAACATCCCATCATAATAATCACATGCAATATAAATAATTGAATTACACATGTTATCAATGAACATAGCTACTGCATATATGTATACATATAACATCAGCATAACATCTAATTATCTGTCATCTGTTTGTATTTTAGTGGTAGGGAAATATGAGGCATTCACCCTTATGCTACTCATATACCTCTGTCACTTGGTTGGAGTGGCCATACTCCAACTAGCTCACTTAAGGCTACTAAAGTGTCCCTTATCCGGTATAGTCTCACAGCCATACAACCTCGACAGGTCACTTTACTGCCATAAGATGCCATATGTCGTCGGGCTACTTTGCCACTATAAGGGTTATCCCACACTTCCATCTCTTAATATATATATATATCATACATGCATCACATCAACATGTATTTCACTCATGCTCTAAGCATTTTTCTCATGTGCATCTCATAACCATTTAGAACTATGCATCACATCATCATACATTTTATCCATTCATCATATACACATCTTCTTTGCATTCCATCTACATATGTCTCATAAATGCATCATACATATATCTCATATGTAGTTCATCTACATATGTATTCTTTTAACCCTTCATTAAACATACATCTCATCAATATGTGATATGTGATTTAGTTTCTCATAGTAAAAGGATGGAATCAACTCTACAATGCATCATTAAAAGGTATTTAACTGTGTTTTGGTTCTCCCTATCATCATCCATTCATTGGAGTCGTTTAGGGCTTTAAAAAATGCAAACAGAGCAAATTTAGCTTCAAGCACAACCGTGCCCTGGCTGCGCCAAAAATTTTAACCGTAAGCAACATGGCCGTGTTGTGGTTCCTATCCAACACAAGCCTTAATTGTGTTCAAAAGCACAGCCGAAACAAGTCTCCATCATCGAGCATGGTCGTGCTCGATGTCCGTGTTCTAAAACACAGGCCAAAACCAGTCTTTAGCGCCGAGCACAGCCCAGCTGTGTCACAGAGCACAGTCGTGCTTGGTACTAACATAGTTTTTCTTTTGTTTTCTCACCTCCATACCATAACACAACCACTAGAAAATCACTCACAACATATTTTCACAATTCTACATGCATTAGGTCAAGTAAAACACCTCAAAATTTGATTTATTTCCCAAAGATTTTCTTAAGCTTAATCTAGCACCCTTGTCCCTCGATCCTTGTAACACCCCCAATTTTCGAGCACATGAAACAAACATTTTTTCCCCGCAATCAGATATTTTTCTTAACATGCATAACACTATTCTTTGTCATAAAAATAGATACATATAGGTTCTCTCATGTATATACATTATACAAACCAAGTTATAAATGTCAAAGTAATAACAAAAACAGGGATCTTGCCTGTAACATCCTTAATTTCATTTCTTTTATTAATAAAGATACATAAATATTTAATTAAGGAAATAAAATTTAATAGACAATTTTTAGATATCTAAGGAAATATAATCCTTAGATATTCTTCACCTTACGTGTATGCATAGAAATGTTCTAACAATAATGGAATAGGTAAAGAAAGAAAACCTAAGAGGAAATATTAGAAATAAACATGCTAAAGAAAGATGAAATTCTTAGGTAAGGAAGATAAATTTTTGTGAAGTAAGTAAAGGTCTTTAAATTTTAAGAAGATTGGATTAGGGAAATTTTTCCTAATTTAAGAGTTAAAGTTATTAAGTTTAGTATTTCCACCCATAAATTAAGGTTTTACCTATGGACAGTTCATATAGAGTTTTTCTACTTCACATGAATTTTTAGCAAGCCAATAGGATAGCCCAATGAAGAAATGAAACATAGACTTGGACTAGGATAAAGAAATTGGACCGATAACCCAAAAATCATGAAAATGTGACCAAGCCCATTATGAAAGGCAGAATTTTAACCAAAGTAAAGAAAATGGGCAAGAATGAGCCCAAACCCAAGAGGAAAAATAAAAATAAAAATAAAAATAAAGTGATGAAATAATGGTGTAATCAAGATTAGGTGACATGGCATTAAGACAAAAATTTAGCAAGTGGTGTAATATCCTACATTCATAATTTTAGCAAGTAGTATGATAATACATGGAATTAGGACAAAACATCTATATAATACACTCATAATTTTTGCAAGTGGGTAATAAAACATAGCATTATGACAAAACATCCTTATCCTACATAAATAATTTTAGCTAAACATGGAAGATTCAAGGGTTGGAAATTTGCCACCTAAAAAGGCAAACCTATCATACTTGATTAAGACAAAAGAAAATGAAATGAATCCTTAAATCAAAGGGACCTTGTCCCTTATCTTAAGACCATATTATCATAATGTTCAAAATAAAAATCTCCTTTTCCTATGCATATCTTGACTAAGGACGAGGAAGACAAAAACATGAGTTGTTTGTTTTTCAAAAAAATAACTAAGTGCATCCTAATTGTGATAAGGTAGACCCATGATCATGAAAGGTGAATTATTTGATAGTCTGTTTAAGTAAAACCCACCCTTATAACATTAGAATTTCATCCAAGTGAGGGAGAGGAAAAATAAAAGCAAGATAGAGTGAGGAAAGGAGAGGAAGAAAGGAAGAAAGAGGAAGGAGAAGTCTAGAGGACTAAGTGCTCAAGGTAAGTTTAACAATATTTATTTTTGAAGAAAAGTTTTGAAATTTGCAACATCTTTGCGGGATTTTGACCTTAGAACTTTGATGATTGGTAATGGGTGTTGCTTTATCATGTTACATATTATGTATGTTTGAATACTTGGGCTGGTGTAGATAGTTCTGCATAGGTATGGCTATGGGTGGTAAAATTTTAAGCTTCTATTTTTAAATTTCCGAGAAGAATCAGTAAGGAATTTAAACAAATGGTTAACATAAAAAAAGTAGATCTATGTCTCACGGATATTTATCAACTGGAATCACTCAATTTGGAGTCCATATGAGGAAGATATGGTCCAATTAGTAAGTAATGGTCAGAAAATGGTTAATCAGGGAAGAATATGTTAGGATAACTTCTGTATTTTAATTTCTGGAAACATTCTGTAGGGAATTAAAATAAATGGTTCACATATAAATTATATCTATATGTGTCATGGATTTTTAGCCACTGGAATCACTCCATTTGGAGTCCATATGAGGTAGATATGGTCCAATTAGTTAGCAATGGTCAGAAAATGGTTAATCGGGGAAGAATTTGTTATGATAGCTTCTGGGTTTTAATTTCTGGAATCATTCTATAGGGAATTAAAATAAATGGTTAACATAAAAATTATCGCTATATGTGTGACGGATTTTTTGCCACTGTAATCACTCAATTTGGAATTCTTATAAGGGAGTTATGGATATATTAGTAAATAGAGGTCAGAATCTACCTGAGAAGAAATCACCTGTATTTGAGGGAGTAATGTCACCATGAATCCTTAATCTTTCGCTAAATTGTTCAACATAATAGTTTTAGATAATTGTTTTTGCTTTAAATTGACACCAAGATCACCTAAAGTTGAGTTAAAATGGGGGAGTTATGCTTTGGTTAGTAAGAGAAGGTCAGATAGGATGAAAACCTGCATCAAGAAAATAATGAAATAAAAATAATATTTAAAAAAGAAGAATCTTAAAAATGAAAATAATAAATGACTAGTATATGCCATAGCCATTGCCATTGCATGAATTTCTTACCATCTTAAGTGTGAAATTTTGACATGGAAATATTTTATAAAGTGATATTTGAAATGGTTATGTTCATGACATGAATACTAATGATTTTTGGTAATAATTATATTTTGATGAACATACTTGTTATTGAAATCATTTTTTTGGCTATTATTGTGAAAAGAAAAAAAATGAGCACGGTGACATGGCAATCTGTTTGGTGCACCAGTAGGCCCTACCAATGGTTATGACTATGTTAATGAGATAAGAAAGAGAAAGTGTGCCATGTCGGACGGAGCGAGAAAAGCCCGTACCGAAGAGTTGAAAATACTCACCCTGACCAAGATAGCTTGATATGAGAATAAATTGATAGTTATCATACGATATTCTGAAAATAGTTAATCCTGTCATACATGTCATTACTGTACAATTCTCATGTACATAGATAAAGTACATTCATGTGATCAAAGATATTTGTTGTAGTTTATACAGATTGTAACGCCCCTAATTTACGTTACGTAAAATAAACATTTTTTTTCTTTCCGCAATCAAATATTCTCCATAAAGATGCATAATTCAATTCTTTATCATGGGAACAGATACATATAGGTTTTCCCATACATACATAATATACAGACCAAGTCTATAAACATCAAGGTACAGTAGAAACGGTGATTCTTCCTGTAGTGTTCAGAGTACTCTAGAATACAAACACAGTATAATTCAAAGACCATGAGCCTTGGAAGCAATGTAGACTCACCCATAGAATATGTCACCTCACTGATCACCTATCTGTAGGATTAGACTCTGTATTCTCATCTAAAAAATGTGAAAATATTGTGTAGTGAGTTTGACAACTCAGTGAGCAAATAATTCTTCCTATGACCTCTTAGGTCAGCATATGAATGTACTTATATTTTAAAATGTGTCACATAAAAAATACAGTTCAGAAGTACATTCATATGGGACCCATATTTCAAATATTCTCAAATCAAAGGATATTTAGATATCTAAAACCATATGCTGCACGGAATGATCATTAAACAAATGTGGTTATGCTCAGTTGTATAAGCTATAGTAAAATATTAAAATTTGGAGATAAAATCATCATTTTTAATGCACCTGCCTCACTCAGAAATCTACTCAATGCAATGAAAACATAATTGATTTGCTATACGTATAGTGACCTCGACTACAATCACAGTAAGTGATTAGGGAATGTGAGTACATCACCCTCCTTCCCCCCACATTACCATTGTCACCCGGTTGGAGCGACCCTCCCCCAGCTCTCTTAGGCTAATAAGGCGTCCTCTATTCGGTACCATCACAAGCCATACAACCAGTCGATATTCATCCATACATATAAATACATGTAAAATTATCAAGCAAGTCGCCATGAGGTTTACGCTTGCCATTCAATCTCATTATAATATGACATGCAGCATTTTCACAAGTATATAGCTTTCAAATCAATGCATCGTGCACATAATATTCACTTTATCAAATAATGATAAATACATTTAGAACCACATATTTAATGAGTTCCAAAATCCATTTCTAAAATCATATTTTTCTTGAACTATGTGCTAGTTCATAAATATAACATATATTTTAACACATTTAATAAACTTATGATAACATAAATAATTTGTAAATAGAAAGGATTATACATTTATAGTTCAAGAAGAGCATGGGGTAAGTCATAGAAAGAATTATCTACTCACAAGGTAAAGGCTCCAGATTGGACAGCCCCAAAGTGCACTTTTCCAATCTACATCACCGAAAAATACTATTTATCGCTGGAAAATACTATTTACTAAGAACAAAAAGTTGTCAGATAGTTGAAAAATTTCATATCCTAAGGTTTATCTAGCTCCCGAATCCATCTACGATGTCAGATTTTCAATTGGAGGTCTCTAAGTAAGAGTTTTAAGAGTTTACCTTTTTATGAGATTTTCTACTTCAGATTTACGGTGATTCAACAGCTAATTTGAAAAATTGATCGGTCAAAACCGTAGTATTCTCCATCCTGAATCCAGTGGTACACTCAATTGGGAGATCAAAAGTCAATAGGCACTCCAGATCTAAAGAGAAAATTGAATGTTACTATTTATCACTATTCACTCTCACTATTCATCAATTTTGCAGACGCTCCTTCCTTCCTCGGTTTCGTCTCCCCTCCCCCTTTTTCTTCTTTTTATTTATTATTTTCTTATAATAATAATTATTTAATAATTGAATAATAGGATTTTATTTTATATATATTCATATAAATACCGTTTTTCATCCTAAAATATCCCAAAAATTTCTAAAAATTTGCATTCTCATAAAACTTTAGTCAAACTCTTAAATCATGAGTTTTCTTGATAAAAATCTGAATAAATCAAATCTCAAAATAATAATCTTTATACATATTAAAAGAAAGAATATTTCTAAAATAAAACAAAAATTTACTATCGGCCAATATAATTATTTTATGCAAAACAATAATTATTTTCAACCAACATCTATTTACGTCCAACAAAACATGCATAGTCATTTTTAAAAAAATCATACTTATTTATAATAAAATATTATTTGAGAATAAAAATTTTGGGATATTACACAGATGAACATGACGTGATGAGCTATATTGATGATGATTTATTGTTGAACTTACTGGGATTTAATTCTCACTATATTTCCATATTATGTTCAAAAAATTAGTTATGCAGATTTTTTTATGGCTCTGGCTTTTACTGCACGTTGGATTGAGTTACTCTATCAGGGGCTGATCCTAGAAACAAATAAAATATTTGTGGTCGAGTTGGCTCAGATCCCGATGAAGGTGTAACCACCCGCACCTGTATCTTCAGAATTAGTCAACCTGAATAAATAAGATGTAGATATTTATGTGTTTGATATGTTGTACGTACGTTTTGATTAATGACGTGTATGTGAACTCTATATTGTATAATAATAATAATAAAAAAGTTGTTACACTGCCTGTAGTGTTCGAAGCACACTCTAGAATACAAACATAATATAATTCAAAACTGTGAACCTTGAAAGCAACGTAGACTCACCTAGAGAATATGTCACCTAACTGATCACCTATCTACCGGATCAGACTCTGTATTCTTATATGAAAAATGTGGAAATATCGTGTAGTGAGTTTGATAACTCAGTGAGAAGATAATACTTCATATGACCTCTTAGGTCAGCATATGGATGTACTCATGTTTTAAAATTTGTCACTTAAAAAATACAGTTCAAAAGTACATCCATATGGGACCTGTATTTCAAATATTTTCAAATAAAATGATATTCGGATATCCAAACCATATTCAGCACGGTATGATCATTAAACAAATGTTGTTATGCTCAGATGTATAAACTATATTAAAATAATAAGCTTTTAAGATAAAGTTATAAACTTTTAAAATGACCTGCCTTATTCGGCTATCTGGTCAACCCACACACTCATTTGCTATACCCCTAGTGACCGATTGACTACAGTCACAATAGTAATCAGGGAATGTGAGTCCATCACCTATCTGCCTCCTCACATTACCACTGTCACCCAGTTAGAACAGCCTTCCCTCGACTCACTCAGGCTAATAGAGCGTCCTCTATTCGATACCGTCACAAGCCATACAACCCATTGATATTCATCCATACATATAAATACATATATATAAATGCATATTCATCAAATGCAATGTAAAATTATCAAGCAACTCACCATGAGCTTTACGCTTGCCATTCAATCATAATCAGTAACTTTATAGTTTTGCAAATCAATGCCACGTGCATAAATATTCACTTATCATTTAATGAGAAATACATGTGACATCAGATATACCATGAGTTTAGAAATCCATTTTCAAAACTATACTTTCTCAAACTATATTCTAAATTGTAAGCAATACAGATAATTTAATGCATTTCAGAATCATATAAAAGTGTAAATATTTCATAAAAATAATCAAATACATGCTTAAAAATCAAGAAGAGTATAAGGCAACTCATAGAAAGAATTATCCACTCATAGGTCAGGGTTCTAGGTTGGACAGCCCCAAAATGCAATTTTTTAATCCATATTTGACTAAACATACTTCAAAAACGTGTCCAGAGAGTCCAAAAATTAAAAAAATGACTCCGAAAACTTAATCACTATTCATGGGCAGAAAACACTATTCACTGCCGAAAAATACTATTCACGAAAAACAAAAAGTTGTCAGATAGCTGAAAAATTTCATATCCTAAGGTTTATCTAGCTCTTGAATCCATCTACGGTGTTAGATTTCTAATTTGAGGTCTCTAAGTAAGAGTTTCAGAGTTTACATTTTTCTGATATTTTCTACTTCCGATCTACGGCGATTCTACGGCTGATTTGAAAAATTATTCGGTCAAAATCGTAGCATTCTCCATCTTGAATCTAATGGTACCCTTAGTTTTAAGATCAAAGACCTGTAGATACTCCAGATTTAGAGAAGAAAATGAATGTTACTATTCACACTATTTACGCTATTCATACTATTCATCGGTTACGAAAAACCTTCGTATTTTCTCTTCAGCTATCTCCCCCTCCCCCTTTCTTTATTATTTATAATAATAATAATAATTTAATAATTAAATAATGGAATTTTATTTTATATATATTCATATAAATATCATTTTTCATTCTAAAACATCCCAAATTTTTTTAAAAATTTACATTCTCATAAACCTTTAGTTAAAATATTAAATCATGATTTTTCTTGATAAAAATTTTAATAAAACAAATCAAAAAATAAATATTTTTATACATATTAAAAGAAAAAAATATTTCTAAAACTACAACAAAAATTTATTAAAGGCCAATATAATTATTTTAAGCAAAACAATAATTATTTAATTAAAAGTATACTTGCTTTTAGCAGAAAATAATTATTTTTTTAAAAATAAAAATATATTTATTTATAGCAAAACATTATTATTTAAAAATAAAAATTATGGGATGTTACAATCCTTATCAAGACTTCATCAACCAGAAAAATCCAAGAAGCCCCCTACATATAAGATGATACAATAAGCACCATAAATGAACTATCAAAACTCAAATTTCATAAGGGACAATGTTAAACCTACCTAGCAAACTAATTTCTTGGCTATTTGTAGGGAAATCTTCTTGAGAGTTCCTTGGTTTCTCCTACCTTTTTCTCTTTTTCTCTTTTAACTTTCTGCATAAAAATCCATGGATAAAGACTCAAGAGACTACGAACAAGAAGGACAATGCTTTGGAACTCTTAAGCTTAAGAAATCATCCTAGGTTCTTATTCTTCCTTCTCTCTCTCTCTCTCTCTCTCTCTCTTTTCTTGGATACATTTTCTTGTTCTTATTTCCCTTGGCCGACCTTGCTTGTGCCTTATCTAAAAATATTAATAAAATATCATTTCTTCTAGAAGGTCAAACCCTCTTCCAACTATATCCCCAAACCAAATTTTATTTACAAAAATGCCCTTCATTACATCCCAAGTCCTCCTCAACTAGGGCCATGTTTGGTTTTTTTGATTTTTTTTTCCAAAACTCATTAATCTTTCCGTAAAGAAAAACTTAGTGGGTCTTAGAAATGTAACAATTTTTTTTTTATTATTATTATATAATATAGAGTTTACATACATGTCATTAATCAAAACATACGTACAACATATCAAACACATAAACATCGACATCTTATTTATTCTAGTTGACCAATTCCGGAGATACAGGTGCGGGTGGTTGTACCTTCACCGGGATCTAAGCCAACTCGACCACAAACATTTTATTTGCTTTTGGGATCTACCCAACATAAAGTACTCAATCCAATGTGCACTAAAAGCCAGAGCCATAGAAAAATATGCATAACTAATTTTTTGAACATGATACGGAAATATAGTGAGAATTAAATCCCAGTAAGTTCAACAATAAATCATCATCAATATAGCTCATCACGTCATGTTCAGCTGTATAAACTACAACAAATATCTTTAGTCACATGAATGCACTATATCTATATACATGAGAATCATACAATAATGACATGTATGACAGAATTAACTATTTTCAAAATATCATATGATAACTATCAATTTATTCTCATATCAAGCTACCCCGATCAGGGTGAGTATTTTCTACTCTCTGGTACAGGCTTTTCTCGCTCCGTTCGACAAGGCCCACTTTCTCTTTCTTTTCTCATTAACATGATCATAACTGTTGGTAGGGCGTCCCCTACTGGTGCACCACACGAATTGCCATGTGACCGTGCTCATTTCTTTTCTTTTCACAATAATAGCCAAAAATATGCTTTCAATAACAAGTATGTTCATCAAAATATAACTATTACCAAAAATCATTGGTAATCATGCCATGAAAATAACCATTTCAAATATCACTTTATAAAATATTTCCATGTCAAAATTTCACACTTAAGATGGTAATAAGTTCATACAATGGCAATGGTTATGGCATATGCTTATCATTTATTATTTTCATTTATAACATTCTTCTTCTTTTTCTTTAAATATTAATTTTATTTCTTTATTTTCTTGATGCAGGTTTTCATCCTATCTAACCTTCTCTTACTAATCAAAACATAACTCCCTCAATTTAACTCCGATGTAGGTCGTCTTGGTGTCAATATCAAGATAAAACAATTATCTAAAACTATTATGATGAACAGTTTAGCAAAATATTAAGAAATCAATGTGATATTACTCCCTCAATGTACAAGTTATTTCTTCTCGGATATGTTCTGACCTCTGGCTACTAATCGGTTCATATCTCCCTCATAAAAATTTCGAATTAAGTGATTCCAATGGCTACAAATCCGTGACACATATATCTATAATTCGTATGTTAACTATGTATTTTAATTCCCTACATAATGTTCCAAGAGATTCAAACACAGAAACTATCCTAACATATTCTTCCCTGATTAACCATTTTCTGACCACTACTTACTAATCAGACCATATCTACCTCATATGGACTCCAAATTGCATAATTCCAGTGGCTAAAATTTTGTGACACATATATATATAATTATTATGTTAACCATTTATTTGAATTCCCTACAGAATGTTCCCAGAAATTAAAACACAGAAGCTATCCTAACATGTTCTTCCCTGATTAACCATTTTCTGAATACTGCTTACTAATCAGACCATATCTACCTCATATGGACTCCAAATTGAGTGATTCCAGTGGCTTAAAATTCGCGCCACATATATCTATAATTCTTATGTTAACCATTTATTTTAACTCCCTACAAAAAGTTACCAAAAATTAAAACACAGAAGCTATTCTAAAATATTCTTCCCTGATTAACCAATTTCTGACCACTGCATACTAATCGGACTATATCTACCTCATACGGACTTCAAATTGAGTGATTCTAGTGGCTAAACATCTGTGAGACATAGATTTACATTTTTCTTGTTAACCATTTCTTTAAATTCCTTACTGATTCTTCCCCAAATTTTAAAAACAGAAGCTTAAAATTTTGCCACCCATAGCCATACCTATGCAGAACTATCTACATCAGCCTAAATATTCAAACATACATAATATGTAACATGATATAGCAACATCCATGACCAATCATTAAAGTTCTAAGATCAAAATCCCATATAAATATTACAAGTTTCAAAACTTTTCTTCAAAAAGAAATATTGTTAAACTTACCTGGAGCACTTAGTCCTCTAGACTTCTCCTTCCTCTTTCTTCCTCTCCTTTCCTCACTCTACCTTGCTTCTATTTTTCCTCTCCCTCACTTGGACAAAAATTCTAATGTTGTAAGGGTGGATTTTGCTTAAATAGACCATTAAATAATTCACCTTTCATGATCTTGGGTCTACCTTATCACAATAGGATACACTTGGTTGAATTTTTGGAAAACAAACAACTTATGTTCTTGTCTTCCTCTTCCTTAGTCAAGATATGCATAGCAAAAGGAGATTTGTGTTTTGAAAATTATGATAATATGTTTCTAAGATAAGAGACAAGGTCCCTTTGATTTAGTGATTCATTTCCTTTTTCTTTTGTCTTAATCAAGTATGATAGGTTTGCCTTTTTAGGTGTCAAATTTCTAGCCCTTGAATCTCCATTATTTGGTTGAAATTATTTGTGTGGGATAGGAATGTTTTATCCTAATGCCATGTATTATCATACCGCTTGCTAAAATTATGAGTGTAGGATATAGATATTTTGTCCTAAAGCCTTGTATTATCATACCACTTGTTAAAATTATGCGTGTAGGATATAGATGTTTTGTCCTAAAGCCTTGTATTATCATACTACTTGCTAAAATTATGAATGTAGGATATCACATCACTTGCTAAATTTTTGTCTTAATGCCATGTCACCTAATCTTGATTACACCATTATTTCATCACTTTACTTTTATTTTTATTTTTCCTCTTGGGTTTGGGCTCATTCTTACCCATTTTCTTTACTTTGGTTAAAATTCTACCTTTCATAATGGGCTTGGTCACATTTTCATGATTTTTGGGCTACTGGTCCAATTTCTATATCTGTAATAGCCGTAAATTTAACGTAAATTTTCAATTAAACAAAATTTGGAATAAAAGAGATAATTTTGAAAATGGGGATTTCAATTAAAGAAAGTTTGGAATTAAAGAGAGGATTTCAAAAATTGAGTTAGAACCCGGTGAAAATAAGTTTTATTTACATGGATTAAATAATTATAAAAGAAATGTGAGGAATTTACGTTTCGGGGCAAAAATGCAATTTCTTAAAAGTTTTGGGGTTAAAATGTAAATAAGAAAATTTTGTAAGGACCTCCCTCAAAAAGTGAAATTTTGCAGAAAGGCCCCCCAGGATATTTTAAGGGCCTCAACCAATTCGGAAGGTGGTCATTGACAGATTTTTCCATCTCTCTTTAGAAAATTCTCCCCGAAAAACCCTATAACTTCTCTCTAAGATTTCTTCGCCTCCGAACCTCGGATTTCAACACCACCACCACCAACGGACTCAGGACGAAGAGTTCTTCAAATCCATTCAATTGGTTTCTGGAGAATTGGCCGAAAAATTGAAGGGAAAATTGGCCAAAAAGGTAATCCCCGAAACTCCTATTTTTAGTTCTCAAACGCAAAAACTAACACCGTAGATAGATCCAGAAGGCACCGAAACCCTTGTATCTCAAATTTTAGGCCGATCCACCACCGCACGCGCCCCCACACGCTGCTTCTCTCTCGACGAGTGAAGCCCACGTGCAGCTCCTTGGGCAGCGCGTGTAGCGCATGGCAGCCGGACCTCTTTGCATTAACCTGCATTGACCGAGCTCCCGGAGGCCAAATTTCGCAAATCCGGAGTCGTTTTTAAGGTTTTCGGACATTCCAGACTCGATTTTGGGGTTTATTTTGCTGAAGTCGGATCAGAAACTAGGATTTTAAGGGCGTCCAACTTTGAACTTCAAAGTGGTGAGTAGATAATTCTTCCTATAGCTTGGTTTTACTCTTCTTGAACTTTTCATTGATAAATGAGTATGATTACATGTTATTTATATGTTCATATGTTTCTAAAATGGTTTGAAATATTTGAAATGATTGATAAATGATATTTAGTTCAAGAAGAGTATGATTTTTGAAAGAGATTTTGAAATGCTTTGAATATGTTATTTCTAAATGTATTTCGCATTACATGGCAAAGAAAATATGATATGCATATGACATTGATTTTACAATGTTATGTTTGCCTCGGATATGGGCATGATTATATGATTTCTCTTATTGAAAAATTTATGATAAAAGATTTTGTGCTAAGACTGAAAGCTCTGTTTTGAAAATGATAAGTTGTTGAATATGATTGTATGGCGAGTTATATGATAATTATGCATTGCATTTGATGGATATGCACAGTGATACATGTTTATATATATATATGCATTGATGAGTAATGACAGGATTATATGGCTTGAGACGGTATTGTGAAGGTGGTATTAGTGGTAATGTGAGGAGGCAGTAGGGTGATGAACTCACATTCCCTAATTACCTATTGTGATGATGACAGTGGTAATGTGAGGAGGCAGAATGGTGATGAACTTACATTCCCTGTTGATCTGTTGAAGTTGTAGTCAGTGGTAATGTGAGGAGGCAGTAGGGTGATGAACTCACATTCCCTGATGACTGTGACTATGGTATTGTGAGGAGGCAGAAGGGTGATGAACTCACAATCCATGTTTATCTATTGAGTATATTGAAGTTGTGGCATACTTGAACATTATATAAAAGAATTGATTTTTATTGCATGTCAAATTTGATTTAAGATCAATTTGTATCATATGTGGGTATAGGAACTGAGAATATTTTGAAAATGCGGGTCCCATAAGGATGTACTTCTGAACGGTAGATTTTAATATGATAAATTTTTAAAATAAGAGTACATCCTTATGTTGATCTGGGAGGTTATAGGAGGTATTAACTGCTCACTGCGTTGTAAAACTCACTACACGTGGTTGATATATTTTTTAGATAAAGACCCAGAATTTGGTCCTGCGGCTACTTGATCGATTGGGTGTCATATTAAGTGGTGAGCCTAAATTTTTTCTAGGCTCTCAAAATGTAAACTTGTAATATATTTGTACTCTAGAGTTGCTCTGAACGTCACGGGCATGATCCTTGTTTCCACTGTAAAAATGATAAGAGTAGACCTGGCATGTATAATTAGCTATACTGAATAATGTGTAAATGTATGATATTATCTTGTTATGACTTATTATGTGGTCGATTTTAATTAGTATTGCAAATTTGTAAACATATGGTAATACTCGAATATGTTATATTGTGAAACTATTTTCAAGAACATAATAGGAAAATTTATCGGATATGAGAGATTTTCGCGTCCCTAAAGTAGGGATGTGACAATATCCTAGTCCAAGTCTATGTTTTGTTTCTTCATTGGGCTATCCTATTGGCTTGCTAAAAATTTATGTGAAGTAGAAAAATTCTATATGAAGTGTCCATAGGTGAAAGCCCAATTTATTTGTGGAGTTACTAAACTTAGTAACTTTAACTCTTAAATTAGAAAAAATTACCCTAATCCAATCTTCTTGAAATTTTAATACCTTTACTTACTTCACAAAAATTTATCTTCCTTACCCTAGAATTTCACCTTTCTTTAGTATATTTATTTCTAATATTTCCTCTTAGGTTTTCTCTCTTTACCTATTCCATTAATGTTAGAACATTTCTATGAATACACGTAAGGTAAAAAATTTCTAAGGATTATATTTTCTTTGATATCTAAAAATTGTCTAATAAATTTTATTAAATATTTATATACCTTTGTCAATAAAAGAAACAAAATTAGAGATGTTACTTTGAATACTTTTGTACTTTTATGAATACATAAAACGAAATTAGGGTTGTTACAAGAAACACCTTCTACACATGTTGCTAATCCCTTTTTCACTACTCAATTTTATTCTAAGAGGTTAGAAATTAGGGTTTCACCTTTCGTAGTTTCTCTTCTAAAAAGAAGAATTATACTCTCTCCACGCCTTTTAAACTTAGAATTTCATGCCATTGCATAAAATTAAATAGGGGATGTTACATATCTCATCATGTCCAAATAGAAGTAGTTAGAAGACACCTAACTATTTTTGTAAATTTAAAAATTTGTAAACTTTAGAGATATCCACTTTAATCTAAATCTATTACAAATTTGATAAATAGTAAAATTTAGATAATTTTTGGAAAAGAAATTCACTAATCTTTGAAGATAATTAATTTAAATTTGGAAACAATAAAAGTTAGAAAATTTTAAGAAGCTCCACTTTCTTTTGATCTTAATACAAAATTTTAAAATTCAAGCAAACAATAAATGTAAAATAACCATCAATTCTACACTGGTTGTTTTGAAATTGTAACCACTCGCCATAAGAGGACAATTGCAAAAAAAAATCATCTGTAAGAGAATCAAATAAAATAACAATAATAGAAGGCTTCAA
Organism: Gleditsia sinensis; assembly: GCA_037074535.1. Classification (NCBI taxonomy): domain Eukaryota; kingdom Viridiplantae; phylum Streptophyta; class Magnoliopsida; order Fabales; family Fabaceae; genus Gleditsia; species Gleditsia sinensis. Next base: position 24,472,635 of record CM073464.1, on the reverse strand, counting down.
TATAATAAAATGAAAATTTGAAAGTGCACAATTATCAGAAATAATTATTGGAAATTGCTTTACTACGCTTTTAAGTTAACATTCCATTTAAAAATTGCATCAGTACATCACAATATGGTTCTTGGTTACCAAAATAATAACTACCCACATTGAACATCACTAAATAATTTAAAAACTCACATTTAACACCACTAAATAATTAAAATAAATCAAATAAATAAATGTGTGAAGCACTTTTAGTTTTCGCCAATTTCTCAAAGTTAAACAAATAAAAACTAAAAAACCTCAAAATAACGTCCAATAAATAGATAAACACAAGTAAATAGATATATGAATTCCTCTAACTCACTTTCTTCAATATTCACCTATTTTGAGCCAATCCAAGAGGTTGTGGCTTTGGGCATGTTCTATGTAATGAAACGATTAAAGGAAAAATTATATTCAAAAATATGTGTAATTGTACTATCTGTAAAGTGATATTTGTCCCATTATGTTTGTTGTAAGGTATATGACAAGTCATTTATAGATGTTATTCTAAGCATTCAAAAATTGACAAACAGTAACTTCTGGAATCTCAAAAACTATTTGAAGTTTCAAAGAAAATAATAGAGGAGGAGGACTTAGGGGTGTAGCAGGTTGGGTTAGATAGGGTTTAGTCTAAAGATTAACCCGACCAAACCTTGTTTGGGTGAGAAAATAGCCACCCACACCCGATCAATTTTTTAGATCATCCAAAAAAATTGGATTTGTTCAGCTTGAGGATGAGTCAATCAGGTGTGCAAGTCTTCTTCCACCATGAAAAGAGAGAAAGCAGATAGACAAAAAAAAAACAAAATGTCAAATTTAGCTACCATGATTTAGAGATTTAAAGATTGAAAGGAAAAAATATCATGTAAATAAGGAAAAAAAAACATTAGCTAAAAATATTTTTGTTTTAAATCTGCAGCTCTGTCATGGTTGTCAGATCTGAAGATAAAACATCCAAATCCATTGCTGATGAAGTTTTCACCTTCACCTTGTGAATCCCAAAACTTTGAGAGAATGCTTGATTTAGTGCATAGCAAAAGTTTTGGCTAGATTTTAAGTTATGCCAATAATATCATTACCAAAGCCAAGGATGGGAAGGTGAGAAACGATCTTTTAAGGGAAGAGATATGGTAGTAAATGGATCTATGGATAGAGAAGAGAGAAGGAATAATTTTGCATGAGGGAAGAGAAATAAAGATGAAGAGTGAATGGGAAAGAGAAGTGAGGCAAGAAAGAAATAAAGATGGAGTGATGCCATAGGAAATAAAATGTGTGATGGGAGTAGGTGGGGATTATGGGAAAAAGAGAAATTAATCATGATGATGGGTGGGAAAAAGATAAAAAAATTAATGACAGTAGATAGAAATGATGTGAAAAAGAGATAGAAGATAACTATGGGTGAGAAAAAATTTTAGATTTCAGTTGGTTCGAGTTCTATGAATTTATTTTGTCCAGAGGTTTATTACACCCCTAGGAGGACTAATATGTTAGTCTAGATGGTTTTTCAATATGTCATACTTTTATTTATAATAAGAATATGTTCGGACACAACTCTTTTGTAGAGTTGTGACTTTTCGGAGAAGTTGTATCCTTTAAAATTTAATTTTCAAATTATTTTTTCTAATAATCACCCACTTAGTTTGAAAACTAAATATATTCTCTAACTAGTAAGGTTATGCATAGAGATGGGTGTCTTTCAACTTGAACTTACCCTTAGTGTAAATACCTTAAAATACTAACAAATTGATGGTTGCATGAAGTATTAAACCATAATTTTTATGTTAATTCCAAAAGTATCATACACATAGTCTTAAATAACTTTAAAGAAGTCCATAGAAAATATTTTTTAAACACTTATATGGCTATATGCTTTACCTTAGGCTTTTCATGAACTTTTCCAAGAACCAACCCCAAATTCTTACTAGGAGCGACACCACTCCTTATGTTCATATAGATGGATTTCCCTTAAACATTAATCTCATTAGACTTTCTTAAATCTATTAAAAGTTTTGCTCACCCTAAAGTCCTTAATATATAAGCACTAAATCTAGAATGGCTAAATATTCTTTAGTGCCCACAACCTCTTATCACCAACTTGTTTTTATTCATTGAATCTTTAAACTAGATTTGGTCTAGCTAAATGTTGTGTTCCCATTACTCGTAACTCTAGTTAAGGGTTTTTAATCATATTCCTTTACACGTTTTGATAACTAAATCTCTAGTGATCCTTTCTATGAAAGGACTTGCTAAGTTATTACTTGTTTTCACAAATTAAATTGTGACTATTCTATAACAAATTAAATTTTCAACATAATCATGCCTTATACTTTCATGTCTAGATTTACTGTTATAAGCCAAGCCTTATTAAATGCTTTAGACATAGTTGCTTCACTATCACAGTGTAAAGAGATGGCTTATATTAACTGTGGCCACAACTTTATTTCCAATAAAAAATTTCTTAACCATTCTCCCTCTCTACATTCTGCGGGTAAGGCAACAAACTCTAATTCCATTATGGAATGAGTTATACAAGTTTATTTCTTAGAAGCCTAAGAAATTGGTCCTCTTACATATGTAAAAATCCAACTTGAAGTTGATTTATTGTCACTTGCACTAGTTACCCAACTTGCATCTATATACTCTTCTAATACTACTAGATAATTGTTATAAAAAAAATCTTAAATTTATTGTCTTCTTTAGATACCCTATAACTCTTGCAATCTCTTTCCAATGTTTAGGACTTAGATTACTTATAAACCTAGAAAGTTTGCAAACAACAAAATAAATATATAGTTTTGTACAGTGCATACCATGGCATGCATTAAACTACCAATGGCACTAGCATATTCAACTTGGGTAACTAATATGTTAGTATTTTCTTTCAAATTTTGTGAATGATCATAGGGTGCATTTGCCTCCTTGATGTTCAAGTATTGGAATTTGTTTAAAAATTTCTCAATATAATGAGATTGGTTGAAGACAAAACCCTTACTATGCCTTTTAACTTAGTTCCTAAAATCGTATCCATTTATCCAAGTTCTTTCATTTTAAATTTTGAAGATAGATACTTTTTAATTTTATTCACATCAATCATACTTGTCCCAAAAATAAGCATATCATCCACATATAAGCAAATAATAACATCATACTCACTTGTAAATTTTGAAAAAACACATTCATCAGCATTGTTATGCCTAAAGTCATAAGACAAAATAACTGAATCAAACTTTTCATGCCATTGTTTTGGTGCTTGTTTTAAGTCATACAATGACCTAACCAATGTGCATACTTTCTTTTCATTTCTAGGTAGTATGAAGCCTTCAGGTTGTTCCATGTAAACTTCTTCTTCTAATTCATCATTTAAGAATGTTGTTTTAACATATATTTGATGCACAAATATATTATTATTTAAAGCTAAAGCCAATAACACCGTTATGGAGGCTTATCTAGTCATCGGTGCATACGTATCAAAATAATATCTTCCTTCATTTTACCTAAAACCTTTGGCCATCAGCCTAACTTGAAAAGCTTGTATTGAACCATCTGTATTGAATTTACATCTAAATACCCATTTACAACCTATAGGTCTTGAACTTGGAGGTAAATCTATTGAAACCTAAGTATTATTTGACAATATGAAATGCATTTCATCATTAATAGCTTCCTTCTAAAAACTAGCATCTCTTGATGTCATTTCCTTACTATAAGTTTTTGGATCTTGTTCAATATTTAACAAAATGGGTATTTGACCTGTAATAGTATCTCTACTGCTTTCAACTATAATGGTTTGAGTAGAAATAAAATCAAGGTCTAGATGTTTTTCTTTTCTATCTCTTTAAGTCTTTCTAGGTTCAATTTCAATTTAAGGTTCTATCCTAGCATTTATAGAAGATTTAGTATCATTGTTTCTTCTACTAGATACTTGCTCATAATGAATTTGTTTTCAAAAATTTCTACATATCTCGATTATATAATTACATTAGAGTTAATATCTAAGAGTCTACATGCTTTGGAACTCTCACCATAACTTACAAAATTACTTTTTAAGGCTCTGGTCCTAATTTGGTTCTTTTGAGTTCTTGGATTCCATAAAATGTAAGACACCCCCAAACTCTTAAGTAACTTAAATTTAGATTTCTTCCTTTCCATAATTCATACAGAGAGGATTTTATTTTCCTTGAAGGTTTTCTATTAAGTACAAGATTAGCAGCCAAAAATACTTCCCCCATAGATTTGTTGGTAATTTAGCACTCAAAATCAAGGCATTTGTCATATATACTAATGTCCTATTTTTCCTTTCTAGCAAACCATTTTGTTGAGGTGTGTAAGGTGCACTAGTTTGATGTATTATACAATTTTTTTCAAAAAATTATATAAATTTAGTAGAGAAATATTTTCCACCTCTATCACTTCTTAGTACTTTTATTTTATGTTCTTTTTGGTTTTTTATTATTGATTTATAGCATGAAAACATGTCAAAATCCAATCTTTAGATTTCATCAAAGATTACATGTGTATATTTGAATGATAATTAATAAAAGTAATAAAGTATCTATTTCCCCCTCTAGTTAACATACCATTCAATACACAAATATTAGAATGTACTAAATCTAAAATTTCATAATTCCTTTATACATAAGGAAGTGATTTTCTAATCATTTTAGATAACACACAAATCACACGCTTGTTATTAGTATCGTTTTGACATAAAGTTAAACCATACTTTGTCATATAATTTAAAGTTTTATTATTAACATGTTCCAATCTTCTATGCCACAAAAAGGTTGCTAAACATTATAAACATAAACTGAATTATTCTTATTAAGACTTAGCTTAAACATTTCATCACAAGAGTAACCCTTGTCCACAAACACTCCATTTTTGGAGATTAAAAGTTTTGCAAACTTTAATACAATCTTTAACCATTTATTACATAATAGGTTTACAAATACAAGATTCGTTCTAATTTAAGGAACATAAAGAACATTATGTAGTGTTAACTTCTTCCCTGAAGTAAATTGCAATTCCACATTGCCCTTTCAAGTGATTTTACCATATTTTCATTGCCCATAAGAACGTCTTGCCCTTGTTTAGTAATTTCCTAATTCTTGAATTGATTCTTGTCATGATAGACATAAATTGTTCTCTAGAATCACAACAATCAAAAGACTTACTAGTTATAGCCATGTTCTAATTTAGAAACCATACTAATACGCAATTTAGAAACCTTGGCAACAATCTCATTAGACTTAAAGTCAAATGTAACAACTTTTTTTTTCTTCTATTTATCATTATACAATATAAAGTTCACATACACATCATTAATCAAAATGTACGTACAACATTTCAAACACATAAATATCTACATCTTATTTATTTTGGTTGACCAATTTCGGAGATTCGGGTGCGGGTGGTTGCACCTTCACCGGGATCTGTGCCAACTCACCCACAAACATTTTATTTAGGATCCGTCCATCATAGAATAACTCGATCCAACATGCACTAAAAGCCAGAGCTATAGAAAATCTGCATAACTAATTTCTAAACATCATATGGAAATATAGTGAGAATTAAATCCCATTAAGTTCAACAATAAATCATCATCAATATAGCTCATCACGTCATGTTTAACTATATAAACTACAGAAAATATCTTTGGTCACATGAATGCATTATATCTATGCACATAAGAATCATACAATAATGATATGTATGACAAGATTAACTATTTTCAAGATATCATATGATGACTATCAATTTATTCTCATATCGAGCTACCCCAGTTAGGGTGAGTATTTTCTACTCTCCGGTACGGGCTTTTCTCGCTCCGTCTGACATGGCCCACTTTCTCTTTCTTTTCTCATTAATATGATCATAACCGTTGGTAGGGCGTCCCCTACTGGTGCACCACACAGATTGCCATGTGACCATGTTCATTTCTTTTCTTTTCACAATGATAGCCAAAAATATGCTTTCAATAACAAGTATGTTCATCAAAATATAACTATTACCATAAATCATTGGTAATCATGCCATGAACATAACCATTTCAAATATCACTTTATAAAATATTTCCATGTCAAAATTTTACACTTAAGATGGTAAGAAGTTCATACAATGGCAATGGCTATGGCATATACTAGTCATTTATTATTTTCATTTATAAGATTCGTCTTCTTTTTTAAATTAATTTCATCTCTTCATTTTCTTTATGCTTGGCCTTTAGTCAATTTCATCTTATTTATATCATTTCTAACACATGTTCTTACAAATTTATAGAGCATTTATCTCCAATTTGATTTCTACTATTACCCTATAGTTAAAGAGGTTCATCTAGGGTAGAAAAATGTTGAAAATAGGCTTCACCAGCTTCCAACACGGTTTGGTCATGTTCCAAGACACGACCATGCTTTAAAAATACTTCAAATGTACTCAAAAACAGCCCCGAATACGGCTAACCCGTGCTTGAAGCACCCAAAACACTGGCCGTGTTCTGTGGCCTTTGCTCACTAATTAGAGCATAACTCCCTCATTTTAACTCTGATTGAGGTTATCTTGGTGTCTGTGGAAAGCTAAGAAAATTATCTAAAACTATTATGTTAATCATATAAGCAAAATAGTAATAAATCTTGGTGTTATTACTCTATTAAATTCAATATTATTTCTTCTCGGTTAGGTTCTAACCTTTACTTACTAATCTGACTATATCTCCCACATAAGAATTCCAAATTAAGTGATTCCAGTGGCTAAACATCCGTGACACATAAATATATAATTCATATGTTAACCATTTATTTTAATTCCTTATAGAAATTTTTCCAGAAATTAAAACACCGAAGCTATCCTAACATATTCTTCCCTGATTAACCATTTTCTGACATTTGTTTACTAATCGGAACATATCTACCTCATATGAACTCTAAATTGAATGATTAAAGTGGCTAAAAATCCGTGACACATATATCTATAATTCATATGTTAACCATTTATTTTAATTCCTTATAGATTGTCCCCATAAATTAAAACACCGAAGCTTAAAATTCTGCCACCCATAGCCATACCCATGCAGAATTATCTACACCAACCTAAGTATTCAAACATATATCACATGCAAGATCAATATGTACCATGATATAGCAACATCCATGACCAGTCATCAGAGTTCTAAGATCAAAATCTCATAAATATTATAAGTTTTAAAAGTTTTCTTCAAAAAGAAATATTGTTAAACTTACCTAAAATTATGATGATATGTTCTTAAGATAAGGGACAAGGTCCCTTTGATTTAGGGATTCATTTCCATTTTCTTTTGTCTTAAACAAGTATGATAGGTTTGCCTTTTTAGGTGGCAATTTCTAGCCCTTGAATCTCCATTATTTGATTGATATTATTTGTGTGGAATAGGAATGTTTTGTCCTAATACCATGTATTATCATACCACTTGCTAAAATTATGAGTGTAGGATATAGATGTTTTTGTCCTAAAGCCTTGTATTATCACGTCACTTGCCAAAATGATGAATGTAGAATCACACCACTTGCTAAATTTTTGTCTTAATGCCATGTAACCTAATCTTTATTATTATTACATTATTATATCATCACCTAATTTATTTTCTTTTATTTTTCCTCTTGGATTTGGGCTTATTCTTACCCATTATGGGCTTATTCCTACCCATTTTATTTGCTTTGGATAAAATTCTACCTTTCTTGGAGGGCTTGGTCACATTTTCATAATTTTTGGGCTATTGGTCCAATTACTATATCCTAGTCCAAGTCTATGTTTTATTTCTTACTTAAGTTATCCAATGGGCTTGCTAGAAACTTATGTGAAGTGAAAAAATTCTATATGAAGTGTCCATAGGTAAAAGCCCAATGTATGGGTAAAGATTTTAAACTTAGTAACTCTAGTTCTTGAATTAGGAAAAATTACCCTAATCCAATGTTCTTGAAATTTTAAGACCTTTACTTGTTTCTAAAAATTTACCTTCCTTATCCAAGAATTTTACATCTCTTTAGTATGTTATTTCTAATTTTTTTTCCTATTAGGTTTTCCCTCTTTATTTGTTCTCTTAATGTTAAAAACATCTTCTATGCATATACATAAGGTGAATAATATCTAAGGATTATATTTCCTTAGATATCTAAAATATTGTCTAATAAATTTTATTTCCTTAATTAAATATTTTTGTACTTTTATCAATAAAAGAAACGAAATTAGGGATGTTACATCAAACATGTTTGGTATTAGTATTTTCATTCCTTTTCTTTTTTCTATATCTACAATTCCTTTTGAGATACCTTTTTTTCCACAATTATTGTCTTGTACTGTTTTCCAAAATTTGTTGCAGAAGGCTCAAGATTATTATTCTTACTATTTCCAAAATATTTTTGGTTTTTATTTCTTGTATCCACAAAATAAACATTTGACATAGATATATATGCCTTATTTGCAAATTTCATGTTTCTTGTTTAATTCGCAAATGTTTCAAAATTTGGTCCAAAGTGAAACTTTCAATGGTATGAAAATTTTCTTTCTATAATCATGCCAACTTAGGGGTAATTTTGCAATAATGGGTCCCACTTGCATAGATTTAAGAATGTCAAATTTAATATTGTTGAGTTTAGAAACCAGAATTTGAAAATAATGGACTTGATAAAGAACATGAGTATAATCATATAATTTGTAATCAAAATATTCCATGATGAGAAACTTATCTATTCCTTGCTTTTTCGTATTATACTTCACTTCAAGAGTGTCCCAAATGTCTCTTAGAGATGTGTAGGACAAGTACATATCATATAGATAGTTGGACAATGTATTTAGAATATGGTCATGGCACAGTACATTCTTGATTTTTTCAAAGTTAGTGTCTTCTAGATTAATAATCGGCTTCAGACAAGGATCAAGTAGATATGAAATCTTCATGGCAACGAGAAGAAATATCATCTTGTCTTTTCATTGATTAAAATTTATTCCATCAAACCGATCAAGTTTGATGAAGTCTTGGTTCATTTTCTTGAATGCAAAATCTTGGATAGTAAAAAATATCACCTTAAGAATGTTATATGTAATGAAAAGATTGAAAATGAAATTTTTTCTAGAAAAGTATTTAATCAAACTATCCTTAAGGTGATATTTGGCCCCACTATATTTGCTATATGGCATATGGAAAATAACCTTTAAGAGTTATCCTAAAAACTTAAAGATTGATAGATAGCAACTTCTGAAATCTCTGTTGAAGAACTATTTGAAGTTTTAGAGAAGATAATGGAGGAAGAATATTAATACGTTTTTCTAGATGGTTTTTCAATATTTTAAACTCTTATTTATACTAAGAATTTGTGTAGATATAACTCTCCTATAGAGTTTTAACTTTTTTAAAAAGTTGTAACTTTTCTAGAAGGTTATAACTTTTCTAAAAAGTTGTATCTCTTAAAATTTAACTTTTAAACTATTTTCTTTAATTTTCGTAAGAGGTCATTAAAGTTGTAAGAAATTGTAGGAGATCTACAATGGCTTTTCGCTACAAGTACTCCCACCACAAGCCTATCAAGTCTGATTCTGAATTGTACCCATAATGCTTCTCTAATACTTCCATTTTTGTTCAATTGCTACCAGGTACCTTCTAATTCTTGAATTTATTTAACTTTGCTTTGTTTTAATTTGGATAAATCAAAACTATTTTCTATTTTGTCAATTTAAAGCACATTGGGTTTCAGTTTCTTCATTTGATTGTTTATCTTTTTCAAGGGCAAGTCTAACTACCATTTTTTTCCTATAGCTAGGTGAAAGTTTTGAAGATTGGTGTAATAGTATGTGTTGAGGGAGAAGGTGAAGAATTGATGTAGGGAAGATGTCACAAAACTTTAGAACAAGTAACAATATAATGATTAGAGACGCTTCGTTTCCATTTTTTGTATAAGTAAAATTGCAAAAACCTGTTCTCCTATTTTTTTTGTCTTAATTTGCTAATGAGACTGATTCAATTTGAGTTTTGTCATGCAATGAGTTCTTGCAATAAATCTATTTTGGTTGTGATTCTTAAATTTTTGTTTTGTGATGTTGTTCCTACTATGGATATGTGTATAAAGATTTGTTTAAATTGACTTGGTGTTTTGAAATTCTTGCTATAGTCATATTTTCTATCCTGTATGACTTGCAATTGGTTAATTTTTGTATTTTTAATAATATAAGTAAATTTTTAAAAATAAAATTTTATTTATAATAAAATAAAGTTCACTTCAACTTTTTGTTATATAGTTTTATTCATATTAAAATACATAACAATTTAATTTTATATAATTTATAATATTCAAGTATATAAAGCAATATGGTCTTATAAGAAATAAGTAGTGATTAATTAGTCAAAATATTCTTTGTTGTAGTTGTTAGAAATTTTATTTTGTGAAAATCATCACCTTAAACATAAGATCATTCATGTTGAGTCATCAAGAGATAAAAGATAAATATGTGGAAGCATACTTGAGTTCATTATGATCAATCGTTGATTAGAGCCGTGTTGTTGGCCTTAGAGATCAACACGTATTTATTAGAGAACCCTTCAATTTTTTTTCTATGACCTATCTCTAATGATGGGATATTAAAAAATATAAACTGAAATATACATGTTATGTTAAGTGTGATTTGTGGACCATAACCGCCATATATATAAATAACTCTATGTTATCTTTGGTATTCCTATTTTACCCATCATAAAATAGGAATTACCCTTTGGTGTAACAACTTCATTTTTTTACATATATATATATATATATATATATATATATATATATATATATATATATATATATATATATATATATATATATATATATATATATATATATTTGTAAAATCCCATGAAGTCATTACCTCTTTACTTCTAACTATTTAACTCATAATAACATTCAATTAAATTAACCAAGTATAATTAAAGTTTATGGTATACTAATAACACTAATACAATTCTAGATTCACATACACATCATTAATTAAAAACGTTTGTACAAAAATCAAACACATATATGTCCACATCTTTTACATCCATATTGACCAATTCCAGGGATACAGGTTTGGGTGGTTACAACTTCACCGGGATCTTAGCCAACTTGACCCAACGCACGTTAAAAGCCGGTCATAGAGAATATCTGCATATTTAGTTTTCTGAACTTGATATGAAAATATAATGATAATTAAATCTTAGTAGATTCAACAATAAATCATAATTATCATTAATATAGCTCATCATGTCATGTTTATCTGTATAAGCTACAACAAATACCTTTGGTCACATGAATGCATTTTCTCAATGCGCATGAAAATCGTACAGTAATGACATGTATGGCATGAATAAATATTTTTAGAATATCATATGATGGCTATCAACTTATTTTCATATCAAGCTATTTTTTACTCTCTGGTACGGCTTTTCTCACTCCGTTCGACATAGTACACTTTTTCTTTCTTTTCTCATTAGCATAATCATAGTTGTGAGTAAGGCATCCCTTACTGGTGCACCACACGGACTGCCATGTGACTGTGCTTATCTCTTTTCTTTTCACATTAATAGCCAAAAATATGATTTCAATAACAAGTATGTACATTATACTCACATGTCATAATTTATTTTCAAAGTATAATCATTACCATAAATCATTGGTAATCATGCCATGAACATAATCATTTTTAAATATCACTTTATAAAATATTTTTATGTCAAAATTATACACTTAAGATGGTAAAGAGTTCATGCAATGGCAATGGTTAGGGCATACACTAGTCATTTATTATTTTCATTTATAAGATTCTTCTTTTTTCTTAAATATTATTTTCATCTCTCACTAATTACAGCATAACTCCCTCATTTTAACACTAATTAAAGTGATTGTGGTGTCTATTTAAAGCTAAAACAAACCTCTAAAACTCTTATGTTGAAAATTTTAGTGAAATCATAAGTAATCTTGGAGTTATTACACCCTCAAATTCAAAGATATTTCTTCTCGGGTAGATTCTGACCTCTACTTACTAATCTGATCATATCAACCTCCTAAAGACTCTAAATTGAGTGATTCCAGTGGGTAAAAATTTGTGAGTCATATATCTACATTTATCATCTTAATTATATCTTTTAATTACCTATTTAACTTGTTTCTGACCATTGCTTACTAATCTGACCATACCTTCCTAATGTGGATTCCAAATTGAATGATTCCGGTGGCTAATAATTCGTAAGACATATATATATATATATATATTTATCATGTTAACTATTTCTTTTATTTCCCTATATATGTTTCCTAGAAATTCAAACACAAAAACTTACATAACAAATTCTTCCTTGGTTAACCATTTTCTGATCATTGCTTATTAATCGGACCATATCTCCCTCATTTGAACTCCAAATTGGGTGATTCCAGTGGCTAAAAATCTTTGAGACATATATCTACATTTTTTATTTTCACCATTACTTTTAATTCCTAACCGATTCTTCCAAGAATTTACAAAACACAAGCTTCCCTAATTACTCCGAAATCCAATTTTCTTAGCCTAGCCTTTCCTAAAGTTCTAGTTCATCATTTTATTAAATCCTCTTCCATTTCTCTTCCAAATTTCCACCTAACCATAGAATTACTCTTCTCAACATTTCATTATATTTCTTACTTAATTTAACATATTCTATCATCCACTTCAAAAGAAAAATAGAATCAAATCATCACAGCAGTACTAAGAGTGTTTCTCAATAGAAATTTCTCATGGTCTTCCCCTAGGTGTTTAAGGCCATACTTAATTTACCCACCTAACCATCTTCCCTCCATTTTTACCACATCCCAATATGCATCACAGCAGTACAAAAATCCCTAAAAGTTTACCACCCATAGCCATGCCTAAGCAGAAAATTTCCATACCAATATATGCTTTCAAACATCCATCACATGCAAGATCAACGTGTAACATGATATTGCAACATCCATGACCAATCATCAAAGTTATAGGATCAAAATCCCATATAAATGTTACAAATTTCAATTATTTTCTTCAAAAAGAGATACCTAAAGATTTCCTTAGCTCACTTAGTGAATTCTTTTTCTTGTTTCCTCTTGAATGAAGTGGCAAGATTCCTCCCTTCCCTTTGCTTTTTTAGCAGAACAAGAGAGGGAGAGTGAGTTTTGAACCCCAAGTATGAAGAGAAAAGATGGATTTAAGTGGAGATTAAGTTAACTTACCTTGAGTACTTAGTCCTCTAGACTTCTTCTTCTTCCTTCCTCTATTCTCCTCTCTTTCTCTCCTTTCCTCACTCTACCTTGCTTTTATTTGTCCTCTCCCTCACATGGACAAAATTATAATGCTATAAGGGTGGTTTTTGCTTAAATAAATTGTCAAGTGGTCCTCCTCTCATAATCATGGGTCTACCTTACCATAATTAGGTTGCACTTGATTGATTTGTTTTGGGAGAAGACAACTCATGTTCTTGTCTTCCTCTCCCTTAGTAAAGATATGCATAGCAAAAGAAGATTTGTATTTGAAAATCATGATAAAATGTTCTTAAGACAAGGGACAAAGTCCCTTTGATTTAGGTTTTCTTTTTCTTTTTCTTTTGTCTCACTCGAGTATGATAAGTTTTCCTTTCTAAGTGGCAAATTTCCAGCTCTTGAGTTTTCCTTTCTTGGCTGAAATTATTTGTGTAGCATAGGGATATTTTTTCCTAATGCCATGTATTATTTACTACTATATCATCACATGGCTTGCTAAAATTATTAATGTAAGATATACATGTTTTTTCATAATGTCATGTGACCTAATCTTGATTATTATTTCACTACTATTTCATCACATGGTTCTTATTTTTCCCATTTGGATTTGGGCTCATTCTTGTCCATTTCCTTGGCTTTAACAGAAATTCTACATCTCATCGAGGGCTTGGTCACATTTTAATGATTTTTGGGCTATCGGTCCAACTTCTATATCCTACTCCAAGTCTATGTTATATCTCTTGCTTGAGCTATCCAATTGGCTTGCTAGAAACTCATGTGACGTGGAAAAACAAACTCTATAAAGTGTCCATAGGAGAAGGCCCATTGTATGGGTGGAGATGTTAAACTTAGTAACTTTAACTCTTGAATTAGAAAAAATTACCCTAATCCAATCTTCTTGAAATTTTAAAACCTTTACTTACTTCTAAAAATTTATCTTCCTTATCCAAGAATTTCACCTCTCTTTAGGATGTTATTTCTAATTTTTTCCTATTAAGTTTTCTTTTTTTACCTATTTTTCTAATGTTAGAAGCATTTTCTATGCATACACCTAAGGTGAAGAATTTCGAAGGCTTATATTTTTTACTAAGATATCAAAAAATTGTTTAATAAGTTTTATTTCCTTAATTAAATATTTATGTACCTTTATTAATAAAAGAAACAAAATTAGGAATGTTACATTTGGTCTCTACATTTATGTACCTTTATTAATATATGAAAATATGAGTTAAGTGGACTTCCCTAAATTTTTTTTAGGGTGGAATAAAGTGTTGCATTACTAGTCCTTGAATATTTCTGATTTCCACTTCTTTTTTTACTAAGTTGGGTTGCCTCCCAATAAGCGCCTTTGTTTAATGTCGTTGGCTCGACTTAAAGCTCCTTATGTCATTCAAGGAGGATCCTTAATGTCCACTTTTAATTGGTTTTCCATTGAATTTATAGAATTTTAGGGTTCAACTGCATCATGAGGGGGGAAATCAGCATTAATCAAAGGTTTACTTAAATGAGAACTCAACTTACCTGGAAATAACTGATGTCTTAAGTAGCTTTCGGTATCCAATTTAATTTCATCTTTTTAAGATTTTGCCAAAGCATTGGGTAACTTTCCTCTATCTTTGAGTAGGCTATATTTATTTGAAGTTATCACTGGGGGTGGTTCTCTACTGTATATGCCCTTTAAATGGCTAGGGAGGCTCTTTAAGCCTAGGTCAAGATATTGTAAAATAGAAGGTATAGGCATCTTATTAGAAATTGGTAACAACATAGAAAGATCCTTACCTGTTTGCTGCACTTTTGGTGCTTCCTCTCCTGCTGTAATTTTCTCTTGGAATTTAGGATTCAGGGTAGATTCCATAGCCTCTTTCTTAGTAGGCCTACTAGTGTTTACTTTTAAGTCATCTTTTTCATTCAGTACAGAATTTTCCTCTTTTTTCATTAATGATGCTAGGGCTGGACTTTCAATTTCTAAATTTTGATCCTCTAGCCAACTGAATGTTGTTACTAGTTGACCCATTTGATTTGTTAAGCTTTCGATGCTGGCCCTTACCTCTTGTTGAAATTGATTAGTATTATGTGCAAGAGATTTAATGATTTCTTCTAAAGAACTACTTACCTGGGAATTCTGATATGCAGGCTATCTAGGATAATAGGCCTATTGGTTATGCTAAAAATTTGTAAAATCTTATTCTCTAGGCCAATTTTGTGCATTCTCATACCTAAAGTTAGGATGATCCTTTCATCCAGGAGTATACATGTTTGAATAGGAATCATACCTCACTTATGGTGGTATAGGGAAACCACTAACCATATTTACTTGCTCAAATGATTCTTCATAGAAATTTAGGTATCCATTAGAAGGATGCCCCATGGTTGAATAATTTCCATAGCACTTCTCACTTTGGATATTTTCTACACGTTGACGAACAAGAGAAGTTAAATTTGCAAGTTGTTGTTCAAGAGAAGAACTACATACCTCACCAGTATGTCTTAATGGAGAGCCTAGTCTAATGCCAAATTGTTGAAAATTGGCTGCCATATTCAAAGTTATGAACAAAAAGAAAAGAAAAGAAATCACAAAAGGTAAATAGACAGTCCCTAGCAACAGCGCCAAAATTTGGTGCGCACTATCACAGGTACATCCAAATTGATACCTTTCCTCTCAACTAACTGTAGTAGTAGGAATAAGGGTCGATCCTATAGAGACTGGTGTTACCTTATGTGATTGAGAAAAAAAGGGGATTCCATAATTGTAAATAGTAAAGCAAATAATAATGAAAGTAATTAAGAGAATAATTAATGAGAAAGGCATTCGTTTCGGTCAATATTCACCATCAAGGGATTGCATTGATCATTGAAAAAATTATCAATGTTAAACCAAATATCTATCATTGGGATTCTATCCATGTTCCTCCTTAAGCCTAGTGAATTGATAACAATTGTACCAATTAAACCCTAATTGAGAATATATCCTTTAGCACATCGGTAAAGTCTAACCTATTAATTACATGAAGAACGAGAGAAACTGATAGAGCTAAATAAATATAAATACATTGACTATATTTAATTCAGTTGATCATTTATCATAGGGTTAATGATTCATAATCAAAAATCCTTAATCCTATTTGCTTCATGAATAAAGTAATGAAAACTTTGTTCAAAACTGAATTCAGCAGTAGATTAAGACATACAATATACTAGTAGGCCTCCCTAGTAATCATATGAACAATCATTAAGAAAAGATAAGAGTAGATGAATAATCAATACTCAATTAAGATTGAACTAATAAATCCAATTCTAAATCTCACAATGCATAACGATCCCTTGAGGTTTCAATCTTCCTCTACCAACTAAAAAATAAATCAGCCACGCAGAGTCATAAAAAAATCTAAACAAAAATTCAAGAAGGTAATTAAGAGCTTGAATAATTGAATTCATCCCTTTGATGCTTGCTTTCTCCCTCTTTTATAGATTTGTTGCTCTTCAATGAAGTAGGGTTGTTTCCATGTCAAATCTCGGCCCATCGGCCTTTATTTGGAGTTAAAAAACTCTAAAATTTATGATCTCAGCATTCTAGTGCAGCGTCAAGCTCCGCGGTGCTTTGAAAACTCATTGACGGGAAGCCACGGTGCCCGGTGCTTGTGGGCAGCCAATGTCGTGGTGCCTCAAAAACTTGTTGACGCAGCGCCGCGACTCTCAGAAACTTCCAAAATTTGCCAAAGTGCTGAACATAAACGTTGTATCTCTATGTCTCTTCTATCTATAGCCACTGGAATCGCCTCAATTAGAGTTCAAATGAGTGAGATATGACTCAATTAGTGACGAAGGGTCAGAAATAAGCATTTTCCATGATTTTCTCTCTATTTTCCTCTTCTTTTCTTCTTTCTTCTTCCTAAAACACAAAATACAAAACTCAATTAATTCCTATTTATATTCTACTTAAATGAAACAAAAAGTAAGCTTAATGATATTAAAATCATGCTTAATTATAAACACATCACCTTTCAATACCATCCGCTATGCATAACCTTGTGACAAAATTTAGCTGCCCTACTCCGTGATGTATTTGAATGCCTAATGCAAAAAAGGAACTGCCAAGATCTTTCATGCAATAAGGCTATATTGTTGCTGGCAAGTAAGATGTCATCGATATGCCAAACTAGAAAAACATGTTTACTCACACAGAACTTATGGTATATACAATTATTTATTAAATTTATTTGAAAATAAAACAATATGATCACTTGATGAAACTTGAAATACCATTATCAATATGCTTGTTTGAGTCCATAGATGGATTTCTTTAGTTTGCAAACCATAATCTTTGGGTCTTTTGACACAGTTTTCTAGTTGCACCATATAAATTATCTTATTAATGTTCCCAATGAGCATGCTATTTTCACATGCATTTGATGTAACTTAAGATTGAAATATGCCACTAATGGCATTATAATCTTGAAAGAGTCTTTCGAAGAAACCAGAGAGAAAGTCTCTTTATAGTCGATGCCTTCTTTCTATATAAAGCCCTTTGCAACAAGACTGACCTTTTACTTTTCCACATCACCTTTTGAATTCCTCTTGGTCTTAAATATCCATTTGCAACCAATGGATTTTGTAATAACTCCTTTTTTTTTAAATATATACATATATGTATATTTTTAAAATTTCATGAAGTCATTACCTTCTTACTTCTAACTATTTAACTCATAATAACATTCAATTAACCAAACATAATTATGGTTTCTGAAATACCATTAATACTTATACAATTATGGGTTCACGTACACATTATTAATCAAAATATATGTACAAAAATCAAACACATATAAGTCTACCTTTTATTCATCCATATTGACCAGTTCCGGAGATACGGGTACGAGTGGTTCCACCTTCAACGGGATCTTAGCCGACTCGACCCATCATACACTAAAAGCCAGTCATAGAGAATATATGCATAACTTAGTTTTCTGAATTTGATATGAAAATATAGTGAGAAATAAATCTCAGTAAGTTTAACAATAAATCATTATCAATAATGCTTGTCACGTCATGTTCCTCTGTATAAGCTACAGCAATTATCTTTAGGTTACATGAATGCACTTTATCTATGCACATGAAAATCGTACAGTTATGACATGTATGGCATGGATAACTATTTTTAGAATATCATATGATGGATATCAACTTGTTTTCATACTAAACTACTCTCCGGTACGGGCTTTTTTTGCTCCGTCCGACATGGCACACTTTTTTTTCTCATTAACATGATCATAGCCGTTGGTAGGGTGTCCCCTACTGGTGCACCACACAGACCGCCATGTAACCATGCTCATTTCTTCTCTCTTCTTTTCTTTTCCCATTAATAGTCAAAAATATGATTTCAATAACAAGTATGTTCATTATACTCACATGCCATAATTTTTCATCAAAATATAATCATTACAAAAAATAATTGGTAATCATACCATAAACATAATCGTTTCAAATATCACTTTATAAAATATTTCCATGTGAAAATTACACACTTAAGATAATAAGGAGTTCAAGAAATGGCAATGGCTATGGCATACACTAGTCATTTATTATTTTCATTTATAAGATTCTTTTTCTTTTTTAAATATTATTATCCTCTCTTCACTAAGCAGAGCATAACATCCTCATTTTAAATCCGATTGATGTGATCTTTGTGTCAATTAAAAGAGAAGACAAACCTCTAAAACCCTTCTGTTGAATGTTTTAGTGAAATCTTAAGTAATCGTGGTGTTACTACACCAAATTCAATGTTATTTTTTCTCGGGTAGGTTCTGATCTCTACTTACTAATTGGACCATATCTTTCTCATAAAAACTCCAATGGAGGTGATTCCAAAGCCTATAAAATGATAGGACATTTATATACAACTTTAATATTTATCATTTCTTTAAATGCCTTACTAATTACACCCATAAAATCGCAAAAAAAAATGCCTACATTTACCACCCTGGATTCTAGACTAATTCTGACCTTTACTCATTAATCAACCATATCTCTCTCATATGGACTCTAAATTAAGTTATTTTAGAGCCTATAGATCCGTCATACATATATATATATTTATTAGGTTAACAATTTCCTTTAATTCCCTACATATTTTTCCCATAAATTCAAATACTTAAGCATACTTAACAGATTCTTCCCTGGTTAGCTAGTTTCTGACCTTTGTTGACTAATCGGACCATATCTCCCTCATATTGATTCCAATTTAAATGATTCCAATGGCTAAACATTCTTTAGACATATAAATACATTTATCTTGTTAAGCATTTCTTTTAATTCCTTACAAACTTATCCTAGAAATTCAAACACAAAAGCATACCTAACAGATTCTTCCCTAGTTAACCATTTTCTAACCACTGCTTACATATCGGGCAATATCTCCCACATATAGACTCCGAATTAAGTGATTATAGTGGCTAAAAGTCCGCGAGACATAGATCTACAATTTTCATGTTCATTTCTTTTAATTCCTAACCAATTCTTCCCAAAATTTCAAAAACAGAAGCTTCCCTGGTTACCCCGAAATTCAGTTTCCTAACCAATCCTTTCCTAATATTTTAGTTCATCATTATATTACATCCTCTTCCATTTTCTTTACATCTAATCATATTCCATCAATTTTTCACCACATTCAAATATACAACATAGTAGCATAAAAGTCATAAAAATGTTACCATCCATAGCCATACCTATGCAGAACTTTCCACACTAACCGTAATGTCCAAAACATCCATCATATGCAAATAACATATAACATGATATAGCAACATCCATGGCCAATCATCAAAGTAGCAAATATTGTAAATTTCATCAAAGTTCTAAGATCAAAATTCTATATAAATGTTACAAATTTCAAATATTTTATTCAAAAAGAGATATTGTTAAACCTACCTAAAGATCTCCCTAGCTCACTTAGTGAATTATCCTTCTTGTTTTGTCTTAAAGGAAGTAGCAAGATTCCTCCCTTCCCTTAGCTTTTCTAGCAGCTTAAATAAGATAAGGAGGGTGAGTTTTTGAACCCCAAGGATGAAGAGAAAAGATGGATGCAAGTGGAGATTAAGCTAACTTACCTTGAGTATTTAATCCTCTAAACTTCTCATTTTTCTTCCTTCCTTTCTTCTCCTCCCTTTCTCTCCTTTCTTTACTTTACTTTGCTTCTATTTTTCCTCTCCCTCACTTAGATGAAATTATAATGTTATAAGGGTGGGTTTTGCTTAAATAAACAATCAATTGGTTCAACTTTCATGATCATGGGTCTACCTTATCACAAGTAGGATGCACTTGGTTGTTTTTTTGGAGAAAAACAACTCATGTTCTTGTCTTCCTCTTCCTTAGTCAAGATATGCATAGCAAAAGGAGATTTGTATTTTGAAAATTATGATAATATGTTCTTAAGACAAGGGACATGGTCCCTTTGATTTAGGAATGCATTTCCTTTTTCTTTTTTTTTAATCAAGTATGATAGGTTTGCCTTTCTAAGAGGCAAATTTTTAGCCCTTGGATATCCCTTGTTTAGGTGAAATTATTTGTGTAGGATAAGGATGTTTTATCATAATGCTATGCATTATTATCCACTTGTTGAAATCATGAATGTACGATATAGATTTTTTGTCCTAATGCCATGTATTATTACCTACTTGTTGAAATGATGAATGTAGGATATAGATGTTTTGTCCTAATGCCATGCAACCTAATCTTGATTATATTACACTACTATTTTCTTGCATGATTCTTATTATTTTCCCTCTTGGATTTGGGCTCATTCTTACCCATTTCCTTTGCTTTTGCTAAAATTCTACCTTTCATGTAGAGTTTGATCACATTTTCATAATTTTTGAGCTATCGGTCCAACTTCTATATTCTAGTCCAAGTCTATGTTTTATTTCTTACTTGAACTATCCAATGGGCTTGCTAGAAATTTATGTGAAGTGGAAAAGCTTTATATAAAGTGTCCATAGGTGAAAGTCCAATTTATAGGTGGAGATGTTAAACTTAGAAATTTCTAACTCTTGAATTAGGAAAAATTACCCTAATCCAATCTTCTTAAAATTTTAAGACGTTTACTTACTTCACAAAAGTTTATCTTCCTTACCAAAGAATTTCGCCTCTCTTTAGTATATTATTTCTATTTTTTCCTACTAGATTTTCTCTCTTTACTTGTTCCCTTAATGTTAGAAACATTTTCGATGCATATACATAAGGTGAAGAATTTCTAAAGATTATATTTCCTTAAATATCTAAAAATTGTCTAATAAATTTTATTTCCTTAATTAAATATTTACGCATCTTTATTAATAAAAGAAACAAAATTAAGGATGTTATATTAAATATTTATATCCCTTTATTAATAAATGAAACAAAATTAGGGATGTTACAGGTTTTGTAAAGACTGGGTTTTTTTGGCCTCTTAGAAATTATTACGAAACTCAAGACACAGCAATAGATAATAACACAGGGAATAGCATACCAAAACATATACATCAATATATATATATATATATATATATATATATATATATATATATATATATATATATATATATATATATATATATATATATATATATATATATATATATCTGTGTGTGTGTGTGTGTTTAGAGCTACATGGTAGTTAGCTGCATACACATGTGTAACTTAGGTACTAAGCATTATAACTCAAAAGGGCGAGGTACCATATGGTTACACCAAAAGTGGATTATTCCATCAACTACATGTTCCTAAACTACTGAACAACATCCCAAGTAGCCATCTCCCCTTGGGTACATGTAACGACCAGTTTTTTTAATATGGAATTACTTATCACAACCTAAGCACCAAACCATACATATTTGTATAAGCAGCTAATGTTCCATCACCATCATATCCAAAACTATATTAGAGATTAATATTTATACATAAGCGACACTAAGTCACATAACTACATTAACTTAACATAAGACCTTATCACTACAAGAAAAACGGGTTTCAGCGGCGACTTTAGTCGCCCTGAAACCTGAAAAGTTGCCACTGAATGGTTTTGGTGGCGACTTTAAGTCGTCACCAAGTCGTCAACTATACAATCGATACAGAAGGATTTTAGCGGCGACTTTATTAAGTCTCCATTGAATCTAACCTATCAGTGGCGACAATTATCGCCACTTAAATTAAAAAATTGTCACCAAAAGATAGTAAATCGCCACAAAAAGTTGGCTTTCTATGGCGAATTTTATAAGTCGCCACTAAAAAAGTGATTTGGTGGCGACTTAGGTCGCCACAGAAAGATATCATCAGTGGCGACAAGTTATAGTCGCCACTAAAAGGTGCCTATGGTGGTGACTTAAGTAGCCACCATAGACTATTTATAGTGGCGACTCAGTTAAGTCGCTACCAATTCCCTTTTTAGTGGCAACTTAACTAAGTTGCCACTAAATAAGGTATTCCACAGACCTATGGTGGCGACTTAAGTCGCCACCAATTCGCTTTTGAGTAGCGACTTTTTACAAGTCGCCACTAAAAGGTGTATTCCAACAGCCCTATGGTGGCAACTTAAGTCGCCACCAATTCCCATTTTGGCCACAAAACCCATACAGAAAAAGTGACATCTTTTTAAGCATATGTTACATATTGTGTCAACTTAAGGTCGCTGCTAAAGCCGTTATTTAATTTATTTACTTTTAAATTTTATTTGAACTACGTTAAATATCAAAAAGCTGAATTAGAGTCATTTCATGCAAAGTATATCTAATTCCAAACAAACATATTGAGAAACTTCAAAAAATCTTAAATAATCAAAGATACAATATAACATAATTGAAATTTAATTTTAACATTTTCAAGTGATACAATATAATATGTGTTTGTGGCAAATACTATCAATTAATAAAAGCCAATACATATAACAATATAGTGACAAAATATAACTAAATTAGTGATTCTCTTGGAGATGTTCATGTTGTATTTGTATATGAATCCAATGCTACTTTTACAAGCCCAAAGTCAGAAACCTGTTGGTCAAGCCCAAAACAAAAAAGAAAAAAATTACATTAAAAAATAATATATACATTTAGAAATGCAAGCATTGTTTAAGCCTATAATTCATTGTGGTATACTGGATAGATTGGGTCATTTTTAACCTTTTGTATTGCTTTAATACATCCAACTGTAAAGGCAAACCATTAAAAAGAACTTAAATAGCAATGTTCAGCATGAGAATATACAAATTATAGTGACCTACCTGAGCTTCAAAGTTATTGATAAGAAGGATGTTTGATGACTTAATGTCTCGGTGAATAATGTGTGGATGGCCTGATAAGTCAATTAAATAGAAATAAGAAAGATAAGATTGTCTCCTAAGTTGAGTGTTCAGAAGATACAGGAAATAAAATGTCGTGAAAATAAAAATGATTAGGTAATAAAACATGAGTAATTCTAGATTTGCTATAACAAGGCACCTTTGTGTGATGCAGTCATCTTCATGTGGTTGCATAATTTTCAAAGATTTCTAGGTACTTAATTGAATATTGCATAGGTTTGTCAATTATCCAGTATTTTGGTTAAAAGAAAATTCATCTTCATTTTATA
The DNA here is from genome assembly GCA_037074535.1 of Gleditsia sinensis. Taxonomy (NCBI): domain Eukaryota; kingdom Viridiplantae; phylum Streptophyta; class Magnoliopsida; order Fabales; family Fabaceae; genus Gleditsia; species Gleditsia sinensis. Next base: position 24,448,759 of record CM073464.1, on the reverse strand, counting down.
AGCAAAAAGAAAATTATATTTTTTAAAAAATGCCATCAAGCAAAAAAGAGAGCTGGTATTATCACTTCCATGGAAATGCCCTCATTCACATTTATACTTTCACACTTGAGAAGTTAACATCAAAGCACTGAATAGCCCTATAATAAACATTAGGTAAATAGAAGAAATATACAATCTTCATGTAGGTAAGCTATCCCACGAGCTGTACCAGCTGCCACATTGACTCTGGTAGCCCAATCCATAATTGGCCTATCTTCACCTGCAAAATTTTAGACAAACGGGTCCAAGTTTACAAGAAGATTCAGAAAAGGAACAATGTAGTAATTTGAGCCTCAAGCAAGAATTCATGACAGCATAGTTACATGACCTTTTAGAACAACCAACTTTGGATTTAAAAAAGTTCAATGCAAATCAAGATGAGAACAAATTCATGAGGGTACAGTCAATGTATTTTTTTCTAATATCAAATTAAGTAATAATAAGATAGAGGATGCACTAAGTTCAACTTCATAATAGAGGTTATCATTTGTTGTCAAGCCAATGAATAAACTTCATAAATGTTACTTTTTCCATAGTTAGCACCAAAGAGATATCAAAGTTATCAGCTATACTTTGATGTTCTAAATTTATTTTGAATTTATTAAGATTTCTTATTCATTTAAAGGATTTATAATTCATAGAACATTTACAATTGATTATTGAGTAAAAGATTTTGCTACACATGTTGAGGAAAAATAACAATGGATGTGCACTAATGAGGACCATTTCCGGGTTTGTCCCAAAGTGCAATGAATTTATAGTAAAAAAGATTCTAACTGTCTTTAATTGTCTTCAGAATCCATTCCTTATATGCCTGCATGACATATTGTGTTTATACTTTAGACAAGTCCTGCAACTTTTTTTCCCTTTAATTAATAGTCTCCAACAAATACAAGAATAATGATTTACATGCCAAGTTTCATAATGTCATTAATCCTATATTGCAATTGCAATAACTTGACCAAAAGGAAAATCCATGCCAAATAAAGATGAAGATATAACAATGGATAAACACTATACTACTAGTCACTTAGAGAAGAAATTAAAGTGAGTTTCAACCAAGTTATGTTACTAGTGTTGGGAAAAACAAGTTCACAGGAGCCATCTCTAAGACTTTTCAGATTTTATATAGTATAATGCTGTCACCTTTTCAATTTAAACACCCAAAGTTCCTTCTCTTGATCAAAATAATAGTGACACATTGGGTTATTGGATAACAAAGAACTATTTATAGATACTACACACATTAAACAGAACAATTAAAAGTTGTTCAAAACTATAAATACGCAAGGCAGTAGATGTAGGAAACTTAATTGATGGCACAAATGCCTCAGGATCTCTCAACCTATCTAAAGGCTGTCTAGCCCCTCCCCAAAAACCAAATTGAAAATCAAATGGGAAAAAAACTAAAGGAAAGAGACTATGTAAGAGGAGTTATAATATATACATTAATAACTCTGAAATCAGGCATGCATATAACCCTGATTTATATGCAGGGCCACAGCAGATAAGCTGAAATGAGGAATTACTTTTCAATCATTCACTTGATTAGCATGTTCATCTTGAGCAAAGAAAGCGAAAATAAAATTTCCCAAGAATACTCCAGCATCAAAACCCGTTGGTCCATAAAATGAAAATTATGGATCAGTAACTTATGTCGATTCATGAGTAACCATGATAGAACCAGTGTGTAGATCTCCATTTATTAAAGTCTAGGCCCTCTCAAAGAACCTACAGGAATATAAATTCACATAAAACAACAAACTAAAACAACCGAACTGCCGCATATTATGGAAAGTCATGTACTAGTCATAATACTGGGATTTCAGCTCGGCAACTTTGACCTTTAATAGATTGTCTTCTCAAACAGCCTCAGCATCACGATCAAGATAAGGGATAGTCCAACAATTATATTGAGAAACTTTATAAGGGTCAGATAAAAACACCTTTGCTGTATGCCTGCATAGCTCGACATTCTCACAAAATTCAACAACTGCATAAAGGCAATATGCATTTAAGCTTATGAGCAACAAGTGTTAACTCTTAAGATTGCATCTATAGACAAATATATCACCAGTAATAGGGGTAAGGACCAATTATATTCTTATAATAACAAATGAAATAATTATTTATTGTATCACTTTTCTAAAACAAAGTTTCACATGAGATAGTTTGTGGTAAATGCAAACAGGCAATGTACAGACAACTGAACAATAATCGTTTTTTCCAATACAAATTAACCTAAATGATAAGAAGACTCAAATATACTACTACTAAGATAATATGTCAAAGATCCAGAGTCAAAGAAAGGATCTAAACAAAGGAGCACCCATATTGAAGTAAGATCTTTTTCTTGGCAGGAGCACCCATTTTCTTACCAGTGTAAACACGGTCATAAACTCTAGGAACGCCACAAAATATAGTTGGTTTAAGTGCCTGAACATCTTTCATTAAGAACCTAACATCCTGTAAGAATTAACATGAAGAATTCCTAATGAAGCCTAACATAGAGCAGAAAAAGATAGAGAACACTAAAAGTCTAAACTAGAAATTAATTGGAAAGTTTGAATTCAAATCTTATGCTTTGCCAAAATCCTATTGAGGAGTGTAAATGCAATAGCTCTCCATTATCTGGTCATATACATGAGCTAGAGGAAGAAAAGAGAAGTATACATCTTCTTCTGTTCCCTACAAATGGCACATATTTTTTGTCAGCACTTTAGCATTACAAAAAGATGACAAACTCAACCGTATCTTGCAACTCGTTAGTCATTATCTTAATCTAAAACATTATTAATAGAATTAACATGCATCATTGAGGAAGCTGATGAGCATTAGCATCATACAAGAAAACCTCATTAAATCACTGTGACAAAGACAAATAAGATATTCTCTAGCCAAAATGCATGATAACAGAAGATTTATTGATATTGAAACTACTGTTAATTTAATTTCCACACATATTCAGCACCATCCTTATCAAGATAAGCATCATGCTGAAGACTGTTACAATGAATGATAACAAAACCGTAAGCATATGCTTTTATAAAAATTAAGTTGAAAGCAATGAACTTGAAGATCTTAATTATCTAGTATAACTCCCATAAATTTATATATACAAAAAGAATAGAACAGATAAAGAAATAATTATGATTCCCCTGAGAATCCATTTGAAATGTATCAACATTAGTCAGAGAAAGAGCAGAGTGGCAGAGGTTGCTAGAGCTAAAAATGTAGCAGAAAACGGTTATCTTATCGTTATGTCTATTAACAAAAGTATTTGATCAATAGACAACACTTCAGCCATGAAAGCCTTGTTCTTAATTATAACACCTTTGGGTTCTCCAATTGTTCCACTTGTGTACATTATTGTGAAAATGTTAGTCTTCTTTTTTGATGGTAGATCCCAATCCAAACTTCCCTAGAGAAAGGAAGATATAGGAATGAAATGTTAGAAAAATATATGAGAAAGTAGTTTAAGGTTTAACACCAACAGGCAATTGAAAAACAAGTTTAACATCATACCAATTGGAGGAACTCTCCCTAGGAGAAGCAGGATGCACCACATTCCTCAGCTTCCTTCTTTTATGCATTTGAAACATTTCAAAGCTCACAATAGCTACACCATTAATTTCCAGAGCTTGGTTACCATTAAAGCGAGAAAACCTTAACCTTGAAGTGTTTGGACAAAAGATAAAATGGTTGACGGTTAACCTACTTTTTACATTTGAAGAACACCGTTCAAGACACGACAATATCTGTAGATAGTCATTGCTTCAGTGAAATTAGAAAAAAAAATTGTTCATTTTGTTTCAAATGATAAAGTAAAAGAATAAACATTAAATTACTGTAATGAAAAATGATACGTAATTGTAATGACATTTTCTCAACTTCAAAAATCTGAATACCTTACTTTTCATAACCTTTGAATGGCAAGTTAAATCCATGTTGATTCAGCCATGTTCATTCCCGAGTAAGGTAACCTTCACAAAATACAATGACCAAGATCCTGGATAGAAAAGGTCATGGATGAAGATCTAGTACTTACAGAAGGAACCTTGTTTTTCGGTACAAATGCTATTGAAACTTCAACATGGTTTATGATATACTCCACTACATTAGGACCTGTTAGGTGTAAAGCCAAGTTAAAGTCATTTTCTAACTTAAGTGAAAGAGAAACTCAACTAACTATACTCCAGTTTAAAAGCTTTCAAAGGACATGCCTTAAATGATAAAGAAAAATTCTTGGACTAAGGCAAAAAAAGATAATTAGACTTAATTATAAAATGACATGTAAGATTAAGTATGTCACACTTTCATCTGCTAAGTAGCCTTCAGCAATGGAGCCTTCAGGACGAGCTTTGTTTCGGACATATGATTTTAGTGTGTGTAGATACCTATAAATATGAATTGAAATAAATATAATATATATCAACAAATGAAATTGAAGCCTAAGTGTAGGTTACACTTACCTCTCAATTGGATACATCCATCGATATTGAACAGGCCCAGCAATCTTTGCCTCTCTTGCCAAATGAATTGGCAGGTGAACCATGACATCAAAGAATGCTAGAGGGAACACAGTTTCTAATTTGCACAAGGTTATGGCAATTTATTTTTCAATGGAATCTAAATCTTCCATATTTAAACACTTTGAGCAAAGAATTTTGAAAAACTGTGCCAACTCTATTATAGGATCACTCACCTCCTTAGGTAATAACCCACGTATTGCAACTGGAAATAGTTCCTACAATAATATGTGATGGTCATGATACTTCAATCCAAATATCTTCCTCTCTTCGATATTGACACATCTTGAAATATTTGATGAGAATGCATCGGGAACATTCAACAAGGCTAAAAAGTTACACACTTTTAACTTCTCCTGTGTGATAACAAATAAGATGCTGCCGGTAGCAAAATATTATTTCCATCATGAATAAGGTGCAAGTCTGGCCTTATTCCTAAGTCTACTAAATCGTATCAACTCTTCACTATATCCTTCGTCTTTCTGGCTATACCTATTACTGTAGACAAAATGTTATCTGAGATATTTCTCTCAATGTGCATGACATCAAGATTATGCCGTATTAAATGTGTTTTCCAATAAGGTAATTGGAAACAAATGCTCTTCTTCTTCCAATTGTAAGTAACATTAGATTGGCCACGCATTCGTTTCTGACCTTTTCCAAATTCCACATTTGGTAAGAGTTCTAATTGTTGAAGTGCTTTTTCACCAGTCAAGTGGGTAAGTGCAGCATTATTCTCCACTTTACCATCAAATGCCCATCTATTTCGATGCCATGGATGATTGGTCGGCAAGAAGTGGGTATGTTTGTGGCAACAGGGACATGCTAATTTTCCTTTTGTTGACCATCCTGATAGATTTCCATATGCAGGAAAATCATTTATTGTTCACATGATAGAGGCTCGCAAATTGAAATTTGAGTGAGAATAAGCATCATATGTCTCTACCCCTACTTCCCACAATTCTTTCAACTCCTCAATCATTGGCTCCAAATATACATCTATATCATCTCCCGGAGACTTAGGGCCTAGAATAAGAAGTATCATCATAAAGTATGGCTATTTCTTACATTTCCAAGGGGCAAAGTTGTATGGTATAAGAACAATTGGCCAAATACTATGATTAGCACTCATGTTTCCATATGGTTGAAAGCCATCACTTGTTAAACCCATCCTAACATTTCTAGCATCAACTGAGAATTTAGGATATTCCTCATCGAAAGATTTCCAAGCATTGGAATCAGCTGGATGCCTTAACACACCATCATCAACAAGTTCCTCCTTATCCCACCTCATATCTTTAGCAGTGTGTCTTGCCATGTACAATCTTTGCAAGCGAAGCTTTATTGGAAAATATCGCAATACTTTGTATGCTTCTTTCTTGCCTTTTTGTCCATTTAATTTCCATCTCAACAACTTACACTGAGGGCATGATTGTGCATTAGCAAATTCTTTTCTATATAGAATGTAGTCGTTTTTACATGCATCTATCTTTTTGTAGTCTAACCCTAAATCTTGAATGACTCTTTTGGCTTCATAGTATGAACTTGGTAGTTGGGCCCCCTCTGGCAATACTTCTTTAAATAAGTCTAACAACATGTCTACAGATTTATCACTCCAGTGATTAAGACACTTCAGATTAAGTAGCCTAACGATAAATGAAAACTTTGACACCTTTTCACAATTTGGATATAGATTTGTTTTGGCATCTTCGAGAAGTTGATAAAACTTCTTTGTTTGCAAATTTGGCTCTTCATTATTCTCTACATGAGTATTAATATCTTCTATGTTAGAAAATTCCATATGCATCATGTATCATTCCAAATATATCATCCTCTTCAACATTGCCTTCATAAGGGAGATATGAAGTCGTCTCTAAAGCTTATCCATGAAGATCCCAAACTTTGTAAGACGGCCAAAAACCATTATTCAATAGGTCAAATCGTACTTCATGTCTCACTTTGAATACTGTGTTTTTACATTTTTTGCAGGGGCACCTAAGTTTGCTACCTGCCCTTAAGTCACTGTATGCCCACTGAAGGAAATTAGCTGCTCCTTGTATATACTTTGGATTAGCTCTATTTCCAATATTCAGCCAACTTTTGTCCATAATGTTTCCTGTATAACTAATTGGAGTGAAAGTGAGCAATTGAAAAGAGAGTGAGCAATGTACTTGGACAAGATAAAGTGTATGTATATTGGACTAAAGCAGCTGAAGTCAGAAGCCTAATGCAACAAACGATATTAAGAAAACATGCAGAATGGAGTTGGATAGAGGTGGATAATCAAGTTCATTTCTTTGCAGTCGGCGATGTAGCTCATCCTCAATCCAACGAAATCTACAGACATTTAGAAAAAAATTACTTGGGAATGATAGAAGCTTCGTCCTCCTAAAGTATAGGGTAGCAGTATCCAAGTGTAGAACTACTCTACTTGCTTTCGTTGGAAGACATGTGTCATTTATAATAATATATTGGATACTTTTATGGTGTTAACTAATGCTTTGTCTTTAGCTAGAAATCACTGCTAACAAAATATCACTTCTTGAAAAACTACATAGATTGCTACATCTGATGGCACATTAGGCATCACCTGCTCCTTTTGTACTATATTGCCAATTCTTTAGAGTGTTTTCATTTTGAACTTACCGTGCTTTTGTTGCTCCTGGTTGAATTTTAGTTTCTTATTGTATTACATCCACATGAGTGAGGTATTATCTAGATTGCCAGGACCTATGGCTATTACTAGATTACTCTGCTCCAAGATATTGTGCATTGGTAGGACCTATGGCTATTACTGGATTGCTGGAATTGGCTATGAACTGAAATGAAGAAAATCTTTGCAAAGAGAGAGGTATTATCTTCCCAAAGTTCTTACTTTTTCTATACTAAATATGTAAAATTTCTTTGATTATGCAGCTTTAACAGAACAAAAAGAAAAAAAAACTTCTTTGGATGATTTTCATTGATTAATTCCCCCTTTCCTCCCACACCCCCTCCCCCCTCCCCCACAAAAAGAAAGGGGAGCAAACTCATAGGTAGCTGAACTGCTGTAGAAAATAATTGTGGCAGAAAGATAGTTATTTTTTGTATTTTTTGTGTGTTATGAAGTTGGCTAAGATGGTCAGTCCACTGGTTGGTGTATGAGAACTAGGTTAATGTTATGAACATATTTTCTCTGTAATTTTGTTTTAAACTCTATATGAATAATTTGAATTTACTAACAATATATAAAAAAGAAATTATCAGTTTCCATATCATTAATATCTATGACCTAAACCTTAATGAATGTTTAATTTAAATGAAACGAATTATTTAATTAAAATTGAAGGTGACTCAAAGCAACAACCAACACTTCAAAGCATTTCAAGCTTTGATGCAAACTAGACCCAGCTCACGAGCGCTTTATTATGGAACTAGATATGAAGCAAAAAGTTATTCATATTGTAGTTCATATCTTATAGATTTGATTGAACATAGAAGCCTTGGAGATAAAAAATATATTTAGAAAGATAGAAATAACACAAACAAAAGTCATTTCTAGCAAATGAGAGTTCCAGTGCTTTGTGTGGCGTGTGTGGGAAAGTGAGCAAAGAGAGTGAGTTCACTTTGTAGAGTTGAAATGTCAAAGCTTGAGTGACAATAAAATGCCTTCATTCTTTTCACTTGCTTTATTTTACAAATAGTATCAGAACAAGATAATCTGGGACTATTAGAAGAAATGGTGGCAAAATATTCTTTTTGGGAGAGTTATTTGACAGAAGGAGCTATTGGGTTAACATACTTGACTAAAAAAAAACAGGAAGTTCAAATTTTATTAAAGAAAATAAATTTTAAAATGTATAGACAAAAAGCCATGATATGAAGAATTACCAGTGAAGATTATTACTTAACCTGAAATGATCCCATTGACGAAGCTAGACCACACTCCCCAAAGTTTACCAGGATGTTGTCTTTAATTGCTTTTGACACATTAAATTGGGTAATAATAACAGGAACATCCCCCACTAGGTCTCTATTAGGATCCAAAAAAACCTCCATAACCATGTATCTATTTTTAAATCCCACCATGATCCTTTTTGCTCAGTGTAGAACACTCACTTAGTCAGATCCTGCCACAAGGATTTTGCACCGTCCAGTAATTCTTCATAGAAAAAATTAATTAACCAATTAACGAACTCTGAAACGGTGAAACCCTACTAGTTTTGGAAATGCACAGAAGGAGCTATTGGTCAACAATAAAAGGAGCTAGTAGGGTAATTGTTTGAGCATGTGATCTAAGCTTGTAGTTTGAGGAGATTTTATCAAGGTAGAGTAAGGGAATGTGAAAAAATACTTGATTTGGGATGAAACTAATGTAGGGGAAATGCCCATTTCTAGCATAGTCATTATGGAAAATATTGCGTCGTAAGCTCACTTAATCGATAAATTTTTGTAATGATCAAAATTTTATTAAAAAAATCTTACAAGCATGAAAAATGAATGGTATAAATAAGTGAGTAAATAGCTAAAATATCCTAAAATTCCATTTGTTTGAAGTATATGTAAAAATTAGAAGATGAAGCTTCTTACTTTTTTTGACCAACAGAGAAGCTATTCCCCCCTCTCCCTTCCTTCTCAATTCTTCGGTATTCCACCTCACAAATTTGGGGGCCTTCTTCACGGGGTTGAGCAACAGGGAAAATATATTTCTCGGAGCTTCTTCGCGAGGTTGAAATGCAGAGGCCTTCTTCGCGGGGTTGAGCAACAGGGAAATGAAATGCAGAGGCCTTCTTCGCGGGGTTGAGCAACAGGGAAGGATTCAGGTGTATGGGTTGGGTTAAGCAACAATGAAATGCATCCGAAAGGGTTCAGTTATCCAAGAAGGGTTTAGGTTGAGGTTGGGTTTTGTTTGTGGGAAACTAAATTTTTGGGAGCTTCTTCGCGAGGTTGAGGTTGGGTTAAGCTACAAAATATCTATGTGTATCCAAGAGAGGCTAAGTGGATCCCAGGGGTTCAGTCTTTCTGTTGTTTTAGGCTTGGTCTACATGCAAGTGAGGGTCAAGTGAGGGAGGAAATATAACATAGGTAGGATTTGCTTTAAGATGGGCAGGCTTTGCTTATATCCAAGGCTTATATCAGAAAAAATAAGATGGCAGGCCTTTGTTTTATTTTTTTTTCATTTTTGTTATTTTATTGATTATATATATATATTAATTAATTTTACTTCTAAAATTTCTTATTAGTTTATTTTATTTTTCTTTTAAATAATGTTATTTAGATATATAATAGTTGTGATAATTATTTAAACCATATTTAGTTTTTAGACTTATTGGTATATTTTATTGTATTTTTTTACATTTTTCTTTAATTTATTTAATAATAATAACAGAAATTTACTATTTACTTTTAAGTAAATAAATTTTTTAATTTTTCAAAAATATATACATTTTTAACTTGATTTTAAAATTTTATTTTTTTAATTTTATATTTAACTAAAAATCAACTTATGTTAAATAAATTTAAATTTATTTTATCAATTAATATTTAACACATTTTTTTTACATAATTAAAGTTTATTTTCACTACAAATATAATTTAGTCAAATGTGTTAAAAAAGTCAAGTTTTAACTTTCAGTGGCGACCTATGGTCGCCACTGAAAGTACTCTTGAACAAAAATAATCAACTTTTAGTGGCGACTCAGAGAAGTCGCCATTCAAAGGTTACTTTTTAGTGGCGACACAAAATAGTCGCCACTAAAAGCCCTTTTTAGTGGCAACTATATTGGGTTACCGCTGAAAGGTCGACACAGAAAAGCTAATTTCTTGTAGTGTTATATACAGCACATCACCCCTGGGTATTAAGAGTAGAGGAGGTGGTGCTGGCATTAGGATCTGTACAAGGCATCACCATTCACTAGATCTTTATGATCAAGTGCACGGAAGCAAATAGCATATAATTTGCTCTTATTTGAACATAACACTAATAATAGTTGGAAAAGAAGTTCTCAATAAGTTTAACATTAAAATTTTCATACAGTAGATAAAAAAATCACAGTATTATATTTAGCTGCATAAACTACAGAAAACTTTTTCTCTTTGTATATGATATAATAACAAGGATGTATAGCATGCTTTCATGTTCGATAGATAAGTTATGCATCAATATCAGGCATGCAAGGTAAACAAGTTATGCATCAATATCACACATGTATAATAATAACCAGGTTATACTTCAATATTATGCTTGTATATATAGATATATACATATACATATACATATGTACATGTAAATATACATATGTATATGTACATAGTACTTTTATGCATGGTGACTGATCGTCTATAGCCACAAGTTTCACAACTAGTGACTTATTGTCTATAGTCACATCTCAATACTCAGTGACTAATCGTCTGTAGCCATGACTTCAACCATATACATTAACATGATATAACCATGTATACATCAAACAACTCACCTTTATTATCATGATTGCCATCCACAATCAACTTCATCTCTTCATATAACCACTATGTATTAACACCTTTATCGTCATATAATAATGTACACATCATATTCTTTAATCATTATGACCATCATAATAGGATTATGCATTAACCAAGAACATCACTAATATCATGCATAATATCATCACCACATCATTTAACAAATATGTATTAATACATTTACCATCATGTAACAATGCGTACATTATATCATCTAATCATTATGCATGAATACAATAGCCTGGCAATACTTTATCATCTTCATCATTTAACATATATGCATTATTACACAATATATATCAAGTTTATTATCACAATAAGTAATTGAAACTAACATTATATCACCAAAATTATAGGGCATTCTTTCTCAATTTGATTTCTATAATTATCATCTAGTTAATGGGGTTCATTTTATGCCATTTATAGCTAAAACAGGGCAAAAACAATTCCCAACATGGCCTGGTCGTTCTATATAACATGGCTATGCTTGAGAATGTGCAAAACAATGCTGAAACCTCAAAAATAGGCCAAAGCACGGCCTTGCTGTGTCTTGAAACACGGCCGTGCTTCTGGTTTTCCTACTTTCTAGGTTTCTATCCAGCCGGACCGTTTCTCACTAAAAGGGCTATAACTCCCTCAATTTAACTCCAATTAAGGTAATTTGGGTGTCATTGGAAAGTTAAGACAATTATCCACAACTTTTATGTTTACTACTTTAACCAATTAGAAACGAAAGTAGGTGAAAATGGGTTCGAAAAAAACACATTGTGACTTTGTACATTAGATCTGACCTCTCTTCACTCATTAGGGCATATCTCTTTCATTTCAAATCCGATTAGGATGATTCTAGAGACATTAAAACTATAAGAAAAATTTCTACAACTCATATGTTGAACATATTTCCAAATTCAATAGAAATCATAACAACTAGAACCAATGATTCAGAGCATTGATTTTTAACCTTTTCTAGCCAGTTTCAGTAAAACATGTATGATCTATGCATCCAAACTCTTACTCTTCATGGATAAGCACAAATATCCATCATGCATCATTAAAATAGGATATTTGAAACAATTTTAGATCATTCAAAATACATGAAATTCCATGGAAAGATTAATGTTAAACCTACCAAAAACCTAGAAATCCTTTTTATTCTCAAACCCTCCTTGTATTTCTTTCTCTTTGATCACTTCTCTCTCTTCCTTTCCCTACAAATTCCTACACTTTCACCATAGGAAATCAGATCTCGAAGCATCCAAGATGAAGATAAGAGTGGATTTTCACGTGGACATGGAAAACTTACCTTAGATCTTCAACTTATTGCCTTTCTCTCTCCTCTCTCTCTATTTTCTCTTCCTTCTTCTTCACCTCTCAGTTTCTCTCTCTTTCTCTTCTCCTTTGGCCGCAGCCTCCCTTTGGATATTTCCCTTGGTTGACTTCCTCTCCAAGTCAAGGGAAAATCTTATTTTAATCCAAGCTTCTAGAAGGTTGCCTCTCCTTCACATATGCCTTAAAGAAGCCTAACTATTATAAAAAAATGCCACTCTATTACATTCCAACTAGATCCTTGACTAAGGCCTTGTTTGGCTTCCTCCAATTCTTCAAATGCTTTAATTCATCTTTTAGGAAGATACTAATAGGCTTTAGAGTCACTTCCAAAACATATCTTTAACTTACTTCTTGATGTTCGATTCTAGCCCTAAAGAATTAGAATATTATACTTTCTCCCCTTCTAGTTTTCCTTTTTTGCCATTTAGTCACTTTATCATTTTTCAAAGGTTTCTTCAATGTTCCATTTAATTCTCTTTCATTCCCTTCATCATTGAGAATTATTTTCCATTCATTAAAATCGGGGATGTTACGGTGCGAACAGTGGAGGAGGTGGCACTGGTGTTGGTAACTCTATCACATTAACTACTATTAGATTAACTATGATAGTAAACTGTCCCAGATAAAGGACCTCTACTATCTGCATCTCTAGCAACAGGGACAGGAACACGGACGGCATGTTAGATATCCTTATCTAAACATAACACCAAAAGAAAAATAAAGAGAATGAAATCCTAATAAGAACAACATCCACATAATCAAACAGAAGTAAGAAAATCTCATGGGTTATGTCCAGCTGTATAAGTTACAAAAAATCTTTTCTCTTTTGCATAAAAGACAACATGAATAACAGTATATGCTTGCATTTTGAACATCATCGTCAAGTTATGCATCAATATCATGCATGTACATATATATATATATATATAATTACAGTGGCTGATCATCTTTAAATTTTATCTTTGGTTAGTAACAGGATGATGTGAGCCCTCTCCCTCCACTACTCTCACACCACTGTTACTTGATTAGAGCGGCCCTTCCTTCACTTGGCATACTCTAGGCAATAAACATCCCCTATTCGGTATTGTCACAAGCTAATGACCTTGTCAGGTCACCTTACCAGTGTAAGGGTCATCCTACATCTTAATTGTCATTTCAATTACCCAACCACATTTCATTATCACATTCATGATAATAACATTATAAGCATGGAAATCATATTCATTATGCATATATCATACCTCTCAAGAATGTAGGGCATCATGGGACATATATGCATTAGTAATCTCATCAAGTCAAATTACATTTAGGCCCTCATTCTAAGGAAATTTGTAACATAATCATGATAAACATAGTAAAGATGAAGCAATTCTATGTTGTATTACACCCAATTCTAGGTTATTAACCTTTAATTTAAGTCATCTAATTCTCAACTCATTATTATAGTTCATTTGGGATAAAAAAACTCTCAAATTCGAGCTAGGAAATTCTTAGATACAGCCTGGCTATGTCACAAAGCACAGTCGGTGTCCTAGCTGTAACACACCCAGAACCCTCCCAAAACACGACTGTGTTATGTCTTGGAAGACAGCTGTATTCTGGGCATGCTTAACATGTTTCTTCTTTCCACACTGACATGCTATAAATTAAGCATGTCTTTAGCATGTTTTAAGTTACTTTTTATTTGACTTAAGTAGAGAATAAATAGGAATTAATTAAGTTTTACATTTTAGTAGGAATAAAGAAAAAAAGAAGACAAAAAAGAGAGAAAATATGAAAAAATGTTGATTTTTGACCCTTCGTCACTAATTGAGGCATATCTCTCTCATTTAAACTCTGATTAGGGTGATTCTTGCGGCTATGGAAAGACGAGACATGGAACTACAACTTTCACGTTTGCATTTTGGAAAAATATAAAATGCTCTCGATGCTGCACTGCTCACAATAGAGTGCTGCGTCATCGAGATTTGGCATGCCACGGTGTGAATTTACCTAGAACTAGAGCGCTGCGGCACCCTGTGTAGGAATTACTCATCCTTTTACGTCAAAATCCTGTTTTCCTAGCCTAGCCTTTCCTAAAGTTCTAGTTCATCCTTTTATTAGTTCATCTTCCATTTTTCTTCCAAATTTCCACCAAACCATAGAATTACTCATCTTAACTTTGAATTATATTTCTTACTTAATTTAACATATTCCATCATCCACTTCAAAAGAAAAATAGAATCAAATCATGCATCACTAAACGTGTTTCTCAACAGAAATTTCTCATGGTCTTCCCCTAGGTGTTTAAGGCTATACTTAATTTACCAACCTAACCATCATCCATCCATTTTTAACATATTCAAATATACATAACAGTAGTATAAATGCCCTAAATTTTTGCCACCCATAGCCATATCTATGTAGAACTTTCCATACTAATCGAAGTATTCAAAACATCCATCACATGGAAGATCAACATGTAACATGATATAGCAACATCCATGGCCAATCATCAAAGTAGTATATATTGTAAATTTAATCAAAGTTCTAAGATCAAAATCCCATATAAATGCTACAAATTTTAAAACTTTTCTTCAAAAAGAGATATTGTTAAACCTACCTAAAGATCTCCCTAGCTCACTTAGTGAATTCTTTTTCTTGTTTCCTCTTGAAGGAAGTAGCAAGATTCCTCCCTTCCCTTAACTTTTCCAGAAACTTAAATAAAAGAAGGAGGGTGAGTTTTGAACCCCAAGGATGAAGAGAAAAGATGGATGGAAGTGGATACTAAGCTAACTTACCTTGAATACTTAGTCCTCTAAACTTCTCCTTCTTCTTCATTCATCTCTTCTTCTCTTTTTCTCTCCTTTCCTCACTCTACCTTGCTTCTATTTTTTCCTCTCCCTCACATGGATGAAATTATAATGTTATAAGGGTGTGTTTTTGCTTAAATAACCTATTATGTGGTTCACTTCTCATAATCATAGGTCAACCTTATTACATTTAGGATGCACTTGGTTGTTAATTTTTTAGAAGACAACTCATGTTCTTATCGTCTTCTCCCTTTGTCAAGATATGCATAGCAAAAGGAGATTAGTATTTGTAAATCATGATAAAATGTTCTTAAGACAAGGGAAAAGGTCCCTTTGATTTAGGGATTCATTTCCTTTTTCTTTTGTCTCACTCAAGTATGATAGGTTTTCCTTTATATGTGGCAAATTTCCAACCCTTGAGTCTCCCTTGCTTGGCTAAAATTATTTGTTTAGAATAAGAATGTATTGTCATAATGCCATGTACTATTATATCATCGCATGGCTTGCTAAAATTAATAGCATAAGATATAAATGTTTTGTCCTAATGCCATGTATTATTACCTACTATATGATCACATGGCTTGTTGAAATTATTATTGTAAGATATAGATGTTTTGTCCTAATGCTAAGTGACCTAATCTTGATTATTATTACACTACTATTTCATCACATGGTTCTTATTTTTCCCTCTTAGATTTGGACTCATTCTTGCCCATTTCCTTTGCTTTGGCTGAAATTCTACATCTTATGGAGGGTTTGGCCACATTTTAATGATTTTTTAGCTATCGGTCCAACTTCTATATCCTAGTCCAAGTTTATGTTATATCTCTTGCTTATCCTATCCAATTGACTTACTAGAAACTCATGTTAAGTGGAAAAACAAACTCTATGAAATGTCCATAGGTGAAGTTCCAATGTATGGGTGGAGATGTTAAACTTAGTAACTTTAGTGAAGCACGAATAGGGAAGCAGAGGCTCAATGGAAGGAAGGTAGGTGCTCTAGAGATGTGTAGGGGAATGGGGCTCTCAGGAATACTAGGGAAGAACTCGAGAGAACGGAAAGATGAGGGCACTGGTAGAAGGGGAGACACAGGAGGAGAAATTTAGAGTTGGGAATGATGGTTGCAGAGATTGGGCACAGGGTGAATATGAAGGCAGAATGAGGAATAATGAGAGTAAGTCATGGAGGCTTGGTTGGGAAAAGGGAATAGACCTCGAGAGGAGGAGAATGGGGTGTATGGGTTGAGCATGGGAAAATTGGGATTTGGGTACGAGAAAATTTCTGGGTGTAGGGAGATCAAGAGGGAGAGAAATAGGGGAGGCTAGGGTGATTCGATGAAGGGGAAATAGTCACCAAGTGAGAAGGAGAGGAGCACAGGTGTGGCAAAGTTTTCAGGTTAAGGCACGAGTTGGGGTAGAGGTTAGAGGTAGAGGAGGAGATGGGAAAAGAGAGGAGACAAACATGGGAACTCTGGGAGTAACATGGGCTAGGGCATGGGAAGAAGGAACTAAAACATGGGAGGAGAAAAGAAAGAAATCGCGAGCAAAAATACAAACCTAGCCGGGAAGTACAGCTGTGCTTTGGGCTGGAAGTCCAAATTTTTTGGATTTGGCCCGTGTTGGCTAGCATGAGGAAAGAGTTTTGACAAGGACCTGGGGCACGACCATGGTAGGAAGTATGGCTTGCCTGTGCTTGGTGTTGGAGTCACCAAAATTCTTGGGAAAAGTACATGTTAAGCAACACGGAGAGGCTATGTTGGGTGTGGACCTGGGGCACAGCCATGGTTGGAAGCACAGCTTGCCTATGTTGGCTATAAGTGTGGCCAATTTCTCCTTATTTTGGCCCGCACTTGAAGCACGGGCGTGCTTTGTGACATAGGTCACACGTGTTTTGTCACGCCCCTAATTTTAAGGCACGTGAAACACATACTTTAAAAACATATATTTTTCATAACATGTATAATACACTCTTTTACAGATAAGTATTTTCATATATACACAATATATAAACCAGGTCTATAAACATCGAAGTACAGCAGAAGCAGGGATCCTACCTATGGTGTTTATAGCATACACTAGAGTATAAGTACAATATAATCAAAATCTATGAGCCTTGGAAACAAAGTAGGCTCACCCAAAGATCATGTCGTCTAGCTGGTCAACTATATGAAGGGGAAGGACCAAACTCTATATTTTGATCTGAAAAAAAATGTAGAAATATCGTAGAGTGAGTTTGATAACTCATTGAATAGATAATACCTTCTATGACCTCTTAGGTCAACATATGGATGTACTTATATTTTTAAATTTGTCACATAGGAAATACAGTTCGAAAGTACATTCATATGGGACCCGCATTTTAAATATTCTCAAAACAAAGGATATTCAAATATCCAAAATCATATACTGTACTATATGATCATTAAACAAATGTTGTTATGCATCAAAATATTTCACATGAAAACATTAGGAGGATCCCATATCACCATATCAAAGTTCAGGCCCTTCCGTACTTTGGTGGTGTAGGATTTTCCTAAACTCAGCATCCTGCTAAGGTTTGCCCTACCACCATTCAAGAGGACACACGAAGGGACTCTAATATGGGTATTTCCCAAGCACATAGCAAGGGAGGCAAGTCACATATCATATAGTTGGCATCCCACCTATATAAGAGGCATCCCGCTCTCTATCACATATCATATCTTGTGTGTTGGCCGTCATACGAGGTTAGAACGACCCCTGCTAGTTGAGGTATCAAGGTGTACCAGGACTAACATCACTTGTTGTTAACAAATAGTGTTTCCAATAGGATTTCTCCACAGAAATTATCATTTACACATATACCATATCATCTAATACTGAGTTCTTAGTATAATACAAACTTTCAGTCTCAGTACAATTCATCATTCATAAATTTCCTAATATGAGTTTATCACATATACATGCCCTTTTTCAAGGTAATTATATAACTTTATAAATCAATGCGACGTGCACAATATATTTCCTTTACTATATGATGAGAAATACATTTAAAATCACATATTCAATGAATTCAAAAATATATTTTCAAAACCATACTCTTCTTCAACTATATACCAGATTGTAAACAATTCACATAATTTTATCCATTTCAAAGACATATAAAAGTATAAATAACTTGTAAATATAATCATTTATACATTTAAAGTTTAAGAAGAGCATAGGGTAAGTCATAGAAAGAATTATCTACTCATAGGGTAAGGCTCTAGGTTGGACAGCCTTAAAATGCACTTTTCTAATCAACATTTGACTAAATAGACATAAAAAAATGTGTCCGAAGGGTCCAAAAACCTAGGAAATGACTCCAGAATCGCGAAATTTGGCCTCCGGGAGCTTGGTTAACATTGGTCAACTGTTGGGTACTATTCACAATCGGAAATCACTATTCATACCAGCCGAATTTACTATTCACAACGCACAAAAAGTTGTCAGATGGCTGAAAAATTTCTTATCTTAAGATTTATCTAACTCCTGAATCTATCTACTGTTAGATTTTCAATTTGAGGTCTCTAAATAGGAGTTTCAGAATTTATCTTTTTTTAAGATTTTCTACTTCCAATCTGCGGCGATTCAACGACTACTTTGAAAAATTATTATGCCAATATCATAGTATTCTTCATCCTAAATACAGTGGTACCTTTATTTTTGAGATCAAAGGCTTGTAGACACTCCAGATTTAGAGAGAAAACATGGAGGTTACTATTTATACTATTCATCGATTACGAGATTTTTGTAGACTCCTCACGCTTCATCTCCCCCATTTTTTTAATATTATTTCAATATTGAATAGTTAAAATCTATTTTTTTTATATACATAATAATAATATTTTTCATCCCAGAGTTTCCCAAAAATTTCTAAAAATTTATATTATTGCAAAACTTTAGTTGCACTCTTAAATCATGACTTTTCTTAATAAAAATTTTAGTAAAACAAATCACAAAATAAATATATTTACGCATAATAAAAGGAAGAATATTTCTAAAAGTAAAACAAAAATTTATCAGAGGCCTATATAATTATTTTAAGTGAAACAATAATTGTTTTAATTAAAAGTATACTTGCTTTTAGAAAAACATAATCATTTTAAAAAATAAAAATATATTTGTTTATAGGAAAATATTATTATTGGGATATTATATGTTTTATGCTAGAACTTCTATTTTCTCGAATGTTGCCTCTACTTTTGATCCTTTTGAATTCCCTTAGCATATCATTCTTTTCTCCAACCTTGGGGACATGGAAATTGTAACATCCTTAATTTCATTTCTTTTATTAATAAAGATACATAAATATTTAATTAAGGAAATAAAATTTAATAGACGATTTTTAGATATCTAAGGAAATATAATCCTTAAAAATTCTTCACGTTACGTGTATGCATAGAAATGTTCTAACATTAATGGAATAGGTAAAGAGAGAAAACCTAAGAGGAAATATTAAAAATAAGCATGCTAAAGAAAGGTTAAATTCTTGGGTAAGGAAGATAAATTTTTGTGAAGTAAGTAAAGGTCTTAAAATTTCAATAAGTTTGGATAAGGGTAATTTTTCCTAATTTAAGAGCTAAAGTTACTAAGTTTAGTATCTCCAACCATAAATTGGGCTTTCACCTATGGACACTTCATATATAGTTTTTCTACTTCACATGAATTTTTAGCAAGCCAATAGGATAGCCCAAGGAAGAAATAAAACATAGACTTGGACTAGGATATAAAAATTGAACCGGTAGCGAAAAAATCATGAAAATGTGATCAAACCCATTATGAAATGTAGAATTTTAACCAAAGTAAAGAAAATGGGTAAGAATGAGCCCAAACCCAAGATGAAAAATAAAAATAAAAATAAAAATAAAGTGATGAAATAATGGTGTAATCAAGATTAGGTAACATGGCATTAAGACAAAAATTTAGTAAGTAGTGTGATATCCTACATTCATAATTTTAGCAAGTGGTATGATAATACATGGCATTAGGAAAAAACATCTATATTCTACACTCATAATTTTAGCAAGTGGGTAATAATACATAGCATTATGACAAAACATCCTTATCCTACACAAATAATTTTAGCTAAACAAGGAAGACTCAAGGGTTGGAAATTTGCTACCTAAAAAGGCAAACCTATCATACTTGATTAAGACAAAAGAAAAAGGAAATGAATTCTTAAATCAAAAGGACCTTGTCCCTTATCTTAAGAACATATCATCATAAATTTCAAAATACAAATCTCCATTTTCTATGCATATCTTGACTAAGGAAGAGAAAGACAAGAACATGAGTTGTTTGTTTTCCAAAAAAAATCAACCAAGTGCATCATAATTGTGATAAGGTAGACCCATAATCATGAAAAGTGAATTCTGTAACAACTTTTATTATTATTATTTATTATTATATAATATAGAGTGCACATACACGTCATTAATTAAAATGAAAGTACAACATTTCAACACATAAATATCTACATCTTGTTTATTCTGGTTGACCAATTCTAGAGATACAAGTGTGGGTGGTTGCACCTTCACCGAGATCTGAGCCAACTCGCCCACAAACATTTTATTTAGGATCTGCCCATCATACAGTAACTCGATCCAACGTGCACTAAAAGCCATAGCCATAGAAAAATTTGTATAACTAATTTTCTGAACATGACATGGAAATATAGTGAGATTTAAATCCCAGTAAGTTCAACAATAAATCATCATCAATATAGCTCATCACGTCATGTTCATCTGTATAAACTACAGCAAATATCTTTGGTCACATGAATGTACTTTATCTATGTACATAAGAATCATACAGTAATGACATGTATGGCAAGATTTACTAATTTTAGAATATCATATGATGACTATAATTTATTCTTATATCAAGCTATCTCGGTCAGGGTGAGTATTTTCTACTCTCCGGTACGTGCTTTTCTCGCTCCGTCTGACATGGCACACTTTCTCTTTCTTTTCTCATTAGCATAATCATAACCGTTGGTAGGGCATCCCCTACTGGTGCACCACATGGATCGCTATGTGACCGTGCTTATTTCTTTTCTTTTTACATTAATAGCCAAAAATATGATTTCAGTAACAAGTATGTTCATTATACTCACATACCATAATGTTTCATCAAAATATTTCCATGTCAAAATTACACATTTAGAATGGTAAGACGTTCATGCATTGGCAATGGCTATATCATCTTCTAGTCATTTATTATTTTCATTTATAAGATTCTTCTTCTTTTTTAAATATTAATTTTATTCCTTTATTTTCTTGATGCAGGTTTTCATCCTATCTAACATTCTCATACAAATCATAGAATAACTCTCTCAATTTAACTCTAATTTAGGTGATCTTGGTGTCAATTTAAAGATACAACAATATCTAAAACTATTATGTTGAGTAGTTTAGTGAAAAATTAAGAAATTATGGTGATATTACTCCCTCAAAGTACAGGTTATTTCTTCTCGGGTAAGTTCTGACCTCTACCTAGTAATATGTCCATATCTCTCTTATGAGACTTCCAAATTGAGTTATTCTAGTGGCTAAAATTCCGTGACACATATAGATATAATTTTTATGTTAACCATTTATTTTAATTCCCTATAGAATGTTCACAGAAATTAAAACACCAAAGCTATCCTAACATATTCTTCCTTGATTATCCATTTTCTGACATTTGCTTACTAATCGGACCATATCCACCTCATATGGACTCTAAATTGAATGATTCCAGTGTTTAAAAATCCGTGAGACATAGATATACAGTTGTTATGTTAACCATTTGTTTTAATTCCCTATAGAATGTTCTCAGAAATTAAAACACAAAAGCTATCCTAACATATTCTTCCTTGATTAACCATTTTCTGATCTTTGCTTACTAATCAAACCATATCTACCACATATAGACTCTAAATTGAATGATTTTAGTGGCTAAAAATCCGTGAGACATAGGTCAACATTTGTTATGTTAACTATTTGTTTTAATTCCTTACTGATTCTTCCCATAATTTTAAGAAAACAAAAGCTTAAAAGTTTGCCACCCATAGCCATACCTCTGGAGAATTATCTACACCAGCCTAAGTATTCAAACATACATAATATGTAACATGATATAGCAACATCCATGACCAATCATTAAAGTTCTAAAATTAAAATCTCATATAAATATTACAAGTTTCAAAACTTTTCTTCAAAAAGAAATATTGTTAAACTTACCTACAAATCTTCCTAGCTTACTTAGTGAATGTGTTTTCTTGTTTCCTCTTGAAAGAAGTAGAAATATTCCTCCCTTCCCTTAGCTTTTCTAGCAGCCTAAATAAGAGAAGGAGGATGAGTTTTTGAACCTCAAGGATGAAGAAGAAAAATGGATTCAAGTGGAGATTAAGCTAACTTACCTTGAGTACTTAGCCTTCTATACTTCTCTTTCTTCTCCTCTCTTTCTCTCGTTTCCTCACTCTACCTTGCTTCTATTTTTCCCTCTCCCTCACTTAGAAGAAATTAAAAAGTTGTAGGGGTGGGTTTTGCTTAAATAGACCACCAAATAATTCACCTTTCATGATCATGGTTCTATCTTATCACACTTAAGATACACTTGGTTGAATTTTTGGAAAACAAACAACTTATGTTCTTGTCTTCCTCTTCCTTAGTCAAGATATGCATAGCAAAAGGAGATTTGTATTTTGAAAATTATGATAATATGTTTTTAAGATAAGGGACAACTTGGTTGATTTACGGATTCATTTCCTTTTTCTTTTGTCTTAATAAACTATGATAGGTTTGCCTTTTTAGGTGGCAAATTTCTAGCCCTTGAATCTCCATTATTTGGTTGAAATTATTTGTGTGGGATAGGAATTTTTTTTCCTAATGCCATGTATTATCATACCACTTGCTAAAATTATGACTGTAGGAAATATATGTTTTGTCCTAAAACCTTGTATTATCATACCACTTGATAAAATTATGAGTGTAGGATATAGATGTTTTGTCCTAAAGCCTTGTATTATCATACCACTTGCTAAATTTTTGTCTTAATGCCATGTCACATAATCTTGATTACACCATTATTTCATCACTTTATTTTATTTTTATTTTTATTTTTCCTCTTGGGTTTGGGCTCATTCTTGCCCTTTTTCTTTACTTTGGTTAAAATTCTACCTTTCATAATGGGCTTAGTCACATTTTCATAATTTTTGGGCTACCGGTCCAATTTCTATATCCTAGTCCAAGTCTATGTTTTATTTCTTCCTTGGGCTATCTTATTGGCTTGCTAAAAATTCATGTGAAGTAGAAAAACTCTATATGAAGTGTCCATAAGTGAAATCCCAATTTATGGGTGGAGATACTAAACTTAGTAACTTTAACTCTTAAATTAGGAAAAATTACCCTAATCCAATCTTCTTGAAATTTTAATACCTTTACTTACTTCACAAAAATTTATCTTCCTTACCCAAGAATTTCACCTTTCTTTAGCATGTTTATTTCTAATATTTCTTCTTAGGTTTTCTCTCTTTACCTATTCCATTAATGTAAAACATTTCTATGCATACACGTGAGGTGAAGAATTTCTAAGGATTATATTTCCTTAGATATCTAAAAATTGTCTAATAAATTTTATTTCCTTAATTAAATATTTATGTACCTTTATCAATAAAAAATGAAATTAGGGATGTTACTATGAATACTTTTGTACTTTTATTAATACATGAAACGAAATTAGGGATGTTACAAATTCTTTGATAGTCTATTTAAGCAAAACCCACCCTTATAACATTAGTATTTCGTCCAAGTGAGGGAGAGGAAAAAATAGAAGCAAGGAAGAGTGAGGAAAGGAGAGGAAGGAGAAGTCTAGAGGACTAAGTGCTCAAGTTAAGTTTAACAATATTTCTTGTTGAAGAAAAGTTTTGAAGTTTGCAACATCTATGTGGGATTTTGACCTTAGTACTTTGATGATTGGTCATGGATGTTGCTTTATCATGTTACATATTATGTATGTTTGAATACTTAGGCTGGTTTAGATAGTTCTGCATAGGTATGGCTATGGGTGGAAAAATTTTAAGCTTTTATTTTTAAAATTTTGGGAAGAATCAGTAAGGAATTTAAACAAATGGTTAACATGAAAAATGTAGATCTATGTCTCATGGATTTTGACCCACTAAAATCACTCAATTTAGAGTCCATATGAGGTAGATAGTCCTATTAGTAATCAGTGGTCATAAAATAGTTAATTAGGGAAGAATATGTTAGGATAGCTTCTGTGTTTTAATTTTTGGGAACATTCTATAAGGAATTAAAATATTTAGTTAACATAAAAATTATAGCTATATGTGTCACGGATTTTTAACCACTGGAATAACTCAATTTGGAATTTTTGTGAAGGAGATATGGATATATTAGTAAGTAGAGGTCAGAACCTACCTGAGAAGAAATCACCTGTATTTTGAGGGAGTAATATCACTATGATTCCTTAATCTTTAGCTAAACTGTTCAACATAATAGTTTTAGATAATTGTTGTATCTTTAAATTGACAATAAGATTACCTTAATCGAATTTAAAATGAGGGTGTTATACTCTGGTTAGTAGGAGAAGGTTAGATAGGATAAAAACCTGCATCAAGAAAATAATGAAATAAAAATAATATTTAAAAAGAAGAAGAATCTTATAAATGAAAATAATAAATGACTAGTATATGCCATAGCCATTGCCATTGCATGAACTTCTTGCCATCCTAAGTGTGTAATTTTGACATGAAAATATTTTGGATGAAACATTACAGTATGTGAGTTTAATGAACATACTTGTTATGGAAATTATATTTTTGGCTATTAATGTAAAAAGAAAAGAAATAAGCGTGGTCACATGGTGATCCGTGTGGTGCACCAGTAGGGGAAGCCTTACCAACGGTTATGATTATGTTAATGAGAAAAGAAAGAGAAAGTGTGCTATGTCGAATGGAGCGAGAAAAGTTCGTACTGGAGAGTAGAAAATACTCACCCTGACCGAGGTAGCTTGATATGAGAATAAATTGATAGTCATCATATGATATTCTAAAAATAATTAATCCTGTCATACATTTCATTACTATATGATTTTCATGTGCATAGATAAAGTGCATTCATGTGACCAAAGATATTTGTCGTAGTTTTTACAGATGAACATGACGTGATGAGCTATATTGATGATGATTTATTGTTGAACTTACTGGGATTTAATTCTCACTATATTTCTATATCATGTTCAGAAAATTAGTTATGCAGATTTTTCTATAGCTTTGACTTTTAGTGCACGTTGGATCGAATTATTCTATGATGGGCAGATCCCAGAAACAAAAAAAATTTTTGTGGTCGAGTTGGCTCAGATCCCAGTGAAGGTTCTACCACCTGCACCTATATCTCCGGAATTGGTCAACTAGAATAAATAAGATGTAGATATTTATGTGTTTGATATGTTGTACATACGTTTTGATTAATGACGTGTATGTGAACTCTATATTGTATAATAATAATAAATAAAAAGTTGTTATAGAAATTGTAACATCCTTAATTTTATTTCTTTTATTAATAAAGGTACCTAAATATTTAGTTATAGAAATAAAATTTATTAGACAATTTTTAGATATCTAAGTAAATATAATCCTTAGAAATTTTTTACCTTATGTGTAAGCATAGAAAATACTTCTAACATTAAGGGAATAAGTAAAGAGAGAAAAAGCTAATAGGAAAAAAATTGAAATAACATACTAAAGAAAGGCGAAATTCTTGGGTAAGGAAGATAAATTTTTAGAAAGTAAGTAAATGTCTTAAAATTTCAAGAAGATTGGATTAGGGTAATTATTCCAAATTCAAGAGCTAGAGTTCCTAAGTTTAACATCTCCAACCAAACATTGGGCTTTCACCTATGGACACTTCATATAGAGTTTTTCTACTTCACATGAGTTTCTAGCAAGCCAATATAATAGCCCAAGCAAGAAATAAAACATAGACTTGGACTACAATATAGAAATTGGACCGATAGCCCACAAACCATAAAAATGTGACCAAGTCCTCCATGAATGGTAGAATTTCAGCCAAAGTAAAGAAAATGAATCAGAATTAGCCCAAATCTAAGAGGAAAAAAATAAGAATCATGTGAAGAAATAGTAGTGTAATAATAATCAAGATTAGGTCACATGACATTAGGACAAAACATCTATATCCTACATTCATAATTTTAACAAGTAGGTAATAATACATGGCATTAGGAAAAAAACATCTATATCCTACATTCATAATTTCAACAAGTAGGTAATAATATATGGCATTATGATAAAACATCCTTATCCTACACAAATAATTTCAGCCAAGCAAGGGAGATTCAAGGGCTGGAAATTTGCCACATAGAAAGGCAAACCTATCATACTTGAGTGAGACAAAAGAAAAAAGAATCCCTAAATCAAAGGGACCTTGTCCTTTGTCATAAGAAAATTTTATTATAATTTTCAAAATACAAATCTCTTTTTGCTATGCATATCTTGACTAAGGGAGAGGAAGACAAGAACATGAGTTGTCTTTCTATAAAAAAATCCAAGTGCATCCTAAATATATATATATATATATATATATATATATATATATATGTATGTATGTACATATTTTTTTAAAAAAAGAGAGGAGTTGTTACAGAAATTGGTCTGAAAAGAAAATGGAAACACTCATTAATCCTATAACAAAAGAAATCAACTAAAGTTAAAGATAAAAACAAAACTAAAAGCGATGAAACTAAGCAAGAGGAAACTCAAAATTTAAAATGTGGTTTGCCTCCCACAACGCTTGTTTAAAGTCATTAGCTCGACTTCTTTTCATTCGTTTGCTCAAGGAGGTCTTAAGAAAGTTTGAATGACTTTCTTTTTTATCCATTATGTAACAACTCCATTTTGACATGTATGGCATGAATAACTATTTTTAGAATATCATATGATAACTATCAACTTATTTTCATATCAAGCTACCCTGGTCATAGTGAGTACTTTCTACTCTCTAGTACAAGCTTTTCTCGCTCCGTCTGACATGATACACTTTCTATTTCTTTTCTCATTAACATAATCGCAACTGTGAGTAGGGCGTCCCCTATTGGTGCACCCTACAGACCGCCATGTGACCATACTTGTCTATTTTCTTTTCACATTAATAACCAGAAATATGATTTCAATAACAAGTATATTCATTATACTCATATGCCATAATTTATCATTAAAGCATAATCATTACCAAAAATTATTGGTTAAATACAATCTTGCTATGAACATAATTATTTTCAAATATCACTTTATAAAATATTTCCATGTCAAAATTACACACTTAAGATGTTAAGGAGTTTATGCAATGGCAATGGCTATGGCATACACTAGTAATTTATTATTTTCATTTATAAGATTCTTCTTTTTTAAAAAAATATTATTTTCCTCTTTCACTAAACAAAGCATAATACCCTCATTTTAAATCCAATCGAATTGATCTTAGTGTTAACTGAAAGATAAGACAATCCTCTAAAACCCTTATGTTGAACATTTTAGTGAAATCATAAGTAATCATGGTGTTACTACTCCCTCAAATTGAATGTTCTTTCTTCTCGGGTAGGTTCAGACCTCTACTTACTAATATGACCATATCTCCCTTATAAAAACTCCAATTAAGGTGATTCCAACGCCTATAAATATCTACGACACTTATATAAAACTTTCATATTTATCATATCTTCAAATCCCTTATTAATTATTCCTGAAAAATTGAAAAAAAATGCTTACATTTACCACCATAGATTCTAGACTAATTCTGACCTTTACTCATTAATCAACCATATCGCCCTCATATAGACTCCAAATTAAGTTATTTTAGAGCCTATAGATCCGTGATATATATATCTATATTTATTATGTTAATAATTACCTTTAATTACCTACATATTGGCTCATAAATTCAAACACAAAAGCATACTTAACAGATTCTTCCCTGGTTAGCTAATTTCTGACCTCTGATTACTAATTTGACCATATCTCCCTCTCATTGATTCCAATTTGAATTATTCCAATGGCTAAAAATTTGTGAGACATATATCTATATTTATCATGTTAAGAATTTCTTTTAATTCTCTACAGATGTATCCCAAAAATTGAAACACAGAAGCATACCTAATAGATTCTTCCAAGGTTAACCATTTTCTGACCATTGCTTACTAATCAGAATATATCTCCCTCATATGGACTCCAAATTAAGTGATTCCAGTGGCTAAAAATCTGTGAGACATAGATCTACATTTTTTATGTTAACCATTTCTTTGAATTCCTAACTTATGCTTCCCACAATTTCAATAACATGAGCTTCCCTGGTTACTCCAAAATCCAATTTCCTAACCAAACCTTTCCTAAGGTTTTAGTTCATCATTATATTACATCATCTTCCATTTTCTTCATAATTTACATCAAATCGTATTCCATCAATTTTTTATTACATTCAAATATACAAAATAGCAGCGTAAAAATCCTAAAATTTTTCCACCCACAACCATACCTATACAGAACTTTTCACACTAACCGAAATGTTCAAAACATTCATCATATGCAAGATAATATGTAACATGATATAGCAACATCCATGACCAATCATCAAAGTAGCAAATATTGTAAATTTTATCAAAGTTCTAAGATCAAAATGTCATATAAATGTTACAAATTTCAAAGCTTTTCTTCAAAAAGAGATATTTTTAAACATATCTAAAGATCTTCTTAACTCACTTAGTGAATTCTTTTTCTTGTTTCCTCTTGAAGGAAGTAGCAAGATTCCTCCCTTCCCTTAGCTTTTCTATCATCTAAAATAAGAAAAGCAGGGTGAGTTTTGAACCCTAAGGATGAAGAGAAAATATGGATTCAAGTAGATATTAAACTAACTTACCTTGAGTACTTAATCCTCTAGACTTCTCCTTCCTCTTTCTTCCTTTCTTATCCTCTCTTTCTCTCGTTTCCTCACTCTACCTTGCTTATGTTTTTCTTCTCCCTCACTTGGATGAAATTCTAATGTTATAAGGTTGAGTTTTGTTTAAATAAACTATCAAGTGGTTCACCTTTCATAATCATAGGTCTACCTTATCACAATTAGGATGCACTTGGTTGTTTTTTTTTGGAAAGACAACTCATGTTCTTGTCTTCCTCTCCCTTAGTCAAGATATGCATAGCAAAAGGAGATTTGTATTTTCAAAATTATGCTAAAATGTTCTTAAGACGAGGGACAAGGTCCCTTTGATTTGGGGATTCGTTTCCTTTTTCTTTTGTCTTACTCAAGTATGATAGGTTTGCTTTTCTAGGTGGCAAAATTCTAGCCCTTGAATCTCCCTTGCTTGGCTGAAATTATTTGTGTTGGATAAGGAAGTTTTGTCATAATTCCATGTGTAACATCCTCGATTTCTCCTTATGTTACTAATTGGAATTTATTTCTTTCAGAGAGGAGAAAGCATATTGGATCTCAAGGGAGGATTAAATTATTTTACAATTTTACTCCAATCAAACAAGATCTTAGGATGGTTAAAATGGCATTTATGTAATTTAATTGAAATGGCATTTATGTAAATTTCTTGAGATGGCATTTATGTAAATTTCTTAAGATGGCATTTATGTAAATTCTTTAAGATGGCAGTTTTGTAAATACTTTAGGATGACAATTTTGTAAATAATGGAAGATGGCAAAGTTGTAAATATTGGGTGGTAGGTAGGAAATTTTTTAATTATTATAAGGGAGGTAGGTGAGGAAAAATGAGTGATAATTATGAGGGAGAGAAAGGAGTGTTAGCAAGGAAGAGAAAGAAAAGAAAAAAAGGAGAGGAAAAGAAAGAGGAGGAAAAAGAAAGAGGAGGAAAAGGAAGAGGAAGAAGAAGAAGAGAAAGAAGAAGAAGAGAAAGAGGAAGAAGAAGGAGAAGCAAGAGGAAATGGAAATCAAGCATCAAATTTAAGGATTTGTTTAAGGTAGGTTTAACATCTTCTAATAAATTTTGTACAAAATTATATATATGATTTTAGATTTGTTTAGATGTGATTTTGAATAACATGTGGTCTGGATATTTATATGGAATTATATTTTGGTTGTATGGACATGCATATGGGTGCATGGGATTACATAAAAGAAAAACAAGGGAGAAGTTAGTCTAAGCTGAATTTGGGAATAATTTGGGAAGCCTTTGTTTTTGGAATTTTGAAAGAATTTGGCAAGGATTTTAAAGAATTAGTCAACATATGAATTGTAGATATATGTCACAAGGATTTAGAGGCTCTGAAATTATTTAATTTGGAGTTTATATGAGTGAGATATGGCTAAATAATTGAGCAGAGGTCAGAATCCAAGATAGTAAAAATAATCATTTTTATCGTTAATTTTTTGGAAATAATCCATAAGGAATTTAAAGAAATGATAAACATAAAGGTTGTAGATAATTGTCTTATATTTTTATAGGATTTGAAATCACCTCAATCGGAGTTCGTATGAGGGAGATATGGTTGAATAAATGAGAAACGGTCATAGAACACAACCAAGCCGTGTTCTGTGTTGCCTTAGCATGGGTAGGCCGTATTCGGGGCTGTTTTTGAGTATATTTAAAGTATTTTTCAACATGGCCAAGCCATGTTGGGTGCTGAATTGTCATTTTTTTTATTGTTTTCTACCTAAAAATAATCTTATATGTTGAAATATTTTAAGGAAACATATATCCAAGAAAAATACTTTTAAAATGATGATTTTAGTATCACAATTTGCTCTTTTTCTTTATTTGATTTAAAATGAATCATATTGGATATTGGTATACGATGAATGATTATCAATCATTTGGAATAAAAGTGATGCATCATATTATGAAAGTGATTAAATGGCAAGCGTAAAACTCATGGCGAGTTGGTTGATAAATATATATTGCATTTGATGAATATGCATATATATATATATATACACATTTAAATGTATGGATGAATATCGACGGGTTGTATGGCTTAAGACGGTACCGAGTAGAGGATGCCCTATTAGCCTGAGTGAGCCAAGGGAGGGCCGCTCCAACCGGGTGACAAAGGTAATGTGAGGAGGCAGATGGGTGATGAACTCACAATCCCTGATCACTTATTGTGACTGTAGTCGATCAGTCACTATGCGTATAGCAAATGAGTGAATTGAGAATTATGATATGGTTGAGAATTTTTTAAAAAAATTGAATTTTTAGTGCATATATAGTATGTTAATTATGCATCAACTGAAGTGATGATTTTATCTTCAAATTTTAATATTTTTTGTAGTTTATACAGCTGAACATAACTCCTATTTTTCTCATTATATTTTATTTATGTTAAATCTACTGGGAACCTTTATTCTCACTATTATTATGGTGTTATGTTTAGATAAAAGGAAATGAGATGCAACAGGGAATGGCGTTACTAATGGAGATCTTAATGTCAGCACCACCTCCTCACCCTTTGTATTTCAAGGGTGAAGTGCTATATAGGGACTCTTATTTATATACTGAAATATTGTATTGTATAAATATAAGATGTATGAGGTTTGTAATATATATGTATACATATATATTGTGTTTTGAAATATTGTATTGTATAATTATAACATGTATGAGGTTTGTAATAACTATGTATACATATATATTGTGTTTATACATAAGGTGTATTTAACATGCGTAATGTGAAAAAAAATTAAAGTAAATCGGATCTTACAAAGTTGCTATAATAATAATAAATAAATAAATAAAACTGGACGTTAGACCATGTATTATTACCTACTTATTGAAATTATGAATGTAGGATATGGATGTTTTGTCCTAATGCCATGTATTATTACCTACTTGTTGAAATTATAAATGTAGGATATCGATGTTTTGTCCTAATGTCATGTGATCTAATCTTGATTATTATTACACTTCTATTTCCTCACAAGATTATTATTTTCTCCTCTTGGATTTAAGCTCATTCTTACCCATTTTCTTTGCTTTAGCTAAAATTTTACCTTTCATGGAGGGCTTGGTCACATTTTCATGGTTTGTGGGCTATCGGTCTAATTTTTATATCCTAGTCCAAGTCTATGTTTTATTTCTTTTTTGGGCTATCCTATTGGCTTGCTAGAAACTCATGTGAATTGAAAAAACTCTATATGAAGTGTCCATAGGTGAAAGCCCAATTTTTGGGTGGAGGTGTTAAACTTAGGAACTCTAGCTCTTGAATTAGGAAAATTTACCCTAATCCAATCTTTTTAAAATTTTAAGATCTTTACTTACTTCCCAAAAATTTATCTTCTTTACCCAAGAATTTCGCCTCTCTTTAGTATGTTATTTCAAATTTTTTTCCTATTTGGTTTTTCTCTCTTTATTTATTCCCTTAATGTTAGAAACATTTTCTATGCATACAGATAAGGTAAAGAATTTTTAAGGATTATATTTCGTTAGATATCTAAAAATTGTCTAATAAATTTTATTTCTATAACTAAATATTTATGTACTTTTATTAATAAAAGAAAAGAAATTAGGGATGTTACACATTACCTCTTAGTTTGGTGCTTGAGGCTTTGCCCATCAGCCTTCAAGAATCCTCTTGGCTCATTCCCTTTCTCTTTAACTCCATTGAGGTTGAGATGAGGCGGCTTAGGTTCTACATTTGGGTCTTTCACTTCCTCCTCAATCGCTTGCTTTTTGACCCCCTATTTAACATAAACACA
Source organism: Gleditsia sinensis (assembly GCA_037074535.1). Classification (NCBI taxonomy): domain Eukaryota; kingdom Viridiplantae; phylum Streptophyta; class Magnoliopsida; order Fabales; family Fabaceae; genus Gleditsia; species Gleditsia sinensis. The sequence goes on along the minus strand of CM073464.1, from coordinate 24,415,837 downwards.
AGAACTTTTCACATAGCATCACTCAAGTGGATTAGAAGCAGAAAATTTCATGACATTATCATTCATATTAGGTTTAGGTAAGCCAATTATACAGCAAGATTCAATTAGAGATGGGTATTTGACTATATTTTCTAAGTTAAACTGTACTTTCTTGTCATCTACATTCAAAGAAAGCTTTCCATCTTTTACATTAATATTTGCACCAGCTGTGGCTAAAAAAGTCTTTCTAAGAATGATGGGAATTTTTCCATCTTCTTCCATCTCTAAAATGAAAAAAATCAACTAGTATGAAAATTTTACCTACCTTTAGAGGAACATCATTTAATATACCTACCGGATGCTTAATGGATCGATTAGCCAAATGAAGAAAAAGAATGGTAGGCCTCAAGTCGCCCATTTGAAGCTTCTTACAAACTGAAAGAGACATGAGACTCACACTGGCTCCAAGGTCACATAGGGCTATATCAATCTTCATTTCTCCTTTAGAGCAAGGAATGGAAAAGTTTCTGGGATCCTTAAGCTTATTTGAATTAATACACTTGATCCCTCTGTCAATGCCACAACAATATGCTCTTCAATTTTCCTCTTATTTGAGAGAATTTCTTTCAAAAACTTCGCATAAGATGGCATTTAGGAGATGGCTTATAGGAAAAGGATATCAATTTTCAATTTCTTCAAAACATCTAGAAATCTTCCATACTGCTTCTCTAATTTAGCCTTGACCAATCTTTGAGGAAAAGGGATTGGTGGCTTGTAAGGTGCAGGAGCCACATATTTGGGCTCTTCTTCCTTCTTTTCTTCTTCTTTTGATTGCTCTTTTCTTCTTTTCTCTTCTTAAATGCAGCTTAAGGTTCATCTTCTTTTATCTCTCCACTTCTCTCTGACTCAGCCAATTGTTTATCACTTCTTAGCATAATGGGATTGCAGTGCTCTCTAGGGTTCTTAGTCTATCCTAAAAGTTTGCCAAAGTTCCTATTAGATAGACTCGCTTGCTGTGCTATCTGATTTTCTAGCATCTTACTATGGGTAGTAAGCGAGTCAACCTTAGAGGCAAATATTTTATAGCCACATTCATTGAGTGATTTTGGGCTTTGAACTCATCATTTTGTTTCGTCTGAGTAGTAATGAAATTTTCCATCAAATCCTCTAGATTTGACTTTGGCTTTGGAGAAGAGTTGAATGGCCTTTCATTCTGAAACCCATGAGGTTACCTAAAGCTATTCTGAGGAGGCTAATTTGCATTGGGCTTGTATGAGAGATTTGAATGATTCCTTCAGCCTAGATTGTAGGCTGTAGGTATTGTTTCTTTGATTGTTGTTATTCACAAAATTTACCTGTTAACAATCCTGAGGTATAGGGTTTCCAAGCTGGCATTCATTGCCAACATGACTAACACATCCACAAATCTCGCATGCAAAAGATGGAAAGGAACCAACAGCATTGATGTTCAATTTATTTAATTTCTGAAACAATGCATCAACTTTAGAAGTTAAATGATTAAATGCATTAACTTCATACATACTTGCTGGTTTTCTAGATGGCTGCCTCTTACTAGACCAAGAGTAATGATTTTGAGCCATATCTTCAATAAGTTCATAAGCCTCATCAACTGTTTTGTTCATCAAATCTCCTCTAGTTGCAGTATCCACAGACATACGGGTGCTGTATATTAGTCCATTATAGAATGTATGGACTATGAGCCATTTTTCCAACCTATAGTGTGGGCATAACCAAAGGAACTCTTTAAATCTCTCCCAAGCTTTATATAATGACTTACTATCCTTTTGTGCAAATGTGGTAATTTGATTCCTAAGATGGGTTGTCTTACTTGAGGAGAAATACTGATGGAAGAGAATGCAACCATGCATAGGCCTTGTCCCGCAGAGAGAATTGGAACAATCTCAGTCTAATGGCATCAAATGATTCTCCATTTAGCTTCAATGTGTCACAGTACTCCAGAAACACTAATAGATGGAGATTGGGGTCTTCAGCACAGACACGAAGCACGGCTATGCTTCGTGCTGAAAATTTGGGAATTTCTCCAATTTTTGCACAGAGCATGGCCTTGTCGTGTTAGGGGCTGACAAGCTCAGATTTTTCCAATTTCTTCTGTGTTGCCTCCTTGCATCCTCCTTAGTTTGTTCGAAGTCCATATAGCTCTTCACATGAGTGTTTTCCCTTACTTCTTGGCCTCTTTTGCTCAACTACAAATATAAAACAAATCAAAGCAATATCCAGAGCAAAGCACAATCAAAAGCAGGGAAATAATCACAAGTTTACTATTAATTAGGAGATAAAATATAACCATTAAATACTCAATTTTCTCATTTATCACCGTGGTGCTCGCTGTCACACTAGAATACTGAAATCAAAATTTTTAAGACTTTTTAGCTCCAATTAAAGCCCGTTAGTCCAGGTTTGGACCTAGAAACAATTCTACTTAAATAAGGAGAAGTCAATCTATAACAAAGGGGAGAAAGCAAGCATTAAATCATCAATCAAGCTCTTAATTACCTTCTTCAATTCTTCTCTAGATTTTCTTATGGCCTTGTGTTGGTAATGTACTTTTAATTGGTTGAGGAAGATTTATACCTTAAGGGATCTTCATGCATTACGAGATTTATATTTGATTTTATTAGTTCAATCTTAATTGAGTACTGATTATTCATCTACTGTTCTCTTTTCAATAATTATTCATATAATTGCTAGGAAGGCCTATTAATATTTTATATGTCTTAATCTACTGTTGAATTATGTTTTGAACAAAGTTTTCATTACTGTGATTCATGAGAGAAATGGGCTTAAGGATTTTGGATTATAAATCATTAAACCTATGATGAATAGGTTAGACTTTACTAATCTACTAAAGGATATATTATTAATTTGGGTTTAATTTAGGCAATTGTCATCAATTACTAAACTTAAGGAGGAACAACGTTAAAATCCCAACGATATATATTTAAATTAAGATTGATTATATTGTCAATGATCAATGCAATCCCTTAATGGTGGATTTCAACCAAAATCAACACATTTATTATTAATAACTCTTTTTTTATTACTTGCATTCTCTTTTTACTTTGTTTACTTGCAATTATAAAACTCCCTTTCAAGAATCACACAAGGTAATTTCAGTCTCTGTGAGATCAACCCTTACTCCCAAGACTACAGGTTAGGTTTGAGCTAAAGTATTAATTTGGGTGTATCTGCGACAGTACGCACCACACACATCCAACCAACCAAAACCAGCAACAATCAACCAAAAATCCACATCATATACATATTATACAACTCATATATAGCATTTTCATCAAAATCCAAAGGTTATAACATCCAAATTTTGCACCCCATAAATGCCTTTACCCATTTCCCATTTCTCATATTTATGAACATCAAGCATATTGTTGTGTATGTTTCACTAGTTAACCACAACTGCACGGCATAGCTATAGCTAATTCGACGACTGCAGGTCGTATACCACAAAGAACAAAAATCAATTACTAGAGTTATACGAAATATGCTATCTAAATCAATGTAATTCGATAAAGATAAAGTCACAATTAAGTAAATAAGGAATTCAATTAACAAAGCCTAGGGTTAGGGTTTACCATACTTATGATATTCAACAATCAATATGTATATCTAATTGCAATCATCTGAGTAATTGGGGATGATTTAGCCTTAATTAACTAATAACCTCTTTCAAGCGTTACTAATCTTACCTAGATTAATCCAAATGCCTACTTTCATGGTTCTTAGTTCAACCTAAGTCCATTAAGTTCTATGCCAACCATGTGATTCAATTAATAGGATTTCTCATGCCCACTAATTAATTCAATTCCTAGAGAACCTTAAACTGCTTTCGTGATTAAAATATCCCTAATTAACTATTAGGTTTTGGTATTAACTTTTACCTTTCAATTCACCGGTTAATAGGCTAAGACGTTATAATTATTGTCCATACATTCATTAACTCTTATAATATATACATAATAGTTAATCCTAATTAACCACAAATAATCTCAATTAGGGTTCCAACAATTCCTATTAACAATGTATTATCACATCATAAGTGGCTTTATCAAAACCCTAGATCAATATCTACTCAAGCATAAAGGAAAGATAAATAATAATCAAATTCATTAAAGAAATCATAAATGTTCAATACAACTAAGAGAAAGAGTAGAAGTAGAAGTAAAGATAGAAAGATAAAACCTGGACTGCAAAATGTAAACAATAGGAGATACAAACTTGAATCAATCTCAAATCTATTCTATGAACATAAATTAAACAATGATTCTAAACTAAACCTAATTTAAGAGTGTTTCCTAAGCCTAAATCTAAGTCAAAGTCGTCTATATGAGTCTGGATGTCTTTCTCTGCGTTTTCCCATGTATATATATATCACTTTGACTGCTCAAAACCCTAAACAATACGAAGTGTATGGACACAAAGCACGACCGTGTTTCTTGACAAGGCCTAGTCATGCTTCGTGTTACAAATCTGGGAATTCCTCCACTCTTTGTACAAAGCATGGCCTGGTCATGTTGGGGGCTGCCAAGCTTAGATTTTGCTAATTTCTTATGTGTTGCGTCCTTGCATTCTCCTCATCTTGTTCCAAGTACATATGGCCCTTTACATGAGTGTTTTCCCTTGCTTCTTGGCCTCTTTTACTTACCTACAAACATAAAACAAACCAAAGCAGTTTTTGGAGCAAACCATAACCAAAATCAGGAAAATAATCACAAGTTTACTATTAATTAGGGGATAAAATATAACCATTAAACACTCAATTTCCCCTTTATCAACTCCCCCATGCTTAAACCTTCTCTTGTCCACAAGCAAATAACATGACATATTAGCAAGAAGGAGAAATGTGCATTCAAATTACAGATGATAGAAAAATGCAATACAGGTAATTCTTCACTCAATCAATATGAACACAACAGATATATGAATAGACATTTATCAATTAGTCTCCATTCTTCTAAAACTAAACCTAAATTCTCTTATTATATACCTACTTCCATTGTTACAGTTGATTGTATTCATCAAATTTATTTTCAGACACTCAAGTTAGCCACTTCATCCTTTAGATCTCCCTATGTTGCCTTACCCTTATTTCTATTTTTCTCACTTAAATTCTTTTACTTCTCATCATTTTTTTTCTTTTCTCTTTTTATTTTCTTTATTTCATTCATTTTTTTATAGAAATATACAGTGAGTGCATTTTATGCTCCATCTCACTAGGGTAGAGGCAGCTAGGTGCTCCTACTAAGACCTTTTCGGTGCCTTGAAGGGGTACTCATAGTGAAATTTTTTAGGTTCATATTCCCTCATTTTTCACCTCTCCCTACCTTCACACTCTCATAGTGTTAAAATTAAACAAGGCATACAATTCACAATATAATAGGAGAGATATTTTTCAAAAACAATTAGTGGTTTAATACTAAAAGAGAGATACTAAAATGATAACTACCTATTTCATATTTTATTGTGCATCACATGTTCATAAGCTAAAATTAACCTATATTACATAAATATATCTCTAAAATAGAAAATTTTGTGATTATACAATGAGATAAGAGATATTCAGGCAGTAAAAACAAAAATTCAACCAGTGAAAAGCATAAAGTCTACTCCCTCATGCTTAAACCTAACATTGTCCTCAATGTTAGTATTAATGAAAGTACAAGCAAAGGAAGAAGTAACTTGCTCATTGGTCGTCTGGAGAAGGAGGTGGAGGATTCTAACTCAGGTGCCAGTTGTACCATCTGTGCATGATATATTGTAACCATGCAAATTAAATCATAGATTGCATGCAAGGTGGCCCTTTGTGCTATTTGTTCCTCCTCAATTCGGTGAAGCTGTGAGGAGATAGATTTTTGGTCTTCTAGCGGCATATAGGAAGGACTTGTAGTGTCAGTGAAGTAGGTAGAAGGTGAGGGTGTAGAGCCAGTAGTGGATTATAGGGGAAGTCATCCCCATGAGGTTCATCGTCTCCCTCCCTACCTTTTTCTAGATGGTATATCTAATTATCCTCATTAGCGACTACAGTTTTAGTGGGGTTAGGGAGGTGAAATATATTATGACCACGGAGATGCAGCCAATAGTCAGTATTTCTTCTAACAATCAATTTCATAAGCAAATAGGATTCCAAATCAATCCTGCTGCTGCCGACTATTGGTTGCAAATCCTGAAGATTTGCCTCAAATCCTAACCCTTTAGCTAATGCAGTTACTAGACCCCCTATGATTATTTTGCCTTTCATAGCATTATCCACCCTAGCCATCTATTGGGCCATGAAGGCTTCAGTATCCACCTTATGACTATTTAACATAGCCCAAAGAAAATAAAGCTCTCTTTTAATTATAACCCCATCACTTTCAGCTCTATCAGAAATGGAATAAGCCATTAGGAGTTGAAAAATATCTAAAAGTGGGATTACAAATAAAAGAGGCTTTCAAACTTAATGCATTATATTGCCATTTCCCCGAACAGAAATAGAGTTCCAAAAATGTTGAGCAAGAAAACTTGAGGGGACTGATCTATCTACTCCATGAGGAAATTTAAATAATGCATTAAATTGAACCAATGATAAATTAAATGTACAGTCAAATAATCTGAATTTACTCTGGCCTTATTCTACGCCTGGACCCCGAAATAGGACCACATTAATTGAACTAAAGAACTCTAAGGTGGTCTGGGCATAGGCCAAGTAATGTAATCCAATGAATGTATTTCACGCAATCCAATCAACGAGGTAGCGGACATCGGTTAAAAGTCCTAACCGGTCCAAACACTCCTCATCCATGTACCGGGTACTCAGTATTCCTGTAACATCCCTATTTTTGTTTTATTTATTAACAAAGGTAGATAAATATTAAATGTAACATCCCTAATTTCGTTTCTTTTATTAACAAAGGTACACAAATATTTAATTAAGAAAATGAAATTTATTAGACAATTTTTAGATATCTAAGGAAATATAATCCTTAGAAATTCTTTACCTTATGTGTAAGCATAGAAAATGTTTCTAACATTAAGGGATTAGATAAAGAGAGAAAAACTAATAGGAAAAAATAAAAATAACATACTAAAGAGAGGCAAAATTTTTGGGTAAAGAAGATATATTTTTGGGAAGTAAGTAAAGGTCTTAAAATTTCAAGATTGGATTAGAGTAATTTTTTCCTAATTCAAGAGCTAGAGTTCCTAAGTTTAACATCTCCACCCATACATTGGGCTTTCACCTATGGACACTTCATATAGAATTTTTCCACTTCACATAAGTTTCTAGTAAGCTAATTGGATAGCCCAAGCAAAAAATAAAACATAGACTTGGACTAGGATATAGAAGTTGGACCGATAGCCCAAAAATTATGAAAATGTGACCAATCCCTGCCTGAAAGGTAAAAGTTTAGCCAAAGCAAAGGAAATGGGTAAGAATGAGCTCAAGTCCAAGAGGGAAAAAAATAAGAATCATGTGAGGAAATAGTAGTGTAATAATAATCAAGATTAGGTCACATGGCATTAGGACAAAATATCTATATCCTATATTCATAATTTCAACAAGTAAGTAATAATACATGACATTAGGACAAAATATCTATATCCTACATTCATAATTTCAACAAGTGGGTAATAATACATAGCATTATCTTAAAATATCCTTATCCTACATAAATAATTTCAGCCAAGCAAAGGAGACTCAAAGGCTAAAAATTTGCCACCTAAAAAGGAAAACCTATCATACTTGAGTAAGACAAAAAAAAAGGAACTGAATCCCTAAATCAAAGAGACCTTGTCCCTTGTCTTAAGAACATTTTATCATAATTTTCAAAATACAAATCTCATTTTGCTATGAATATATTGACTAAGGGAGATGAAGACAAGAACATGAGTTGTCTTTCCCCAAAAAACAACTAAGTGAATCCTAATTGTGATAAGGTAGACTCATGATCATGAAAGGTGAACCACTTGATAGTTTATTTAAGAAAAACCTACCCTCATAACATTATACTTTCATCCAAGTGAGGGAGAGCAAAAATAGAAGCAAGTTAGAGTGAAGAAAGGAGAGAAAGAGAGGAGAAGAAAGGAAGGAAGAAGAAGTAGAAGTGTGAAGGACTAAGTAGTTAAGGTAAGTTAGCTTAATCTCTACTTGAATCCATCTTTTCTTCATCCTTGGGGTTCAAAACTCAACCTCATTTTCTTATTTCAGCTGATAGAAAAGCTAAGGGAAGGAAGGAATCTTACTACTTCCTTCAAGAGGGAACAAAGAAAAGAATTCATTAAGTGAGTTAGGGAGATCTTTAGGTAGGTTTAACAATATCTCTTTTTGAAGAAAAGTTTTGAAAAATTGTAACATTTATATGGGATTTTGATCTTAGAACTTTGATGAAATTTACAATATTTTCTACTTTGATGATTAATGATGGATGTTGCTATATCAAGTTACATTTTATCATGCATATGATGAATGTTTTGAACATTTCGGTTGGTGTGGAAAATTCTACATAGGTATGGTTATGGGTGGCAAAATTTTAGGATTTTTATGCTGCTATTTTTATATTTTGATGTGGTGAAAAATTGATGGAATACGATTAGATGTAAATTAGGAAAAAAATAGAAGAGGACATAATAAAATAATGAACTAAAACCTTTGGAAAGGTTTGGTTAGGAAACTAGATTTTAGAGTAACCAGGGAAGCTTCTGTTTTTGAAATTATAGGAAGAATCAGTTAAGAATTAAAAGAAAGGGTTGACATGAAAAATATAGATCTATGTCTCACAGATTTTTAGCCACTAGCATCACTTAATTTGGAGTCCAAATGAGGGAGATATTGTCTGATTAGTAAACATATGTCATATATTTAGGCTTTTCTTTTTTTCCTCTTCTTCTGATTGCTCTTCTCTTCTCTTCTCAGATGCAGCCTAAGGTTCATCTTCTTTTATCTCTCCACTTCTCTCTGATTCAGCCAATTATTTACCACCTCTCAGGATAATGGTATTGCAGTGCTCTTTAAGGTTCTCAGTCTGGCCTAGAAGTCTCCCAAAGTTACTATTAGATAGGCTCGCTTGTTGTGCTATATGAGTTTCCAACGTCTTCCTATAGGTAGCAAGCGAGTTAACCTTATAGGCTAAATCTTTTATATCCTCATTCATTATGTGATTCTGGGCTCTAAACTCAACATTTCGTTTCATTTTAGTAACAATGAAATTTTCCATTAGAGCCTTCAGATTTGACTTTGGCTGTGTAGAAGGATTGAATGGCCTCTGATTCTGAAATCCAAGGGGTTGCCTAAAATTATTCTGAGGCTAATTCACATTAGGCTTGTATGAGAAATTTGGGTGATTTCTTCAGCTTGGATTGTAGGAATTGTTTCTTTGATTATTAGTCACAAATTTTACCTATTCACAATCCTGAGGTGTAGGGTTTCCAAGTTGGCATTCATTGCCTACATGGCCAACACATCCATAGATCTCACATATAGAAGATGGAGAGGAACTAATAGCATTGATGCTTAATGTATCTAATTTTTGAAACAATGCATCAACTTTAGAAGTTAGATGATTAAATTCATTAACTTCATACATACATGTTGGTTTTCTAGATGTCTTCCTCTCACTAGACTAGGAGTAGTGATTCTGAGCCATATCTTCAATAAGTTCATAAACCCCATCAAATGTTTTGTTCATCAAAGCTCCTCTAGTTAAAGCATCTATAGACATACGAGTGTTGTATATTAGTCCATTGTAGAATGTATGGACTATGAGCCATTTTTCCAACTCATGGTGTGGGCATAGTCTGAGTAGTTAATTAAATCTCTCCCAAGCTTCATACAATGACTCACCATCCTTCTAAGAAAAGGTAGTGATTTGGTTCCTAATATAGGTTGTCTTACTTGGGGGAAAGTACTTGGCTAAAAAGGCTTAAGATAATTGCTGCCAAGTAGTGATGAACCCTGATGGAAGAGACTGTAACAATGCACGAGCCTTGTCCCGCAAAGAGAATGGGAATAATCTCAGTCTGATGGCATCAGATGATACTTCATTCAACTTTAGGGTGTCACAATATTCTAAAAAGACTGATAGATAGAGATTAGGGTCTTCAGTAGGTGACCATCCAAATTGATTTTACTGAACTATGTAACATCCCATAAGTTTTATTTTTAAATAATAATATTTTGTTATAAACAAATATATTTTTATTTGTTTAAAAATGATTATGTTCTACTAAAAGTAAGTCTATTTTTAATTAAAATAATTATTGTTTTGCTTGAAATAATTATATTGGTCTTTAATGAATTTTGTTGTATTTTTAGAAATATTCTTTCTTTTATTATGTATAAAGATATTTATTTTATGATTTGTTTTATTAAGATTTTTATCAAGAAAAATCATGATTTAAGAGTTTAACTAAAGGTTTATGAGAATGTAAATATTTAGAAATTTTTTAGATGTTTTAGGGTGAAAAACGGTATTTATATGAATATATATGAAATAAAATAAAAATAAATCTAAATAGTGAGTGAATAGTAATCTTCAACTTTTTCTCTAGATCTGAAGTGCATATTGGCTTCCGATTTCAAAACTGAAGGTGCTACTAGATTCAGGATGAAGAATACTACGGTTTTGACCGATCAATTTTTCAAATCAACCGTTGAATCGCCATAAATCTAAAGTAGAAAATCTCAGAAAAAGGTAAATTTTAAAACTCTTACTTAGAGACCTCTAATTGAAATTCGGACACCATAGATCGATTCAGGAGTTAGATAAACCTTAGGATATGAAATTTTTTAGCTATCTGACAACTTTGTGTTCGTCATGAATAGTGATTTTCAGTATATGAATAGTGTTTTCCAGTGATGAATAGTGACTGTAACATCCCTAATTTCGTTTCTTTTATTGATAAAAGTACATAAAAATTTAATTAAGGAAATAAAATTTATTAGACAATATTTTAAATATCTAAGGAAATATAATCCTTAGAAATTCTTCACCTTATGTATATGCATAGAAAATGTTTCTAACATTAAGAGAACAAATAAAGAGGGAAAACCTAATAGGAAAGAAATTAGAAATAACATACTAAAGAGATGCAAAATTCTTGGATAAGGAAGATAAATTTTTAGAAACAAGTAAAGGTCTTAAAATTTCAAGAATATTGAATTAGGGTAATTTTTCCTAATTCAAGAACTAGAGTTATTAAGTTTAAAATCTTTACCCATACATTGGGCTTTTACCTATGGACACTTCATATAGAGTTTTTTTCCACTTCACATAAGTTTCTAGCAAGCCATTGGATAACTTAAGTAAGAAATAAAACATAGACTTAGACTAGGATATAGTAATTGGACCAATAGCCCAAAAATTATGAAAATGTGACCAAGCCCTCCAAGAAAGGTAGAATTTTATCCAAAGCAAAGAAAATGGGTAGGAATAAGCCCATAATGGGTAGGAATAAGCCCAAATCCAAGAGAAAAAATAAAATAAAATAAATTAGGTGATGATATAATAATGTAATAATAAAGATTAGGTTACATGGCATTAAGACAAAAATTTAGCAAGTGGTGTGATTCTACATTCATCATTTTGGCAAGTGGCATGATAATACAAGGCTTTAGGACAAAAACATCTATATCCTACACTCATAATTATAGCAAGTGGTATAATAATACATGACATTAGGACAAAACATTCCTATCCCACACAAATAATATTAACCAAATAATGGAGATTCAAGGGCTAGAAATTTGCCACCTAAAAAGGCAAACCTATCATACTTGTTTAAGACAAAAGAAAATGGAAAAGAATCCCTAAATCAAAGGGACCTTGTCCCTTATCTTAAGAACATATCATCATAATTTTTAAAATACAAATCTCCTTTTCCTATGCATATCTTGACTAAGGAAGAGGAAGACAAGAACATAAGTTGTTTGTTTTCCAAAAATTCAACAAAGTGTATCCTAATTGTGATAAGGTAGACCCATGATCATGAAAGGTGAATTATTTGGTGGTCTATATAAGAAAACCCACCCTTTCAACATTATAATTTCATCCAGGTGAGGGAGAGGAAAAAATAGAAGCAAGGTAGAGTGAGGAAAGGAGAGGAAGAAAGGAAGAAAGAGGAAGGATAAGTTTAGGGGACTAAGTGCTCCAGGTAAGTTTAACAATATTTCTTTTTGAAAAAAACTTTTGAAACTTATAATATTTATATGAGATTTTGATCTTAGAACTTTTATGATTGGTCATGATGTTGCTATATCATGTTACATATTGATCTTGCATGTGATGTATGTTTGAATACTTAGGTTGGTGCAGATAGTTCTGCATGGGTATGGCTATGGGTGGCAGAATTTTAAGTTTCGGTGTTTTAATTTCTGGGAACAATATATAAGGAATTAAAATAAATGGTTAACATAAGAATTATAGCTATGTATGTCATGGATTTTTAGCCACTGGAATCATTCAATTTGGAGTCCATATGAAGAAGATATGAGCTTATTAGTAGTCAAAGGTCAGAAAATGGTTCATCAGGGAAGAATATGTTAGGATAGCTTCTGTATTTTAATTTCTGAGAATTATCTGTATGGAATTAAAATAAATGATTAACATAAGAATTATAGCTATGTGTGTCATGGATTTTGTAGCCACTGGAATCATTCAATTTGGAGTCCATATTAGGAAGATATGAGCTGATTAGTAGTCAAAGGTCAGAAAATGGTTCATCAGGGAAGAATATGTTAGGACAACTTCTGTATTTTAATTTCTGGGAATTATATGTATGGAATTAAAATAAATGGTTAACATACGAATTATAGATATGTGTGTCATAGATTTTTAGCCACTAGAATTACTCAAGTTGGAGTCCATATGAGGTAGATATGTTCCGATTAGTAGGTAGAGGTCAGAACCTATCTGAGAAGAAATAACCTATACATTTAGGGAGTAATATCACCTTGATTTCTTAATATTTCTCTACAATGTTCAACATAATAGTTTTAGATAATTGTTTTATCTTACAATTGACACTAAGATCACCTACATTGGAGTTCAATTGAGGGAGTTATACTCTGATTAGTAAGAGAATGTTAGATATGATGAAAACCTACATCAAGAAAATAAAGAAAAAAAAATTAATATTTAAAAAAGAAGACGAATCTTATAAATGACTAGTATATGCCATAGTTATTGCCATTGTATGAACTTCTTACCATCTTAAGTGTAAAATTCTGACATGGAAATATTTTATAAAGTGTTATTTGAAATGGTTATGTTCATGGCATGATTACCAATGATTTATGGTAATAGTTATATTTTGATGAACATACTTGTTATTGAAAGCATATTTTTGGCTATCATTATGAAAAGAAAAGAAAAGAGCACGGTCACATGGCAATCCGTGTGGTGCACCAGTAGGGGACGCCCTACCAACGGTTATGATTATGATTATGAGAAAAGAAAGAGAAAGTGTGCCATGTCGGACGGAGCGAGAAAAGCTCGTACCGGAGAGTAGAGGATACTCACCCTGACCGGGGTAGTTTGAAATGAGAATAAGTTGTTGGCCATCATATGATATTCTAAAAATAGTTACTCCTGTCATACTTATTATTACTGTATGATTGTTATGTGCATAGATATAATGCATTCATATGACCAAAGATATTTTCTGTAGTTTATACAGCTGAACATGATGTGATGAGCTATATTGATGATGATTTATTGTTGAACTTACTAGGATTTAATTCTCACTATATTTCCATATCATGTTCAGAAAATTAGTTATGCAGATTTTTCTATAGCTCTGACTTTTAGTGCACGTTGGATTGAGTACTTTATGTTGGGCAGATTCCAGAAGTAAATAAAATGTTTGTGGTCGAGTTGGCTTAGATCCCGGTGAAGGTGCAACCACCCGCACCTGTATTTCCGGAATTGGTCAACCATAATAAATAAGATGTAGATTTTTATGTGTTTGATATGTTATACGTATGTTTTGATTAATGAGATGTATGTGAACTCTATATTATATAAATTAAATAAATGTTATATTGAGTTAAGTTGTAATAAGGTAATAACTTCATGGTATTTAAAAAAAAATTGATACTTAAATGGAGTTATTACAGTGACCAAGCTCTCGGAGTCATTTTCGAAGTATTTGGACCCTCCAGACATGTTTTTGAGGTCTAATTGGTCAAATTCAGCTTGGAAAAGTACATTTTAAGGCTGTCCAACCAGGAGCCCTACCTTGTGAGTAGATAATTCTTTCTATGACTTGCCCCATGCTCTTCTTGAACTATTATTGTTTTTGTTTATAAATTATTTATACTATTATAAGTTTATGAAATGTGTTAAAATATTTGTTATACTTACGAATTGGCACATAGTTCAAGAAGAGTATGGTTTTAGAAATGGATTTTGAAACTCATTGAATATGTGGTTCTAAATGTATTTATCATTATTTGATAAAGTGAATATTATGTGCACAATGCATTGATTTGTAAAGCTATATAATTGTGAAAATGATGCATGTCATATTATAAATGAGATTGAATGACAAACGTAAAGCTCATGGTGAGTTGCTTGATAATTTTATATGTAATTATATGTATTGATGAATATCGGCTGGTTGTATGGCTTGTGACGGTACCAAATAGGGGACACCCTATTAGCCTGAGTGAGCCGGGGGAGGGCCGCTCCAACTGGGTGACAGTGGTAATGTGAGGGGGCAGGAGGGTGATGTACTCACATTCCCTGATCACTTATTGTGACTAGAGTCGAGGTCACTATGCGTATAACAAATGAGTTATATTTTCATTGTATTGATTAGATTGCCGAGTGAGGCAGGTGCATTAAAAGTAATGATTTTACCTTCAAATCATAATATTTTACCATAGCTTATACAGCTAAGCATAACAACATTTGTTTAATGATTATAACATGGTGCAAATGGTTTTAGATATCTGAATATCCTTTGATTTCAGAATATTTGAAATATGGGTCCCATATGAATGTACTTCTGAACTGTATTTTCTATGTGACACATTTTAAAATATAAGTAAAATATACGTACATCTATATGCTGAACTAAGAAGTCATAGGAAGAATTATTTGCTCATTGAGTTGTCAAACTCACTACACGATATTTCCACATTTTTCAGATAAGAATATCAGAGTCTGATTCAGCATATAGGTGATATATTCTCTGGGTGAGTCAACGTTGCTTCCAAGACTCACGGTCTTTGAATTATACTGTGTTTGTATTCTAGAGTGCTCTGAACGCTACAATTAGGATCCCTGTTTCTGCTATACTTTGATGTTTATAGACTTGGTCTGTATATTGTGTATACATGAGAGATCCTATATATATATATATATATATATATATATATATATATATATATATATATATATATATATATCTATTCCCATGATAAAGAATTGAATTATGTATCTTTATGGAAAATATCTTATTGTGGAAATAATAATTTAAAAAAAATGTTTATTTTACATAACGTAAATTGGGGGCATTACAAGTTGGTATGAAAGCATTAGGTTTCCCTATGGCTAACAGAGCAAAGAATTCTGTAGTAGGACTCTGAGTATGGGTATATAACTGCAGACATATTTATACTCACGGTGCTGTTGTGGAATTCTATAGGGTGTCATCATTTTCTTCCTTCTAACTCTTTTCCTTAGATATGCGAGGTTTAAACATCTATACGTATGTCCTAGATAGTACCTTTTGTGTGTGGACTACTAGTTCAGCTTTTGAACTTGTTTTGACGAAAAGTGATAAAGAGAATCCTCTTGGAAAATTAGCTAAAAATAAGAAAATTCTATCCGAACACAAAGGGAATGGCTTGTTTGGATGTCAAGAATGTTTGAATTTATTGTTTGATTTGCTTATGTGAAACAATATGACGAATGGCTAATATAATATTGATAGTGAGTTATGATGTGATCGAGATTGTTAACTCCAAGATAATGATTTGAAATAAAGTGAGTGTTTTGAAAATAGATTTAAATCTCTTCTTGGATGGATAAGTTGAAATCTATATATATAAATGGATTTGGTAAGTTGTGAGTTGGATTGAATTTGAGAGCGGAGAATCTATGAAGATAATATTTTCAATGATATATTTTGTTGATATAAGGAATTCGAAGACAATTTGGTTTTCAATAATACTATGTATAAGTATTATAATTAAGGAAGGCTTACTTATGGAAATTTAAAATTTAAGGCATGCAAAATGGGTAATTCATGTGAAGGGCTCATGGATAGACATAAGTTTTCCATGATTGATTGTTAAAATATTGCATAAGCATGTTAAAGAATAAAGTCACAATAGGTTGAATTTGTTTAAGTGTTTTGAAGTGCGATCTAGCTGATACAATATAAAGATGTCATCAATAGCAAAAAATGTTAGTAAATGAGTTGCAAGTAGTGAGTAATCATAGAAGCAAATACCGAGTAATTTAATTCCACCTTTAGTGACCATAAGTTATTAAAAAAAAGGGTGCTAAGGATATTTGGTAGTGGTGAGAGATGTTGATATAAAGTATACTAATGTAGATCAGGTTCTAGTAGTTAAAAAAATTTCCTGATGTGTTTTCAGAAGAATTACCTAGAGTACTCCCGACTAGAATTTGATATTGATTTACTTCTTGGAACTCAACTAGTATCTATATCCCTATATAGAATGATATCGATTGAATTTAAAAAAAAATTAATTACAAGACTTGTTAGATAAGGGATTTAAATGCCCTAGTACTTTTATTTGGCGTGCTCCAGTTCTATCTGTGAAAAAGAAAGATAGATCACTATGACTATGCATAAATTATAAACAGCTGAATAAAGTGACAGTGTGGAATAAATACCCATTACCTCGTATAGATGATTTGTTTGATCAGTTACAAGGTGCTCAATGTTTTTCAAAAATTGATTTGAGATATGAGTAACATTCATTGAGGATAAGAGAAGAGGATGTACAAAAATTTTCTTTTAGAACTCATTATGGGCATTATGAGTCCTTGGTTATGTTATTTAGTTTGACAAATATCCTAGCTACATTCATAGATTTAATGAATAGTAATTAGGTCATCCCTATATCAACTTGTTATTATATTTATTGATGATATACTAGAATATTTCAAAAGTTCAGAGGATCATAAGCAACATTCAAAGATAGTTTTACCAACTCTAAGGGAGTATGGTTGGTAAAGATGGTATCCAAATAGACTCTAAGAAAGTAAAAGTGGTACAATAATAGCTACATTTTACTACATCTAAAGATGAAGATCCAAATTCAATTTGTGCTTCATGCGGTTGTCTGCCGTCCATTCTATTTGAGCCATAGTTGGATAAGGTACATGAACATATGCTTGTAAAGCATCAATCAACTCCTCAGCATTTGAAGCCAAGATGAGAATTTGTCATGCTGAGTGTGAGATGAACTTTTGTTCCACGACATGATCAAGGAAAGACAATAGACCATCAAAGAAGTGGTTAACATTTAACAAACCTATCGGTTTGTGATGCATATTCAGTTGTCCTCAAGAAACTATTTGAAAATTTTCTTCTAAAGTACCAAATCCCCCTGGTAAGGCAATGAAGGCATTAGCATTGCTCATCATTCTAGCCATGCGTTCATGCATGGAAGATACCCTAAACTCTTCCCCAATTGTCTTTCCTACGATGTTAGATGCAGCTAGAGCTGTAGGAATAATACCTAAAATTTGGCATCCTCCTACATGGGCAGCTATGGACACACACCCCATTAATCCACGGTTACCACCACCATAGACTAAATGAATTTTTCTCCTGGCCAGTACCATACCCAGGTTTTGTGTAACTTTCACATACTCTCCATCTTTTCTAGGACTGGAACCACAAAAGACACAAATATTTCAAAATTGATGAAATGCGATTCCCTCCATAGCTGCACACACCTTAACTTGGAATATGAAAGCAAAGAAATTAACTTGTGCATTTATAGAACTCAGAGAATGGCATACTTATGATAGCTATGTGAATAAACCGGGAATAATTAGAAAAGTATGTGAGTGATTGGTGGATATTAGCTAAATTGAAGGTGAAATTTTCAAAAATGACGACAAGCATGTATAAGTACAGTAGTTGTGATAGTCGCTCATATTAGGAATATAAAGAGAATAAGGTTAAGATATCACCAGAAATTTATCTTTTTCTTGTTGTCCTTGATGAAGCATTGATGTCTTGATTCTTGTAGGAAAGTTGTAAGTGATAGGCGTAATTGTAAAAAAAAAAAGTTAAAATACAAACAAGTTAGTTGTTGAAGAGGGACAATCAAATGATTTATTTTGTTTTCCTAATATTCTTGCCAGTTAACTATCGGTATTATTAAGTCGACTAACTATTTTGAGAAATTTTAATTTGGACTAGTTATTTTACAGTTGATTGATTACATCTATTTTGAAGCAATCAACTGCATCCTATCAGTTAACTACATATTATTTGATTTTCACAGACTTTTATAAACTCAGAAAAGTTTTTTTTTTCATGTGCTACTTTTCCACCGAATACCAACAGATTTAAAGTAGATTTTGGCACGTATATTCAAACCTTGCGGCCATCGATTTTTGCCAATATAACAGTTAGATTTTTGTATACAAATTTTCAAGATTTACGCCCACTGATTTTAATTTTATTTCAATGCTTTGTCCAAATTTCTAACTTCTTATTTTGGCACCATGCTCTATTAAGTATTCCACATTTTCTGCTGCATTGTCCTACATTAATATTTGGTATTAAATACAAGATTCCTTTTTTCATATTATAAGGAAGGTTAATTTCCTTTTTTTGAAACTAAGTTATTATGATGTCCAATTGGTTAGTAGGGTAAAGTAATAGAGCTTTTGAAATGAGTGGATGGATGATGACCTTATGGTGTTTTGATGAATGTAATTAAGAGAATTAGTAGTTTTGAAGTTCTTGAGTAATAAAATATGGGAAGTAGGATTTAAATTAATCTTTGAACTCTTAACTTAGAAATATGGAGAATACTATGAGAATCATGTCCGAAAATAATGTAAGTGATTAAGATATTTGTGTTAAAGGTTTATATTATGCTAAATTGAGTCTATTATCTAAGAAGTGAATTATGTTGAAATTGAGAATTCATGTAGGAGTAATTGTTAGAAAAATCTTCTTGAAATAATTGGGTGAACTAAACGGAATTAATATAAGTTAGAATGAGGTGCTTTTAGATATGATAGAGGAAAGGTTTGATATTTTTGATAATGAATTTATTGGTGTTAATAAAAAGGTATAGAGTTACTGTGATAAGGTAAGTTAGAATTGTTAGACATGTGCCAATGGTACATAAACATTAAAAAGGATTGGTGGATTTATTGCTACATATGTTTAACATATTGATTAATGGATTTAAGGATAAAAATATATGATAGATTCAGATGATGCTATTCATGGGATGATGTTAACATGTGAGAATTAAAGATGACTTGATAGAAGTCTGGAATAAGAAAAGATAGTTACCCCAATATGGATGTGAATATGTTCTTTTATGAGTGTGTTTTCTAATATCGATCCATAGATATATCCATGCGAGCTTGAGGATATAAAGTGAAATTGATTAGAAAAATGATAATTCAATACAGGCCAAAAGTCTAAAGGAATCATGCATGTTGAGCACTAGAAATTATCAGTTGGTGACCACATATTTTTGAAGGAATCACCAATGAAAAAGGTAATGAGGTTTGGAAAGAAGTACATATTAGACTCTTCTTATGTTACCTAATTCCAAGAAATTCAATTGGACAAAAATTTGGCTTAACTATGGGTACAATTGATGTTTATCATTGATCGACAAGTGAATAACTTATGGATAAAAGAAATCCCTATGGTTAAGTTATATGGAAAAATCACTTAAGTGAAGAGACATTTTAAAAAGTAAAGATGTTTTACAGAAAACATATTCCCAATTATTTGAGTAATAAAGTTGGTAACTCCGAATTATGCCTTGATTTTATTCCTTACATGTGGTAGGATGGGCTGAAATTCGGGGACCGAATTTCTTAAGGGGGGAAGAATGTAACATCCCATAATTTTTATTTTTAAATAATAATGTTTTGTTATAAACAAATATATTTTTATTTGTTTAAAAATGATTATGTTCTACTAAAAGTAAGTCTATTTTAATTAAAATAATTATTGTTTTGCTTGAAATAATTATATTGGTTTTTAATGAATTTTGTTGTATTTTTAGAAATATTCTTTCTTTTATTATATATAAAGATATTTATTTTATGATTTGTTTTATTAACATTTTTATAAAAAAAAATCAAGATTTAAGAGTTTAACTAAAGGTTTATGAGAATGTAAATTTGTAGAAATTTTTGGGATGTTTTAGGGTGAAAAATAGTATTTATATGAATATATATGAAATAAAATAAAAATAAATCTAAATATTTAATTATTAAATTATTATTATTATTATAAAAAAATTAAAAGAAAGAGGGGAAGGGGGAGTCTGTCGGCAAATTTTCGAAAAGAATCCATAAGATGAATAGTGAGTAAATAGTAATCTTCAACTTTTTCTCTAGATCTGAAGTGCTCATTGGCTTTCGATTTCAAAAACTAAAGGTGTTACTGGATTCAGGACGAGGGATACTATGGTTTTGACCGATCAATTTTTCAAATCAACTGTAGAATCGCCATAGATCTGAAGTAGAAAATCTCAGAAAAAGGTAAATTCTAAAACTCTTACTTAGAGACCTCTAATTGAAATTTTGACACCGTAGATGGATTCAGGAGTTAGATAAACCTTAGGATATGAAATTTTTTAGCTATCTGACAACTTTTTGTTCGTCGTGAATAGTGATTTCTGACAATGAATAATGATCAATCTTCTGGAGTCATTTTCTAAGTCTTTGGACCCTCCGGACATGTTTTTGAGGTTTAATTGGTCAAATTCAACTTGGAAAAGTACATTTTAGGGTTGTCCAACCAGGAGCCCTACCCTATGAGTAGATAATTCTTTCTATGACTTGCCCCATGCTCTTCTTGAAATATTATTGTTTCTGTTTATAAATTATTTATACTATTATAAGTTTCTGAAATGTGTTAAAATATCTGTTATACTTACAAACTGGCACATAGTTCAAGAAGAGTATAGTTTTAGAAATAGATTTTGAAACTCATTGAATATGTGGTTCTAAATGTAGTTATCATTATTTGATAAAGTGAATATTATGTGCACGATACATTGATTTGTAAAGCTATATACTTATGAAAATGATGCATGTCATATTATAAATGAGATTGAATGACAAGCGTAAAGCTCATGGCGAGTTGCTTGATAATTTTACATGTAATTATATGTATTGATGAATATCGGCTGGTTGTATGGTTTGTGACAGTACCAAATAGGGAACGCCCTATTAGCCTAAGTGAGCCGGGGGAGGACCGCTTTAACCGGGTGATAGTGGTAATGTGAGGGGGCAGAAGGGTGATGTACTCACATTCCCTGATCACTTATTGTGACTGGTCTCAAGGTTACTATGCGTATAGCAAATGAGTTATATTTTCATTGCATTGGCTAGATTGCCGAGTGAGGCAGGTGCATTAAAAGTAATGATTTTACCTTCAAATCATAATATTTTACCATAGCTTATACAGCTGAGCATAACAACATTTGTTTAATGATCATAACATGGTGCAAATGGTTTTGGATATTTAAATATCCTTTGATTTGAGAATATTTGAAATACGGGTCCTATATGAATGTACTTCTGAATTGTATTTTCTATGTGACACATTTTAAAATATAAGTAAAATATAAGTACATCTATATGCTGACCTAAGAGGTCATAGGAGGAATTATTTGCTCACTGAGTTGTCAAACTCACTACACGATATTTCCACAATTTTTAGATAAGAATATCAAAGTCTGATTCGGCAGATAGGTGATATATTCTCTAGGTGAGTCAACATTACTTCCAAGACTCACGGTCTTTGAATTATACTGTGTTTGTATTCTAGAGTGCTCTGAACACTACAGGTAGGATCCCCATTTCTGCTGTACTTTGATGTTTATAGACTTGGTCTGTATATTGTGTATACATGAGGGATCATATATATATATCTATTCCCATGATAAAAAATTGAATTATGTATCTTTATGGAAAATATCTGATTGCGGAAATAATAATTTTAAAAAAATGTTTATTTTATGTAACGTAAATTGGGGACGTTACAAAATATCTATAAAAGAGAAGGCTTCAGCTCAAAGTTGTTGGCCTCAACACCTAGTCTGACAATACTTGGATTCAAGTCATGAGTATCTGAGGTGGTGAAATCTTTAAGAGATTTGTTATCTCTATTTGCCATGACAGGTGCAGGAGCTTGCTGCTATTTTCTTCTTCTCCTTCGTAAGATGTGTTCAATCTTTAGGTTAAATTCAGCAAAGAATTCACGATATCTTCCCATAAAATAGAAACATACCTACAAAGGAAGAAAAGAGGAAAAAATCAGCAAGATAAAATTATGCATAAAAATTAAAAGAAAAAGGATCTAGTCAATATATTTCACAAAATATCTAATATTGACACTATCGTTCCCCGGCAACAGCATCAAAAACTTGTTGTGTATATTTCACTAGTTAACCGCAGGCACACGGCGTAGCTGTAGTTAGTCCGATGAGTACGGATCGTATCCCATAGAGAACAAAAATCAATTACTATAGTTATATGAAATGTGCTATCTAGATCAATGTAATTTCAATGGAGATGAAGTCACAATTATGTAAATAAGGAATTCAATTAACAAAGCCTAAGGTTAGGGTTTACCACACTTGTGATATTCAACAATCAATATGTACCTCTAATTGCAATCATCTAAGTAATTGGGGATGGTTTGGCATTAATTAACTAACAACCTCTTTCAAGCATTACTAATCGTACATAGATTAATCCAATTGCCTACTTTCGTGGTTCTTAGTTCAACCTAAGTCCATTAAGTTCTATTCCAACCATGTGATTCAATTAATAAGTTTTATTATGCCCACTAATTAATTCAATTCTTAGATAACCTTAAACTACTTTCGTGATTAAGATATCCCTAATTAACTATTAGGTTCCGGTATTAACTTTCACCTTTCAGTTCATCGATTAATAAACTAAGACGTGATAAATATTGGCCAGACATTCATCAACTCTTATAATAGATGAATAATAGTCAATCCTAATTAACCACAAATAATCGCAATTAGGGTTCCAACAACTCCTATTAACAATGTATCATCACATCATAAGTGGGTTTACCGAAACCCTAGATCAATATCTATTCAAGCATAATAGAAAGATAAATCATCATCGAATTCATTAAAAAAATCATAAATGTTCAATATGTAACAACTCTATGTTTTTTTCTTACATACAAACATATATATAATTTTTTTTAAAATCTCATGAAGTCATTACCTCTTTATTTCTAACTATTTAACTCATAATAACATTCGATTAAATTAAACGAACATAATTAAGGTTTATAGTATAGCAACAATATTGATACAAATCTGGGTTCACATACACATCATTAATTAAAAACATCCGTACAAAAATAAAACACATATATGTACATATCTTATTCATCCCTATTGACCAATTTCGAGGATACAGGTGCGGGTGATTGCACCTTCACCAGGATCTAAGACAACTCGACCCAACGTATGCTAAAAGCTAGCCATAGAAAATATCTACATATTTAGTCTTCTAAACATGATATGGAAATATAGTGAGAATTAAATCCCAGTAGGTTCAACAATAATTCATAATTATCATCAATCTAGCTTATCATGTCATGTTCTTCTATATAAGCTACAAAAATTACCTTAAGTCACATGAATGCACTTTATCTATGCACATGAAAATCGTACAGTAATGACATGGATGGCATGAATAACTATTTTCAAAATATCATATGATGGCTATCAACTTATTTTCATATCGAGCTACCCTGGTCAGGGTGAGTACTTTCTACTCTCCGAAACGGGATTTTTTTGCTCTGTCCGATATGGTACACTTTCTCTTTCTTTTCTCATTAACATAATCATAGCCATTGGTAGGGCGTCCCCTATTGGTGCACCACACGGACTGCCATGTGACTGTGCTCTTCTCTTTTCTTTTCTTTTATTTTTACATTAATAGCCAAAAATATGATTTCAATAACAAGTATGTTCATTATACTCATATGCCATAATTTAACATCAAAACATAATCATTATAAAAAATTATTGGAGAAATGCAATCATGCCATGAACATAATCATTTTCAAATATCACTTTAAAATATTAACATGTCAAAATTACATACTTAAGATAGTAAGGAGTTCACACAATGGTAATGGCTATGGCATACACTAGTTATTTATTATTTTTATTTATAAGATTCTTTTTTTTTAAATATTACTTTTATCTTTTCATTTTCTTTAAGCTTGGCCTCTAGTCACTTTCCTTATATCATTTTCATCATATGTTCTTACAAATTTAATGCAGCATTCTTCTTTAATTTAATTTCTATTATTTTCCTATAGTTAATGAGGTTCATTTAGAGTAGAAAAATGTTGAAAATAAGTTTTATCAACTTCCGACACGACCTAGATGTATCATGTAAAATGGCTTGGCCATTTCCTATAAAATAGCCATGCTTTCGGCTTTAAAATGCCATTTCTAGCACCGAACACGGTCTGTCCGTGCCTTGAAACACGGCCATGCTCTATGTTGTGTTATTCCCTTATGCAGGTTTTTGTCCTTTCTGACCTTCTATCACTAATCATAGCATAACTCCCTCATTTTAACTCCAAATTAGGTGATATTGATGTCCATTTAAAGATAAAAACTTATCAAAAACTATTATGTTAACAATTTTAGCGAAATCTTAAGGAATCGTGATGATGTTATACCATCAATTTAAAATTTATTTCTTCTCGGGTAGGCTTTGACCTCTGCTTACTAATATGACCATATCTCCCTCATATACACTACAAATTGAGTGATTCCATTGGCTAAATTTCCGTGCGACATATATCTATATTTTTTATGTTAACTAGTTATTTAAATTCCCTACAGTATTTTCCCATAAATTCAAACACATAACCTTTCCTAACAGATTCGTCCTTGGTTAATCATTTTTTGACCACTGCTCACTAATCTGACCATATCTACCTTTCCTAACAGCTTCTTTGGTTACTCTAAAATTCAGTTTCCTAACCAAACCTTTTCTAAGGTTTTAGTTCATCATTTTATTATGTCCTCTTCAATTTTCTTCCTAATTTACATCTAAACATATTCAATCAATTTTTTACCACATTTAAATATACAAAATAGAGGCATAAAGATCTTAAAAATTTACCACCCATAGCCATACCTATGCAAAACTTTCTATACCAACCTAAGTATTCAAACATACATCACATGCAAGATCAACATGTAACATGATAAAGCAACATCCATGGCCAATCATCAAGGTAACAAATATAGTAAATTTCATCAAAGTTATAGGATCAAAATCCCATATAAATGTTTCTAATTTCAAAACTTTCCTAAAATAAAAATTGTTAAACCTACCTAAAGATCTCCCTAGCTCACTTAGTGAATTATTTTTCTTGTTTCCTCTTGAAGGAAGTAGCAAGATTCCTCCATTTCCTTAACTTTTCTAGCAGCTTAAATAAGAGAAGGAGGGTGAATTTTTGAACCCCAAGGATAAAGATAAAATATGGATTCAAGTGGAGATTAAGCTAACTTAACTTGAATACTTAGTCTTCTAGGCTTCTCTTTCTTCTTCCTTCCTCTCTTCTCCTCTCTTTCTCTACTTTCCTCACTCTACCATGCTTCTATTTTTTTCCTCTCCCTCACTTGGACGAAATTCTAATGTTATAGGGGTGGTTCTTGCTTAAATAAATTGTCAAGTGGTCCTTCTTGCATAATCATGGGTCTACCTTATCACAATTAGGATGCACTTGGTTGCTTTTTGAGGAAAGACAACTCATGTTCTTGTCTTCCTGATCAACAAGTTTTTAACAAAAGAATTGTACTAAGACTGAAAATTTTGAATTATATTGAAACCTCTGTTTGAAACAATATGGCATATGTGCAAATAATAATTTCTATGGAGGAATTCTGTTGAAAACATTGTTTGCTAATAGCTAGTGATGTTAGCCCTAGTGCACCTTGATACCTCAGCTAGTAGAGGTGGTGCTAGCCTTGTGTGACGGCCAACACACGGGATATGATATGTGAAAGAGAGTGGGATGCCTCCTATTTGGGCAAGATGCTGACTACATGATATGTGATTTTCCCTCCCTTATTGTGTGCTTGGGAAATGTCCATATTAGAATCCCTTTGCGTGTCCTCTTGAATGGTGGTAAGGAAAACCTTAGCTGAGATGATGAGTTTAAGCAAATCCTACACCAACAAAGTACGAAAGGGCTTGAACTCTGATATGGTGGTTCTGATATGGGATCCTCCTAATATTTTCATGAGAATTGTTTTGATGCATATCAATATTTGATTAATGATTATACCGTATAACATATGATTTCAGATATCTAAATGTGGTTTGAACTGAGAATATTTGAAATATGAGTCCCATATGGATGTATCTCTAAACTATAATTTTTTATATGATAAATTTTAATATATGAGTACATCTATATGTTGACCTAAGAGGTCATAGGTTGTATTATCTGCTCACTGAGTTATCAAACTCACTACACAATATTTACATTTTTTTCATATAAGGATACAGAGTTTGGTCCTATAAATACGTAATCTATTAGGTGACATACTCTTTGGGTGAGCCTACATTGATTCCAATGCTCATTGTGTTTAAATTATTATGTACTTGTATTCTAGAGTATGTTATGATTGCCACAAACAGGATCCCTGGTTCTGCTGTTATTTTGATATTTATAAACTTAGTCTATATATTGTGTATACATGGGAATACCTATATGTAAATGTTTTCAATGATAAAATAGTGTATTATATATGTTATGGCAAATATATATTTGTAAAGCATGTATTTCACATGCCCTTAAATTGGGGGCATGACAAGTTGGTATCAGAGCATTAGGTTTCCCTATAGCTATCAGAACAAAGCATTCTTTAGTAGGACCTTTAGTATGAATATAAGCCGAACATATTTATACTTCAGTTGCTGCTGAGGAATTCTATAGGGTTTCAATTTCTTTTCTATTCCAAGTTGCTAAATTTTCTAGTGTAAGATTGATTGAATTTAGTGGCATCTTAAAAGTATTTATGGGTCAATTTCTGCTTGAAAGTGAAAAGGATATGTATGCCAAAGAATTTAAAGAATTGAGAAAGATACCAAATAAGATTGTGTCTGAATATGATATACGTTTTACCTAGTTGTCTAGATATGGTAGACTTTAATGTGATGCTAGAAATGGATTGGTTGGCATCACGTCATGTCAGTTTGAACTATCACCTTAAGGTAATTAAATTTAATATTCCTAGAGAATCGTTTTTCTTCATAAAGGGAAACCATAGTGAGGTATCCAATAATTTAATCTCTCCTTTAGCAGCCCATAAGTTATTACAAAAAGATGCCAAGTTGGCAATGGTGAGAGATGTTGATATAAAGTATACCAGTGTAGATTAGGTTCTAGTGGTTAGGGAATTTGCTAATGTATTCCTAGAGGAACTGCTAGGATTACCTCTAGAACGATAAACTGAGTTTGGTATTGATTTATTTTCTGAAACTCAGTTGGTATCTATACCCCATATAGAATGGCAACGACTAAACTCAAGGAATTGAAGAATTAGTTGTAAGATTTGTTAGACAAGAGATTTATATACCCCTAGTATTTTTCCTTGTGGAGTTCTTGTTTTATTGATGAAAAAAGAAAGATGGATTTTTGTGATTGTGCATAGATTATAGAAAGATGAATAAGGTAGAAATGCTTAATAAATACCCATTACCTCGTATAGATGATTTTTTTGACCAGCAACAAGATGATCAATGTTTTTCAAAAAAAATTGATTTAAGACCTAGTTGTCATCAATTGAGAATAAGCAAAGATGATATTTTAAAAAAATTGTTTTCAAGACTTGGTATGGGCACTATAAGTTCTTAGTGATGACATTTGGTTTGACAAATGCCCCAGCTACATTTATAGACTTGATTAATAGAGTATTTAAGCATCCCTGGATCAATTTGTTATTATATTTATTGATGATACACTAAAATATTCCAAGAGTTCATAGGATCATAAGCAACATTTAAAGATAGTTTTACAAACTCTACGGAAGCATGTTTGGTAAGGATAGTATCCAAATAGACCCTATGGTATAACAATGGCTATGTTTTACTACAATTAAAGATGAAGGTTTAAGTCCAATTTGCACTTTCTGTAGTTGTCTGTTGTCCAATCTATTTAATTTGTAATTGGATCAGGTACATGAAAAAATGCTTGTAAATCATTAATCAACTCCTCAGCATTTGAAGCCAAGATGAGAATTCGTCGTGCTGAATGTGAGATAAACCTTCATTCCACAGCATGATCAATAAAGGACAACAAACCATCAAAGAAATGGTTAACATTTAACAAACCTATTGGTTTATGATGGATATTTAGTTATGCCCAGGAGACTATTTGAAAAATCTCTTCCAAAGTACCAAATCCCCTAGTAAGGTGATGAAGGCATTAGCATTACTCATCATTCTAGTAATACGCTCATGCATAGAGGCAACCTTAAATTCTTTCCCAACTATTTTTCCTAGGATGTTTGATCATTGTATAGATAGTGCTGCCAAATCTTCAAGGCACCGTGTCATATAGATAGTGCTTCCATATCTTTAAGACAAAAACTATAGTAGCTAACTCTAAATCATGAGCAGGATAATTTTCTTCATATGGCCTCAGTTGTCTGGAGGCATAGGCAACTACACTACCTTCTTACATTAAAACACACCTCATTCCTTTCTTAGAAGCATCCGTATAAACTTCAAATCACCCCAAAGGATCCAGGAGAATCAAGACCGAAGGTGTAGCAAGCCAAGTCTTAAGCTTTAGAAAATTGTTCTCACATTCTAAAGTCCATTTGATCAAACTTCCTTTCCGAGTCAATCTGGTCAAGGGTAACACTATTTGCGAAAAACCCTGTATGAATCTCTTGTAATATCCTGCCAGACCTAGAAAGCTTCTAATTTCAATCATTGTCTTTGGTCTTTCCCACTTGAGTATAGCTTTTACTTTGCTAGGATTTACTGACACACCATCCTTTGACACCACGTGCCCCAGAAACTTTACTTCTTGCATCTAGAACTCGCATTTCTCCAATTTAGCAAAGAGTTTTTTTTCCTTCAAAACTTGAAGTACTAATCGAAGATGATGCTCGTGCTCCTATATGCCACTCTAGTAAATCACAATGTTGTCGATGAAGAAAACTACAAATTGATCTAAATAGAGTCGAAAGATACAATTCATGTAGTCCATGAAGACTGCAGGTGTATTAGTAATTCCAGACGGCATGACCAGAAACTCATAATGCTTGTATCAAGATCTAAAAGTTGTCTTAGGAATATGTTCTTCCTTTACTCGAATCTAATGATAACCTGATCTCAAATCTATTTTGGAGAAAATAGTTGCCCCCTTAAGCTGATCCAGCAAATCATCTATTCTCAGCAACGGATACTTATTCTTGATAGTCACTTTGTTGAGCTGCCTATAATTGATACATAACCGCAAACTTCTATCCTTCTTCTTTACAAACAGCACTGGAGCTCCCTAAGGTGAAACAATGGGTCGAATAAAATTCTTTTCCAAAATATTTTCAATCTACTTCTTAAGCTTTTTTAACTCCATAGGAACCATCTAATACGATGTAATAGAGATAGGAGTCGCTTCTGACACCAAATCAATAGAAAATTCCACTTCCCACTTAGGTAGTTGTTCAGTAATTTCAGGAGGAAAGACTTTTAAAAAATCATGAACCACCAGAATCTTGACTAGCTCTTGCTCAGCTCTCGTGTTAAGGGTACATAAAAGAGTACAACTTGAATCCTTATCAACTAATTCCTTCTGGAGTTTATTGATCTGTTTATCTTTACTTCTAGGTTCCTTGTCAGATTCTGAAGGAAAAACCAAAGTCTTCGGATAAAAGTCCAAGAGAATCTGGTTACGACTGAGCCAGTTCATCCCCAGAATCACATCTACATCTTCTAGGGGTAAACAAATTAAATCCACGATAAAGTATCTACCATATACTTCGACCAGACAATCTTTACAAACCAAGGAAGTGCTCACTTTTCTTCTCGTAGGGGTTAATACTATCAATTCGAATGTCAATTTAGACACAGAGCAAAGAAGTCTCCCCACACAAGCAAATGATATAAAAGAATGACTAGCACCAAAATCAAAAAGCACAATTAGAGGATAGCCATGGAGATAGCACATACCTTGAATTAAATCAAGAGCTTGTTTCGCTTCAGTCCTGCTCAAAGTAAAAACTCTTCCCTTAACTGGTTGAGTCTACTCAATCTTCTTCCCATACTCCGATGAGCTTTATGCCTTTTCTGCTCACATCAGAAGCAAGTAACCAAGTTATGAAGACAGGGTCTATTCCCATGATGTCACCCACATGTATTGCATTCATTTCCAATGGCATTTTGCACTAAAGGTCTAGTCCCAATGGCCCAAGGTTTCTTGCCTAGAGCTATGTTTCTTCCCCTAACAAAATGATCCAGAGCTAAGAATTCTCTCTTTCTCTTCCATGGTGCTCGTCTATCCTTCTCTTCCTCTACTGCCTTCAAACTCTTCTCCAACAGCTGACACTTATTAATCAATAGAACAAACTAACGAATTTCCAAGGCCACTGCTGCATTACAGATATCAAGATTTAGACTAGCTTTAAACTTGAACGCTTTCCAAGATTCATTCGAATTGTATTTCAGATAAGACGAGAACTTGGCTAACTCCTTGAATCTTGCAATGTACTAGTCGATCAATCGTCCCCCTTGTCTAAGCTGGAGGAATTCTATTTCCTTCTTGGCCCTGACACTTCTAAGAAAATACTTGTCCAAGAAGGTCTATCAAAAGACAGACCAGGTAACTTGTTGACCCTGATGAGCTAATAGTTCACTGGCTCTTCTCCACGAGAACTCTACTTCTTCTTTTAGCATGTACATAGCAAAATTTACTTTCTACTCATTTGAACACTCTAGGACTCCAAAAACTTTCTCCATCTCAGTAAGCCATCTATCTGCCACCATAGGATCGTATCCTCTGACAAAAGACAGAGGTCGGGTTCTCATGAAATCTACCCATCCATTGCCTGTGTTCCTTGGGTTCTCACCCATCTCACCATTAGTATTACTATTGTTCTGGATATGCCGCAGAATCTGATTTGTGGCAAAAACTTAAGTTCGAATAGCAGTGGGTAGATCTTACAGAGTAGCTTCTATGCTCAGTGATGATTTTCTCCTCAATGATGCAATTTCCTACTGTAGAAATCAAAAGAATTAGTCATTATTGAGGTGATCAAACTTAACAATCATTAAAGAAATTGTTTTTAATAGAGTATTAACAACATCATCAAGCATACATATTAGGAAAAATGCTAGCAATTTTTCCTTAACAATTTCAATGTACTACTCTACTCCATCTATCCACATCTTATTCGAGATACTCTTAGATTGATCTAGATAGCCATCTACCCCCATGGCCCCTTAGGATCAACCTGCTCTAATACCAACTTGTAACGACTATTTTGTTTTGTCTTTTTTGTGATTACGCATTAAATAAACATTCATCCAAAAGATATACATCATACACACACACACACACACACACACACAGAAGTTTACATACATTAGAGATTAGCATTGTATATACACATATAACCCCGAGGTACTAAGCATACATCCAAAAGACAAATTACCATGGGGTTAGCCCATTACAACACCAAACTATACATATAATACTATCCTACTGCCATCCACCTGGCCATCACCCCTGGGGTACCATTGGTGGAGGAGGCAGGCCTGGAGTAGGAACTTATATCATATTAATGAGTAGTAAGTTCACTATAATAGTGAAATGTCCCAAGTAGGGAACTTCTACTCTCTGAAGCTCTAATAAGATGGTCGCACCACGAACAGTATCTCTACTGATCTGCACATAACACCATATAACATAATGAGATATAAAATCCTAGTAAGGTCAACATCCAACAAAATATAGACATAATGAAAACCTTACGTGTTATGTCCAACTGTATAAACTACTGAAAATATTTTCTCTTTCGTATAATAAAGGTACAATAAAATACATACAGGCCTTTCATAGGTTATGCATCAATATCACGTATGATAAATGAAATATGTATTAATAGGATACCTGTACAACTGCTCATAGGCTCATACATTGCTCATAGTGGCTCATCATCTCATAATTTCTCTTAATTTTTAAACCTCAGCATGGCGTAAACCTTACCCTTACAGCTACTCACCCACTACTGATTGCCATTGGTCGGAGCGATCCTTCCCACATTGACCACTCTATGCTTTAAGGTGTCCTTTCTCCCGATACCGTATCACAGTCACGACCCTTCAGTCGCCTTACCTCCAAAAGTTACCGTATGCTGCCGGGTCAACTTAATGGGTAAGGGTCATCTTGAACTTGTCAGTTTTCTCAATACAGCAAGGGAGACACTTGTTGCATGGCCACCCTACTTCAGAAATGATCATTCTGACTGTCAGTCTCCTTAATACAGCAAGGGAGACATCAGTTACCAAGCCACCCTACTTCAGATAGGGTCTTCCTGGCCATGCTTATGTCTTTTATATGTTTTCTAGCCACTTGTCTTAACAAAAGCATATATATATATATATATATATATATATATATATATATATATATATATATATATATATATATATATATATATATATATATATATATATCAATAATCATCATGAGTATAATCCACACATATTCCTAAATATACATTCATGCATCATTCCTTCATGCTTTTATAATTAATTCAATAAGTATTACACAGCCAATTTAACATATTTCTTTTAACATATATGACTTATAAACTCCTATTATCATTTCATATACATTGATAATTAATTGGGATTTAAAAAGGAAAAAAATTGATGAACAAGGGTGAGGTAGCATGAAGCACAGCCAGGCCATGTCACCAAGCACGACCATGCTTTGTGCCAGTGCTTCTTCCCCATTCATCCCTTACAACATGGCCTGATTTCCCAAAACCCGCACTAAGCACGGTCTGGCCATGTCACAAAGCACGACCGTGCTTCGTGTCCGTGCTGTTGTTCCAAGTGTAACATTTTTAATTTTGTTTCTTTTATTAATAAAGGTACATAAATATTTAATTAAGGAAATAAAATTTATTAGAAATTTTTAGATATCTAAGGAAATATAATCCTTAGAAATTCTTCACCTTATGTGTATGCATAGAAAATGTTTCTAACATCAAGGGAACAAGAAAAGAGAGAAAACATAATAGGAAAAATTAGAAATAACATACTAAAAAGAGGCGAAATGCTTTGGTAAGGAAGATAAGTTTTTTTGTGAAGAAAGTAAAGGTATTAAAATTTTAAGAAGATTGGATTAAGGTAATTTTTCCAAATTCAACAGTTAGAAAGTTCTAAGTTTAACATCTCCACCCATAAATTGGGCTTTTACCTATGGACACTTTATATAGAGTTTTTCCACTTCACATAAGTTTCTAGCAAGCCCATTGGATAGCCTAAGTAAGAAATAAAACAAAGACTCAGACTAGGATATAGAAGTTGGACTGATAGCCCAAAAATTATGAAAATGTGACTAAGCCCTCCATGAAAGGTAGAATTGTTGCCAAAGCAAATGAAATGGGTAAGAATGAGCCTAAATCCAAGAGGGAAAAAAATAAGAATCAAGTGAGGAAATAGTAGTGCAATAATAATCAACATTAAGTCATGTGACAGTAAGACAAAACATCTATATCCTACATTCATGATTTAAACAAGTAGGTAAAAATACATGGCATTAAGACAAAACATCTATATCCGACATTCATAATTTCAACAAGTGGATAATAATACATAGCATTATGACAAAACATCCTTATCCTACACAAATAATTTTAGCTAAGCAAGGGAGATCCAATCGCTGAAAATTTACCACTTAGAAAAGCAAACCTATCATACTTGATTAAAACAAAATAAAAAGGAAATGAATCCCTAAATCAAAGGGACCTTGTTCCTTGTCTTAAGAACATATTATCATAATTTTCAAAATACAAATCTCCTTTTGCTATGCATATCTTGACGAATGAAGAGGAAGGCAAAAACATGAGTTATTTTCTCCAAAAAACAACCAAGTGCATCCTAATTGTGATAAGGTAGACCTATGATCATGAAAGGTGAATCATTTGATAGTTTATTTAAGCAAAACTCACCCCCATAAAATTAAAATTTCGTCCAAGTGAGGGAGAGGAAAAAATAGAAGCAAGATAGAGTGAGGAAAGGAGAGAAAGAGAGGAGAAGAAAGGAAGGAAGAAGAAGAAGTCTAAAGGACTAAGTACTCAAGGTAAGTTAGTTTAATCTCCACTTGAATCCATATTTCTTCTTCATCCTTAGGGTTCAAAAACTCACCCACCTTCTCTTATTTAAGTTGCTAGAAAAGATAAGGGAAGGGAGGAATCTTGCTACTTCCTTTAAGAGGAATCAAGAAAAAAAGAATTCACTATGTGAGTTAGGGAGATCTTTAGGTAGGTTTAACAATATCTCTTTTTGAAGAAAAGCTTTGAAATTTGTAACATTTATGTGGGATTTTGATCTTAGAACTTTGATGAAATTTACAATATTTACTACTTTTATGATTGGTCATAGATGTTGCTATATCATGTTACATGTTATGTTGCATATGATGGATTTTTTGGACATTACGGTTGGTGTGGAAAGTTCTGCAGAGGTATGGCTATAGGTGGTAAAATTTTTATGATTTTTATGCTACTATTTTGTATATTTAGAATGTGGTGAAAAATTGATGGAATATGATTAGATGTAAAGAAAATGGAAGAGGATGTAATATAATAATGAACTAAAACCGTATGAAAGGATTGGTTAGGAAAATGGATTTCAGGGTAACCAAAAAAGCTTTATTTTTTAAATTTTAGGAAGAATCGGTTAGGAATTAAAAGAAATGGTTAACATGAAAAATGTAGATCTATGTCGTAAGGATTGTTAGCCACTCGAATCACTTAATTTGAAGTCTAGATGAGGGAGATATTGCCCAATATGTAAGCCGTGGTCAGAAAATGGTTAACCAAGGAAGAATCTGTTTGGTATACTGTATTTGAATTTTTGGGGTAAAGATGTAGGTAATTAAAAGAAATTCTTAACATGAACAATGTAGATCTATGTTTCACGGATTTGTAACAGCTGAAAAAATTCTAATTGGAATCAATATGAGGGAGATATGGTCAGATTAGTAAGCAAAGGTCAGAAACTAGCTAACCAGGGAAGAATATGTTAAGTATGCTTCTGTGTTTGAATTTCTAGGCAAAATATGTAGGGAATTAAAGGATATTGTTAACATAATAAATATAAATATATGTATCTGTATCTATAAACTCTGAAATAACTTAATTTTCAGTCCATATGAGAGAGATATGACTGATTAATGAGTGAATGTTAGAATCAATCTAGAATCCACGGTGGTAAATATAAGTGTTTTGATTTTCAATTTTCTGGGAATAATTAGTAAGGAATCTAAAGAAATGATAAACATGAAAGTTGTATATAAAGGTCTTAGCGTTTTATAGGCTTTGGAGGCACCTCAATTTGATTTTTTATGAGGGTGATATAGTCTGATTAGTAAGTAGAGGTCTGAACCTACTTGAGAAGAAATAATATTGAATTTGAGGAAGTCGTAACACCATGATTATTTATGATTTCACTAAAATGTTCAACATAAGGGTTTTAGAGGATTTTCTTATCTTTCAAATAACACTAAGATCACCTCAATCGTATTTAAAATGAGGTTGTTATGCTCTGTTTAGTGAAGAGACGATAATAATATTTAAAAAAAGAAAAAGAATCTTATAAATAAAAAATAATAAATGACTAGTGTATACCATAGTCATTGGCATTGCATGAACTCCTTACCATCTTAAGTGCAAAATTTTGACATAGAAATATTTTATAAAGTTATATTTGAAACCATTATGTTTATGGCATGATTACCAATTATTTTTGGTAATGAATATATTTTGATGAAAATTATGGCATGTGAGTATAATGAACATACATGTTATTGAAATGAGAAAAGAAAGAGAAAGTGTGCCATGTCAGACGAAGCGAGAAAATCCCGTTCTGAAGAGTAGAAAGTACTCACCTTGACCAGGGTAGCTAGATATGAAAATAAGTTGATAGCTATCATATAATATTCAAAAATAGTTATTCATAACATACATGTTATAAGTGTACAATTTTCATGTGCGTAGATAGAGTGCATTCATGTGACCTAAAGATAATTGTTGTAGCTTATACAGATGAACATGACGTGACAAGCATTATTGATAATGATTTATTGTTGAACCTACTGGGATTTATTTCTCACTATACTTCCATATCATGTTTAAAAAATTAAGTTATGCAGATATTCTCTATGACTGGCTTTTAGCGTACATTGGGTCGAGTTGGCTAAGATCCCGGTGAAGGTGCAACCACCTGCACCTGTATCTCTAGACCTCGTCAATATGGATGAATAAAATGTACACTTATATGTGTTTGATTTTTGTACATATGTTTTGATTAATAATGTGTGTGGGAACCCAGAATTGTATAAGTGTTAATGGCATTTCTTAAATCTTATGTAAGTTTGGTTAATTTAATTGAATGTTGTTATAAGTTAAATAGTTAGAAGTAAAAAGGTAATGACTTCATGGAATTTTAGAAATATACATATAAGTATATATGTAAAAAAAAAATTGGAGTTGTTACATAATTGGTATCAGAGCAGGTTGATCCTAGATGACCAGTGGGTGGATGGTTATCTGAATCGATCTTATAGTGTCTTGAGTATGTTGTGGTTGTACTTTGTAGGGGATCAGTGATTTCATATAGGTAAGAAATTACTAGTGTTTCCTATCTATATGCCAAGGTGGTGTTATGACTACTGTTAAATATTTTTAAAACTAACTATTGGGCTTGATC
This sequence comes from Gleditsia sinensis, assembly GCA_037074535.1. Classification (NCBI taxonomy): domain Eukaryota; kingdom Viridiplantae; phylum Streptophyta; class Magnoliopsida; order Fabales; family Fabaceae; genus Gleditsia; species Gleditsia sinensis. Next base: position 24,378,590 of record CM073464.1, on the reverse strand, counting down.
ACCTCAATAGCAGCAACATAACTTTGTTTTTACCAAAGTAGGAAATGGCACCACCAAGGAGGAATTCACCAAACAATGCGGAGGAAACCCTGCACAACCTTGCCACGGCAATTCGAGACTAGGTTACGACCACCAACCAAATTCTACAATACCTCTAGAATGCTAATAACCCAAATGGTGAGAATGGTGTTCACAACCGGATGGCAGGGAATGATAATGGCATATCTGAGTTCCGAAGGACTAGCCCACCTTGTTTTCAAGGCCAATGATTGCAAGTCCCCTACCCTTCCAACAAAACTTCTCCATAGTCAAGTATACTAAGTACAAGCATATGCATGGTAATTAGCCATGCTACATGGGATCAGATGTTTGCTTCAAATGTAGAAAATTCATTTTGCATAGAACTGCACACAGAATATGGAGAAGTAGCCAAAACGAAGACCTCAGGTGAAAGGAAAGGTTTTCACCTTAAGCAGGCAAGAGGCAGCTCAATCCTCCGAAATGATTCAAGGTACATGCTACATCTATAGATTTACTCTTATGGTGTTTTTTGACTCTGGTGCTAGTCATTCATTTATATCGAAAGAATGTATTAGGGAGTTTTAGTATTCTATTTCTGAAACCCCCTATAAACTATCTGTAGTAACCCCCACGGGGGAAAGAGTCTTAACTTTCTTGGTATGTAAAGACTGTCAGATCATCATTCAGGAGAAAAACAATTTTGTAGACCTTGTCTATCTACCTTTAAAACGTATTGATGTCATTCTAGGGTTAGACTGGATGTCTAGAAATCGGGTCTTGCTGAATTGTTGCAACAAGACCGTTGAGTTTCTACCTCCTACTTTAGAAGAGGACATATAGTTATTGACGCTTAATGCCAATCAAATCAATAGGGAGTTGAAGAATGGAGTATTTGGATACATTCTCTTGCATTTATCAAATCTAGAAGTCGAATCGAAGATTAATGAAATCCCAATAGCCAACGAGTTTCCTGAAGTATTTTCATCAGATATTCCAGATTTACCTCCCAAGAGAGAGATAGAGTTCTCTATTGATCTCCTACCTGGGACAAAGCCTATCTCTATTGCACATTATAGAATGGCCTCAAAGGAACTACAGGAACTTAAGAAACAGTTGGAGGATTTATTAGATAAGCAATTCATTAGACTAAGTGTATCACCTTGAGGAGCTACTGTATTGTTTGTTAAGAAGAAAGACGGAAGCTTAAGACTATGCTTAGATTACAGCCAGCTGAATAAGGTGACTATAAAAAATAGGTATCCTCTCCATATGATAGATGATTTATTAGATCAACTGAAAGGAGCCTCCATCTTTTCTATAATTGACCTGAGATCGGGATACCATCAGATTAAGATCAAGGAGGAGGATGTACAAAAAATAGCCTACAAGACTCGGTATGGGCACTATGAGTTTCTCGTTAATGCCCTTGGGGTTGACAAATGCACCTGCAATTTTCATGGATTACATGAATCACATTTTTCAACCCTACCTAGATCAATTTGTGGTGGTATTCATTGATGACATCTTGATATATTCTAAGAGTGAGAAAGAACATGAACAACATCTCTAAATCGTGCTACAAGTGCTAAAAGAGAAAAAGTTATATGCCAAATTGGAGAAGTGTGGATTTTGGCTATTAAAGGTAAAATTTCTCGGACATATCATTTCCAATAAAGGGGTAACCGTAGAACCTAGCAAGACGGAAGCAGTGATTCAGTGGAAAATACCAAAGACGGTTACAAAAGTCAAAAGTTTCTTAGGTTTGGCAGGATACTGCAGGAGGTTTATACAAAACTTCTCTCGTATAGCCTTGCCATTGATTAAATTGACCAAGAAGGGAAGTCATTTCAAATGGACAGATCAATGTGAAACTAGTTTCCAAGAGTTTAAGACAAGATTGACAACTCCTCATTTTTTAATTATTCCAGACCACACATACCATTTTGAAGTTTATAGTGATGCTTTAAAGAAAGGGCTAGGGTGTGTGCTAATTCAATACAAGAGAGTAATTGCTTACGCCTCTAGGCAACTAAGACCTCATGAAGGAAATTATCCAACCCATGATCTTGAATTGGCAGCGGTGGTGTTTATCTTAAAGATTTGGCGACACCATTTGTACGGTGCAGCATTTGAAGTATACTGTGATCATAAGAGTCTTAAGTACCTTTTTTATCAGAAGGAGTACGAATATGGGTATAATTTCTCAATGAATACAAGTTTGAGATAAAGTATCATCCAGGAAAGGCGAATGTTGTAGCTAATACCTTGAGTCAAAAATCTCTACACATGGGTCAGATGATGGTGTATGTAATGCAGATGCTAGAGGAGTTTCAAAATTTAAAGCTGGCCACTACTCTTACTCCAAAAAAGTTAATCATTAATGGTTTAAGTATAGAGTGTGATCTTAGAGCCCAAATCGAAGAGGCTCAATCTCATGATCAATACTTATAGGATCATAAAGATCAATATAATTTTTCTGTCTTGGAAGATGGAGCAATCATGTATCAGGGAAGGATTTCTGTCCCTCAAGAACAAAAGTTGAGGACTAAGATCCTACAGGAAGCACATCAGAGTAAGTACACAGTCCATCCTAGATCCACTAAAATGTATCAAGACTTAAAGAAGATGTACTGGTGGCTAAGGATGAAAAAAGACATTATTAAGTTTGTGGCGAAATGTTTAATTTGTTAGAAGTTGAAGGTAGAGCATATATCTACAACCTCTTGAGACTCCTATGTGGAAATGGAACAGTATTTTGATGGACTTTGTGGTGGGCTTACCTGAGACTTCAGTTGGACATGACTCTATCTGGGTAATAATTGACAGATTAACCAAATTTGTCCAATTTTTTGCCCATAAAAATTAACTATTCACTGGACAAATTAGCCCAATTGTACATTCAAGAAATAGTTAGACTGTATAGAAGTCCCTTAAATATCGTTTCTTATAGAGATCTGAGGTTCACATCGAGGTTTTGGAAGGTGTTGTAAGAAGGTTTTAGTACCTAGTTGCAGTTCAATACTGCTTACCATCCTCAGACTGATAGGCAGATAGAACGAACCATTCAAACCCTAGAAGATATGTTAAGGCATGTGTGATAGAGCAAGGTAAAGGATGGGATAAGTATCTACCTTTAGTGGAATTTTCTTATAATAATAGTTATCACTCTAGTATTAAGATGGCCCCCTACGAAGCTTTATAAGGTAGGAAGTGCCGATCTCTACTTTGTTGGTTTGAGGTAGGAGAAAAGAACTTTCTAGGTCCTGATCTAGTTCAACAAACCACTGAACAAATCAGGATGATACGAGACAAAATACTTACTGCTCAGAGTCGACAAAAGAGTTACTATGATAAGAGACATAGACCTCTGGAGTTTGATAAAGGAGACCATATAATTCTAAAACTTTCCTCAACTACTGGATTTGCTAGGTCTCTCAAAACTAGAAAGATAAGTCTACAGTTTTTGGGACCCTAACAAATTCTAAAGAAAGTGGGGACGTCAGCATATCCAGTTGCCCTCCCACCTAATTTGTCTAACCTGCATAGTATTTTTCATGTATCACAGCTACGGAAGTATCTTCCAGATTCCTCACATATAACACGGGATGAATCAATCCAAATAAAGGAGAACATGACATACCAGCTAGTATTAGCATTCATATTGGACACCAACGTGAAGCAAATGAGAAATAAAACTATTCCCCTAGTTAAGGTGTTAATGGAAGGTTTGACTCTAGAAGAAGCAACTTGGGAGCTGGAAGAAGTCATGAAGAAGAAATATATGCAAATGTTCTTATTAGGTAATTTCTGAAATTTTCAAAACAAAATTTCTTTTAGGAGGATAGAAATGTAACATCCCTAATTTTGTTTCTTTTATTAATAAAGGTACATAAATATTTAATAAAGGAAATAAAAGTTATTAGATAATTTTTAGATATCTAAGGAAATATAATCCTTAGAAATTCTTCACCTTATGTGTATACATAGAAAATGTTTCTAACATTAAGGGAAAGAGTAAAAAGAGAAAACCAAATAGGAAAAATTAGACATAACATACTTAAGAGAGGCTAAATTCTTTGGTAAGGAAGACAATTGTTTTTTGTTAAGTAAGTAAAGGTCTTAAAATTTTAAGAAAATTGGATTAGGGAAATTTTTCCTAATTCAACAGTTAGAAATTTCTATGTTTAACATCTCTACCTATAAATTGGGCTTTCACCTATGGACACTTCATATCGAGTTTTTCCACTTCACATAAGTTTATAGCAAGCCCATTGGATAGCCCAAGTAAGAAATAAAACAAATACTTGGACTAGGATATAGAAGTTGGACTGATAGCCCAAAAATTATGAAAATGTGAACAAGCCCTCCATGAAAGGTAGAATTTTAGCCAAAGCAATGGAAATAGGTAAGAATGAGCCTAAATCCAAAAGGGAAAAAAATAAGAATCATGTGAGGAAATAGTAGTGCAATAATAATCAAGATTAGGTCATATGGCATTAAGACAAAATATCTGTATCCTACATTCATAATTTCAACAATCAATATGATGATAAAGTAGGTAATAATACATAGCATTAGGACAAAACATCTATATCCTACATTCATAATTTCAACAAATGGATAACAATACATAGCATTATGACAAAACATCCTTATCATACACAAATAGTTTCAGCCAAGCAAGGGAGATCTAATGGCTTAAAATTTGCCGCTTAGAAAGGCAAACCTATCATACTTGATTAAAATAAAAGAAAAAGGAGATGAATCCCTAAATCAAAGGGACCTTGTCCCTTGTCTTAAGAGCATATTATCATAATTTTCAAATTACAAATCTCCTTTTGCTATGCATATCTTGACTAAGGAAGAGGAAGACAAGAACATGAGTTGTTTTTCCCCAAAAAACAAGCAAGTGCATCCTAATTGTGATAAAGTAGACCCATGATCATGAAAGATGAATCATTTGATAGTTTATTTAAGCAAAACCCACCTTATAACATTATAATTTCATCCAAGTGAGGGAGAGGAAAAAATAGAAGCAAGGTAGAGTGAGGAAAGGAGAGAAAGAGAGGAGAAGAAAGGAAAGAAGAAGAAGGAGAAGTCTAGAGGACTAAGTACTCAAGGTAAGTTAACTTACTCTCTACTTGAATCCATCTTTCTTCTTCATCTTTGGGGTTTAAAAACTCACCCTCCTCTTATTTAAGCTACTAGAAAAGCTAAGGGAAGGGAGGAATATTGCTACTTCCTTTAAGAGGAAACAAGAAAAAAAAAATTCACTAAGTGAGTTAGGGAGATCTTTAGGTAGGTTTAACAATATCTCTTTTTGAAGAAAAGTTTTGAAATTTGTAACATTTGTGTGGGATTTTGATCTTAGAAATTTCATGAAATTTACAATATTTGCTACTTTTATGATTGGTCATGGATGTTACTATATCATGTTACATGTTATTTTGCATATGATGGATGTTTTGGACATTATGGTTGGTGTGGAAAGTTCTGCATAGGTTTGGCTATGGGTGGTAAAAGTTTTATGATTTTTATGCTGCTATTTTGTATATTTTGAATGTGGTGAAAAATTGATGGAATATGATTAGATGTAAAGAAAATGGAAGAGGATATAATATAATGATGAACTAAAACCTTAGGAAAGGATTGGTTATGAATTAAAAGACATGGTTAACATGAAAAATGTATATCTATTTCTCAAGGATTTTTAGCCACTAAAATCACTTAATTTGGAGTCCAGATGAGGGAGATATTGCCCGATATGTAATCAGTGATCAGAAAATGGTTAACCAGGGAAGAATTTGTTAGGTATGCTTCTGTGTTTAAATTTATGGGGTTAAAATGTAGGCAATTAAAAGAAATTCTTAACAAGAAAATGTAGATCTCTGTTTCACAGATTTTTAACCACTGGAATCATTCAAATCGGAATCATTATGAGGGAGATATGGTTAGATTAGTAAGTAAAGGTCAGAAACTAGCTAACCAGAGAAGAATTTGTAAAGTATGCTTCTGTGTTTGAATTTTTGGGCAAACTATGTAGGGAATTAAAGGAAATTGCTAACATATATATATATATATATATATATATATATATATATATATATATATATATATATATATATATATATATATATATATCTGTGTGTGTGTGTGTGTGTGTATCATGGATCTATAGGCTCTGAAATCACTTAATGTGGAGTCCATATAAGAGAGATATGGCTAATTAATAAGTAAACATTAGAATCAATCTAGAATCCATGGTGGTAAATGTAAGTGTTTTTGTTTTCGATTTTCTGGGAATAATTAGTAAGGAATCTGAAGAAATGATAAACATGAAAGTTGTATATAAAGGTCTTAGAGTTTTATAGGCTTTGGAATCACCTCAATTAGAGTTTGTATGAGGGAGATATGGTCTGATTTATAAGTAGAGGTCGTAACCTATCCGAGAAGAAATAACATTGAATTTGAGGGAGTAGTAACACCATGATTACTTAAGATTTCAATAAAATGTTCAAGATAAGGGTTTTAGAGGATTGTCTTATCTTTCAATTGACACTAAGATCACCTCCATTGGATTTAAAATGAGGGTGTAACTAGTGTATACCATAGCCATTGCCACTACACGAACTCCTTACAATCTTAAGTGAAAATTTTTGACATAGAAATATTTTATAAAGTGATATTTGAAACGATTATGTTTATGGCATGATTACTAATGATTTTTCGTAATGAATATATTTTGATGAAAATTATGGCATGTAAGTATAATGAACATACTTGTTATTGAAATCATATTTATGGCTATTAATGTGAAAAGAAAAGAAAAGAAAAGAAATGAGCACGATCACATGGCGGTCCATGAGGTGCACCATTAGGGGACGCCCTGCCAACGGTTATGATTATGTTAGTGATAAAAGAAAGAAAAAGTGTGCCATGTCGGACAGACTAAGAAAAACCTATTTTGGAGAGTATAAATTACTCACTCTAACTCGGGTAGTTTGATATAAAAATAAGTTGATAGCCATCATATGATATTCTGAAAATAGTTATTCATGGCATACATGTCATAACTGTACGATTTTCATGTGCATAGATAAAGTGCATTCATGTGACCTAATGATAATTGCTGTAGCTTATACAGATGAACATGACGTGAAAAGCATTATTGATAATAATTTATTATTGAACCTTTTGGGATTTATTTCTCACTATATTTCCATATCATGTTCAAAAAATTAAGTTATTCAGATATTCTCTATGACCTGCTTTTAGCATACGTTGGGTCGAGTTGGCTAAGATCCCGGTAAAGGTGCAACCACCTGCACCCGTATCTCCAGACCTGATCAATATGGATGAATAAAATGTAGACTTATATGTGTTTGATTAATAATGTGTGCATGAACCCCGAATTGTATAAGTGTTAATGGTATTTCTTAAATCTTATTTATGTTTGGTTAATTTAATTGAATGTTATTATGAGTTAAATAGTTAGAAGTAAGAAGGTAATAACTTCATGGAATTTTAGAAATATACATATAAGTATATATGTAAAAAAAATTTGGAGTTGTTACACCAAGCACCCATGTTTTCCTTCTCCAATGCCAAGCACGGCCGTGCTTCGAGTGTTGCAACCTCAAAACTCTCCTTTCTTCTCCCAAAATGCCCACCAACCAGAAAAATCACCAAGCATATATTTTTAGGCATATAAAATCCAAGTTAAAGACCACATTTATCCACTAAAAACATGAAACATAAACTTCAAAATCATTCATAAAACAATTATAAACATTCTTCCCTCACTCCTATTTATGGCAACCAACCACCATCATCATTGAAGCATTCATCTACTCTACTATGATACTACTATAAATGTATATAAATGCATACACAAAGCCATTTAGTCAAGAACATTAAAGGTTAGATGTTGATCTTAATTTATACACCAAAAGTGCTTGTTTCTCTCACTAAACTTGTTGGATTTCCTCTTTCTTTCTTTAATTCCAAGCTGCAAAAAAATCCTCCATCACTTATTTCCAAAGATCCAAGGTTAAAATCAAGATGAAGGGAGTTGGCTTACCTTTTTCCTTCTTGTTTTTAGCTTTCTCTCTCCTCTTCTTCTCCCATCTCTCTCCCTTCTTCTCTTCCTCTTTTCCTTCTCCTCTTTCTCGTCCTCTTGCCATGGCTATTTCTTTTCATTGGCCTGGCTGGCAACTTGGTCATCAAGTCAAGGGAGAAGTAATAAAATATTACTAGCTTCTTAGAGAAGTTTCTTCTCCCTTAACCCACACTCTTCCTTTTGCTAACAATAACCATCATGCCACTATATTAAAATAGAACTATTTAGTTAGCTAAGGCATTGTTTGGTTGTAAGGAAACTTACCAAGTGTTTAATTCCTTCTTAAGACATATTCCAATGGGTTTTAATGCCACTCTCTTCATAGCTCCTTATCTCTATTCTCACTGCCCAAATATGGCCCTGCAGATAAAGAAATTACTACTTCCTTTTTAATTATCTCCTCCAAAAATGAGAAATCTCTTATTAAATATTCAAAATTATTTCCTTATAATTACCCCATTCAATCCTTTCTTAACGTTTCATTTTGTGAATATAACTAACAAAACTCCAAGGTGTTACAAGTTCCATGTTTTCAACTTTAACCTTTTGCATCTCATGCTCAAGAATCAATAATGCCTAGACAGCATGATTCTTGGCCGCTGGTTTCGACCACTCAAGAGGAAAAGGGATGTTGTGTTTTGTAGGGGTTCCCTTGTGATTTTGTAGGAATTCCCTTGTGGTTTCTATAAGGAAGGCGTGAGGATGCAAAGGCATGGAGTGGGGCAACAGCCTTTGCATTACTTTTTCTGATTGTGGGTAGAAACATGGCTAAAGTGGGTGGTAGTTTCTTGGTTTGAATGTGGCTGAAATGTTTATGGATATGTGGCAGGATTTCTTTGCTAAAAGGTGGCAATTTTATTGCTTGATTTTGGGTAAAATTTGTGTGGCTATGTGGCATTTTTTGGTAGGTGCAAGTTAGCTGTAATTTTGTGGGCAATGTGGCATACTATGTGGCTGCAACTTTGTGGGCAATGTGGTATGCTTTGGTAGGTGCAAGGTGGCTGCAATTTTGTGGCCAATGTGGCATGCTATGTGGTTGCAACTTTGTAGGCAATGTGGCATGCTTTGGTAGGTGCAAAGTGGCTACAATTTTGTGGCTAATGTGGCATGTTGTGTGGCTATAAATTTGTGGGAAATGTGGCATGCTTTGGTAAGTGCAAGGTGGCTACAATTTTGTGTGCAATGTGGCATGCTATGTGGCTACAACTTTGTGGGCAATGTGGCATGCTTTGGTAGATGTAAGGTGGCTACAATTTTGTGACCAATGGGCATGCTATGTGGTTGCAACTTTATGGGCAATGTGGCATGCCTTGTTAAATGCAAGATGGCTACAAGGTGGCTGCAATTTTATGGCTAATGTGGCATGCTATGTGGCTGTAACTTTGTGTTATTACTTGGTAGCTCCTTAGTTGTTTTATGTTGCCTTAATTTACTACTAATCCTAGATTAGTAATGTCTTAAAAATGTATTTGTATCTTCTCTCCATCCATTATGCTCCTTAGAATTTTATTTATATGATTCATGATTAATTATATGTCACATATTTTATAAATGCCTCATTGTTACATAACTAAGCATTTTAATTCTTTGTCATATATATTTTCTACTTAGTCTTAGATTTATCTAACTTTATTAAAGACTTAGGATGTTACATAAACCCAGGGGAAAATGCTCGTGTAATTGTTTTAAGGAATGGTAAGGAAATTGATGGTCCACCATCACCCTCTTCTCCCAAGGAACATGAGAAAATAACCAAGGAGAATGAAGCATCTATAGGTAACTTTCCATCTTTGTTAGATTATGAATTAATACCTCCATTTCCAGAAGCTCTTAAAGAGAATAGGCTACATGAGAAAACTTCTGCCTTATATGAAACCTTTAAAAAGTTTGAAGTTAATATTTCCCTTTTAAATGCTATTAAACGGTTGCCAAGATATGCAAAGTTCTTAAAAGAACTGTTTACATAGAAAATAAGGCAAAAATTGAAGGGATATGAAAAGGTAAAGATAAGTTAGAATGTATCCACTATGATACAAACAAAACTCCCTACTAAATGTAAGGATCTAGGTATGTTTACTATTCCAGGAAAAATTAGTGATACTCGTGTTGAAAAGGCTATGTTAGATTTAGGAGCTTCCATAAATTTCATAACATATTCTATCTATACTTCTTTAAAATTAGGACCATTGAATCCAACAAATGTGATAATCTAATTAGCAAACTGGTCCAATGCATACCCTAAGGGAGTAATTGAGGATGTCTTGGTACACAAAGATAATTTGGTTTTCCCCGTAGATTTTTATGTATTTAACATGGAAAATGGTTTCCAATATTATTAAGGAGAACATTTTTTAAAACTTTTAAAATTAGGATAGTTGTTCACAATGGTACACTTATCATGGAAGTTGATGATGATAAAATAAAATTTAATATGTATGATACCACGAGACACCCAAATGATGATATTCCTATTTATTCTATTGATGTAATTGATTCTTTAACACATGAAGTGTTTGAATTAGATAGAAAGGATAAAATGGAGGTGATTATGAGCAAATCCATAGAGGAATATGATGCTGAGATAAATATGGTTTTAGAGACAAAGAAGGAATTGGCTATACACTAAATGATTTTTCAGCACCACCAATAAGTAAGGTCTCTTACATGGAATTACCAATTTCTAATAATACTCTTTTACCTTCTATTGTGTAGGACCCTACTCTTGAATTGAAGCCACTTCTTGATCAACTCAAATATGTGTTTTTGGGAGAAGGCAAAATACTTCCTATCATTATCTCCAGTAAACTTGAAGCAAATCAAGAGGATAAATTAATTCAAGTCCTTAAAGAGCACAAAACTGCAATAGGATAGACTATAACTAATCTTAAGGGGATAAGCCATTCCACGTGTATGTACAAAATATTAATGAAAGAAGAAGCTAAATGGTGCGTACTGTCACGGGTACACCAAAATTAATACCTTACCTCTCAACTAAACTGTAATCGTGGGAGTAAGGGTCAATCCCATAGAGAATAGAATTACCTTCTTTGAAATTAAATAAGGGGGTTTGATAATTGAAAGTAACACAAATTAAACAAGAATTAAAGTAGTTAAAGACAATATTTAATAATAAAGGCGTTTGTTTCAGTTGATATCCACCATAAGGGATCACATTGATAATTGACAACATAATCAATCTTAATTTAAATATCTATCATTGGAATTCTAACCCTATTTCTCCTTAAGTCTAGTAATTGATGGCAATCGCCTCAATTAACCATAATCAACAAGCAATCCTTTAGCACATCAATAAAGCATAACTTATTAACTGCATTAAGAATTAAAGAAACTGATAGAGTTAAACAAATATAGACAAATTAGCTATATATAATTTAGAATTTTATTCATCATAGGTTTAATGATTTATAATCCAAAATCCTTAAGCCTATTTGCCTCATAAATCACAGTAATGAAAACTTTGTTCAAAACATAATTCAGTAGTAGATTAAGACAGATAATGTAACAACTCCAGTTTTTGTTTTTCATATATACTTATATGTATATTTCTAAATTTCCATGAAGTCATTACCTTCTTCTTTAAACGATTTAACTCATAATAACATTCAATTAAATTAACCAAACATAAATAAGGTTTAAGAAATACCATTAACACTTATACTGTAACAACTCCATTTAAGTAACAATTTTTTTAAAAAAAATACCATGAAGTTATTACCTCGTTACAACTTAACTCAAAATAACATTTATTTAATTTATACAATATAGAGTTTACATACATATCATTAATCAATAACATCCGTACAAAAGTCTAACACATATATAATTACATCTTATTCATCCTTGTTGACCAGTTCCGGAGATACGGGTGCGAGTGGTTGCAACTTCACCGAGATCTTAGTCAACTCAACCATAGACACCATATATATTACTAGGATCAGATCAAAATAGAGTAACTCAATCCAACATACGCTAAAAGCCAGTGCCATAGAGAAAATCTGCATAATTATTCTTCTGAATATGACATGGAAATATAGTGTGAATTAAATCCCAGTAAGTTCAACAATAAATCATCATCAATAAAGATTATCACGTCATGTTTATCTGTATAAATTACAGCAAATATCATTGGTCACATGAATGCACTATATCTATGCACATGAGAATCATATAGTAATGAAATGTATGACAGGATTAACTATTTTCAGAATATCATATTATGACTATTAATTTATTCTCATATCAAGCTACCCCAGTCTAGGTGAGTATTTTCTACTCTCTGGTACGGGCTTTTCTTGCTCCGTCCGACATGGCACACTTTCTCTTTCTTTTCTCATTAACATAATCATAACCGTTGGTAGGGTGTCCCCTATTGGTGCACCACATGGATTGCCATGTGATCGTGCTCATTTCTTTTCTTTTCATAATAATAGCCAAAAATATAATTTCAATAACAAGTATATTCATCAAAATATAATTATTACCAAAAATCATTGATAATCATGCCATGAACATAACCATTTCAAATATCACTTTATAAAATATTTTCATATCAAAATTTCACACTTAAGATGGTAAGAAGTTCATACAATGGCAATGGCTATAGCATATACTAGTCATTTATTATTTTCATTTATAAGATTATTCTTTTTTTAAAATATTAATTTTATTTCTTTATTTTCTTGATGTAGGTTTTCATCCTATCTGACATTCTCTTACTAATCAGAGCATAACTCCCTTAATTTAACTCCGATATAGGTGATCGTAGTGTCAATTTAAAGATAAAACGATTATCTAAAACTATTATGTTGAACAGTTTAGTGAAATATTAAGAAATCAAGGTGATATTACTCGCTCAAAGTACAGGTTATTTCTTTTCGTGTAGGTTCTGACCTCTACCTACTAATCTGTCCATATCTCCCTCATACGAATTCCCAATTAAGTGATTCTAATGGCTAAAAATCCATGACACATATAGCAATAATTTTTATGTTAGACATTTATTTTAATTCCCTACAGAATGTTCCCAAAAATTAAAAAACAGAAGTTATCCTAAAATATTCTTCCCTGATTAACCAATTTCTGACCATTGCATACTAATCAGACCATATCTGCCTCATACAGACTCCAAATTGAGTGATTCCAGTGGCTAAATATCCATGACACATATATCTATAATTCATATGTTAACCATTTATTTTAATTCCCTACAAAAGGTTCCCATAAATTAAAACACATAAGCTATCCTAAAATATTCTTCCTTGATTAATCAATTTCTGACCACTGCATACTAATCGAACCATATCTGCCTCATACAGACTCCAAATTGAGTGATTCTAGTGGCTAATTATCCATGACACATATATCTATAATTCTTATATTAACCATTTATTTAATTCCCTACAAAATGTTCTCATAAATTAAAACATAGAAGCTATCCCTACATATTCTTCCCTGATTAACCATTTTCTGACCACTGCTTACTAATCGGCCCATATCTACCTCATATGGACTTCAAATTGAGTGATTCCAGTGGCTAAATATATGCAAGAAATAGATTTAACCATTTCTTTAAATTGCTTACTGATTCTTCCCAGAATTTGAAAAATAGAAGCTTACAATTTTGCCACCCATAGTCATACCTATGCAGAACTATTTACACCAACCTAAGTATTCAAACATACATAATATGTAACATGATATAGCAACATCCATGACCAATCATTAAAGTTCTAAGATCAAAATCCCATAAAAATATTACAAGTTTCAAAACTTTTCTTCAAAATGAAATATTGTTAAACTTACCTTGAGCACTTAGTCCTCTAGACTTCTCCTTCCTCTTCTTTCCTTTCTTCCTCTCCTTTCCTCACTCTACCTTGCTTATATTTTTTTCTCTCCCTCACTTGGACGAAAATTCGCATGTTATAAGGGTGGGTTTTTCTTATATAGACTATCAAATAATTCACCTTTCATAATCATGGGTCTACCTTATCACAATTAGGATGCACTTGGTTGAACTTTTAGAGAAACAAACAACTCAAGTTCTTGTCTTCCTCTTCCTTAGTCAAGATATGCATAGGAAAAGGAGATTTTTATTTTGAAAATTATGATAATATGTTCTTAAGATAAGGGACAAGGTCCCTTTGATTTAGGGATTCTTTTTCTTTTTCTTTTGTCTTAGTCAAGTATGAGAACAGTTTTCATTTTTGGACAGCGGAGTGTGAGAACAGTTTTCTAGAGCTGAAAACTCGGCTTACTACACCTCCTGTCTTGATTCTCCCAGATCCTTCTGGATGTTTTGAGGTTTATACTGATGCTTCGAAGAAGGGACTGAGGTGTGTTTTGATGCAAGAAGGTAGGATAGTAGCCTATGCCTCTAGACAGCTAAGGCCACATGAAGAAAATTACCCTACTCATGATCTGGAATTGGCTGCTATAGTATTTGCCTTGAAGATTTGGCAGCACTATCTATATGGTGCGGTGTTTGAAGTGTATAGTGATCATAAAAGTTTGAAGTATCTTTTTTATCAGAAGGAATTGAATATGAGACAGAGGAGATGGATGAAATTCATTGATGATTATAAATTTGAGCTAAAATACCACCTATGAAAAGCGAACGTAGTAGCGGATGCTTTAAGCTGAAAGTCGCTACATTTGAGTTATATGCTGGTGAAAAAGATGAACTTAATTGAAGAATTTAGGAATTTGAGATTATTAGTGATAGCCACTCCTAGCAGTTTGCTTGTTGGTGAGCTAAGGGTGTAGTGCGATTTGAAAATCCAGATTAAGGAAGCACAAGTACAAGATCTTTTCCTACAAAATAAACGAAATGCACCAGGCTTCACAGAATCGGAAGAAGGAGTCATCCTCTATCGAGGAAGAATGTGTGTGCCTCATGGGAGAGACTTAAAGACAAAACTCTTGGAGGAAGGACATCAGAGCAAGTATACTATCCATCCGGGAGCCACAAAGATGTATCAAGATCTAAGATAATCATTTTGGTGGCCGAGAATGAAGAAAGATGTAGCATAATACATAGCAAAATGCTTGACTTGTCAGAAAGTCAAAATCGAACATCAAAGGCCTTTTGGGACATTAAAATCCTTAGAAATCCCTGAATGGAAATGGGATGGCATTACTATGGATTTTATAACTGGATTGTCCAAGACTCAGGCAGGTTATGACGCCATATGGGTAATAGTGGATAGATTGACAAAGTCTGCACACTTTTTTCCCATAAGGATTAATTACTCATTGGACAAGCTAGCACATCTGTATGTGAAGGAGGTAGTCCGTTTGCATGGGATTCTAAGTAGCATTGTTTCTAACCGAGATCCTAGATTCACTTCCTGATTCTGGAAAGCATTGCAGGAAGCTTTCGGTACAAGATTACAATTTAGTACCACATATCATCCGCAAACAGATGGTCAGACTAAAAGGATGATACAAACGATGGAAGATATGTTGAGGGCATGCACCTTAGATCAGGGAAAAGATTGGGATAAGTATCTTCCACTGGTGGAGTTTGCTTATAATAACAGTTATCATGCGAGTATTGGGATGGCACCATATGAAGCTCTGTATGGAAGAAAATGTAAATCACCCCTGTGCTGGTATGAAGTAGGTGAGAGAAATTTGTTGGGTCCAGAGTTAGTTCAGCATACTACGGAGCAAATACGAATGATACAAGATAGGATGCGAACTACCCAGAGTCATCAGAAAAGTTATTATGACGAGAGGAGGAAGCCTTGTGTTTTCAAGAAGGAGAACATGTGTTTTTTAAGATTTCTCCGACCACCGGGATTGGCCAAGCCATGAAAGTCAAGAAGCTGAGCCCTCGCTACATAGGACCTTATCAGATACTTAGAAAAATTGGCCCCTCAGCATATCAAATATCTCTACCTCCAAGACTATCTAACTTACACAATGTGTTTCATGTCTACCAACTGTGTAAATATTTGCCAGATCCAACACAAGTGATTCAAGAAGAAGAAGTAGCAGTGAAAGAGAACTTGACTTATCAATCGAAACCTGTCATGATCCTAGACTGAAGTACGAAACAACTACGTAGTAAATCCGTTCCGTTGGTAAAAGTGTTATGGAAGGGGCTATCTGAAGAGGAAGCTACATGGGAAAGAAAGGAAGATATGAGATACTCTTACCCACAGTTGTTTGAGGAAAGGTGAAATTCTTGAATTTTGGGGACAAAATTCCTGTTAGGGGGGAGAAATGTAACACCCGAAATTCTGTTAATAATATTCACAAAATGAAATAGTAGGAAAGGGTTTAAAAGAGTGAAGTGAGGGAGTTACAGGGAAATAAACATGAATGTTTAATAAGGACTTTCTCATTTTTGGAAAGAATTATTAAGGAAAAAATGGTGTTTTCCTTGACTACAGGGCCACAAATAGACAACAATGATAGAAATGTTGAGCCATGAAGAGAGTTGCACAAAAACCCATTGAAGTAAGGCTCAAGAAGGGATTAAACACTTGGTGAGTTTTCTTTAAACCAAACAAAGCCTTAGCCAACCCCTTAGTCATACTTTAATGGAATGGCATTCTTGAAATTGTTAGGCAAATCAAGGGTAATAGTTAAGAGGGCAAGTGGCTTATTGGGGAAGACACATTATTTTATAATTTCCCCTTGACTTGGTGGCCAAGTCGCCACCTTCCAGCCCAAAGGAGAGGAACCCACGGCAAGGGGAGAAGGAGAAAAGAGAAGAAAGAAAAGAGAAGAAGAAATAAGAGAAAAGGAAGAAGACAACTAGAGTGAGACTCAAGGGAAAGAGGTAAGGTCTTTGGTTTTCAATCTTCTCCATTTTCTTGCTCAACCCTAAAGTTTCCATGGAACTAATGGATGGAGGTAACTTGTTGTTTTGATGATGCTTTCTAGAGAGAGAGGAGGTAGTAGAGCAAGAGAAGAGGAAGACCAAGTTGAAGGAAGAAGGTAAGATCAACATCCTCCTTCACGACTTATTGGTTGGTTCTGGATATTATGTTTTATGTAGAATCTGGAACTATGTTGAACATATGAATTGCCCTATTTCTTAGCTTTTATACGCCTCTGGAATCACCTTAATCAGATTGGAAATGAGAGAGATATGCCCTGATGAGTGAGGGTAGGTCAGATCTAACGCGCTGAGTTTTAACTCTATTTTCAAACACCTTTTTCCTCTGTTTCATTAAAGTGATAGGAATAAAAGTTGTGGGTAATTGTTTTAGCTTTCCATAGACACTGACATCATCTTAATCGGAGTTGAAATGAGGAATTTGTGGTCTTTTTTGTAAAGGAAGGTCAGACTAGACCAGAAATCTGAAACACAGAGAGAAGGGAAAACCCGAAGCACGGCCGTGCTTGAGGACACGGCCTGGCCGTGCTTCGTGCTGTTTTTGATGTTTTAGCACATTTTTCACATCCTGAAGCACAGCCGTGCTTGGAGACATAGCTAGGCCGTGTTTCAAGCTGTGTTGCCCTTTTTCCTCATTTTTCATTTCCTTTTTGAATCCTTTTTAATTACCAACATTTTTAGGATGTTAGTAAAGGTTTTGGATGCATGAATGATACAATCACATGTATTATAATTATTTCATCATGAATGATTGGTAAATCATGTGGGTATGACATGAGAAATGATGCATGATTGTTATATTTGCATATTATAAACTGCTTGTGTGTGTAACAACTCAATTTATGTAATTTTTTTTTTTAAATACCATGAAGTTATTACCTCGTTACAACTTAACTCAATATAACATTTATTTAATTTATACAATACTGAGTTTCCATACACACTATTATTTTACAAACTACACACCATTATTTTACAAACATTTGTACAAAGATACATATTAGTTCTAATCATCTATATCGACTATTTCCGGGGACACTGGTTCGGGTGGCACGTCCACCGGAATCTCAGTTACATCTACGACAGTTATATATGAAATAACTGGAAGTTGCCCAAGGTAGGGCACCTCGATCCAACGTACAGAGATAATAAGTGTCATAGAGAATATCTGCATATTTATTCTTCTGAACATGATATGGAAATATAGTGAGAATTAAATCCCAGTAAGTTCAACAATAAATCATAATTTACCATTATAGTTCATCATGTCATGTTCAGCTGTATAAACTACAGAAAATATCTTTAAGTCACATGAATGCACTTTATCATGCACATGAAAATTATACAGTTATGACATGTATGGCATGAATAACTATTTTTTTCGAATTTCATATGATGGCTATCAACTTATTCTTACTTCAAGATACCCCGGTCAGGGTAAGTATTCTCTACTTTTCGGTACGGGCTTATCTCGCTCCGTCCGACATGGCACACTTTCTCTTTCTTTTCTCATGAATATAATCATAACCGTTGGTAGGGCGTCCCCTACTGGTGCACCACACGGATTGCCATGTGACCGTGCTCATTTCTTTTCTTTTCATATTAATAGCCGAAAATATGATTCCAATAACGAGTATGTTCATTATATTCTCATGCCATAATGTATCAAAACATAATCATTCTCAAAATTCATTGGTAAACTGAAATTATGCCATGAATATAATCATTTTCTAATTTTCACTTTATAAAATATTTCCATGTCAAAATTTCACACTAATACCTCGATAACTAGATAGTAATTGTAGTCTGTAAACAGCGCAACAGGAAAGTTCCCAGAAAAGAGAGGTGGGTCACTAATGGACACGCTTAAGTACCAAGTCTTTCCTTGCCAGAGCTTTCCTTAGACATGCACTTTTCACAAATCACAATTTTTTTCCAGTAACTAGAATAATTCTTTTCATTTTCTTTATGTCTAGGCATTTAGTCATTTTATTTCTACTTATATCATTTCCAACACATGTTCTTACAAATTTTATAGAGCATTTTTCCTCAAATTGATTTCTATTATTACCTTAAAAATTCATCTAGGGTAGAAAAATATTGAAAATAGTTTTACTAACTTTTAACACAGCCTTTGCTTACAAATCAGAGCATAACTCTCTCATTTTAACTCCGATTAAGATGATATTAGTGTCTATGAAAAGCTAAGACAATTATCTAAAACTATTATCTTAATCATATCAACAAAATAGTATGATATTGTGGTGTTATTACTCCTTTAAATTTAGTATTATTTCTTCTCGTTTAGGTTCTGACATTTACTAACTAATTAGACAATATCTCTCAAATTTGAACTCCAAATTGAGTTATTCCAGTTGGTAAAATTCCATTAGCCATATATCTATAATTGTTATGTTGGCGTGCTATTTTAATTCTCTACAGAATATTCCCAGAAATTCAAAAACTAAAACATTAATAACATACTCTTCCCTGAATAAACATTTTCTGACCTCTGCTTACTAATCGGATCATATCTACCTCATATGAACTCCAAATTGCATAATTCCAGTGGGAATATTTCCATGCGACATAGATATATAAGGTTCATGTTAACCATTTATTTTAATTCCATACAAATAATTCCCAGAAATTAAAATACAAAAGCTGTCCTAACATAATCTTCCCTGATGAACCATTTTCTGACCTTGGCTTACTAATCGGACCATATCTACCACATGTAGACTCCAAATTGAATGATTCCAGTGGCTAAAAATCCATGACATACATATCTTTAATTCTTATGTTAACCATTTATTTTAATTCCCTACCAATAATTCCCAGAAATTAAATTACCGAAGCTATCCTAACATATTCTTCCCTGATGATTCATTTTCTGACCTTTGACTACTAATTAGACCATAGCTACCTCATATGGACTCCAAATTGAATGATTCCAGTGGCTAAAAATCCATGACATACATATCTTTAATTCTTATGTTAACCATTTATTTTAATTCCTTACCAATAATTCCCAAAAATTAAATTACCGAAGCTATCCTAACATATTCTTCCCTGATGATTCATTTTCTGACCTTTGACTACTAATCAGACCATATCTACCTCATATGGACTCCAAATGGAATGATTCTAGTGGCTAAAAATCCGGGACACATATATCTTTAATTCTTATGTTAACCATTTATTTTAATTCCTTATAGATTGTTCCCAGAAATTAAAATACCGAAGCTTAAAATTCTTTCACCCATAGCCATAACCATGCAGAACTATCTACACCAACCTAAGTATTCAAACATACATCACATGCAAGATCAATATGTAACATGATATAGCAACATCATGACCAATCATAAAAGTTCTAAGATCAAAATCTCATATAAATATTATAAGTTTCAAAAGTTTTCTTCAAAAAGAAATATTGCTAAACTTACTTGGAGCACTTAATCTTCTAGACTTCTCCTTCCTCTTTCTTCCTTTCTTCCTCTCCTTTCCTCACTCTACCTTGCTTCTATTTTTTCTCTCACTCACTTGGACGAAATTCTAATGTTGTAAGGGTGGGTTTTCTTATATAGACCACCAAATAATTCACCTTTCATGATCATGGGTCTACCTTATCACAATTAGGATACACTTTGTTGAATTTTTGGAAAACAAACAACTTATGTTCTTGTCTTCCTCTTCCTTAGTCAAGATATGCATAGGAAAAGGAGATTTGTATTTTGAAAATTATGATAATATGTTCTTAAGATATGGGACAAGGTCCCTTTGATTTAGGGATTCATTTCCATTTTCTTTTGTCTTAAACAAATATGATAGGTTTGCCTTTTTAGGTGGCAAATTTCTAGCCCTTGAATCTCCATTATTTGATTGATATTATTTGTGTGGGCTATGAATGTTTTGTCCTAATACCATGTATTATCATACCACTTGCTAAAATTATGAGTGTAGGATATAGATGTTTTTGTCCTAAAGCTTTGTATTATCATGCCACTTGCTTAAATGATGAATGTAGAATCATACCACTTGCTAAATTTTTTTGTCTTAATGCCATGTAACCTAATCTTTATTCTTATTATTATATCATCATCTAATTTATTTTATTTTATTTTTCCTCTTGGATTTGGGCTTATTCCTACCCATTATGGGCTTGTCCTACCCATTTTCTTTGCTTTGGATAAAATTCTTCCTTTCTTGGTGGGCTTGGTCACATTTTCATAATTTTTGGGCTATTGGTGAAATTACTATATCCTAGTCCAAGTCTATGTTTAATTTCTTGTTTAGGTTATCCAATGGGCTTGTTAGAAACTTATGTGAAGTGGAAAAACTCTATATGAAGTGTCCATAGGTAAAAGCCCAATGTATGGGTAAAGATTTTAAACTTAGTAACTATAGTTCTTGAATTAGGAAAAATTACCCTAATTCAATGTTCTTTGAAATTTTAAGACCTTTACTTGTTTCTAAAAATTTATCTTCCTTATCCAAGAATTTTGCATCTCTTTAGTATGTTATTTCTAATTTCTTTCCTATTAGATTTTCCTTCTTTATTTGTTCTCTTAATGTTAGAAACATTTTCTATGCATATACATAAGGTGAAGAATTTCTAAGGATTATATTTCCTTAGATATCTAAAATATTGTCTAATAAATTTTATTTCCTTAATTAAATTTTTTATGTACCTTTATCAATAAAAGAAACGAAATTAAGGATGTTACAGTGTGCATGGCTGCAAGTGAGTTATTGATGCATGTGCTTTTGGGAGGCTATAGAAGCATGTATGTTATCTATGGAGAATAGATGTAACATGCTTAGAGATGAATATGATTTATGTTCTGGACATTTATTGATATGCATATTCTTGTTGTGATAAGTGGCTGGAGAGAGATAAAAGACTTAATTTGGTTAGGAGGATCCTCTCTGAAGCAGGGTGGCCCAGAAATGGGTGTCTCCCTTGCTGTATTGAGGCGACTGATGGTCAGAATGATCCTCTCTGAAGCAGGATGGCCTGGCAACAGGTGTCTTCCTTGCTGTATTGAGGAGACTGATAATTCTAGGTTGACCCTTACCCACTAAGGTGACCTGGCGATATGCAGCACCTTCTGAGGTAAGGAGACTGAAGGGTCATGGTTTATGATACAGTACTAGGATTGGGGATGCCCTATAGCCTAGAGTGGTCAATACAGGAAGGACCCTCCGACCAATGGCCCTCAAAAGGTGGGTCAGTAGCTGGAAGGGAAGGCTCATGCCACATTGAGGATTGCAATTGAGAGAGATTATTTACCTATAAGCCATTATGAGTGATGATGAGCCACTGTGTGTGGTATGGACCCAGGACGACAGTACAGGTATTGTACAAATGCATATTTTGTTATTTTGCATGATATTGATGCATAACTTACAAAAAGACTGGTATATACTTTATTGTATCTTTATTGCATAAAAGAGAAAATGTTTTCTGTAGTTTATACAGCTGGATATAACATGTGAATTTTTGTGTACTATATGTTTTGAATGTTGATCTTGCTAGGATTTTATATCTCACTATGTTTCAATGCTATGTTCAGATCAGTAGAGATGGAATTTGTGGTGCTGACCCTGCTTTTGGAGTTGCAGACGGTTGATGTCCCCTATCTGGGACAGTTCACCATCATTGTGAACCTGATGGTGATCAATATGATAGAAGTTCCTGCTCCTGGCCCACCTCCTCCACTAGTAGTACCCCAGGGGTGATGGCCATGGTTGGGTCATAGGATAGCTTATTATGTATAGCTAACCCTAGTTGTGTAAATGGGCTAACCCCATTGTTTTGATGTAACCCCATGGTATTTCGCCTTTTTATGTTGTAAGCTCAGTACCTCGGGTTACATATGTATGTATATATATATATATGCTGCTGAACTCTGATGTATATAGTTTGGAATGTATAAATGTATGGGTTGTTTAGCTTATGGCATATCTGATCTCTTGCATTTAAAAAAAACCGTGCGTTACAACAGTCATAATAAGTGATCAAGGAATGTGAGTACATCACTCTCCTGCCCCCCCACATTACCACTATCACCCGATTGGAGCGGCCCTCCCCCAGCTCACTCAAGCTAATAAGGCGTCCCCTATTCGGTACCGTCATAAGCCATACAACCCGTCGATATTCATCCATACATATAAATACATGTAAAATTATCAAGCAACTCGCCATGAGCTTTACGCTTGTCATATTTATCAAGCAACTTGCCATGAGCTTTACGCTTGCCATAATTACCAAGCAACTCACCATGAGCTTTACGCTTGCCATTTAATCTCATTATAATATGACATGCAACATTTTCACAAGCATATAGCTTTACAAATCAATGCATCGTGCATATAATATTCACTTTATCAAATAATGATAAATACATTTAGAACCACATATTCAATGAGTTCCAAAATCCATTTCTAAAACCATACTCTTCTTGAACTATGTGCCAGTTCGTAAGAAAAATAGATATTTTAACACATTTCAGAAACTTATAATAGCATAAATAATTTATAAACAAAAATAATTATACATTTATAGTTTAAGAAGAGTAAGGAGTAAGTCATAAAAAAAATTATCTACTCATAGGGTAAGGGCTCCATATTTGATAGCCCCAAAATACATTTTTTCAATCCACATTTGACTAAACAGACTTCAAAAATGTGTCTGGAAGGTCCAAAAATCAAGAAAATGACTCCGAAAACTTGGTCACTATTCACTGTCAGAAAATACTATTCATCGCGCTAAAAATACTATTCACCAAAAATAAAAAGTTGTTAGATAGCTGAAAATTTTCATATCTTAAGATTTATCTAGCTTTTGAATCCATCTAAGATGTTAGATTTCTAATTTGAGGTCTCTAAGTTAGAGTTTCAGAGTTTACCTTTTTCTGAGATTTTCTACTTTAGATCTACGGTGATGCTACAGTTGATTTGAGAAATTGTTCAATCAAAATCGTAGTATTCTCCATCCTAAATCCAGTGATACCCTTAGTTTTGATATTAGAGGCCTGTAGACACTCCAAATTTAGAGAAAAAAATGAAAGTTACTATTCACACTATTCATTCTCTTCTATTTTCATGTTTCAGTTTCCGTCTCCCCTTCCCCTTTTCTTTATTCTTTGTAATAATAATAATTATTATTATTTAATAATTAAATAATGGAATTTTATTTTATATATAGTCATATAAATACCGTTTTTCATCCTAAAACATCTCAGAAATTTCTAAAAATTTACATTCTCATAAACCTTTAGTTAAACTCTTAAATCATGATTTTTCTTGATAAAAATCTTAATAAAACAAATCACAAAATAAATATCTTTATACATAATAAAAGAAAGAATATTTTTAAAAATAAAAAAAAATTATTAAAGGCCAAATAATTATTTTAAGTAAAACAATAATTACTTTAATTAAAAATAGACTTACTTTTAGTAAAACATAATCATTTTTAAACAAATAAAAATATATTTGTTTATAGCAAAATATTATTATTTAAAAATAAAAATTACGGGATGTTACAATAAATCTCTCATTTTAACTCCGATTGAGGTGATCTTGGTGTCCATTTAAAGATAAGACAAATCTCTAAAACTATTATGTTAAACATTTTAGTGAAATCATAAGGAATTTTGGAGTTATTACTCCCTCAAATTCAAAGTAATTTCTTTCTGGGTACGTTCTGACCTCTACTTACTAATCGGATTATATCTCCCTCGTATGGACAATATATTGAGTGATTCCAGTGGCAAAATATTCGCAAGTCATATCTTTATATTTTTCATGTTAATCATTTCTTTTAATTCCCTACATATTCTTCCCATAAATTCAAACATAAAAGCTTATCTAACATATTATTTCCTGATTAACTATTTTTTGACCACTGCTTAGTAATTTAACCATATCTTCCTAATATGGATTCTAAATGGAATGATTCCAGTGGTTAAAAATTCTTGAGACATATATATATATTTTTCATGTTAAATATTTCTTTTATTTCCCTATATACTTTTTTCAGAAATTCAAACACATAAGCTTACCTAACAGATTCTACCCTGGTTAACCATTTTCTGACCACTACTTACTAATAGAACCATATCTCTCTCATTTGAACTCCAACTTTGGTGATTCCAGTGGCTAAACATCTGTGGGACATATATCTACATGTTTCATGTTAACCATTTCTTTTAATTCCTAACTAATTATTCCCAAAAGGTTAAAAATAGAAGCTTCCCTAGTTGATCCAAAATCCAGTTTCCTTAGCCTAGCCTTTCCTAAAGTTCTAGTTCATCCTTTTATTAAGTCATCTTCCATTTTTATTCCAAATCTCCACCTAACCATAGAATTACTCATCTCAATATTTAATTATATTTCTTACTTAATTTAACATATTCCATCATCCACTTCATAAGAAAAATATAATCAAATCATGCATCACTAAGGGTGTTTCTCAACAGCAATTTCTCATGGTCTTCCCCTAGTTGTTTAAGGCCATACCAAATTTACCAACCTAACCATCTTCCATCCATTTTTACAACATCCCAATATGCATCATAGCAGTACAAAAATCCCAAAAAGTTTACCACCCATAGCCCGGCCTAAGCAGAAAATTTTCATCCCAATATATGCATTCAAACATCCATCACATGCAAGATCAACATGTAACATGATATAGCAAAATCCATAGCCAATTATCAAAGTAGAAATTTTCATCAAAGTTCTAAGATCAAAATCCTATATAAATGTTACAAATTTCAAATATTTTCTTCAAAAAGAGATATTCTAAAACCTACCTAAAGATCTCCCTAACTCACTTAGTGAATTCTTTTTCTTGTTTCCTCTTGAAGGAAGTGGCAAGATTCCTCCCTTCCCTTAGCTTTTCCAACAACTTAAATAAGAAAAGGAGGGTGAATTTTAAACCCTAAGGATGAAGAGAAAAGATAGGTTCAAGTAGAGATTAAACTAACTTACCTTGAGTACTTAGTACTCTAGACTTCTCATTCTTCTTCCTTCATCTCTTCTCCTCTCTTTCTCTTCTTTCCTCACTCTACCTTGCTTCTATTTTTCCTCTCCCTTACTTGGACGAAATTATAATGTTATAAGGGTGTTTTTTACTTAAATAAATTATCAAGTGGTCCTCCTATCATAATCATGGGTCTACCCTATCACAATTATAATGCACTTAGTTATTTTTTTGGGGAAGACAACTCATGTTTTTGTCTTTCTCTCCCTTAGTCAAAATATTCATAGCAAAAGGAGATTTGTATTTTGAAAATCATGATAAAATGTTCTTAAGGCAAGGGACAAGGTCCCCTTGATTTAGGGATTCATTTCTTTTTTCTTTTTTCTCACTCAAGTATGATAGGTTTGCCTTTCTAGGTGGTAAATTTTCAGCCCTTGAGTATCCCTTACTTGGCTGAAATTATTTGTGTAGGATAAGGATGTTTTTTTCATAATTCCATGTGTTATTACCTACTTGTTGAAATTATGAATGTAGGACATTGATATTTTGTCCTAATGCCATGTATTATTGCCTACTTGCTGAAATTATGAATGTAGGATATAGATGTTTTGTCCTAATGTCATGTGACCTAATCTTGATTATTATTACACTACTATTTTCTCACATGATTCTTATTTTTCCCTCTTGGATTTGGGCTCATTCTTACCCATTTCCTTTGCTTTGGATAAAATTCTACCTTTCTTGGAGGGCTTGATCACATTTTCATAATTTTTGGGCTATCGGTCCAACTTCTATATCATAGTCCAAATCTATGTTTTATTTCTTGCTTGGGTTATCCAATGCACTTGCTAGAAACTCATGTGAAGTGGAAAAGCTCTATATGAAGTGTCCATAGGTGAAAGTCCAATGTATGGGTGGAGATGTTAAACTTAGGAACTCTATCTCTTGAATTAAGAAAAATTACCCTAATCTAATCTTCTTTAAATTTTAAGACCTTTACTTACTTCCCAAAAAGTTATCTTCCTTACCCAAGAATTTTGGCTCTCTTTAGTATATTTTTTCTAATTTTTCCTATTAGGTTTTCTCTCTTTATTTATTCCCTTAATGTTAGAAACATTTTCTATGCATACACATAAGGTGAAGAATTTCTAAGACTTATATTTCCTTAAATATCTAAAAATTGTCTAATAAATTTTAGTTTCTTAAGTAAATATTCATGTACCTTTACTAATAAAAGAAACAATATTACGGATGTTACAATTAGGTTCTAGGTTTCTCAAAGCCACGACACTTCGAATCCTTGGTGACGAGGTGCCACGGTGCTCTCTTATGAATGCTACGAAGCCTTCTTGTGAGCACAGTGACGTTGAGAAACTTCCAGAATTTGCCAAAGTGCTTATCACAAAATTTGTAACTCTATGTTTCTTATTTCCATATACGATGGAATCACCTCAATTAGAGTTCAAATGAGAGAGATATGCCTCAGTTAGTGACAAAGGGTCAAAAATCATCATTTTCCCATATTTTCTCTCTATTTTCCTCTTTATTCATCCTAAAACATAAAACACAAAACTCAATTAATTCATATTTATTTTCTACTTAAATTAAACAAAAATTAATTTAAAACATGCAAAAGACTTGCTTAATTTATAGCATGTCAAATATCCCCACACTTACTATTTTGCTTGTCCTTAAGTAGATTGATTCATGTGAACAATATTCAATATGTGAAATGAGCGAAGGGCTTACCAATGAGTTGCCTTATAGTGAACATTCTATGCTCTTAAAGAAATTTGAAAATTTTCACAATTATGTGCAAAATTTAATCTCAAATGCAATTTATGATTTATTTTTTAGAGCCCTGAGCATGTGTATGTCTTTGAGTGGTTCAATTATCTTTTACCCAAATGAGTTTATATATCTCAAGAATTGAGGTATAGATCTCTATTCAGGATTTACATAGACTTATTTTTCGTGCTACTCTCCGCTAATGTAGGCTAAGACTACTTTTTAGGATAACAAGCACTTTATTTAGCTTGTAATATGGCCAAGTCATGGGGAGAGATATAATATATAAATTTTAGGCTTGATCACCGAGCACCACATAATTAAGTATAATCTCTTGTGCTTTCTCAAGTTTGGGTGGTTTTTTCCCCACACTTATTCCCTTGCTTTACTGGATTAAATTCCTTCTTTTCCTTGGTTCTCTATTTCTTTTCTTTCACCCACTGCATAGATTTTCATCTGTATTTTGGATTTTTTTTTCTTCCCTTTCGAAATTCTTTTTCTTGCCATTGCTTCACCTTTCCACCCTTTTATCAATGTAGCTCTACAAAATAAGTATTCAGAATTTAATCATGGAGTAAGTGAATTAGGTAAACAAATAAAGGTATTAATCATAAAAATTGGTTTTGGCTTTGTAGTAGGTATGGAATAAAATGTTAATTAAGCTCAAATAGAGGTCCTAAGGATATTTTATTGCTTAGATTAGGCTTGAAAGACTAAATCTTATCAAATAATACCTAAATCATCTCTTAATTAATAGTATCAGCCTAGGATTTCACCTCAAGTAGCATTTAAATAAGATCATAAAATATTTTGAGTTATATAAACTTGCTCCAAATAAAAGACAAATTGAATACCCAAAGTTACTATGCAAAAGAGTTTCAAGATTCTAAAAAATGGGTAATAATAAATTGCAAAGAAATTAAAATTACACATAACCATGACTTTCTTACGTCTCTCAATAGATGTTAGCAATTTAAACAGTTATATCATTGGCTATTGGTTCAATTAACACAAACTCATAGATTGAGATAAAGTCACATACTCACCCCATTAATAACTAGAATAAAAGTGCATAGATCATAGAAGTTTACTGTAGCACGCTGCTAAGTAAATAGTGCACAAATATATAATTTATTATACAGTTATCCAACTTAATCATCAAGTGACCCCCCTAACACTTAAGAATTTACATTGTCCCCAATGTAAAATAGAAAGGAATAAAATAGGAAAGACAAGTAATAAAAGGAGGAGTTCAGTGGGAATTTCCTGATTAATCACCACCATCCATGTCATCATGCTCGAGTATAGGCATAAAGGGTAGTGTTATGTTATACAATGGAGTACTGGTAAAGTTTTAAGTCATTCATCTGGAAGCAATGGAAATAAGTTCACTCCTATAAATCTTCAATAGTATACTGCGATGGTGGTGGAGCTAAACTACTGCCAAGTTCCTCTGTAGCTAATGGCTAAATGCCTAACTCATCATCTATTGCTTCCTCATGGCCTTTATATTTCTGAATGTCTATGTAAAAGGTAGGTCTCATTGGCTAGATGAGAGCCTCAGTGAAGTCCCAACTTACTCTACCATTCCTACATAGACCAATGATTAAATTGGGAGCAAAGAGGGTGCCGCCCCAAGAACAGATAAGGCCTACCATTTGTTTTTGGATAATTTTACCCACATCATTTGAAAATCCCTTCAATATGGCAAAAGTCAACATGGCCCTATCCTGTCTGACTTGACTCATGTTCAAGCTAGGCATGAATTTTGCTGCTAGAAAATAATGCCAAGCTTTATCTACTTTATTCATATCTACCCTTGCAAAAAACATTGACTGGCCATTGTTATCCAATTTCTAGGATGCCCCTCTATGGCAAAAAGTGCATATAATATCTTCAAAATCAATATATGATTGAAGAAGTGCAGAGTATTCATAATCTTCAATGTCAGGTAGAGAGTAGAACTCATTAATGGCTTGAGGAATAAACTTCACAAACTTGCCCTTGACCTGTGATTTATGGTATTCATGGACTGTAGCATTGGAGTAAAAGTCCTATACCATGGGTATAAGCCCTAGTTCTGGGTTCCTACATAAAATCTCCCAATGCCTTTGGAGGATATTGTCTCTGTGAAGAAGCTAGTGGTGACAATAAAACCTTTTTCTGGGATGATGGGTTTATAAACCACCACTTTGATATGGTACTGATATACCTCTTTATTCATGAACGCCTTGCTATCAAATGCAAGAGGATCATCTGCTCTACTCTTCCTCTTTAAGAAGGCCAACTGTGAAGTTTTAGGAGCCATCTAACTTGGAAAGCTTAATGCGGCTTTTTATCGAGCAGCTAGTGAGCACTCTTGAAATTTAGGAAAAATGGGTGATGAATTCCGAAATTAGAGTCCCAATTCGATGTACTCTATAAGCAAAGGAGCGATGATATCACTAATAACAGATAGTGTGAACAATTTCTCACCCAATTGAGCTTGATTTACTGCTAAGAATATAAAGATTGGATATGCCATGGAAACCTTTAAATTCAAAGATTCTCACCCAATTGCTTGAAAGAGATAATTAATCCTACAAAATAAGATGTAAAATCACTTAATCCATGTAAAGAAATGTAATTGGAGCTTAATGGAAGTGATAGGATGCAAGTAATGGTGATTAGGAGTGATAGGGAGTGAAAAAAGGGGTGAAACAGGGGAAAGGCTACGACTTTCTTATAGAGAGTAGCGCAGCACTCGTCCTTCTTGGGTATTCAGCACCACGACGCTCGACTAGCATGGGAATTGAGTGTTACAGCACTCGCCCTATTTGGGCGATGGGTGCCGTAGTGCTATGCATTTGTAGGTCAAAATTTTTCATTTATTTAAAAGAAATAAAAATATGAAGAAGAATAAGAGATGTTGTTGGGTTGCCTCCTAATCAATGCCTTTTTTTAATGTCGTTGGCTCGACATAAACTCATAAAATCAAAGAAAATCTTGAAGAGTTATCCATTGTAGTTCCTTTTGCTGAAATCCTTCATAATATGGTTTAAGCCTGTACCCGTTGTCTTTAAAGCTATTCTGATTATCCATACTTTTTATTTCAACTGCACCATAAGGGAAAATATTAGTAACAATAAATGGTCCCTACCATCTAGAATGAAACTTACTTGGAAACAATTAGAGGCTGGAATTATAAAGGAGGACTTTATGTCCTTTAGTAAAATCCTTGCATAAAATCATACAATCATATAGGAGTTTAGTTTTGGCCTTATAGATATTTGCATTTTCATAGGCCTCATTTCTAATTTCCTCTAATTCTTAAAGCTGTAATTTCTTGTATTCTCCACTTTCTTTCAGATTCATGTTAAATTTCTTTATAGCCCAAAATGCTATATGTTCAACTAGAAGATGACAAGTTTTACCAAATACTAACTTGTATGGAGACATACCAATTAGGGTCTTATAGGCTACTCTGTATGCCCAAAGAGCATCATCTAATCTAAGACTCCAATCCCTGCAGTTTGGATTTATTGTCTTACTAATGCTATTTTTTATTTCTCTGTTGGATACCTCAACTTGCCCATGGGTCTGGGAGTGGTATGTGGTTGACATTTTATGAGTGACATTATATTTTTTTAATAGGGCTTTTATAAGAACTCCATTTTTTTTACATATATATATAAATCCCATGAAGTCATTACCTTTATTTAACTCATAATAACATTCAATTAATTTAACCAAGCATACTTAAGGTTTACACATCATTAATTAACAACATCCATACATAAATCAAACATATATATGTCTACATCTTATTCATCCATATTGACCAGTTTCAGGGATACGGGTGCAGGTGGTTGCAGCTTCACCAGGATCTTAGTCAACTTGACCACAAACACCTTATTAGTTTTTGGGATCTGCCTAACAGAAAGTAACTGGATCCAACGTACACTAAGAGCCAGAGTCAAAGAAAAATTTGCAAAATTAGTTTTCTGAACATGATATAAAAATATAGTGAGAATTAAATCCCAGTATGTTCAACAATAAATCACAATTATCATCAATATAGATTATCATGTCATGTTCATTTGTATAAGCTACAGCAAATATCTTAGGTCACATGAATGCACTTTATTTATGCACATAAAAATCATACAGTAATGACATGTATGGCATGAATAACTATTTTCATATTACCATATGATGCTATCAACTTATTTTCATATCAAGCTACCCCGGTAGGGTGAGTATTTTCTACTCTCCGGTACAGATTTTTTTCGCTCCGTCTGACACGGTACACTTTATTTTCTCAATACCATAATCATAGCCATTCATAGAGCGTCCCCTACTGGTGCACCACACAGATTGCCATGTGACTGTGCTCATTTCTTTTCTTTTCTTTTCTTTTCTTTTCACATTAATAGCCAAAAATATGATTTCAATAACAAATATGTTCATTATACTCACATGCCATAATTTTTCATCAAAATATAATTGTAATGCCTGATTTTTTTTAGCGCAAGGGACCAAAACTATATGTAAACTAGGCAACATATATATATATATACATACATTCAAGAGTCATACACATCAGAGTTTAGCAGCTTGTATATATACAACCATATGTAACCCGAGGTACTGAGCATACATTCCAAAAGGCAGAGTACCGTGGGGTTACATCAAAACAATGGGTTAGCCCATCTACATGACCAAAGTTTAACTATACATAATCAGCTATCCTATGGCCCATCCCTGGCCGTCACCCCTGGGGTACTGCTGGTGGAGAAGGTCGACCAGGGCAGGGACCTCTATCATATTAATCACCATCAGGTTCACCACAATCGTGAATTGTCCTAGTAAGGGACATTGATAATCTACAACTCCAAGAGCAGTGTCAGCACAACAAATGCCATATCTACTTATCTAAACATAGCATCAAAACATAGTGAGATATGAAATCCCAGCAAGATCAACATCCCAAACATATAAGTATACGAAAACTCACATGCTTTGTCCAGCTGTATAAGCTACAGAAAACATTTTCTCTTTTTATGCAATAAAGATACAATAAAATACATGCTAACCTTTTGTAGGTTATGCATCAATATCACGCATGCTAACAAAATATGCATTTGTAAATTACCTGTGCCATTGTCCATGGTTCATACCAACTTAGTCATTTTTTTGAAATTTTCACCTTCAATTTAGCTGATATCTACCAATCACTCACATAGCTGTTCTAATTTTGTCTGGCCTATTCACATAGATATTATAAGTATACACTTCTCTGAGTTCTATAAATTCACACGTTAATATCGTTACCTTCATACTCAAAGTTAGGGTGATTGCAGTTATGGAGGGAACAACATTCCATCAGTTTTAAAATATTTGTGTCTTTTGTGGTTCTAGTCCTTGAAAAGATGGAGAGTATGTGAAAGTAGCACAAAATCTAAGTATGGTGCTGGCTAGGAGAAAGATTCGTTTAGTCTATGGTGGAGGTAACCATAGGTTAATGGGGTGCATGTCTACAATTGCACATGTAGGAAGATGTCAAGTTCTAGGTATTATTCCTACAGCTCTAGCTGCATCCAACATCATAGAGAAGATAATTGGGTAAGAATTTAAGGTAGCTTCCATGCATGAGCGCATGGCTAGAATGATGAGCAATGCTGATGCCTTCATTGCCTTACTAGGTGGTTTTGGTATTTTAGAAAAGATTTTATAAATAGTCTATTGGGCACAACTAAATATGCATCACAAATCAATAGGTTTGTTAAATGTTAACCATTTCTTTGATGGTCTGTTATCTTTTCTTGATCAAGCTGTGGAATAAAGGTTCATCTCACACTTAGCACGACGAATTCTCATCTCAGCTTCAAATGCTTAGGAGTTGATTGATGCTTTATAAACATATGTTCATGTACTTGATCCAATTACAGCTCAAATAGAATGGACAACAAACAACCGTAGAAAGCAAAAATTTGACTTAGATCTTCATTTGTAACTGTAGTAGGACATTACCATTGTTGTACTACTTTTACTTTCTTAGGGTCCACTTGGATACCATCCTTACTAATCATACTCCCTTAGAGTTGGTAAAACTATCTTTAAATGTTGCTTATGATCCTCTAAACTCTTGAAATATTCTAGTATATCATCAATATATGTATAATAAAAAATTGATCCAAGAATGACTTAATTACTATTCATTAAATCTATGAATGCAGTTGGGCATTTGTCAATCCCAATGTCATCACTAAGAACTTATAATGTCCACACCAAGTCTTAAAAGTAATTTTTTTTTGGAATATCCTCTTCCCTTATCCTTAATTGATCATATCCAGATCTCAAATCAATTCAAATTTTGAAAAACATTGAGCACCATGTAGCTCATCAAACAGCTCATCTATATGAGGTAATGGGTATATATTTCACACTGTCGCCTTATTCAACTGTCTATAATCTATACATAATCGCAGCGATCCATTTTTTTTCTTTTCACAGATAGAACTAGAGCACTTCAAAAAAAAGTACTAGGGAATTTAAATCTCTTGTCTAATACGTCTTGTAACTAATTCTTTTTCAGTTCCTTAAGTTTAGTAGGTGTCATTCTATATGGGAATATAGACACTGATTAGGTTCCAGGAAATAAATCAATACCAAATTCTATTTATCGTTTCGGGGTAATCCTGGAAATTCCTCAAGGAACACATTAGGAAATTCTCTAACCACTAGAACTTGATCTACATTAATGTATTTCATATCTATATCTTTGACCATTGCCAAATATCCTTGGCACCATTTTGTAAAAACTCATAGGCTATTAAAACAAAGATTAGATTTTTGGGTACCTCACTACGGCATCCTTGTATCAAAAAAGAAGATTCTCAAGGAATATTGAATTTAATCATCTTAGGATGACATTCTAAAATGACCTGACATGTTGCCCACCAATCCATTTCTAATATCACATCAAAGTCTACCATATCTAGACAACTGGGTAAAACAAATATCATATTCAGAAACTATCATAATTGGCATTTGTCTCAATTCTTTAAATTCTTTGGTATGCCTATCCCTTTTACTTTCAGGCAGTAATTGACCCATAGATATCTTTTTAAGATGCCACAATATTCAATTAATCTTATACTAGAAAATTTAACAAACTTGGAATAGAAAAGAAATTGAAACCCTATAGAATCCCTCAGTAGCACCTGAAGTATAAATATGTCTGACTCATATCTATACTAGAGGTCCTACTAAAGAATCCTTTGCTCTGATAACCACAGGGAAACCTAATACTCTGATACCAACTTGTCATGCCCCTAATTTTAGGGCACGTGAGACACGTATACCATGAATATATATTTTCCATAAATATGAATATTTCAATCCTTTATTAAGGAAATAGATACATATAGGTTCTCCCATACATATACCATATACAGACCAAATCCATAAACATCAAAGTAAAAACAGAAGTAGGGATCCTGCCAGTGGCATATTGAGCATAATCTAAAGTACAAGTACAATATAAATCAAAATCTATGAGCCTTGAAAACAAAGTAAGCTCACCCAGAAATTATGTCGTCTGGCTAATCAACTATCTGAAGGGGAAGGACCAAACTCTATATCTTTATCTGAAAAATATATAAATATCACGTAGTGAGTTTGACAATTCAGTGAGCAGATAATACCTCCTATGATCTCTTAGGTCAACATATGTATGTACTCATATTTTAAAATTTGTCACATAAGAGATACAGTTCGGAAGTGCATCCATATAGGACCCGCATTTCAAATATTCTCAAATCAAAGGATATTCAAATATTCAAAACCATATACTATACTATATGATCATTAAACAAAAGTTGTTATGCATCGAAATATTTCACATGAAAACATTAGGAGGATCCCATATCAAAACCACCATATCAAAGTTCAGACCCTTTCGTACTTTTTCGGTGTACGATTTGCCTAAACTCAGCATCTTGCTGAGGTTTACCCTACCACCATTCAAGAGGACACACGAAGAGATTCTAATATAGGTATTTTTCAAGCACACAGCAAGGGAGGCAAGTCACAAATCATATAGTCGACATCTCGCCCATATAGAAGGCATCCCGCTCTCCATCACATATCATATCCCATGTGTTGGTCGTCACACGAGACTAGCACCACCACTGCTAGTTGAGTTATCAACGTGCACCAAGGCTACACCTATTGTTAGCAGACAGTGTTTCTAATAGGATTCTCCCACAAAATTATCATATGCACATATTCTATATCATTCAAAATAGAACTTTCAGTATAATACAAAATCTCAATCTCAATACAGATCATCTATCATAAATTATCCATTTAGGGTTGATCACATATACATGCCCTTTCTCGAGGAAATCATCTAGCTTTATAAATCAATGCCACATGCATAAATATTCACTTTATCATTTAATGAGAACTACATATAAAATCAGATATACCATGAATTCAGAAATTCATTTTAAAAACTATACTCTTCTTGAATTATATTCTACATTGTAAGTAATTCAGTTAATTTAATGCATTTCAAAAATATATAAAAGTGTAAATATCTCATAAACATAATCAAATATACGTTTAAAGATCAAGAAGAGTACAGGGTAAGTCATAGAAAGAGTTATCCACTCATAGGGTAAGGGATCCAGATTGGACAGCTCTAAAATGCACATTTCCAATCCACATTTGACTAAATAGACCTCAAAAACGCGTGTAAAAGATCTAAACCTACGAAATGACTCAAGGAGTTTTGTCACTGTTCACGGCCAAAAAATATTGTTCATGTCGGTCAAAATCACTATTCACTACTGAAAATCACCCTTCACGATGAATAAAAAGTTGTCAGATGGCTAAAAAAATTTCATATCCTAAGGTTTATCTAGTTCCTGAATCCATCTATGGTGTCGGATTTTCAATTTGAGGTATCTAAGTAGAAGTTTCAGAACTTACCTTTTTCTAAGATTTTCTACTTTCGATCTACGGCTTATTTGAAAAATTATTCGATCAAAATCGTAGTATTTTCTATCCTAAATCCAATGGTAACCTTAGTTAAAATATTAAAAGTGAATAGGCACTCCAGATCTAGAAAAAAACATGGAGGTTATTATTTATATTATTCATCAAAATTATGTACTCTCTCTCGATTCCGTCTCCCCCTCCCCGTTTTCTCTTTTTTCTTATTTATTTATTTATTATTATTCAATAATTAAATATTTATGATTATTATTTATTTTATTTTATATATATTCATATAAATATCTTTTTTCATCTTAAAGCATCCCACAAATTTCTAAAAATTTATTTTATTGCAAAACTTTAGTTGCACCTTTACATCATGACTTTTCTTGATAAAATTTTAATATAAAAAATCACAAAATAAATATATTTATGCATAATAAAAGGAAAAATATTTCTAAAAAATAAAACAAAAGTTTATTGTAGATCAATATAATTATTTTAAGCAAAACAATAATTATTTTAATTAAAAGTATACTTGCTTTTAGCGAAACATGCATAATCATTTTTAAAAAAAAATAATACTTGTTTATAGTAAAATATTATTTAAAAATAAAAATTACAGTATATTACATAAACTGTGTCGAAAGATATATCAAAAGAAGATGCACCAGCAAGTCCTAAAAGAGTTCAAGTTTAAGTGCTTTCAATTTAAAAGTAAAATAAGACATCTCTAGAATGTACTCCCTTACATTGCCTTTGCCTTAATATCTCATTGAAATTAGACTTTGTTAAGAGTGTACATATTTTAGTCTTTTCATTCTTAAAAAATCTCTTTTCAATATTTTTATGGAACTCTTTAACTATAGTTATCTTTTCAGATATTGTGCCTCTAAATGTTTTTGGAATGACTTTCTTTATGATTATTATACATATGAGATTTTATTTCTCACATCTTTCCATATATATATATATATATATATATATATATATATATATATATATATCTTGTCATAAGAGGAACTCTTATTTGTAAAAGGTGGGGGATAATCAGCCCTTAATATAAGATCGAGATTCATTACTCAAAAAAAATTAAAATATTCTCTTTCCATGACTTGAAGTTGGAGCTATTCAACATAGTGATAGAATTGATGTTAGCAGTAATATTTGCAAGAGTCATAACTGAATAGAGAACAAAAAAAGTTTATATAAGTCTCAAAGAAAAAATAAATTCAAATTAGGCAAATTATATTTCAACATACTGAGCACTCTATCAATATTTTGTCTTCGGACAACAATATTAACGTCTAAGCGATATATTGGCACAATAGTCAAACACTAATAATAAGAACATATTAAACAACAAATCTTCGTTTGAGCCGATTTATTATTCATATGTAAAACTAAATTATTATCATGCATTTATTACTACGTATACGTATGTGATTATGTTAAATATTATTCTTCTTTTAAGCCTATAAATATTCACATAACTTACATACATATAATTTTTTTATAGTTCAAAATAAAATTAATTTTCACAAGAAGGTCATTTTGGTGATATATTGTGTCAACTAATTCATCTTATATATATATATATATATATATATATATATATATATATATATATATATATATATATATATATATATATATATGTACACCACTATTTAAATTCAAAATTACACCAAATTTTTTTTTTACGAAATAAGTTTTTAAATAATGGTAAAAGACACTTTTTTATTTTTTTCTGTTATAAATATTCTTACATTTTTAAATAAAAAAATTAATATTATTAAGAATAATACAATTATTTTTTAGGTTTTTTTTATAAACTCGATTCAATGTCTGTTTACTGTCTAGAAAGTTTTTTTAAAATTTTTCACAAGAGATTGGTAGAGCAAAACTCGAGGTACAGGGGCGGGATTTCAGACGCGACATCTCGCTTCTCAGACCATTAGATGGTGAAAGAAAGAAAACCATCATTTTGGTGGGTCTGGGGTTGAATTAATTAGAGCTGCCAGCTAATGAAAGCTTATTTGTTGAAGATATTTGGTATATTTTGCTCATTTTATTTCTAAATGTTGTAAATATAAAATGCATAACATATATCAAATACTTTGAGTAAAATCATTTTTTTGTCTTTATATATTTTTAATTTAATATTTTATAAATATTTATTTTTAATTTAATTTTTTATAAATTAAATTATTATTAAAATAGTCTTTTATTATTATATTATTTGATATTTAAAAAAAATATGACATATTTTGATTAATTAATTAATAATGGTACGTAAAAAATAACAAATTGTTGTAAATAAAATTTTACACAATGAAAAAATAGAATGTAAATACACTTAGAGAGAAATAATGCATAGAGAAGAAAATATCGTTATTATTCCATTGATTCATAGAAACCTCTATTTATAAGCATACAATCATAAAGGAAGATAACCCAAAAGTCAAGGAGAATAAATAAGATTCAATGGTTTTAGGAGTTGGGAAAATAAAAAGACATTTATAATAATGAATGTATTTATAATATTCATTGTTTTGAGAGTTGAAAACCTAAATGGGCATCCATAATAGATGAATTCATAACACTCCCCCTTGGATGTCTATTTTACAAAGAATCTGCCTCATTAAAACCTTACTAGAGAAAAATCCAGGGGAAAAAAACTCTAGTGAAGGAAAAATAGTACATCATTCCTTTTATACTCCACCTATTCTCAGTATCATTGAATATCTCTAAGTCGACACATTTCAATTTTATATACTAGTCTTTCAAATGTTGAAGTAGGTAAGGTTTTGATAAATAAATCTGTCAAATTACCACTTGAACGAATTTGTACATCAATATCACCTTTCTTTTGAAGTTTATGAATGAAAAAGAACTTCGGTGAGATATGTTTTGTTTTATCTCCTTTAATATAACCTTATTTCAACTGAGCTATACATGCAGTATTATCTTCGTATAGTATAGTTAGAGTCCTCTTTCCAAAAGATAGTCCACATGTCTCTCGAATTTGTTCATTCATGGATCTCAACTAAGTACATTAATGATTTGTTTCATGAATATAATTTCTGCATGATTTAAAGAAGTAGCAACAAGTGTTTATTTTATAGAACGCAATAATATAGCTGTATCACCACATGTAAATAAATATCATATTTAAGACCGGGCCTTATGTGGATCAGATAAACATCCAGCATCTGAATAACCAATGAATTATAGTCTAGACCCATTTGCATATAGCAATCCCATATCAATAGTACCTTAGAGATATCAAAAGACATGTTTAATTTTATTCCAATGTCTTCGCATTGAATAAGAGCTAAATCTAGCTAATAGGTTGACAACAAAAGTTATATCAGACATTGTATTATTGGCAAGATACATCAGTGCTCCAATTGCACTAAGATATGGTACTTCAAGACCAAGAACTTCTTTATTATCATATTGAGGTCGGAAAACATATTGTTTCACATTAAGTGAGTGAACGACCATTTTGATATTTAATGGATGTGCTTTGTCTATGTAAAATTCTTTTAGGACTTTTTCTGTATAAGTTGATTGATAAATAAAAATTTTATTTCTCAAATGATCAAATTGTAATCTAAGAAAAAAATTTATTTTTCTAAGATATTTCATTTTAAAATCTATTTAAACACTTTACTGCTTTTATAATCTCTTCATGAGTTCCAATAATATTTAAATTATCAACATACACCATAATAATAGCAAATCATGAATTTACTTTCTTTATAAAAACACATGGATATATATGGTCATTCTTATAATCATCGTTTAACAAATATTCACTGAGATGGTTACACTATATTCGTCCAAACTGTTTTAATTCATATAAAGATCTTTGTAATTTAATTGAATAAATTTTTTGAGATTTTTGAATTATATGCTTCAAACATCTTAAATCCTTCTAAAATTTTCATATATATGTCACTATTAAGTGAACCATATAAATAGGCTGTAACAACATCTATAAGATGTATATCAAGTTTTTCATGTACTGCTAGACTAATGAGATACTGAAAAATAATTGCATCTAGCACATGAGAATATGTGAAATTATAATCAATTCCAGATCTTTGTGAAAAACCTTGTGCAATAAGTCGTGCTATGTACCTCAAAATTTCATTTTTCTCATTTCTTTTACGTACAAATACCCATTTGTACCCAACAAGTATTACACATTCAGGTGTTTGTATATACCGAAATACTTCACGGTTTTTAAGTTAATTCAATTCTGTTTGAATTGTGTCTTTCTATTTTGACCAATCACATCTACGTTAACACTCATCGGCAGATGTAGGTTCATAATCATCATTATCATTTAAAATATTAAGCGCTACTATATACACAAAAATGTTGTTGACAGTTGTTTCTTTTTTATTTAATCGTTTTCCCGTAAATACATAATTTATTGAGATCTCTTTATTTTCATCAATTTCAGGTACCTAAACTTCTTCTGAAAGTACTTTGTTTGTTATGTCTCTAGTCTCTTTAAGAGCATCTATTTCTTTAATGGACTGATATTGAATAATTATTTCTTTCTTTTTACAAGGATTTTTATCTTTTGAACCGATTAGTCTATCACGCTTCTAAGGTGATTTAGACTTGCTAGTGATTTCACTAACGGATTGTACTTCGGGGACATCAATCCGTACATGAGTATTTACAGCTGATATATGTGACTTGGTCTATAACAACCGCAGTTTACGTTACGTAAAATAAACATTTTTTTCGCAATAAGATATTATGCATAAAGATGCACAATTCAATTATTTTTCATTTCTCTCATGTATACACAATATACAAACCAAGTTTATAAACATCAAAGTACAGCAAAAATGGGGATCCTACCTGTAGCATTCAGAGCACTTTAGAATACAAACACAGTATAATTCAAAAATCGTGAGCCTTGAAAGCAACATAGACTCACCCCCATAATATGTCTCCTAACTGATCACCTATCTGTAGGATCAAACTCTGTATTCTCATATGAAAAATGTGAAAATAGCATGTAGT
The DNA here is from genome assembly GCA_037074535.1 of Gleditsia sinensis. Lineage (NCBI taxonomy): Eukaryota > Viridiplantae > Streptophyta > Magnoliopsida > Fabales > Fabaceae > Gleditsia > Gleditsia sinensis. The sequence goes on along the minus strand of CM073464.1, from coordinate 24,336,761 downwards.
GAGTTTGACAACTTAGTGAGCAGATGATACCTCTTATGACCTCTTAGGTCAACATATGGATATACTTATATTTTAAAATTTGTTACTTAGAAAATACAATTCAGAAATACATCCATATGGGACTCGTATTTCAAATATTTTTAAATAAAAAGATATTCAAATATCCAAACCATATTCAGCACGGTATGATCATTAAACAAATGTTATTATGCTCAGTTGTATAAACTATAGTAAAATAATAAGATTTTGAGATAAAGTTATAAACTTTTAAAATGACTTGCCTCATTCGGTGACCTGATCAACCCACACACTCATTTGCTATACGCATAGTGACCGATCGACTACAGTCACAATAGTGATTAGGGAATGTGAGTCCATCACTCATCTGCCTCCTTACATTACCACTGTCACCCCGTTGGAGCGGCCCTCCCTCAGCTCACTCAGGCTAATAAGGCATCCCCTATTTGGTACCGTCACAAGCCATACAACCCGTCGATATTCATCCATACATATAAATACATATATATAAATGCATATTCATCAATGCAATGTAAAATTATCAAACAACTTGCCATAAGTTTTATGCTTTCCATTCAATCATAATTAATAACTTTATAGTTTTAAAAATCAATGCCATGTGCATAAATATTCACTTTATCATTTAATGAGAAATACATGTGAAATCAGATATACCATGAGTTCAAAAATCTATTTCTTAAAACTATACTCTTCTTGAACTATAATCAAAATTATAAACAATTTAGATAATTTTAATGCATTTCAGAAACATATAACAGTGTAAATATCTTATAAACATAATCAAATACACATTTAAAGATCAAGAAGAGTATAGGACAAGTCATAGAAAAAATTATCCACTCACAGTGTAAGGGCTCCATATTGGATAGCCCCAAAATGCACTTTTCCAATCCACATTTGACTAAACAGACTTCAAAAACATGTTCGAAAGGTCTAAAAATCAACAAAATGACTTTGGGAACTTGGTCACTATTCATGGTCGAAAAATACTATTCACTGCCGAAAAACACTATTTATCAAGAACAAAAAAGTTGTCAAATAGTTGAAAATTTTCATATCCTAAGGTTTATCTAGCTCTTAAATCTATCTACAGTGTCAGATGTCCAATTTGAGGTCTCTAAGTAAGAGTTTCAGAGTTTACTTTTTTATGAGATTTTCTACTTCTGATCTACAGCAATTCTACTGCTGATTTGAGAAATTGTTCGATCAAAATCGTAGTATTCTCCGTCCTGAATCCAGTGGTATCCTTAGTTTTGTGATTAGAAGCCAATAAGCACTTCAGAACAAGAGAAAAAAATAGAAGTTACTATTCACACTATTCATTCTCTACATTTTCACGTTTCAGTTTCTGTCTCCCCCTTGCCCTTTCTTGTATTTTTTTTATAATAATAATAATAATTATTTAATAATTACATAACAGAATTTTTATTTTATATTTATTTATATAAATACTGTTTTTCATACTAAAACATCCCAAAAATTTCTAAAAATTTACATTCTCATAAATCTTTAGTTAAACTCGTAAATCATGACTTTTCTATATAAAAATCTTAATAAAACAAATCACAAAATAAATATCTTTATACATAATAAAAGAAAGAATATTTCTAAAAATACAACAAAAAATTATTAAAGGCCAATATAATTATTTCAAGCAAAACAATAATTACATTAATTAAAAATATACTTACTTTTATCAGAATATAATCATTTTTAAACAAATAAAAATATATTTATTTATAGAAAAATATTATTATTTAAAAATAAAAATTATGGGATATTACATGGTCACTCTCTTTAGGTTACTAAATACATCTAGCAGTTGATTTGCTATTCTATGTAAGTGAATTATTTTTTGAACTTCAAGTCCATATTATTTTGTGTAAGGTTCAAGATATAACAAAGCATTCCATATAATTTCTTTGACAAACTATTTTTTATTTTCTCCTCCTAATGTTAAGAAGACTGGTTCATCAAAATGAAAATCAGTAAAACATACCGTAAATACATCTCCTTTCATTGGCTCAAGATATTTTATAATAGAAGGAGAATCATATCCAACATATATTCCAAATCTCCTTTGAGAACTCATCTTAATGCATTGTAGTGGGGCTATTAAAACATATACCGCACACCCAAAAATTTTGATATGGAAAATATTTAACTTATGACCATAAGCCAATTATAAAGGAGAAATATTTATGATAATTTGTTGATTTAATGTATACTAATGCTGCTGCATACAAAATTGTATGTCCTCAAATAGAGACATGAAGCTTTGTTCGCATAAGCAAAGGTCTAGCTTTTGAAATTGCTTAATAAATGATTCAGCTAACCCATTTTGTGTATGAACATAAACTACATAATGTTCTACATTTATGCTAATCGACATACAATATTCATTGAGAGTTTGTGAAGAAAATTCACTAGCATTATCAAGGCGAATGAATTTAATTGTATAATCTGTAAATTGTGCTCTTAATCGAATTATTTAAGCAAGTAATCTTGTAAACACTAGATTACAAGTTGATAGCAAGAACACATGAAACTATCTACTGGATGTGTCTATTAATCCACATTTAAGATGAATAGGTCCATATATATCACCATATATACGTTTCAAAAATTTTGGAGATTCAGTTTCAACTTTAACTAGTGATAGCTTAATAACCAATTTGCCTTGAGAACAAACAACACATGACAATTCCTTAGATTGAAAAATCTTCAGGTTTTTCAATAGGTACCCATGTGAAATTTCAATAATTTTTTGCATCATTATTGATCCAGGATATCCCAACAGATCATATCAAATAGTGAAAGTTTTTGAATCAATAAAATTCTGATTTATTGTAGCATGTTCGCAAATACTTCTTTTATGAATACGAGAATTAACACAAGCAATTTGTAAATTGTGAACAGTGCATTAAAAGAATTATTTTTCAAGAAACTAGGTACAATATAAATTGGGTGGTATAAAATGGCACTATATGGATGCAAGCAATAAATAACCATAACATAAGATCCAACTAATTTAGAAAGAGATAAAGTGAATGTCAAGAAGAGTTTCATATTTTACAAATTATTTAGTAAAGTAGGCAATTGATCATTAAATTTCATGAATAAGTATAAAGACAATTAATAAATCACCCAACCTATTTAAAACTCAAATAAGAGCATAGTTAGAAATATCTTTTTAATGCCTATAAGGCCAATGTTAGCCCTCAGGTTATCTACTTAAAGGATACATCACTTCTACTTTAAAATATAATAAATGGACAATACTAGTATAAACTAAAAGATGACAATGACCTCAAAGTTAATTAATATAAATTCTAGCATTATACTATAAGGTTTCTAAGGTCTAAACAATGTCTCAAGAAATTCTTTGAAGAATTTCAAAAGTTGTAAATCATTATATGATAATCTTTAAACTCATCTATCAAAGTTGTTAATTAAACAATTAACATAAGGGTTATAAATACATCAAAATCCATGAATAAGGATTCCATCTATCAAGACATATTTCAATTACAATATTTTTTAGATGGCCCAAACTCATACAAAATGCACAAGACAATTTATAATTTACAAATAATTTTTTAATGAACAATTAAAAGATTTGCATGTGAAATTGCCCGTCAAGTTTATGAAGGTATATATGGCGGGGACTAGAGACTTATAAGTTCAATGAGAAGTGGGCAAATACATGTAATAACCCAGGAATAATTCATTTTTATGCTTAAAAATTAAAAAAAGAAAAATAGATAAATTTATATATATGCATATATTGAGCAAGTTCTACACACAACGAGATGTAAATAATACAGGTCAAAAAAAGAAAAAAAACGCCAAATTGAAATGATTCATGACAATATATCATTTTTCTGCCAGAAAATTTAATAATAGAAAAGTAGATATGATGATGTATTATTCTACTTAATAAAATGTATGAAAAACAGTAAAATGAAAAGCATGAATGAATATTTAGCAATGTAATTAACCCAGTAACCCACACCCACTTAACTACAAGCTACACAATAAAGGATTAATTTGAATTATCACCATTCCTCATGGTTCACTCATAAGAATGATTTAGGTCATACATGAACAATGTTGATGAGATTAAAGAAGTATCACCTGCAAGGCCTTCCTTTCTTCTTTGTGCTGAGCCACAACAACATAAAGAGATTTTCGACCAATAATCTTTCCATTCATTTCATTCAAAGCTTTACTTGCTTTCTTAGAACTTGAAAATGCCACAAAACCAGAACCCTTGCTATGCCCATGTGAATCAAGCAAGACCTTAGATACTCTAATTACATTGGAGACACAATAAGATTTCTTCTTTATGATTTGAAAACGAATAGTCAAGAACAAAGTCGTACTAATAACGTGTTGTAAATACAATTTTACACAATGAGAAAATAGAATGTAAATACACCTAGAGAGAAATAACACAGAGAAGAAAATGTCCTTATTATTTCATTGATTCATAGAAGCTTCTATTTATAGGCATACAATCATAAAGGAAGATAACCTAAAAGTTAAGGAGAATAAATAAGATTCAATGGTTTTAAGAGTTGAAAAAATTAAAGGGCACTCATAATAATGAATGTATCTATAATATTCATTGTTTTGAGAGTTGAGAACCTAAATGGGCATCCACAATAGATGAATTCATAACACAAATCATGTGATCAATTTTATTGAACTATCAAGAGAGATATTAATAGAGGACCATTTTAATAATAATTTAATTGATCAAAAATTAAATTGATAATAAATATATGTGAGAGATTAAATTAAAAAATTATAATATGTGAATAATTAAAATATAATTTTACTCAATATATTTTAGTATAGTAACTAATTTTTTAAAATATAATTTATAAGATCTTGTGACAGTTTTTAATTTGAAAGTTTTAAATTCTTAAATTTCTTTTAATACCGTAAAATATTTATAATTGTTGAAAAGAAAATACTTGAGCGTTAGTTTGAATGTTATTACTAATTATTATAATTCTAAACCAGTGTAATAAATATAATAATAATTATTTAAATTATAAAAAAATATTGTACCCAAAAATTTATATATACAATTTTTAATTATCTATTTATAAATGATAATGAAGTTCTGAAGGTTCTTTGTGGCGAAGGATGTTATCTGCAAGGAACATGATGGAGCTAGAAGCTCCGTCATATTCTGAATTTCTGATGATTAGGTTAGGTCGAGAGTAAGACAGTGTAACATAAAGATATTTAAAGTGTTAAATACATACAGCAAGGATATATATTTCGAAATATCACATCGGTTTGCGTTAATTTGACATGATGATTATCTAGTTCAGCAAAATTATTATGATTCCACCTGCCTAACAAATTTGGGTCCTTCGGCACCATCCACTAATTGCCAATTTTTTTAATAAAAATATTGACGCCAAAAATAAATTATTTTAATATTATTGATTATAGTATTAATAATATGTTTATAATTTCAAAATATTTTAAAGGATTATTTCTAAAACTTACTAATGATCACAATTTAGTAATATTAGATAATATATCTAATATTTTTAAAGAAAATTAGGATGCTCCACTTATTTTATCTAATGGATGAAAGGTTTAATATATTATACTAACTGCAGCCAACAGCAATCACTACAAGAAAAGCGGGGAATGGCGACGGGCGTTTAACGACGGTCATAAAAAACCGTCTCTAAAGCCAAGTTTAACGACGGTTTATGAACCGTCGTTAAAGTCCGACACCTAACGACGGTTTTGAAAAAAACCGTCGTTAAATACGGACGGTTAAGATCCAACCGTGGTCACCTGTGCTGAAGGGAAATATTTGACGGCCATTACAACGGTTTTTCATAAAACCGTCGTTAATTTACGACGGTTAGATATATAACCGTCGTTATTTAACGACGGTTATAGTAAAAACCGTCGTTAAGTTATAACGTTCGGAATTCGGACCGTTACTCGATGTCCGTGTAGTTTAACGACGGTTTTAGGAAAAACCGTCGTTAAGTTTAGAAGTTACGACGGTTCTTTGTAGGAACCGTCGCTAAACCCCTTTAGCGACGGTTTTTGGTCGCTTTAACGACGGTTAATAACCGTCGTTAAACCGCGCGGTCGTCTATATATTAAGAGGTCCCCTTTATTTTTTTTACAACACTTTCTTGATAGATTATTTTTACATAATATACTCTCTGAAATTATTTGTTGTGCTTTTCAAGTTTATTTACTGTGGTGTTCTCTCCGACGTGGTTTAATTACTCTTAAGGTATGTCATTTAATTTTTTAATTGTATTTGATTACTTTTTTTTTATATTGTATGTTCAAAATAATTTTTTATATTATTTTTTATTTTATTTTGTGAAGATATTGTGACGTTGGGACGACACTTTAATTTTGATTTTTGTGCGTTATTTATTTGGAATCATTTTGAATATATGTAATTTAATTAATTAGATTTTGAATGAATTTATTTCAAATTATTATATGTTAGATTGAGATAATATTAGATATTTTATTTACTTACTACTTTTGTTATAAATATATTTGTCATTGTGATGTACATTATTGTATGAATCAATTTTAAAATTTGTGATATTTTTGTGATATTTATGATGTTTATTATTATAATATATAGCATGTTCGTTGAAAACATGTAAGGAGAAATACATTTATATAATAACATAAATTTAGTAGATAAATTGAAGTGTGTAATTGATTAGATAAAATAAATAATTTTAATAAATAAATAGAGTAAGTATTGAAAACAATTTTTTAAAAATTGTGACACTAATTTAAAAATATACGTATATTTTAATAAATATTTAATAAATATATATAATATTATTAATTTAGTATAAAATGATAGTGAAGTTTGTTTTAAATACAAGTTATTTACTGTTTTTCAAATATTATTAAAATTAATGTAAATAAATTGAAAGTAGTTATTATATTGATAAACGTATTTAAATAATATACATCAATTAATAATAGTCAAATTATATTACAGTTGTTAATAAAATAGTAAAATATTTATTCAGGTGATGAGATAAAATAATAAATATTAATAAATAGACAAAATTAGTATTAGGAATTAGTTTTAAAAAAATAAAACTCATTTAAAAATACACATAATTTTTAAAACATGAAAACAAATTTACAATAACATAATTTTAATATGTATGCTAGTAGTGTAATAATTTTTAATGAATTAATAATAACATAAATTGAAAGTAGTTATTATATTGATAAACGTATTTAATTAATATTCCTAAATTAATAATAGTCAAATTATATTACAGTAGTTAATAAAATATTAAAATATTTATTCAGGTGATAAGATAAAATAAAAAATGTTAATAAATAGACAAAATTAGTATTATGAATTAGTTTTAAAAAAATAAAACTCATTTAATTAAACACATAATTTTTAAAAAATGGAAATAAATTTATAAATACATAATTTTAATATGTATGTTAGTAGTGTAATAATTTTGAATGCACTTTATTGTTATCCTAGATTCTCTATTAAAGAACTAACAAGATTTTATATGTAATTGAGTAGAATTATTCTTGAATATATGGCTCTTATATGGGCCACAGATTTTATTTTTTAAAATAGAGAATTGAAATTTCAATTCTTTATCTGAATTCGTTAGAATTTTTACCATGTAAATACTATAATTGAAATCTTTGCGGCAGCTGTAAAATAATATTTTAATTTTTTGCTGCTAGTGCTTTTTCCTTTCCAAAAAATTTACATTCGTAGAAATTCGATCATGAAACTCATTATTTTAATTAATTACACTAGATTCTCTATTAAGGAACAAACATCTTAAATGTAATTGAGTAGAATTATTCTTCAATATATGGCCCTTGTATGGGCCACTGATTTTACTTTTTCAGATAGGGAATTGGAAATTTCAATTCCCTATAAGAGTTCGTTAGAAATTTTACCATGTAAATACTGTAATTAAAATTGCAACGGCAGATGCAAATCCCTTCTCGTGTAAAATAGTCATGTTTTCTTTTAGTTCAGATTAAGAGTTATTTAAGTTAATTGATATCTAAATTCATAAATATTTCAGAAATGGATAAATCTTGGATCAATAAACCTCGACATTCAATAGAGTACCTAAATGGTTTAGACGGATTTTTGGAATTCGCAAATGCTAACTCTGGGGTCGAAGGTAGAATAATATGCCCATGCCCAAAGTGTAGATTCAAAAAATGGCAACTCATCGAGGTCGTGCGCCAACATTTGATCGTCAAACCATTTCCGGAGGGATACACTTTTTGGAGTTTGCACGGAGAAATGATTACAGAAGAACCTGCTGTAGGACATGCTATAATGCCAATTGAGGTCTCAGAACCCATAGTTCGAGATGACCCTGTCCAGAACATAGTCCGTGATGCATTCGGGATTCACCCCGAAAATGAGAGCATCGCTTCTGTGGATATGCCAGATCCGCAGTCAGCAGAAAGGATGGATGATAGTGTCAAATATTTTTATGAGTTACTGAAAGATGGTGAACAACCGCTCTATGAAGGGTGTGAAAAGTATTCAAAACTGTCTTTCTTGGTGAAGTTGTATCACATCAAGTGTTTGTGCGGCCTAAGCGACAAAGCAATGTCGATGGTACTTGAGTTGCTTGTCGATGTATTCCCAGATGCCAAGATTCCGCCTTCATTTTACGAGGCTAAAAAAATCATTAATAAGTTGGGGTTGAACTACAAAAAAATTCACGCATGTCAGAATGATTGTATGTTATACTGGGGTGAGCATGAAAGTAGAGAAACTTGTCGTAAGTGCTCAGCACCAAGGTGGAAACCAAAACAAAAGGGGGAGAAGCGAAAAAAGGTGCCTAATAAAATTCTTAGATATTTTCCAGTTAAGCCAAGATTGCAGAGGTTGTTCATGTCTTCTAAAACTGCTGAATTTATGAGATGGCATTCTGAAGCCAAAATTTCTGACAACATCATGAGGCATCCAAAGGATTCTGAGGCATGGAAGAGATTTGATCTTCTGAATCCTCAATTTGCATCAGATCCGAGAAATGTTCGTTTGGGCCTTGCAACAGATGGTTTCAATCCATTTGGAAACCTATCTACAAGTTACAGTATATGGCCAGTTCTGCTGATTCCGTACAATCTTCCTCCTTGGATGTCTATGAAACAGAGTTCATTCATATTGTCAATGATAATTCCAGGGAAAAAAGCACCGGGAAATGATATAGATGTGTTTTTACAGCCACTAATTGAAGAGTTGAAGGAGTTGTGGGTTGAAGGTGTTAAGACGTACGATGCATTTGGCAAAGAAATGTTCAATATGCATGCAGCTCTTTTGTGGACAATCAGTGATTTTCCTGGCCTCGGATGTTTATCAGGCTGGAATACTCATACTGGATTAGCATGTCCGTACTGTAACTTTGACTCTACTCCAGTCCGTCTCCCTCACAGTCGGAAGTGGTGTTTTACGGGACATCGCCGCTTCTTATCTCCGGGTCACAAATTCAGGCTGGCCCGCAATAGGTTTGACGGAGAAGAGGAAAGAAGAAACCCTCCTCCGCAACTGAGTGGTGTAGACATTTTCCGACAAGTCAATGATATTGAAGTTGTCTTTGGAAAAAATGTGGAAACTGATGTTGGGACTCAACAACGGCGTTCCCGAAGTCAGGGTTCGGTTGATGCTGGAACTCAACAATGGCGTAAGAAAAGTATATTTTTCAAACTTCCGTATTGGATAAATAATATGTTGCGTCATAATCTTGACGTAATGCATATTGAGAAAAATGTCTGCGATAACATCATTTACACTTTACTTAATGATTCCGGCCGTTCAAAGGATCACGTAAACGCGCGGAAAGACTTAAAGGAGTTTGGTGTGAGGCCTGAGCTGTGGCCTGATGATGGCGGTAAATATCCACCTGCTTTGTTCACGTTGACAAATGCAGGCAAGGAAGTATTTCTGAAAACACTTAAGAATGTATCTGTGCCTGACGGTTATTGCAGTAATATCTCCAAATGTATTGATGTAAGACAACGTAAGATCGGAGGACTAAAAAGTCACGACTGTCATATCCTTATGGAACAACTGTTACCATTAGCCATAAGAAAGACACTGCCGAAGCAGGTATCTGCAGTTCTGATCGAGTTTTGTTCATTCTTCCGGCAACTGTGCTCCAGATTTTTGAATGTTAATGAACTTGATCAACTTCAAAATCGAATCATTATGACGCTGTGCCATCTTGAAATGTTATTTCCGCCGTCCTTCTTTACAGTCATGGTGCACTTGACTGTACATTTGGTCATGGAAGCGAAGTTAGGAGGACCAGTCCAATATCGTTGGATGTATCCCGTCGAAAGGTAAAACATTACAAACACATAATTCCAATTTCTTGCATTATTGTTAATCCAATTTTATTCATTTAATCTATGTTCTCTAGATACTTGGGTAAACTTAAATCTTTCGTGCGGAATAGGGCAAGGCCAGAAGGCTCAATAGCAGAGTCGTATATTGCAGGAGAAGTTTTGTTATTCTGTTCCAGATACATAGATGGTGTTGACACTGTCTTCAATCGTCCTCCTCGTGTGGATGATCGACCCGATGTTGGGACGTCTGACAGGAGTTTGTTCCCACCAATAGGAAGACCAGTTGGTGGATTTGATTATTTCACCATTTCTCCCCGGGAAAAATTACAGGCTCATCGGCATGTCTTAACAAACTGCAAAGAAGTTGATCCTTACTTACAGTAAGTTAACTCACACTTAGCTACATGATTATACAATTTTTCTTCCTGTGTAGCATTAAGTGTTTATACAATGTTTTCTCAACAGGGAATTTAGAGACTATGTACGGCATAGTTTAAGAAGTCGGACGCGATCATCTACCGAAATAGACAAAAAAGTCCACAGAGAATTTGTCTCTTGGTTTTCGCGTCGTGTAAGTATTTCAACATGGTTACATTTAATTGATATGTTAAATATGAGTACAACTCATCCTGTATTCGTTTTCCAGATCGCAAATGATGCCGATGGATCGCAGTGTGCTGATTTAAAATATCTGGCACTTGGTCCACTAGATAGAGCACGTCGATACAGTGCTTACAATGTCAATGGATTCAAATTTCGAACTTTAGAGCGAGACCAAGGGATGACATCTCAAAATAGTGGAGTTTACGGTACTTTCGGGACGAGGAGTTATGCAAGTACTAGTGATACGAATATGCAATTTGGTGGCGTCCCGTATTATGGAAAACTATTGGACATTGTCGAGTTAAACTACCATGGCCATTTTACAGTCGTATTATTTAAGTGTATGTGGGCCAACACAACTACAACGAGAGGAATTGCAATTGATGACTTCGGGGTGACATCGGTTGATTTTTCTCGGTTGATTCACACTGGTGAAAATGATGATGACGAGCCATACATCCAGGCATCTGAGGCTCATCAAGTATACTATGTACAAGATGAGTTGGAGAAGAACTGGAGTATAGTGATGCATTTAAAACCCCGTGACTTATACGAGATGGGCGATGAAGATGAAAATCTTATATACGAGAGCGATCCGTTACACACGCAAAATTTAGAAAGATTGTTTCCAGAAGAAGAAGTTAATTTATGCTTGTTACGGTATTAGTTTTGTTGTTGCCGCCTATTTATATATATTTTAGACTACTTATAATTACTTTACTATTTTATTTATTTCCATCACTTTTATTAGGCAAAATTTATTTTATAATTGTTTTATTACTTTCATTTTGCCAGTAGAGGTGACGATGAAGAAGGCTAGATCAGACATGGCAGGAGCGTCCAGTTCTCAGACTCCCACGCCCCGTGGGGCGATCAGTGAGGGCGGAGAGCCCATTATGGAGTCGGAGGCTGCCGCATCATCAGTCCCTCTTAGCGACTCTCAGCCACTGGATTCGCAGGCCGTCCCCTGCACACTGCCCCCACCCGACGCTCAGGATCCGGATGACGATTATTTGTTTGATTTTGAGGCTATCTTTGGCGGTGTAGAGCATCAGCCCGGTGAGCAGGAGCGCAGACGCAGGAGGAGTTGGACAGTTGATGTAGTTGGTGAGTATTGTAATCATGTACACTTTATGCGCTTAATAATTTTATCTTAGTAATATAATATCTAATTGTCACTAATTATTTTGATAGACGGGACCGGGCACACGACGTCCAGACAGTTGACTGTCCACGACGTATGGGCCCTGCCTGAGCAGTCAAAGGTGGTTGTCCAGTTCAACGACAACCACCAGCCTATCGGAGACAGTGGCGGTTTGCTCGGTGTCTTCCTCGGCACCATCGGGGATAACTTTCGGTTATTCCCGATCTCTTACAGGGATTGGAGGAGCATTCCTCAGCAGTCGAAGACGAATGTCTTCGTAAATAATATTCAGGTATGAAAACATATATCTTTTGTAATTAATTATATTTATTCGTAATTTATATATTATTTATGTGTAACTAATTTTTTAATTTCGTTTGCAGACACATTTTATTGTGACGGATCAACACAAGAAACTGATCATGCAGTCGCTAGGAGCGAAATGGAGAGCAGCACGATACAATACATTTCGCCTGGCGTACGATGGTACGAAGACCAGAGATCAGTTGCGGAGTGAAGTCCCGACAGGCATCCCACCTGATCAGTGGGCAACTTTCGTAGACTATCGCCTAGACGCGAAGTCTAGGGTAAGTTGTTAATAGATATGTTTTTAAAATTTAACTTTTAAATATTGTCACTAATTATTTTTCCTATGTGATTAATTAGGATGTGGCTGCGAAGAATAAACGGAACAGAAGACAGCTGACAATGCCACACACTACTGGATCGAAGAGCCTTGCACGCAAAAAGGCGGAGATGGTAAGTTTAAATCTATAAATATTTTGTTTTTTTAAATGTTTATAAGACTATAATCATAAATTGATTGATTAAATATTTTAATATTCAGGAGATTCAGCTTCAGGGTCCAGTGACTCGTGGTGATGTATGGACGGCAGCTCATAAAAGAGCTGACGGATCGTACATCAACGACGAAGCTCGGGCTGTTGCGGTGAGTAATAAAATCTTATCAACTTTAAGTGAATAATTATTTAATTTTTAGATAATTTTTAATATTATTAATTTTCTGTTATTGAATGTTAGGAGAAAATTGCTTCGATCCAGCAGGAGGACAGCTCGTCCCAAGAGCTCTCGACGGCCGATTCACTTGCGAGAGCTCTTGGCACTAAGGAGCACTCCGGCCGCGTTCGAGGATTTGGGTTGGGTGTTTGCCCAACTCAAGTCTTCGGCCGTAGTTCGTCTGGGTCGAGCTCACAGTCTGGGCCGTCATACCACGACTTACAGAGTGAGGTGGAGCGCCTGAAGACAGCTATGCAGGAGCGGGACGTCGAGCAGCAGCGCCTGAAGACAGCTATGCAGGAGCGGGACGTCGAGCAGCAGCGCCTCAAGACAGCTATGCAGGAGCGAGACGCTGAGCTCCAGCAACGAGATGCTGAGCTCGCAGCACGCCAAGCACAGATGGAGGCTGCTATGACGTTCCTGCTACAAAAATTTCAGGGTCAGCTGCCACCTGAAATTTCAGGACCTCATAGTCCCGGACACAGGGTAACATTTTAATACATAAAAATTGTTGGTATAATTTTGTTCATTTTAATAACATTCAAAATATTCACAAACAAAATTGATTTTTCAGGACCCCAGCGATCGTGGTAGTGGGCATCAGCGTGATCAGCATCCGTAGGGTCCAGAAACTTGATTTAGTTATTATATTTGTATATGTAATTTCGTCACTTTTCTTACTATTAATTTTATGTATATAAATTTTTTTTCTATTCAGATTCATTATAATTCAATAATTTATGCATCTTTAGTATTTAGTTTATAATTAAAACGTTTAATTATTATATAATTAAATAAAATATATACAAATTTAATAATCAAAACAGCATTATTAAATTACAAATAAAATTGTTATAAAAATTTTAATTAATTTTATTAATAAAAAATTAAAAAATAAATAGAAATAACGACGGTTTTTTCTCAAAACCGTCGTTATAATTAAAAAAAACGAAATAACGACGGTTTTTTGTTAAAAACCGTCGTTATAATTGAGATATAACGACGGTTCTTTCGAAAAACCGTCGTCATATTTAATTTTATTAATTACAAATTAAAAAAAAAATAATTATTAACGGCGGTTCATAACCGTCGCTATGTCTGGTGTAACGACGGTTTTTATGACCGTCGTTAAACCAGACATAGAGACGGTTATTCCCACGGTTGACAAAACCGTCGTTAGACCTAGAGTTCCACGACGGTTTACGAACCGTCGTTAATGGGCTTAACGACGGTCGGAACCGTCGTTAAACCTACTAAAAACCGCCGTAATGCCGCGGTTTTGTTGTAGTGAATTTGCTAAGTTATAAATTATCTTCATAAAACATACGAGATATGACTTAAATAGGAAATATCTCATGGAGGAGTGTCGAAGTCACATTATTTTTGGCACTTCTCACTTAAAATTCTAATTTTTGTTGTTGTTGTCATACCATGAGTCCAAAGGCCTCGAGAGGCAGAAAGAGATGAGAGATAATTTTTTTGAAAAGGGAAAGGACTGAAGAATAAACTCTCAAGACTCAAACTCACGATCAAGTAGACCAGAAAATGCTTCTGTGCCGCAAAAAATTCCGGCAAAACTATAAATTTATTGGATGATTTTATGATGAAGAATAAAATTCTAAGGAATTGAAAAAATTGTCACTCCAATCGCTTAGACTAATTGTTCATTGAAAGAATTATAAATTTATGAGAAGAATTTTGGGGGAATCTATTATCCAAGTTCTTAAAATTGTCACTTCATAAAAAAATTACGCAACTCTCTGGTTTATATTAATAAAAAGTGCTATGAATTTGGGAGTTTGGACATTCAACCGAACTTTCCTAAACACTTCTAGAGTGTCTTTGCTTTCATAAAAAGATTATGAGAACTATTTGGAGGAATGTGGCTATAATAACCGTAAATTTAAGAAAAATTCTAGTTAAATAAAATTTTAAATAAAAGAGAAGATTTTGAAAATAGAGATAAAAATCGTAAAAAATATGTTTATTTACTAAATGGGTTAAAGAATTATAAATAAAATATGAGAATTTATATTTTGGGGTCAAAATACAATTTCTCAAGGAGAGAAGAATATAATATCCCGTAATTTTTATTTTTAAATAATAATGTTTTGCTATAAACAAATATATTTTTATTTGTTTAAAAATTATTATGTTCTGCTAAAATCAAGTATACTTTTAATTAAAGTAATTATTGTTTTGCTTAAAATAATTATATTGACATTTAATAAATTTTTGTTTTATTTTTAGAAATATCCTTTCGTTTATTATGTATAAAGATATTTATTTTGTGATTTGTTTCATTAAGATTTTTATCAAGAAAAGTTATGATTTAAGAATTTAACTAAAAGTTTATGAGAGTGTAAATTTTTGAAAAAATTTGGGATGTTTTAGGATGAAAAACGGTATTTATATGAATGTATATAAAATAAAATTTCATTATTCAATTATTAAATAATAATAATAATTATTATTATAAAGAATAAAGAAAAGGGGGGAGAGGGAGATAGAAATCGAAGCAGAAACATGTAATGCAGAGGAAGAGAGTAAATAGTGAAATAGTGTGAATAGTATCTCTAAGTTTGTTCTCTAAATCTGGAGTGTTTACAAGCCTCAGATCTGCAAACTAAGGTTACCACTGGATTCAGGACGGAGAATACTACGATTTTGACTGAGCAATTTTTTAAATCAACTGCTAAATCACCGCAAATTAGAAGTAGAAAATTTTTTAAAAAGGTAAACTCTGAAACCCTTACTTACAGAGCTCAAATTGAAAATCTAATACTATAGATGGATTCAGAAGCTAGATAAACTTTAGGATATGAATTTTTTCGGCCATCTAACAACTTTTTGTGTGGCGATGAATTGTGAATTCTGACGGTGAATAGTGATTTTCAACGATGAATAGTATTTTTTGACTGTGAATAGCACCCAACAGTTGACTAGTGTTAACCAAACTCCTATAGGCTAAATTACACAATTTTGGAGTCATTTCCTAGGTTTTTGGACCGTTCGAACACGTTTTTGAGATTTATGTGATCAAATTGAGATTGAAAAAGTGAATTTTAGGGCTGTCCAATCTGAGACCCTTACCTTGTGAGTAGATGATTCTTCCTATAGCTTGCCTTATACTTTTCTTGATCTTTAAGCATGTATATAATTATGTTTATGAGATATTTACATTTTTATATGTTTCTGAAATGCATTAAAATTTTCTAAATTTCTTACAATTTGAAATATAGTTCAAGAAGAGTATATAGTTTTGAAACTAAATTTTTGAACACATGGTATAAATGATTTCACATGTATTTCTCATTAAATAATAAAGTGAATATTTATGCATGTGGCATTATTTATAAAGCTATTTGATTGCCTCGAGAAATGGTATGTACATGTGATAAACCCTGAATGGGGAATTTATGACATATGAATCTATACTGAGACTGAAAGTTTATATTATATTGAGAATTTTATATTGAATTATATGGCATATGTGCATATGATATTTTATGTGGAAGAATTCTATTAGAAACATTGTCTGCTAAAAGCAGATGATGTTAGCCCTAGTGCATCTTGATAACCCAGCTAGCAGGGGGTAGTGCTAGCCCTGTGTGTCGGCCAACACACGGGATATGATATATGAAAGAGAGCGGCATGCCTCCTATATGGGCGACATGCCAATTATATGAGATGTGATTTGTCTTCCCTTGCTATGTGCTTGGGAAATACCCATATTAGAGTCCCTTCACGTGTCCTCTTGAATGGTGGTAAAGCAAGCCTCAGTAAGATACTGAGTTTTGGGTAATCCTACATCAACAAAGTACAAAAAGGACCTAAACTCTGATATGGTGGTTCTAATATGGTATCCTCCTAATGTTTTCATTTGAAATGTTTTTAATGTATATCAAGTTTGATTAAATATCATATTGTATCATATGTGGTTACAGATATTCCAATATGATTTGAACTGAGAATATTTGAAATGCGGGTCCCATATGTATGTACTTCTGAACTATAATTTTCAATGTGATAAATTTTAATATATGAGTATATAAGTACATCCATATGTTGACCTAAGAGGTCATAGGAGGTATTATCTGCTCACTGAGTTGTCAAACTCACTACATGATATTTTCATATTTTACAAATAAAGATACCGAGATTGGTCCTACGACTACGTGATCAGCTAGGTGTCATATTCTCTAGGTGAGCCTATGTTGCTTCCTAGGATCTAATGTTTAAATAAATTTTTCATTGTAATCTAGAGTTTTCTTTGAACACCACAGGCAGGATATGTGCTTCCGTTGTATTTTTGTTAACCGTAGCATTGACATGTATAATTAGATATACTAGAAAGTTGTAACGTATGATATTTTCTGAATATGTGACAATGTGAAGCCGTATTCAAATATATAAAAGGGTAAAGTTATTTGTTTATTGTGTAATTCACGTTTCATTAAATTGGGGCGTGACAAATTGGTATCAGAGCATTAGGTTTCCCTGTGGCTATCAAAGCAAAGGATTCTTTAGTAGGACCTTTAGTATGGATATGAGCTGGACATATTTATACTTCATGTGTTGGCTGAGTGATTCTATAGGATATTAACTTCCTTTCTATTCCAAGTTTGCTTAAGTTCCTAGTGTAAGGTTTGATTAAATATCATGGTATCTTAAAAATGTGTTTTGTTTTGTACAGTCAATGATGCCGCCAAGAACTAGAACGGTTACTAGAGAAGTTGTAGATCATGCACCCTCTACAGAAGAGTCTATACAATCTACAATTCCAGTACAAAGAGGCCATGGTAAAGGTTTACCTAGAGAAAGAGGTAGAGGTAGAGGGCATGCACGAGGTATAAGAACCCTAAGACAAGATGAACAGGCTCATGTATCTGATAGAGTTCGTGAGGAAAGAGTAGAACCCCCTCAGGAGTCACATGATAGAACCGCTGGTATGATTACTGGTATACATAGGAGTTTAGTGACATTGGCTAGATTTACAGTGGAACAGGGTAGAAGGGAAGGCAAGGCACCAGAAAATGCTCTTGAAGTCCAAGAACTGGGAAGAATGGCTGAGCAAGAGGACAAGCATATAGGGATTAAGGTGTCATTACTACAATTCCTTAAGTTGAAACCTCTGACTTTTTCTGGGTTAGATGTCCAAGAAGACCCACATATATTTATTGATGTGGTGGAACGAGTCCTAAGAGCTTTGGGGTGTTCTAGTAGGAGATCTGTTGAACTAGTGTTTTTTCAACTATCTGATATGGCTCAAGTTTGGTTTGAGACACTTGTACAAAGAAGGACAATTATTTTACCACCAATGGAGTGAGACGAATTTAAGGAAGCATTTATGAATCGCTTCCTGCCAATGAGTGAAAGAGACAAAAGGGCCAGAGAATTTGAAGAATTAAGACAGACACCGAATATGACAGTTTCTGAATATGACATCTTTTTTACCCGATTGTCCAGATATGCACCATATTTGGTTTCTACTGAAAATGATAGGATTAAGAGGTTTGTTTTAGGATTGATACACCCATTGTTTAAATCGGTAGGTCCTTAGATGAATTATTTTTCAACTTATTCAGTAGCTGTAGACTGTGCTAGAATAATGGAAACACAAGAGCAATCAGACATAGAAGGTCTAAAGAGAAGAAAAAGAGAGCGAGATAATAATGTACAAACAAGTTATAATCCTAATGTTAGAGGATCAAGATTTCAAAACCACATCGCTTCACTCAAATAGAAACCGGTAGCTCTAACCAGACATCAATGAATATTAACTAGTAGAGAATGAATCAAAGAGATATGAGACCTATTAGCCAACAAGATTCAAGATCAATTCCACCATGTCCTATTTGTGATAGGCCTCATATTGGACAGTGTCGCAAAGAAACTGGTGCATGTTTTAAATATGAACAAATGGGTCACTTGATGAGGAATTGCCCACAACTATGAAGTTTTAGTCAAGTATCGGTACAACCAGCTTCACCCCCTGCATCTGTGCCAACACAACCAAATAGAGTAGCTTTAGTTCAAGCAAGTAATGGTGGTACTGGTAGAGGATCAGGAAATCGAGGCCGAGAACAAGTTTTAGTTTTTGCTTTGACACGACAGGATGCTCAGGCTTCAAATGTAGTTATGACAGGTACATTATCAGTATGTTCCCATAAAGCATATGTCCTATTCCATCTTGGTTCTACTCATTATTATATATCACTATGCTTTTGCTAGGAGATTGGATAGAGATCCTACTAATTTACATTGTTCTTTTATGGTTGCTACTCCAATAAGAGAATTCCTATTAGTAAATGATGTGTATAAATCATGTGAGATTTCTATAAAAGATAAGGAGACTCTTGTAAATTTGATAGTTCTAGATATGGTAGACTTTGATGTTATACTATGAATGGATTGGTTGTCATCATGTCATGTCATTCTAGACTGTCACCTTAAGGTGATCAAGTTTAATGTCCCTGGCGAATCTTCATTCTTAATATAAGGAGATCGTAGTAAGGAGTCTAGTAATTTAATTTCAGCTTTAACATCTCATAAGCTGTTACAAAAAGGATGTCAAGGGTATTTGGCAATAGTTAAAGATGTTGATGTGAAGTATATCAAGGTAGAGCAAGTTCCAGTGGTTAGAGAATTTCCTGATATGTTTTCTGATGAGTTGCCAAGGTTACCCCCAGAACGAGAAATTGAGTTCAGTATTGATTTACTTCCTGGAACTCAACCAGTGTCTATATCCCCATATAGAATGGCACTGACTGAGCTCAAGGAGTTAAAAATCCAGTTACAAGACTTGATAGACAAGAGATTTATACGCCCTAGTACTTCTCCTTGGGGTGCTCCGGTCCTATTTGTGAAAAAGAAAGATGAATCGTTATAGTTGTGTATTAATTACAAACAATTGAATAAGGTGACAATACGTAATAAGTATCCATTACTTTATATAGATGATTTATTTGACCAGCTACAAGGTGCCTAATGTTTTTCAAAAATTAATTTAAGATCTGGGTATTATCATCAATTAAGGATAAAGAAGGAGGATATTCCAAAAACTGCTTTTAGGACTCGATATAGGCATTATGAGTTCTTCGTAATGTCATTTGGTTTAACAAATGCTCCAGCTGCATTCATGGATTTGATGAATAGAGTATTTAAACCTTTCCTGGATCAATTTGTCATTGTATTCATAGATGATATCTTGGTATATTCAAAATGTTCAGAGGAGCATGAGCGGTATTTAAGAATAACATTGCAAACCCTGAGAGAACACCAGTTGTATGCTAAGTTTTCAAAATGTGAATTTTGGCTTAGTAGTGTTACCTTCCTAGGGTATGTGGTTACTAAAAATAGTATTCAAGTTGATCCTAAAAAAGTAGAAGTGGTGCAGAAATGGCCACACCTTATAACAGTTATAGAGATTCATAGTTTTTTTGGTTCAGTAGGCTATTACCATAGATTCGTTAAAGATTTTTCAAAGGTAGCTGCTCCTTTGATGAGGTTGACAAGAAAGGGAATAAATTTTGACTAGTCAGATGAATGTAAAAGAAGTTTCCAAAAACTCAAAGAATATTTGACTACGGCGCTAGTATTGGCTATGCCTTTAGGTACTAGAGGATATGCGGTATACTGTGATGTATCGAGAATTGGATTAGGATGTGTGTTGATGCAAAATGATCAAGTCATTGCATATGCATCTAGATAGCTTAAATCGCATGAACAAAACTATCCCACTTATGACCTGGAAATGGCAACAGTCGTCTTTACTCTCAAAATTTGGAGGCATTATCTGTATAGTGAGACATACAAAATTTATACAGATCATAAAAGTCTCAAATATATTTTCCAACAAAAAGATCTTAATTTGAGACAAAGACGATGGATGGAATTACTTAAAGATTATGACTGCACAATACTATATCATCCAGGTAAAGCTAATGTTGTGGCTGATGCATTAAGTAGGAAGTCTATGAGTAGTTTGGCTCATATCACAATAGTAAAAAGGTCGTTGGTTAAAGAGATGCATAAAATGGAAAGTGATGGGGTAGTAATGGAAGTAAAGGAGTCTAGAATATTGTTAGCTCATATGCAATTTCAATCATCTTTGATCGAGCAGGTGAAAAAGGCATAAAAAGAGGATGCCTATCTATGCAAAAAAATTGAAGAGGTGAAGAATGGTGGTGAAGTTGAATTTACTGTAGACTCTGAAAGAATTCTGAAATTAGGCAAGCGGTTATGTATACCTGATAAAGAAGAACTTAGGAAAGAAATTTTAAATAAAGCCCATAGATCCATGTATATGATTCATCCTAGAATAACTAAAATGTATAAGGATCTAAAAGAAATTTATTAGTGGGAAGGTATGAAGAAAGACATAGTGGATTACGTGTCTCAATATTTAACCTGTTAGCAGGTAAAAGCAGAACATCAAAGGCCTACAGGACTACATTAGCAGATAGAAATACCTGAATGGAAATGGGAAAGAATAATTATGGATTTTGTTACGGGGTTACCGAGAACACCAAAAGGGTTTAATTCAATATGGGTGATCATTGATAGGTTGACTAAGTCAGCACATTTTCTATCAGTGAAAACCACATACAATGTAGCTCAGTATGCAAGATTATATTTGAATGAAATAGTGAGGCTTCATGGAGTGCCAATATTAATAATTTCTTATCGAGGACCACTAAGTTGAATCTCAGTATTGCATTCCATCCTCAAACAAATGGACAGTCTGAGCGAACTATTCAAATATTGGAAGACATGTTTCGGGCTTGTGTTTTAGATTTCCAGGGTAGTTGGGAAAGATTTATGCCTTCAGTTGAATTTGCTTATAACAATAGTTATCAAGCCAGTATACAAATGTCTCCTTTTGAGGCATTATATGGTAGGTGTTGTTGTTCCCCAATTGGAAGGTTTGAGAAGGGCGAAGCAAAGGTTTTAGGGCCTAATATGGTACAGGATGCACTGGTCAAGGTAAAATTAATTAAGAAAAGGTTATTAGCAACTCAAAGTAGACAGAAGGCCTATGTTGATAATAGACGTCGACCATTGGAATTTGTCATAGGTAAACATGTTTTTATGAAAATATCTCCTATGAAAGGAGTAGTGAGATTTGGGAAGAAAGGGAAGTTAAACCCTCGATATATATGACCATTTGAAATTCTTGATAGAATCGGTCCAGTAACTTATCGTTTGGCTTTACCTCCTAAATTGGGTAATGTCCATATAATTTTTCATGTGTCTATACTACAAAAATATTTACCGGATTCTACACATGTCATATATTGTCTACAGATTCAGTTACAGGAAAATTTAACCAATGAGGAACAACCAATAGCAATAATGGACAAACAAGTAAAGAAGTTGCGGTTAAAAGAAATACTTACAATGAAAATGATATGGAAAAATCACTCTTCTGAGGAAGCTACTTGGTAAAGAGATGATGATATACACGCCAGATATACGTATTTGTTTGAACAATGAGGTTAGTATTTATCTACAATTATGGTGAGAGAAATTTGGGAACCGAATTTCTTTAAGAGGGAAAGAATGTAATAACCGTAAATTTAAGAAAAATTCTAATTAAAGAAAATCTTAAATAAAAGAGAAGATTTTGAAAATAGAGATAAGAATCGTAAAAAATATGTTTATTTGGTTAAAGAATTATAAAAAAAATATGAGAATTTACATTTTGGAGACAAAATGCAATTTCTTAAGGGGGGAAGAATGTAATATCTTGTAATTTTTATTTTTAAATAATAATGTTTTGCTATAAACAAATATATTTTTATTTTTTTAAAAATGATTATGTTTTACTAAAAGCAAGTATACTTTTAATTAAAGTAATTATTGTTTTGCTTAAAATAATTATATTGGCATTTAATAAATTTTTGTTTTATTTTTAGAAATATCTTTTCTTTTATTATGTATAAAGATATTTATTTATGATTTGTTTTATTAAGATTTTTATCAAGAAAAGTCATAATTTAAGAGTTTAACTAAAGGTTTATGAGAATATAAATTTTTAGAAAATTTTGAGATATTTTAGGATGAAAAACGGTATTTATATGAATATATATAAAATAAAATTTTATTATTCAATTATTAAATAATAACAATAATAGTTATTATAAAGAATAAAGAAAAGGAGGAGGGGGAGATGGAAATCGAAGCAAAAACATGAAATGCAGAGGAAGAGAGTGAATAGTATCTCTAAGTTTTTTTTCTAGATCTGGAGTGTCTAAAGGCCTCCGATCTCCAAATTAAGGTTACCACTGGATTCAGGACGGAGAATACTATAATTTTGACCGAACAATTTTTCAAATCAACCATTGAATCGCCGCAGATCGGAAGTAGAAAATTTTAGAAAAAGGTAAACTCTGAAACCCTTATTTAGAAACTTCAAATTGAAAATCTGATACCATAGATGGATTCAGAAGTTAGATAAACTTTAGGATATGAATTTTTTTTACCATTTGACAACTTTTTGTGTGGCGATGAATAGTATTTTTCGACCGTAAATAGTATCAAACAGTTGACTAGTGTTGACCAAACTCCCGGATGCCAAATTACACGATTTTGAAGTCATTTTTTAGGTTTTTAGATCTTTCGGACACGTTTTTGAGGTTTATTTGATCAAATTAAAATTGAAAAAATGTATTTTAGAGATGTCCAATCTGGGACCCTTACCTTGTGAGTAGATGATTCTTCCTATGGCTTGTCCTATACTTTTCTTGATCTTTAAGCATG
Source organism: Gleditsia sinensis (assembly GCA_037074535.1). NCBI lineage: Eukaryota > Viridiplantae > Streptophyta > Magnoliopsida > Fabales > Fabaceae > Gleditsia > Gleditsia sinensis. Next base: position 24,312,805 of record CM073464.1, on the reverse strand, counting down.
TATATGATTATGTTTATGAGATATTTACATTTTTATATGTTTCTGAAATGCATTAAAATTATCTAAATTACTTACAATTTGAAATATAGTTTAAGAAGAGTATAGTTTTGAAACTGGATTTCTGAACCCATGGTATATCTGATTTTACATGTATTTATCATTAAATGATAAAATGAATATTTATGCATGTTGCATTATTTATAAAGCTATTTGATTGCCTCGAGAAAGGAAATGTACATCTGATAAATCCTGAATGAGGAATTTATGACAGATGAATCTATATTGAGACTGAAAGTGTGTATTATATTGAGAATTTTATACTGAATTATATGGCATATGTGCATATGATATTTTCTATGGAGGAATCTTATTGAAAACATTGTCTGCTAACAACAGGTGATGTTAACCTTGGTGCACCTTGATAACTCAACTAGCAGGGGGTGGTGCTAGTCTCATGTGTTGGCCAATACATGGGATATGATATATGAAGGAGAGCGAGATGCCTCCTATATGGTCGAGATGCCAATTATATGAGATGCGATTTGTTTTCCCTTGTTGTGTGCTTGGGAAATACCCATATTAGAGTCTCTTCGTGTGTCCTCTTGAATGGTGGTATGGCAAACTTCAGCAGGATACTGAATTTAGGGAAATCCTACACCAACAAAGTATGGAAGGGTTTAAACTTTGATATGGTGGTTTTGATATGGGATCCTCCTAATGTTTTCATGTGAAATATTTTTAATGCATATCAAGTTTGATTAAATATCATATTGTATCATATGTGGTTACAGATATTCCAATGTGATTTGAATTGAGAATATTTGAAATGCGGGACCCATATGGATGTACTTCTAAACTATAATTTTCAATGTGATAAATTTTAATATATGAGTATATGAGTACATCCATATATTGACCTAATAGGTCATAGGAGGTATTATCTGCTCACTGAGTTGTCAAACTCACTACACAATATTTCCATATTTTACGGATAAAGATACCGAGATTGGTCTTGCGGCTACGTGATCAGTTAGGTGTCATATTCTCTGGGTGAGCCTATGTTACTTCCAAGGCTCGAATGTTTAAATAAATTTTTCATTGTAATCTAGAGTTTTCTCGGAACGCCACAAGCAGGATCTTTGCTTCCGTTGTATTATTGTTAAGCGTAGCATTGGCATGCATAATTAGTTATACTGAAAACTTGTAACATATGATATTTTCTGAATATGTGACAAAGTGAAGCCATATTCAAATATATAAAAGGGTAAAGTTATTTGTTTATTATATAATTCATGTTTCATTAAATTGGGGCGTGAGAGTGGCTTATTTATTTATTCAAATACGTAGAAATCAAATTGTCTTGGAAATTCAAAAAATGATTCTCATAAAATTGTAAAAATTCCAACAGTCAAATATAATTTTATAAATTAACTTAATTGAATGTGTGTAAAAGGGAAAATTAAACACATAATAGAATGATTGGATGCACTAATGGGAAAATATTAATAAAAGTAGAGCGAATTGTTATTTTGATTTTCAATATATATATATATATATAAAATTTTATTTTTTAATTTTAATCCTCTAATAATTGTTTTGTCTTTTAAAATGTTTTTATATTAACTCATTTAATAAATATTTAATATATTTAATTCGTTCAAGTCAAAAGTTTTCTTAAATTACATTATCACCTAAACGACTTTGAGCTCCTAATTAGATCAAATATGATAATTTATTAAATGTATGTTAACAGCATTGCCATGTGACATTTTCTAAATATGATAGCCTTTAAGGATTGAATTTAAAAAATAAAACTTTAAAAGATTAAAATTTTAAAAATATATATCTTTTAAAGATTAAAATAGCGACTTAAAACAATTCCAATACCAACCTTTTTTCGTCAAATTATATTTTACATCAATTCTAACTATAGATAAGTATGATAATGCAACACAGGGTTGCAATATCATCGTATGTTATTTTGTGATAAAAAGCATCCCACTAATTATGCAGGAACCAACAGTATGTTGGATGCATGGAAGATAGTGGAGAAAAAGGAAAATGAATGGGAGGTTTCATTGATATCTTTCTCTCGTTTGAGAGTTAGCAGGGGAGAATGAAAGATTTTTCATAGACCTTTCAAACTTCTCTTTCTCTTCTAATTTTTAAGTTCTCACAATTTGAAATTTTTTGAAAGAGAAACTAATCATTAAGTCATATACGATTTATGATTTTTTAAAATTTTCATATCAATAGAATCAATTATTAATAAAAGGTATATTCAAAAAAACATATTGTAATCAACTAAGTTTTCTTATTGAATCTTTTTAATTTATTGTCTTGTTAATTTTGCACATTCAAACATGAGAAAAGAAGAATCATCATTTAACCATCTATTTTCCTATCTTCTCTCCCCTCGCTTTTTCTGTGGATCCCTTTCTTTCCTTTCCCCTTCTAGCTTTCAAATGTACCTCAAGGGCTTAAAATTAAGAGTACAAAACTTTTCTTAACATTTTTAAACATTACACTAACAATCCCTAAGTTTTCACTCTGAGGCTATAATTTTTTTAATTTTATAAAATCTAGTCAAACTTTAAAAAATTATACTAATTTTTTAGATCTTATGTTTTAGGTAATAATTTTTTTTTTTACTAATTTGTGCTACATTGACTTAGATTATTTATAAGTTTTAACAAAAATACATAAAATATAAAATTTATTAACAATTTTATAAATGAAATTTTTTTATATGAATTGAAATTAAATTTTTTAAATAAAATGAATATAATCTATTATATAATTAATGATTACATTGATTCCTTAATAACCAATAGTGTATCTTCCTCCATAAGACATCGACAGAGATAGAGCCTCCCGTAATGTACCTTGAATTTGATGTAACTGCCCACCAAAGACACAATACTTTTAAGACAACACCTACATCTGAGGTTGCAAAATCACCGACCCACATGATGTGATCTCCCTCCATATTTAGTTTTTGGCTTTTTTTTTTTTTTTTTTTTGTGGTGTTTGTTTGGAGGGGGCTTCTCTGTCTCTCTCTAAAATTATTGGTTTTAGAAATTTGAATGAATCGTGCGTGGGATGAAATTAAATATATCTTTTAATATGTTTGTTATTAGGTTTTTCATAAAAAATATAATATTCGGATTTGTTATTCAACAGTATACTATTGATTCTTGCAAAAAAAATTTGTAATTTAATTAAAAATGTTTAAAAATTTCATTTAATGTTTTTTCTTATATGCATGTGTCTGCATAATTATTAAAATGAAAAATTTAAAGTAATGATGATAATTTTTTTAAATTAAGCTCTTCATAAATTTTATATATATATATATATATATATATATATATATATATATATATATATATATATTGTAGATGTTAACAATTTTGTAATAGAGCATTTTTATTTATATAAAAATATAATAAATACAAGAATATTGACATTATTTGTTTAAGACAGAAATTTTTTAAAATTTTAATTCAGTAATTTTATTGTGTTATGAAAGAATGGCTTAAATATTCTTCTATTTATCATATCTTAATTCACACTTCCTAAACTGGCATCCCCTCACCAACCACAACGACAACTTGTCTTTGAAGTTTAGAAACACATTGCGGAAAAGGAATGTCATAATATAGCCCTCATATACTAATTCAAAAAGATGAAAGATCAAATTGTGTTTTCGTTTTGTAGTGGTTTCCAAGCCATGACACCCGTCTTCTCCCCTTAAAGATTCTGAAAAGTTAGTATAGACTGAAAAATAATGGTAAATTCTTGCAGTGCTATAAGTTTAAAGAGAAAGGGAGCAGAGTCGGGGAGAATAATGCTATCATACTTTAGAGAATACAATGATAACCTGTTACTCCTGTAAAGGGGAGAGCTTAAAAAGTTGGAGTCATAATTAGCCATGTATCTTATGATTATCCGACCCACGAGCAGCAATGTGCAGCTAGAGTTGAACAAATGTAACGACGCATCTAATTTTTGGAAGATTATAAAAAATATTCCTTTGTGGCGACATTTATTCATTACACGTTGGGTAATTATCAATTTTTTTTGTAGAGCAATTTAAATTTAAAGAGATTATTATAATTTATTTTTGAAAATTTTCATTATTGATATGGATTGGGTTAATGGTTATACATCATGAGGGAATCGTATACTTATTTTAATGTATTTCTACTGTGGATGAGATTTATCTTAATCCTTCACATTAATAATTATTAGTTAAATTAAGTAACTAATATTTATATATCCAATTCACTCAAATTAGAGATTATCAAAAAGAGAAAAATGTAAATAAGAGGATTGGAATTCTCTTACTTAAAAAAATTTATAAAGTGAAATTAGAGATAGAATGACAATACGTGAAATTTATATTTGAATAAATAAATCTTATTTATTTATTAAATATTAATTTTATTAATTTATATTTTATTTTTTGAATTTTATTTTAGTTTGGAGATTCTAAATCTTAAATAAGAAGAATGAACTGATTCAAAGAAGTGTTAAGTACATAAAACTTTACTTTTTCATTTTCATTTTCCAATGTTTCGGAAAGCAACAATGGAAAAAAAATACTTTTACGTTCAACAACCAGTTTTAATTATCTAACAATTGAAGTCATAAATTTTAAATAAAGAAAAAAACTGCTATATTTAACAACTTTTATTTATTAAATAACAATTTAACTCTTATTTTATATGAGAACAATTTGTCTATTGATAATGGGATTAAATAGTGTTTAAATTAATTTATGTGCATTTCGATTAATTTATTTGATAGAAAGAAAGTCATATATATAAGGATTAGAACATTTATCAATTTTTTTTTGAATTAAAATCTATTTTGATTATCTAAAGATCAATTCAAAAAAATTCTCTAAAAATAAATGCAATACCAATTTGTTTTATTTTTTTTTTGGTTCCAATTTATTACCTCAAAGTACAATTTTGTATATTTTCCATTGCAGCCCCCTCCTCCACTTCTTTTCTTGCATTATTTATGTATTTCCTTTCAATAGAAAAGATTTTTCCTCTTTTTGGGAGAGTTTTTTCTTTCTTTAAGGAAGATTTTCCCTTGTTTTGTAGAAGATGTCTTAGAGCTTTAAGGTAATGCATCTCTTTTTGTCAAGATTTATATCGTTAAACTTAGATCTACCACTTTGAGTTTAAATCTAAGTAAAAAAAAAATCAGATCTACAGCATTGGACTTGCTATTGAGTAGAGAATTTTGAATGGAGTTCACCTTCAGAGAAGGTTGGGAGGTAAGTTGTCTCTCCCTGAATACTTCTCTTTTTCTTCTCTTGTATGTTGTATTCATGTGTATTTGTATGTTGAAATATAATATTTGGTATATTAAGATCTGAGAGGTGTGTTGTCTCTTTATTTTCTAGTCATAGTACTAGTTTTGTTTGTATTATATCTTCAGAAGCTGTAGAACTTGTCTATTCTATCTTTTTCTTTTATTTGCTGGCCTTAGTGCCTAATGTAATTTTCATTATATATGAATGTGGTGTTCCACTTATCTAAAAAAACAAGTGTTATAGCAAATATACCAAATTAGAAAGATCAAAGATTTCGAACGGATTCAAATAGGATTAATAAAAATGATTATGACTAGCCCACAAGGATTAACTTAATAAGTAAGAAGCAACTGCATCAATTAAAGGATTTTTATTATGAGGTAGTGCACTCTACTTTAGAGTTGGAGTAAACTATCCAAGTCTTCAATTTTTATTTACTAAAAAAAATTGTAACTATAAATAGAATTTCCATGCTAATAGGAGTTCAAGAGTTTGCCAACAAAAACCTCAAGCATAAAAGAAATTAGAGATCCATTTTGAAGTTTTACCTCCAAGCATGCAGAATCATAAAGAAAGCGAGTTGATTGAAATTTGTGGTTTAGACCATTTAATTCATATAAATTATGGTGTTGGATTGTACATTTGCTAGCCCATTTGAATGTAATTCACAACCTAAAATAGGCCAATGTGGACTAGTCTATTTGTTTATTTATTTATTTTTTCTTTTATTCATTTACCTTAACCTGCCCCTTCTCTTTCAATTTCACACTTTCGCTCACGATATTATTGATATCCTCACAGAGGAAAGGAAGGTCGAAGCTCTCTCTCAACTCTCACCGTCGTCGTCCACTAAGAACTTAGTGGCCATCACTTCTTTCGTCTAACTTGTTGTTTGTTGCATCCTAGGCCTAGTTTGCCCTTTTTTTTTTCTTATTGTCCCATCCTATTCATTGATAATTCTCCTTCAATAGCAACCTCACCATTTTTTTCTTGCTATCACTGTAATTATGAGTAATACTCATAACTCAACTTGAATTATTTCCTTGGATTTTTTCTTGGCTCTTGATAGTTAGGGATTTGAAAATTTAGGGATTTTGGGCTAGTTTAATAATGTTGATATAATGAACTAAATGTTGTAAGTTGCTAATAGAATCATATTTCTAATAATGCCAGATGGTGATGGATGATGAGTTGTTAATATAATTCCTTTGAGGCTTTTGACTTGGTAGTAAAATAGATCAAGGTAACCTTTTCAAATTTATGGGTCTCCCATTGTACAATAATAAGCTTTTAATGTAGATGAATTTTTTGCTAAATTGCCAAAGAGGGATTGAGGTATTAATGTTGATGTCCATCTAAAATTGCCTCTGTTAGATTAGAGATTTTAGAGTAATGTGTTGCTCCTTCAAAATGTCTTGTCTATCTTGTCTCTTATCATTTTCTTAAAAAGATTATGGACTTGCTATCTATTTGAAAATTGAGAATGCATGGGTTGTTTATTGAGGAATACATATTGCATGTGGTCTATATATTTCATTTAGTGCTACTCAACTAAACTGCCTAATGTCATAAGTTATGTGCACCGAATGTATCGCACTGAACTATTTTGTGCAAATTGAAAATAATTATTGTTTTAAAGATATAATCCTAAAAATTAACATCATTTTACATTAATTAATTTGGGTGCGTATTACTTTTAAACAACATACAAATTCCAATTTAGAGGTGAAACTTCGATATCATTCTATAAAATAAGTCATACTTTTTAAATATCTTGGGTCAATTATATAAAATGACTAAGAAATACTGGGGGATGTAAACCATATGATTCAAGTTAGGTGGATGAAATTGAAGAATGCTTTGGGTTTCATTTATGATAGAAAAGTGTTAAAGAAAAATTCTATCGTATAGCTATAAGACCTGTAATGTTATATGGTACTGAATGTTAGGTGGTTAAAAGACAACATAAGAATAATCTCAATCTTGTAGAGATGAGAATGTTGTGTTAGATGTGTGGACACATTAGATGAGATATGATTAAGAATGAATGCATTAGAGAGAAAGTTGGAGTAATACCTATTGTGGAGAAGATGGTAGAATCCTGCCTAAGGTGGTTTGTGTCACACCCCTACTTTAGGAACGCGAATAACACTACTGTTCGATAACTTTATCTTTATTTATTTTCAATCAACTTCATATTATTGAATATCAGGATAATATTACACGTTTACAAATTTAAACATAACTAATTATACATGTCAGGTCTACATTTATCAGTTTTATAGCGGAAACAAGAATCTTGCTTGTGACATTCAGAGCAACTCTAAAGTACATTTATATTACAATTTATACACTGAGAGCCGAGAAACAATTTAGGCTCACCATGGAGGTACGACACCTAGTCGATCAAGAAGTAGCAGGACCAAACTTTGGGTCTTTATCTGAAAAATATGTCAACCACGTGTAGTGAGTTTTACAACTCAGTGAGCAGATAATACCTCCTATGACCTCTTAGGTTAACATGTGGATGTACTTTTTATTTTAAAACTTTATACATTGAAAATCACATATCAGAGGTACATCCATATAGGACCCGCATTTCAAAATAATCTCATTTTAAATTCATATTTATATTTAATTCAGAAGTAATGCTGTAATAACAGTAACAAAATCATGTTATGCATCAACATAATTCTTATGAAAACATTTGGAGGATCCCATATCAGAACCACCATATCTGAGTTTACCCCTTCCGTACTTTGGTGGTATAGGATTTGCCTAAACTCAGCATCCTGCTGAGGTTTACCCTACTACCATTCAAGAGGACACGCAAAGGGAATCTGTATGGGTCTTTTCCCAAGCACACAGCAAGGGAAGGCAATTAACATATCATATAACTGGCATATCGCCAATATATAAATAGGAGGCATTCCGCCCTCCTTTACATATCATCTCCTGTGTGTTAGCCCTCACACGAGGCTAGCACCCCCTGCTAGCTGAGCTAATCAAGGTGCACCAGGGCTAATATAACCTGTTGTTAGCAGACAGTGTTTTCAATAGGACTCCCTCACAAAATCATATTCTCATATATTCCATATTTACCAAACAGAGGTTTTATCATAATATAACATTTTCAATTTCAGTATATTTCCTTTGTCAAAACTTTCTAATCAGGGGAATCATATACACATGCCTATCTCCGAGGCAAAAATATCATTGTATAAATCAATATCACATGCACAACATGTTTTCTTTGCCATATAATGAGAAATGCATTTAGAAATCACGTATTCAAAGCATTTAAAAATCTATTTAAAAAATCATACTCTTCTTGAACAAGATATCATGTTTCAACCGTCTCAGAGATTCTAAATCATTTCAAGAACATATGAAAGTATAAATAACATGTAATCATACTCATTTACCAACGTAAAGTTCAAGAAGAGTAAAAACAAGCCAAAGGAAGAATCATCTACTCACAAATTTAGGGTACCAAGTTGAATAACCCTAAAATCCTCATTTCGGGTCTGATTTTAGAAAAACAAGCCCCAAATTTGAGTCTAGAGAGTCCAAAAACCGTGAAAATGACTCCGAATTTGTAAAATTTGGCCTTTAGGAGCTCAATCAACGCAGGTCAACGCAATAGAGTCTGGCTACCACGCGCGACACGTGCCGCCAAAGGAGCTGCGTGTGGGCTACACTCGCCGAGAGAGATGCGGCGTGTGGGGGCGTGTGAAGTGGTGGGTCGACTTGAAATTTGAGATCCAAAGGTTTTGGTGCATTCTGGATCGATCTACGATGTTAATTTTTGCATTAGACAGCCACAAATAGGAGTTTCGGGGATTACCTTTTTAGGCAATTTTTCCTTCATTTTTCCAGCCCATTTTCGGCCAATTCTCTATAAACCAATCAGATAGATTTGTAGAACTCTTCGTCCTAAGTCCGTTGGCGGTGGTGGTGTCAAAATCTGAGGTCCGGCTGCAGAGAAATCTTAGAAAGAAGTTAGAGGGTTTTCAGGGAGAAAATTGGAGTAGAGAGAGGAAAATCTTTGATTATGCGGTTTTGGAGGCGGCTAAGGCCCTTAAAATATCTCGAGGGTCCTTCCTGCAAAAATTCAGTTTTAGAGGGAGATCCTTGCAAATTTTTCTTATTTACACTTTGACCCCGTAACTTTTAAGAAATTGCATTTTGACCTTAGAACGTAATTTCTCATATTCCTTTTGTAATTCTTTAATCAATGTAATAAATAAACTTATTTTCACCGGTTCTTATCTCCATTTTCAAGATTCTCTCTTGATTCAAAATTTTCTTTACTTTGAACTTTATTAAATTTACGGCTGTTACAGTTTGGCTATGTGTGGAAGAGACCTATGAAAACTCCGGTAAGAAGAGTATATCAGATGGAGAGTTAGTGGTAAAGGAAGATAAAAGAAAATAATAGGTGAAACCATTAAGAAGGATTTAGCAATTAATAATTTCTCTATTGATTTCATTTATAATAAGACGCTATGGCATCGTTTGATCCATGTAGCCGACTCCACTTTGTGGAAAAATGTCAGGGTGAATAGAAAAAAAGTTAATGTAGTATGGATGTTGCATACGTGTATAGCTATATGATTTTCATGTTAGTTCTTAAACTTTCATTGTAGTATAGCTTTATGGTTTTCTATTTTAGTTAAGCAGTATTGTTAGAAATAGTAGATGGATTCTTAAGGTAGAGATGTGAATGATAGTTTAGAAAGACTTGTTGTGAATGTCATAAATGATCAATCTCAAACTTTAAACAAAAAGGAAAAGAAAATGTCATTAACTCTGTGTTTAGAGATGGAAAAAATATGCATACTCAATGGGTACTCACAAATTTTACTTGCTTGGGGTTGAGTTATAGGAATCACAAAATGGGTATGAGTTCGGGTATGGGGATTTTTTAAGGTATTCTTAAGGGTCTAGGTTTTCGTTTGAGTACTGTAGTAGCAAAAATATCCCAGACTAATATCCCTTAGATAAATTTGCTTACTTCTTTTTGAAAGGATAATATTGTTTTTAGCCAATAAACCTTAACCTATCCAAGTAAAGTTTCAAACCTAACTTCCACTCTTTATTCGATCATTCTCTAGCTCTGCCCCTATCCCTCAATCCTTCATTAACATGGATTTGTGAATTCTATAGCTTAAAATTACGTGGATTTATTCTTTTAAATTATATTAAAATTTCAAGGCTCTTTATTTTATTTTTATTTTATATAGAAGATTTCATATAAATGAGTTTGGAAAAATTATTATTTTGAAATTTTTTGGGTAAAAGGGTCTAAGTTTGGGGATTTAGGCATTCAATGGAGATAGATATGAGTTTTAAATTTGCTATCCATTCGAGTATGGGAATAAAATTTCTTTTAGGGGTCCGAGTTAGGATATTGTAGTACCCTACTTATACCTTACCTATGACCATTCATAAGTGTGTGGACATGTTTCACTTATATAGGTTTCGGACAAGATGGTAAACCAGAGCTAAATGTAAAAGGTGTAGGTAGAATATATAGCTGGTGGTAGTAAACATTTAACCCTATCCCATCATATACAAAAGTTTCATATGTTGAAAACTTATCATGATGTGGGTGAGATGATAATTGACCATGTTGGGAAGCTAATATCTATAAAAATTTCTTGCAAAATTTTTCATGAAAAATTAGCCATGACAATCGTTAAACATAATCTTGCATTTTTGTTTGTTGACTATGATGAGATTAGACACGTACTCAAATATTGCAATCTAAATGTAAAATATAGTACTAGGAAAACTGCAACTCATAATGTTTGCAAAATTTATATGGCTTAAAAAGATAACTTGAAGCAAGTAATGGCTATGATTCCTAGTAGGATATGTTTAACTTATGACATTTGGACAGCTTATACTAGTGAGGGTTGTTAATATCTCTTTAATTTGGAGTTATTTGGCTTAGATTTTTATATGAATTTTCTTATCTTTTAAGTGAATTTGAGTTTCATTCCTTATCATTTTTAAATAATTGGTTAAATAAGGAATAAGTGACTCTTTGTTGTGAAATTATGTAGGTGATGCTCAATTGGAGGCTTAAGTAAGGGAAAACACATAGTGAAGCCTTAGGAATTTAAAGTGAAAAGGATGATTATTACGTACTGTCGTAGGTACTCCCAAATTGATACTTTACCTCTCAACTAACCTGTAGTAGTGCAAGTAAGGGTTGATCCCACAGAGATTGGAATTACCTTATGTGATTGAGAAAGGGAGATTTGATAATTGCAAATAAAACAAAGTAAACAATAATGAAAGTAATTAAGAGAGTAATTAATAAGAGAGGCATTAGTTTCGGTTGATAGCCACCATCAAGGGATTGTATTGATCATTGACAATATAATAAATCTTAATTTGAATATCTATAATTGGGATTCTAACATTGTTCCTCCTTAAGTATAGTAATTGATGACAATCGCCTCAATTAACCCTAATTAACAAACAATCATTTAGCACATCGGTAAACATAATTTGTTAATTGCATGTGGATTTGCTGATTGCTGTTATCTATTCATCTTCATTTAATTAGGCTTAAATTTTGTTAATGCCTCTACACATGGATTTACATGGTGCATTGCTCTTGGCTAGTTTAAATTAATCACAATTTGTCTGATTTGGAACTGAAAAAGTTTTTCTCTGACTTTAGACTTCAATTGACTTTAGGAATTTATCTGAATTGGCATTGCTTAATATTCATTATTCCTCTGAATCTTGCCTTGAATATTGACTGGATTTAGCTATATCAGGACCTATATACTGTGCTATTAAATTGCTCATTTGCCATTATCTGGTTTGAATGAAATTTTGTTTCGAATCCCTAAAAGAGCCAGAACCCTCCATGTAAAAACTCCATTTTTTTACATATATACATATATATAAATTCTTTAAAATCCCTTGAAGTCATTACCTTTATTTAACTCATAATAACATTCAATTAATTTAATCAAACATAATTAAGGTTTACACCATTAATTAACAACATCTGTACACAAATCAAACACATATATGTCTACATCTTATTCATCCATATTGACCAATTCTGAAGGTACGGGTGTGGGTGGCTACACGTTCACCAGGATCTCAGCCAACTCGACCACAAACACCTTATTAATTTCTAGGATTTTCCCAACATAGAGTAACTCGATCTAACGTACACTAAGAGCCAGAGCCAAAGAAAATTATGCAAAACAAGTTTTCTGAATATGATATGAAAATATAGTGATAATTAAATCCCAATAGGTTCAACAATAAATCACAATTATCATCAATATAGATCTTCATGTCATGTTCATTTGTATAGGCTACAACAAATATCTTAGGATACATGAATGCACTTTATCTATGGACATAAAATCATACAGTAATGACATATATAGCATAAATAACTATTTTCAAATTACCATAGGATGGCTATCAACTTTTTTTATATTAAACTACCCCCATCAAGGTGAGTACTTTCTACTCTCTGGTACAGGCTTTTCTCGCTCCGTCCAACATGGTACACTTTCTCTTTCTTTTCTCATTAACATAACCATAGCCGTTGGTAGGGTATCCCCTACTGGTGCACCACACAGACCGCCATGTGACTATGCTTATTTCTTTTATGTTCTTTAATCATTAATAGCCAAAATTATGATTTCAATAACAAGTAAGTTCATTATACTCACATGCCATAATTTTTCATCAAAATATAATCATTACCAAAAATCATCGGTAATTATGACATGAACATAATCGTTTCAAATATCACTTTAAAATATTTTCATGTCAAAATTACACACTTAAGATGGTAAAGAGTTCATGCAATGGCAATGGCTATGGCATACACTAGTCATTTATTATTTGCATTTATAAGATTCTTATTCTTTTTTAAATATCATTTTTATCTCTTCATTTTCTTTATACTTGGCCTCTAATCACTTTCCTCCTACTTCTATCATTTCCAACACATGTTCTCACAAATTTAATATGGGATTCTTCTTAAATTTGGTTTCCATTAATTTCCTATAGTTAATGAGGTTAAGTTAGGGTAGAAAAATGTTGAAAATAAGTTTGACCAACTTCTAACATGGCCTAAACGTATCCTATAACACGGCTTAACCATTTCCTATAAAACAACCATGCTTTAGGCTTACAAATGCCCTTTCAAGTACAGAACACAGCCTTGCTGTGCCTTTGAACACGGCCATGCTCCATGTTGTGTTATTCCCTGATGTAGGTTTACGTTCTACCTGACCTTCTCTCACTAATCAAAGAATAACTCTCTACTTTTAACACCGAATTAGGTGATCTTGGTGTTCATTTAAAGATAAAACAATTATATAAAACTATTATGTTGAAAATTTTAGCGAAATCTTAAGGAATCTTGGTGATATTACTCATTCAAGTTAAACGTTATTTCTTCTCGTGTAGGTTCTGACCTTTACTTACTAATATGACCATATCTCCTTCATATGAACTCCAAATTGAGTGATTCTAGTGGCTAAATTTCCGTGAGACATATATCTATAATTTTTATGTTAACCTTTTATTTTATTTCCCTACATAATTTTCCAAGAAATTCAAACACATAAGCTTTCCTAACAAATTCTTCTCTAGTTAACCATTTTTTGACCACTGCTTACTAATCAGATCATATCTACCTCATATGGACTCTAAACTGAGTAATTATAGTGGCTAAAAATCTGTGAGACATATATCTATATTTTTCATATTAACCATTTCTTTTCATTACTAACTGATTCTTCCCAGAATTTGAAAAAATAGAAGCTTCCCTAGTTACTTTAAAATCTAGTTTCCTAACCAAACCTTTTCTAAGGTTTTAGTTCATCATTTTATTATGTCCTCTTCCATTTTCTTCTTAATTTACATCTAATGATATTTCATTAATTTTTTTACCACATTTAAATAAATAAAATAGTAGCATAAAAATCATAAAATTTTGTCACCCATAGCCATACCTATGCAGAGCTTTCTACACCAACCTAAGTATTCAAACATACATCACTTGCAAGATCAAGAATAAAGAAAAAAGGTAGATTCAAGTGGAGATTAAGTTAACTTACCTTGAGTACTTAGTCCTCTAGACTTCTCCTTCCTCTTTCTTCCTCTCTTCTCCTCTCTTCATCTCATTTTCTCACTCTACCTTGCTTATGTTTTTCCTTTCCCTCACTTGGACGAAATTATAATGTTGTAAGGGTGGGTTTTGCTTAAATAAACTATCATTTGGTTCACCTTTCATAACCATGGGTCTACCTCATCACAATTAGGATGCACTTGGTTGTTTTTTGGGAAAAAACAACTCATGCTCTTGTCTTCCTCTCTCTTAGTCAAGATATGCATAGCAAAAGGAGATTTGTATTTAAAAATCATGTTAAAGTGTTCTTAAGACAAGGGACAAGGTCCCTTTGATTTAAGGATTCATTTCTTTTTTTTTTTTGTCTTAATCAAGTATGGTAGGTCTGCTTTTTTAGGTGGCAAATTTTCAGCCCTTGAATCTCCCTTGCTTGGCTGAAATTATTTGTGTAGGATAAGGATGTTTTGTCATAATGCTATGTATTATTACCCATTTTTTAAAATTATGAATATAGGATATAGATGTTTTTTCCTAAAGCCATGTATTATTTATTACCTACTTGTTGAAATTATGAATGTGGGATATAGATGTTTTGTCTTAATGCCATGTAACCTAATCTTGATTATTATTACACTAATATTTCCCCACATAATTCTTATTTTTTTCTTCTTCTTGGATTTGGGCTCATTCTTACCCATTTCCTTTGTTTTGGCTGAAATTCTACCTTTCATGAAGGGCTTAGTCACATTTTCATAATTTTTGGGCTATCGGTCCAACTTCTATATCCTAGTCCAAGTTTATGTTTTATTTCTTTCTTGGGCTATCCTATTGGCTTGCGAGAAATTCATGTGAAGTGGAAAAACTCTATATGAAATGTCTATAGGTGAAAGCCTAATTTATGGGTAGAGATGTTAAACTTAGTAACCCTAACTCTTGAATTAGGAAAAATTACCCTAATCCAATCTTCTTGAAATTTTAAGACCTTTACTTACTTCATAAAAATTTGTCTTCCTTACCCAAGAATTTCGCCTCTCTTAAGTATGTTATTTCTAATTTTTCTATTAGGTTTTCTCTCTTTACCTATTCCCTTAATGTTATAAACATTTTCTATGTATTCACATAAGGTGAAGAATTTATAAGGATTAAATTTCTTAGATATCTAAAAATTGTCTAATAAATTTTATTTTTTTAATTAATTATTTATGTACCTTTATTAACAAAAGAAAAAAAATTACGGATGTTACATTAAATATTTATGTACCTTTATTAATAAATGAAACGAAATTAGAGATGTTATACTTCACCTCCTCCTCTAGAAGACCAATAAGTAAGTAAATTATTTCTCTTCCTTTGCCCGAACTTTCATTGTTACTGACATTGAGGACAATGTCAAATTTAAGCATGGGGGAGTAGACTTTAAGCTTGTGGTTTTCACTGATTGAATTATTTGTCCTTGTTGGCTGAATATCTTTGGTTTCATTGCATAATCACAAAATTCGCTATATTAGAGATAAATTGATGTACTGTAGGTGAATTTTAACTCATGAACATGTGATGCACAATAGGATATGAAATATGTAGTTATCATCTTATTTTCTCTCTTCTAGTATTGAATATATAATTTTTGAAAAATATCTCTCTTATTGTGCTGTGAATTGTATGACTTGTTTGATTTTAACACTATAAGAGTATGAAGGTAGGGAGAAGTGAAAAATGAGGGAATATGGATCCCAAAATGTTTTCACTCTGAGTACCCCTTCAAGGCACCAAAAAGGCCTTAGTATGAGTACGTAATTGCCTTTACCCTAGTGAGATAAAGCATAAAATGCACTCACTGTATATTTCTATAAAAAAAATGAATGAAATAAAAAAATGATGAGAAGTAAAAGAATTTGAGTGAGAAAAATAGAAATAAGGGGTAAGGCAACTTAGGGAGATCTAAAGGATGAAGTGACATACTTGAGTGTTTAAAAATTAATTTGATGCATACAGCCAATGGTAACAATAGAAGTAGATGTATAATAAGAGAATTTGGGTTTAGTTTTAGAAGGGTAGGGACTATATGGTAAATGTCTATTCGTATATCTATTGTGTTCATATTGATTAAGTGAAGAATTACCTGTATTACATTTTTCTGTCATCTAAAATTAGTATGCATCATCTCCCTTTCTTTTGATATGTCATTTTATTTGCTTGAGGACAAGTAAAGGTTTAAGCATAGGGAAGTTGATAAAGGAGAAAATTGAGTGTTTAATGGTTATATTTTATACCCTAATTAATAATAAACTTGTGATTATTTTCCTACTTTTGTTTATGCTTTTCTTTGGTTTCTTTTATGTTTGTAGGTGAGCAAAAGAGGCTAAGAAGCAAGAAAAAATACTCATTTGAGGAGCCATATGGACTTGCAACATGTTGAGGAGGAAGCAAGGAGGCAACCCTGAAGAAATTGGTAGGAAAAAGGCCTGGCAGGCTCAAACATGGCCAAGCTATAGTTAGTGTTGCAGGAAACACGGTCAGGCCGTGCTTTGTGTAAAGAACGTGATTTTTCCCAAAATTCCAGCATGAAGCACAGCCAGGTCATGTCATGAATCACGGCCCTGCTTCGTATTCGTACACTCTATGTTTTTTAGGATTTTGAGCAACCAAAGGAATATAAATACTTGGGAAAACGCAGCCAAGACAATCGAGACTGAGAAAGACCTACTTTCACTCAGTTTTAATCTTAGGAAACACTATTAGATTAGTTTCGAAGTAGGATTAATGATTACTTTATGCATATAGAGTAGAATTTACATTGATTGAAGTTTGTATTCCTATTTTATCTACTCTATCTAGGTTTTGTCTTTCCATCTTTACTTCTACTTCTACTTTTACACCTCTCTTTTACATTGTATTGAACACTTATGATTTCTTTAATGAATATGATTGTGAGTTTAATTTCAATTATGTGTGAGTAGATATTGATATAGGGTTTCGGTAAACCCACTTCTGGTATGATGATACTGAATTATTAAGTTGAATGTTGGAACCCTAATTATGATTACTTCTGGATTAATTAGGATTAACTATTATGTGCATGTTTAAGAGTTGGTAGAATGCCTAATCACCAATCTATCACGTCTTAGGATATTAACTGATGAACTGAAAGGAGAAAGTTAATACCATAACCTAATAGTTAATTAGGGATATCTTAATCACGAAAGTAGTTTAAGGTTATCTAGGAATTGAATCAATTAGTGGGCACGAGAAAACTGATTAATTACATTCCATGGTTGGCATAGAACTTAATGGACATAGGTTGAACTAAGAACCACAAAAGTAGGCAATTGGATTAACCTAGGTACGATTAGTAACACTTGAAAGAGGTTATTAGTTAATTAAGGCTAAACCATCCCCAATTACCTAGATAATTGCAATTAGAGGTACATATTGATTGTTAAATATAATAGGTGTGGTAAACCCTAACCCTAGGCTTTTGTTAATTGAATTACCTATTTACTTAATTGTGACACACTCTCTCATTGAATTGCATTGATTTAGATAGCTTACTTCGTATAATTCTAATAATTGACCATTGTTCTCTGTGGGATATGACTCTTACTCGCTGGACTAGCTACAGCTATGACGTGCGCTTGTAGTTATTTATAAAACACACACAACACAAGCACGGTCACATGATGGTCTGTGTGGTGCACCAGCAGGGACTGTCTCACTCCTAACTATGATTATGCTAATGAGAGAAGAAAGAGAAAGTGTGTCATGTCAGAAAGACCAAGGAAAGCCCGCACTGGAGAGTAGAAAGTACTCATCCTGACCAAGGTAGCTTGATATGAAAATAAGTTGATACCATCATATGATATTCTGAAAATAGTTATTCATGCCATATATGTCATTACTGCACAATTTTTGTCACACCCTTAATTTTAGAGCACGTGACACATATACTTTACGATCATATATTTTTCATAATATATATAATACACTCTTTTATAGATATGCATTTCCATATATATACCAAATCTATAAACATCAAAGTATAGCAGAAGTAGGGATCCTACCTACGGCATTTAGAGCATACTCTAAAGTACAAATACAATATAAATCAAAATCTATGAGCCTTGGAAACAAAGTAGGCTCACCCGGAGATCACGTCATCTAGCTAGTCAACTATCTGAAGGGAAATGACCAAACTTTATATCCTTATCTAAAAAACATATAAATAACGTGTAGTGAGTTTGATAACTCAGTGAGCAGATAATACCTCCTATGACCTTTTAGGTCAACATATGAATGTACTCATATTTTAAAATTTGTCACAGAAAATACAGTTCAAAAGTACATTTATATGGGACCCGCATTTCAAATATTCTCAATTCATATCACATTCAAATATTCAAAATCATATGCAATACGGTATGATCATTGTTCAAATATTGTAATGCATCAAAACCTTTCACATGAAAACCTTCGGAGGATCCCATATCAGAAGCACCATATCAGAGTTTAGGCCCTTCTGTAACATCCCTAATTTTGTTTCATGAATTAATAAAAATACAAAAGTATTCAAAGTAACATCCCTAATTTCGTTTTTTTAAGGTACATAAATATTTAATTAAGGAGATAAAATTTATTAACCAATTTTTAGATATCTAAGGAAATATAATCCTTAGAAATTCTTCATCTTACGTGTATGCATAGAAATGTTCTAACATTAATGTAATAGGTAAAGAGAGAAAACCTAAGAGGAAAAATTAGAAATATTATACTAAAGAAAGGTGAAATTCTTGGGAAAGGAAGATACATTTTTGAAAACAAGTAAAGGTCTTAAAATTTCAAAAAAAACATTGGATTAGGGTAATTTTTCCTAATTCAAGAACTAGAGTTACTAAGTTTAATATATTCACCCATACATTGGGCTTTCACCTATGGACACTTATATAGAGTTTTTCCACTTCACATAAGTTTCTAGAAAGCCCATTGGATAACCTAAACAAAAAATAAAACATAGATTTGGACTAGGATATAGAAATTGGACCGATAGCCCAAAAATTATGAAAATGTGTCCAAGCCCTCTAAGAAAAATATAATTTTATCCAAAGCAAAGGAAATGGGTAGGAATAAGCCCAAATCCAAGAGGAAAAATAAATTAAATTAATCCATGTGATAATATAATAAAGATTAGGTTACATGGCTTTAAGCCAAAAATTTAGCAAGTGGTATGATAATACAAGGCTTTAGGACAAAACATCTATATCCTACACTCATCATTTTAGCAAGTGATATGATAATACAAGGCTTTAGGACAAAACATCTATATCCTACACTTATAATTTTAGCAAGTGGTATGATAATACATGACATTAGGACAAAACATTCCTATCCCACACAAATAATTTCAACCAAATAATGGAGATTCAAGGGCTAGAAATTTGCCACCTAAAAAGGCAAACCTATCATAATTGATTAAGACAAAAGAAAAAGGAAATGAATCCTTAAATCAAAGGGACCTTGTCCCTTATCTTAAGAACATATTATCATAATTTTCAAAATACAAATCTCCTTTTCCTATGCATATCTTGACTAAAGAAGAGGAAGACAAGAACATGAGTTGTTTGTTTTTCCAAACATTCAACCAAGTGTATCCTAATTGTGATAAGGTAGACCCATGATCATGAAAGGTGAATTATTTGGTGGTCTATTTAAGAAAAACCCACCCCTATAACATTAGAATTTTCGTCCAAGTGGGGGAGAGGAAAAATAGAAGTAAGGTAGAGTGAGGAAATGAGAGGAAGAAATGAAGAAAGAGGAAGGAGAAGTCTAGAGGACTAAGTGTTCAAGGTAAGTTTAACAATATTTCTTTTTGAAGAAAAGATTTGAAACTTGTAATATTTATATGAGATTTTGATCTTAGAACTTTGATAATTGGTCATGGATGTTGCTATATCATGTTACATATTATGTATGTTTGAATACTTAGGCTGGTGTAGATAGTTCTGCATAGGTATGGCTATGGGTGGCAACATTTTAAGCTTCTATTTTTAAAATTTTGGAAAGACTCGGTAAGGAATTAAAACAAATGGTTAACATGTAAACTGTAGATCTATGTCTCACGGACTTTTAGCCACTGAAATCACTCAATTTGGAGTTCATATGAGGTAGATATGGTCTGATTAGTAAGTAGTCATCAGAAAATGGTTAATCAGGGAAGAATATATTTGGATAGCTTCTGTGTTTTAATTTTAGGGAACATTTTGTAGGGAAATAAAATAAATGATTAACATAAGAATTATAGATATATGTGTCACGAATTTTTAGCCACTGGAATCACTCAATTGGGAGTCCATATGAGGTAGATATGGTTCGATTAGTATGAAGTTGTCAGAAATTGGTTAATCAGGGAAGAATATTTTAGGATAGCTTCTGTGTTTTAATTTCTGGGAACATTATGTAGGGAATTAAAATAAATGATTAACATAAAAATTATTGCTATATGTGTCATGGATATTTAACCACTGGAATCACTTAATTTAGGATTCTTATGAAGGAGCTATGGATAGATTAGTTGGTAGAGGTCAGAACCTACTTGAGAAGAAATAACTTGTACGTTGAGGGAGTAATATCACCATGATTTCTTAATATTTCGTTCAACTGTTCAACATAATAGTTTTAGATAATTGCTTTATCTTTAAATTGACACCAAGATCACCTAAATAGGAGTTAAATTTAGGGAGTTATACTCTGATTAGTATGAGAAGGTCAGATATGATGAAAATCTGCATCAAGAAAATAAAGAAATAAAATTAATATTTTTTAAAAAAGAAGAATCTTATAAATGAAAATAATAAATGACTAGTATATGCCATAGCCATTGAAATTGCATGAAGTTCTTACCATCTTAAGTGTGAAATTTTGACATGGAAATATTTTATAAAGTGATATTTGAAATAGTTATGTTCATGGCATGATTACCAATGATTTTTGGCTATTATTGTGAAAAGAAAAGAAATGAGTATGGTCACATGGAAAATCCGTGTGGTGCACCAGTAGGGGATGCCCTACCATCGGTTATGATCATGTTAATGAAAAAAGAAAGAGAAAGTGGGCCATGTCGGACGGAGCGAGAAAAGCCTGTACCAGAGAGTAGAAAATACTCACCCTGACTGGGGTAGCTTGATATGAGAATAAATTGATAGTCATTATATGATATTTTGAAAATAGTTAATCTTGTCATACATGTCATTATTGTATGATTCTCATGTGCATAGATATAGTGCATTCATGTGACCAACGATATTTGTTGTAGTTTATACAGATGAACATGACGTGATGAGCTTTATTGATAATGATTTATTGTTGAACTTGCTGGGATTTAATTCTCACTATATTTCCATGTCATTTTCAAAAGAATAATTATGTAGATTTTCTCTATGGCACTGGCTTTTAGCATATGTTGGATTGAGTTACTCTATTTTGAGCTGATCCTAGTAATATATATGGTGTCTATGGTCGAGTTGACTAAGATCCCGGTGAAGGTGCAACCACCCGCATCCTTATCTCCAGAACTGGTCAACAGGGATGAATAAGATGTAATTATATATGTGTTAGACTTTTGTACGGATGTTATTGATTAATGATATGTATGTAAACTCTGTATTGTATAAATTAAATAAATTTTATTTTGAGTTAAGTTGTAACGAGGTAATAACTTCATGGTATTTAATTAATTTTTTTTTACTTAAATAGAGTTGTTACACCTTTCGTACTTTGTTGGTGTAGGATTTACCTAAACTCAGCATTCCACTGAGGTTTGCCCTACCACCATTCAAGAGGACACGCGAAGAGACTCTAATATGGGTATTTCCCAAGCACACAGCAAGGGAAGACAAATTATATCTCTTATAGTTGACATCTTGCCCATATAAGAGGCATCCTGCTCTCCATCACATATCATATCCCATGTGTTGGCCGACACACGAGGCTAGCACCACCCCCTGCTAGCTGGGTTATTAAGGTGCATTAGGGCTAACATCACCTGCTGTTAGCAGACAGTGTTTTCAATAGGATTCCTCCATAGAAAATATCATATGCATATATGCCGTATAATCTAATATAAAATTCTCAATATAATACATGCTTTTAGTCTCAGTACAGATTCATCTGTCATAAATTTTCCATTCAGGGTTTATCATATGTACATGCCATTTCTCGAGGCAATCATATAACTTTAATGGCACATACATAAATATTCACTTTATCATTTAATGAGAAATACATGTGAAATCAGATATATCATGAGTTCAGAAATCTATTTTCAAAACTATACTCTTCTTGAACTATTTTCCAAATTGTAAGTAATTCAGATAATTTTAATGCATTTCAGAAACATATGAAAGTGTAAATATCTCATAAATATAATCATATACATGCTTAAAGATCAAGAAGAGTATGAGGCAAGCTATAGGAAGAATCATTTACTCACAAGGTAAGGGCTCTAGATTGGACAGTCCAAAAATGTACTTTTTCAATCCACATTTGACTAAACAAACTTCAAAAACGTGTTCGGAGGGTCCAAAAATCAAGGAAATGACTCAGAGAACTTGGTCACTATTCATGGCCAGAAAATACTGTTCATGCGGCGAAGTCATTATTCATCGCTGGAAAATACTATTCACCAAGAACAAAAAGTTGTCAGATAACTGAAAAATTTCATATCCTAAGGTTTATCTAGCTCCTGAATCCATCTACGATGTCAGATTTTCAATTTGATGTCTCTAAGTAAAAGTTTTAGAGTTTACCTTTTTTTGAGATTTTCTACTTCCGATCTACGGTGATTCTACGGCTGATTTGAGAAATTGTTTAGTCAAAATCGTAGTATTCTCCGTCCTGAATCTAGTGGCACCCTTAGTTTTGAGGTTAGAGACTTGTAGACACTCCATATTTAAAGAAGAAAATGAATGTTACTATTTACACTATTCACACTATTTATTGAAATTCTGCAACTCCCCTCGATTTTCGTCTCCCCCTCTCCGTTTTCTCTTTTTCCTTTTTTTGTTTAATAATTAAATATTTAGATTTATTTTCATTTTATTTCATATATATTCATATAAATATTGTTTTTCATCCTAAAATATCCCAAAAATTTCTAAAAATTTACATTATCATAAAACTTTAGTTTAACTCTTACATCATGTTTTTGGTTTATAAAAATCTTAATAAAACAAATCAAAAAATAAATATCTTTATGCATAATAAAAGAAAGAATATTTCTAAAAATACAACAAAAATTTATTAGAGGCCAATATAATTATTTTAAGCAAAAAATAATTATTTTAAACAAAAATATATTTACTTCCAGCAAAACATGCATAGTCATTTTTTTTAAAAAAATATACTTGCTTATACTAAAATATTATTTAAAAATAAAAGTTTTGGGATATTACAATTTTTATATGCATAGATAAAGTACATTCATGTAACCTATGATATTTGTTGTAGCTTATACATATAAACATGACGTGATGAGCAATATTGATAATGATTACGATTTATTATTGAACCTATTGGGATTTAATTCTCACTGTATTTTCATGTCATGTTCAAAAAACTAGATATGCAGATTTTCTCTATGGCTCTGACTTTAAGTGCATGTTGGATCGAGTTACTCTATTTTGGGCAGATCTTAATAATTAATAAGGTGTTTGTGGTCAAGTTGGCTAAGATTCCGATGAAGGTGAAACCGCCCGAACTCGTATCTATAGAATTGGTCAACATAAATAAATAAGATGTAGATATATATGTGTTTGACTTTTGTACAGACGTTTTGATTAATGATATGTATGTGAACTTAGATTTGTATCAGTGTTAATGGTAGACCTTAAACCTTAATTATGCTTGGTTAATTTAATTAAATGTTATTATAAGTTAAGAAGTTAGAAGTAAAGAAGTAATGAATTTATGAGACTTTTTAAATTTATACATTTATAAAAAAAATAGAGTCATTACATTTAATCTAGCAATTGCATAAAGATTTAGAAAGATCGGTGAAATTAACAATTCAAGCACAGTTGAATTAAATTTAGTTGAATGTTTTTCCTAAGATTTAATAACTCTTGCAATAGAAAATTACTAAATCCTAGTTGCTTCGCAAATTATAAGAATTAAAAAATTTGTATTTAATATATAATTTAGCTATAGATTGTCTTACTCAATTTACTGAACGGCCCTTACCAACAATCAAATAAGGTAATCATAAAAATAAACATAGAGGAACAATTCAATACCTAAATATAAAATTAAATTATGAAGAACAAAAATCTAATCTCACAAGGAATTAATTATTAGGTTTTAGTATTCTTCGACCGTGTGGCTAACCCGACTTTTTGGATTTCTCCTAGGAAATATGGGTTCATCACCATCGCAATGATAAGAAGCCACCATCGTGTTGGTAAGTCTTCTTCCTGGCTCTTCCATAATTCTTCTTCCTTTTTCTTGAATTTCTCCACTTTTTCTCTATTTTACCACTTTTTTTTCTCCTACAAGGAAAAACACAATTAAAAATATTCATAACTTATTTCACTCAAAAACTAACAAAAAGCTAAATTAAAAATACTTAATTTATGAAAAATATTCACTTATTAGAAATCTATTTAACACCCTTTAATTTAGTAACAAAATCTTAAAAAATCAAGGTCATCTTCATGGCTAAAATATAATTTTCTCCATTACTATCAAGCATAAGTGATATGCTATAAATTAAGCATGTCTTTAACATGTTTTAAGTTACTTTTTATTTAACTTAAGTAGGAAATAAATAGAATTTAATTGAGTTTTATGTTTTATGTTTTAGGAATAATAAAGAAGAAAAGAAGAGGAAAATAAAGAGGAAATATGGAAAAATGTTGATTTTCGACCCTTTGTCAATAATTGAGGCATATTTCTTTCATTCGAACTCCGATTAAGGTGATTCTAATGGCTATGGAAAGAAGTGACATAGAAATACAACTTTTATGTTTTGCACTTTGGCAAAATCTAGAAGTTTTTAGGAGCCACGACACTTCACAACGCGGCGAGGCATTGAGTTACCGAGAACCGGAGCACCGCGGCGCCCGATCCCCAAGAAGACCAAGCGTCACAGTGCCCCATGGCCAGAATTTCAAAGACTGTGGTGCTACTTGAGTGTTGCGACTCCCCGTCATTGTATTTCTGTAGTGTCGCAGCGCTCGCCGCCCCACCAGAATGCTGAAGTCCCAATTATTAGGTCTTTTGGCTCTAATTAAAGCCCAATGGGCCATGTTTTGACCTAAAAATAGTTTTAATTTAATGAGGAGAAGCCAATTTATAAAAAGGGGAAGAAAGGAAGCATTAAGCATCACTGAAGCTCTTAACTATCTTCTTTAATTCTTCTTTAGATTTTCTTATGGCTCTGTGCAGCTAATTTACTTTTAGTTGGTAGATTAAGATTGAAACCTCAAGGGATTCTCATGCATTGCGAGATTTGGATTTGATTTCATTAGTTCAATTTTAATTGGGTATTGATTATTCATTTACTCTTCTTTTCTTTATGTTTATTCATATGATTGCTAGGAGGCCTACTATTATATTGTCTGTCTTAATCTACTGCTGAATTATGTTTTGAATAAATTTTTCATTACTGTATTCATGAGGCAAATAGATTTAAAGATTTTGGATTATAAATCATTGAATCTATGATGAATGATTAACTAAATTAGATATAGTCAATGTGTTTATATTTTTTTAGCTCTATCAATTTCTCTAGTTCTTCATACAATTAAAAAATTATGTTTTACTGATGTGCTAAAGGATTGTTTGTTAATTAGGGTTAATTGAGGTGATTGTCATCAATTACTATACTTAAGGAGGAACAGGGTTAGAATCCCAATTATAGATATTCAAATTAAGATTAATTATATTGTCAATGATCAATACAATCCCTTGATTATGGCTATCAATCGAAACCAATGCCTCTCTTATTAATTAATCTCTTAATTACTTTAATTATTGTTTACTTTGTTTTATTTGCAATTATCAAATCCCCTTTTCTCAATCACATAAGGTAATTCCAGTCTCTATGGGATCGACCCTTACTTGCACTACTACAGGTTAGTTGAGAGGTAAGGTATCAATTTGGGAGTATCTACGACAGTACGCAACAATCATCCTTTGCACTTTAAATTCCTAAGGCTTCACTATGTGTTTTCCCTTACTTAAGCCTCCAATTGAGCATCACCTACATAATTTCACAATAAAGAGTCACTTATTCCTTATTTAACCAATTATTTAAAAATGATAAGGAATGAAACTCAAATTCACTTAAAAGATAAGAAAATTCATATAAAAATCTAATTCAAATAACTCCAAATTAAAGAGATATTAACAACCCTCACTAGTATAAGCTGTCCAAATGTCATAAGTTAAACATATCCTACTAGGAATCATAGCCATTACTTGCTTCAAGTTATCTTTTTAAGCCATATAAATTTTGCAAACATTATGAGTTGTAGTTTTCCTAGTACTATATTTTACATTTAGATTGCAATATTTGAGTATGTGTCTAATCTCATCATAGTCAACAAACAAAAATGTAAGATTATGTTTAACGATTGCCAAGGCTAATTTTTCATGACAAATTTTCCAAGAAATTTTTATAGATATAAGCTTCCCAACATGGTCAATTATCATATCACCCACATCATTATAAGTTTTCAACATATGAAACTTTTGTATATGATGGGATAGGGTTAAATGTTTACTACCACGAGCTATATATTCTGCCTACACCTTTTACATTTAGCTCTGGGTTACCATCTTGTCCTAAACCTATATAAGTGAAACATGTCCACACATTTATGAATGGTCATAGGTAAGGTATAAGTAGGGTACTACAATATCATAACTCAGACCACTAAAAGAAATTTTATTCCTATATTCGAATGGATAACAAATTTAAAACTCATATCTATCTCCATTGAATGCCTAAATCCCCAAACTTATACCCTTTTACCCAAAAATTTTCAAAATAATAATTTTTCCAAACTCATTTATATGAAATCTTCTATATAAAATAAAAATAAAATAAAGAGCCTTAAAAATTTAATATAATTTGAAAGAATAAATCCAAGTAATTTTAAGCTATAGAATTCTCAACAAATCCATGTTAATGAAGGATTGAAGGATAAGGGCAGAGCTAGAGAATGATCGAATAAGGAGTGGAAGCTAGGTTTGAAACTTTACTTGGATAGGTTAAGGTTTATTGGCTAAAAAAAATATTATCGTTTCAAAAAGAAGTGAGCAAATTTATCTAAGGGATATTAGTCCGGGATATTTTTGCTACTATAGTACTCAAGCCAAAACCTAGACCCTTAAGAATACCTTAAAAAATCCCCATACCCAAACTCATACCCATTTTGTGATTCCTATAACTCAACCCTAAGCAAGTAAAATTTGTGAGTACCCATTGAGTATGCATATTTTGTCCATCTCTAAACATATAGAGTTAATGACATTTTCTTTTCTTTTTGTTTAAAGTTTGAGATTGATCATTTATGACATTCACAATAGGTTTTTCTAAACTATCATTCACATCTCTACCTTAAGAATCAATATACTATTTCTAACAATACTGGTTAACTAAAATAGAAAACCATAAAGCTATACTACAATGAAAGTTTAAGAACTAACATGAAAATCATATAAATATACACATATGCAACATCCATACTACCTTAACCTTTTTGCTATTCACCCCAACATTTTTTCACAAAGTGGAGTCGGCTACATGGATCAAACGATGCCATAATGTCTTATTATAAATAAAATCAATATAGAAATTATTAATTGCTAAATCCTTCTTAATGGTTTCAACTATTATTTTCTTTTGTCTTCCTTTACCATTAACTCTCCATCTGATATACTCTTCTTACCGGTGTTTTCACAAGTCTCCTCCACACATGGCCAAACCACCTTAGGTAGGATTCTACCATCTTCTCCACAATAGGTGTTACTCCAACTTTATCTCTAATGCATTCATTCTTAATCATATCTCATCTAATGTGTTCACACATCCAACACAACATTCTCATCTCTACGAGATTGAGATTATTCTCATGTTGTCTTTTAACCACCTAACATTCAATACTATATAACATTGTAGGTCTTATAGTTGTACGATAGAATTTTTCCTTAATTTCAAACGGCACACTTTTCTATCACAAATAACACCCAAAGCCTTCTTCAATTTCATCCACCTAACTTGAATCATATGGTTTACATCCCTCATTATTTCTTAGTCATTTTATATAATTGACCTGAGATATTTAAAACTTATGACTTGTTTTATAGAATAATATCAGAGTTTTACCTCTAAATTGGAATTTGTATGCCGGTTAAAAGTAATATGCACCCAAATTAATTAATGTACTATATCTCTAAAATGATGTTAATTTTCAGGATTATATCTCTAAAACAATAATTCTTTTCAATTTGCACAAAACAATTCAGTGAGATATATTCAATGCACATAACTTATGAGATTACGCAGTTTAGTTGAGTAGCACTAAATGAAATATATAGACCACATGCAATATGTACTCCTTAATAAACAACCCATGCATTCTTAATTTTCAAATAGATAGCAAGTCCAAAATCTTTGTAAGAAAATGATAAGAGACAAGATAGAGAAGACATTTTGAAGGAGCAACACGTTACTCCCCCATGCTTAAATTTGATATTGTCCTCAATGTCAGTAACAATGAAAGTTAGGGCAAAGGAAGTGAAATAACTTACTTGCTTTCTGGTCTTCTGGAGGAGGAGGTGGAGGGTTCTGGCTCTTAGGGATTAAAAAAAAATTGATTCAAACCAGATAATGGAAAATAAGCAATTTAACATCACAGTATATAGGTCCTGATATAGCTAAATCCAGTCAATATTCAAGGCAAGATTAAGAGGAATACTGAATATTGAGCAATGCCAATTTAGCTAAATTCCTAAAGTCAATTGAAGTCCAAAGTCAGAGAAAAGCTTTTTCAATTCTAAATTAGACAGATTGTGATTAATTTAAACTAGCCAAGAGCAATGGACCATATAAATCCATGTGTAGAGGCAATAACAAAATTCAAGCCAAATTAAATGCAGATGAGCATATAGTAGCAACTAGCAAATCCATATGCAGACTACTAAAAAAAAATCAGTAAAGTTTTATGCCAAAGTGCAAACAAACAACAACCAGATAATTTAGTAATTAGGCATTCTAAATTCTACTGAATTTTTGTCAAAACCTAGTGCCATAAGCAAAACAAACAATGATCAGGGAAAAAGGCAACAATATCCCAACTAAGTAAATGCACCAAATCAATATTCAGATTCATCAGTTTTCAAGAAAGTTTTCAGCAAGCAGAGCATGCATTCCTAAATACATCCATTCAGCTAAGCATAAACCATAAATTCAAAACCAAAGCTATAGGAGTATTGCACTAATCTCACAAGGAAACTTTCCATCAAACTTGGAAATGAAATATTAGAAACTTTTAGCACTTATGCATCCCAAATTCTGTAGAATTTTTGCCTAAACAAGTCTAACTAAACCCATACATATAAAACATCCAACAAGTCTAATAATTGCAACAAGTAGGGAATGCCAATCCAGAAAATTGATTTTAAGTGTAGATAATTCAGATAATTAAACCAAAAAACTAAATCTAACAAATTACTAGTGCAGAAGAGGAGAAATTACCTGGAGGGAAGCATAAGAGATGCCAGTAGCATGGTGAAGCCACGAATAGAATTTAGGTGAGAGGGAGGTCGCACGGGAGAATGGGAAATTTCTGAGGGGATTGGTTCGGCTTAGATGTAGAGATGGGCATGGGTTGGCTGGGATTTTGGGTTGCAAAGGGAATACGCTGGGTGGAGGGGAATTTCTAGGTGTGTTTGTTTTGGGTTGGCTGGGAATGAAGAGTAGGCACAGGTGTGTATGCTAGGTTTGATGGGTGAATGGGTTGAACACAATGGGGGGAAAGGAGTGGGCACGAGTACAGGGGAAACACGATGGAGATCGGAGAAGGAATGGAGGTAAGAAGGATTAAGGCTGGGTTGGGTATGGAGATGGAAGAGGACCACAAGAATGGGTTGAAATTGTAGAGAATTTGGTAGGGAAACTAGAGGGAAGAAGGTTGGGAAGGCATGGGGAAAGGGAAGAGGACATAGGCAAGAGCACGGGGAGAATAAGTTGAGACATAGAAGAAGAAAAGAAGAAAAATAGGGGAAAAATACATACTTGGGCCCGAAGCATGACTGTGCTTATAGCACGGCACACTCGTGCTTTGGGTTGTACTTTTAAAATTTCCTAGAGAAATTGCCTGTGTTTAGCAACACAACTGAGTTGTGCTTGCTGGAATTTGAAGCACGGTCATGGTTGGAGACACGACACAGTTGTGCTTGGCGCTGGAAACCCAAAATCCCTGGATTTTACCGTGTTAAGCAACATAGGCAAGGTGTGTTTGCATTGGGCCTGGGGCACGGCCGTGTCTTGTGACACGACGAGCCCGTGTTTGGTGCTGAAGGCACCAAATATGTAATTTTTAAGCCCATGCTTGAAGGATGGGCATGCTCTATGACACGGGGTACCCGTGTTTCATGCTGGAATGTATTTTTCTTCAAATTTTGCCTTAGTTTTTGCTCCTTTTTAATTTCCCTTGATTGTCATCCTTTTATACAACCTTGGGGACATAGAATTGACCTGAAAATCATATGGAAACACTCATTAAACTCTTAACCTAAGAAATTAATTAAAATTGAAGACAAAAACAAAATGAAAAGTAATAAAACTAAGCAAAAGGAAATTCAAAGATTTAAAATGTGGGTTGCCTCCCATAGAGCACTTGTTTAAAGTCATTAGCTTGACTCTTTGGCATGCTTTCCACACAAGGAGGCTTTAAGAGAGTTTGAATAACTCTCTTTGCTATCCATTGGCTCTTATTAGGGTGCTTGAAATGTTGCCCATCAGCCTTCAAGGATCTTCTTTTTGACTCATTCCCTTTCTCCTTAACTCCATCGAGGTTAAGAGGAGGTGGCTTAGGTTCTACCTTCGTATCTTTCACTTCCTCCTTAATTTCTTGCTTTTTGATCCCTTATTTAACATAAGTAAAAGAACTTTCTACAGATAATAAATCAAGTAGGTCAAAAGGAGAAATATTCATAACTTTATCATTCATATTAGGTTTAGGTAAACCAATCATACAATAAGATTCATTTAGAGATGAGGGTTTGATGGCATCATTCAAATTAAATTATACTTTCTCATCCTCTACATTCAAAGAAAGCTTTCCATATTTTACATTGATGTTTGCACCAACTGTGGCTAGGAAAGGCCTTCTAAGAATGATGGAGATTTTGTCATCATCCTCCATCTCTAAAATAAAAAAATCAATCGATATGAAAAATTTACCTATCTTTAGAGGAACATTCTTTAATATACCTATCGGATGCTTAATGGATCAGTTAGCCAAATGAAGAGAAAGAGTGGTAGGCCTTAAGTCACCCATCTGAAGCTCCTTACAAATTGAAAGAGGCATTAGGATCACACTTGCTTCAAGGTCAAATAGGGCTCTGTCAATCTTCATGTCTCCTATAGAGTAAGAAATTGAGAAGCTTCTAGGATCTTTAAGCTTTTGTGGCAGCTTATTTTGAATTAAAGCACTGGATCCCTCTGTTAGTGCCACAACAGTATGTTCTTCAATTTTCCTCTTATTTGAGAGGATCTCTTTTAGGAACTTTGCATAAGAAGGCATTTGGGAGATGGCTTTTAGGAATGGGATGTTGATATTCAACTTCTTTAAAACATCTAGAAACCTCCCAAACTGCTTTTCTAACTTAGCCTTAACCAATCTTTGAGGAAAAGGAATTGGTGGCTTATATGGTGCTGGAGCCACATATTTAGGCTTTTCTTCTTCCTTTTCCTCTCCCTTAGAATCCTCTTCTCTTCTCTTCTTAGATGCAGCCTAAGGTTCATCTTCTTTTACTTCTACACTTCTCTTACATTCAACCAACTATTTACAACTTCTCAGGGTAATAGCATTGCAATGCTTTCTAAGGTTCTTAGTCTGGCCTGAAAGTCTGCCAAAGTTCCTATTAGATAGTATCGCTTGCTGTGCGATCTGAGTTTCTAGCATTTTACTATGGGTAGCAAGCGAGTTAACCTTAGAGACTAAATTTTTTATAGCCTTATTCATTGAGTGATGCTGGGCTTTGAACTCTTCATTCTGTTTCGTCTGAGTAGTGATGAAATTTTTCATTAGAGCCTCCAAATTTGACTTTGGTTATGGAGGAAGATTGAATGGCCTTTGATTTTGAAATCTTGGAGGTTGCCTAAAATTATTCTGAGGCTAATTCACATTAGGCTTGTATGAGAGATTCGAGTGGTTCCTCCAACTTGGGTTATAGGTGTTGCTGTAAGGATTGTTTTTCTAATTATTGTTCACAAAGTTCACCTGTTCACAATCCCGAGGTGTAGAATTTCTAAGTTGACAATCATTGGCCATATGGCCAACACATCCACATATCTCACATGATGAAGATGAAGAAGAACCAACAGTATTGATGCTCAATTTATCTAATTTCTGAAACAATGCATCAACCTTAGAAGTGAGATGATTAAACGTATCTACTTCATACATACATACCTACTGGTTTCTTTGATTGCCTCTCACTAGACCATGAGTAATGATTATGAGCTATATCTTTAATAAGCTCATATGCCTCATCAACTGTTTTATTCATAATAGCTCCTCCAACTGCAGTATTCACAAACATTCTAGTGTTGTATGCTACTGCATTGTAGAATGTATGGACTATGAGCCACTTTTCCAACCTATGGTGTGGACATATTATGAGAAGTTCTTTAAATCTCTCCTAAGCTTCATACAAAGACTCACCATATTTTTGAGTAAAGGTAGTGATTTGGTTCCTAAGATGGGCTGTCTTACTTGGTGGGAAATACTTGGCCAAGAAAGCTTGAGAAAGTTATTGCCAAGTAGTGATGGACCCTGATAGAAGAGAGTGCAACCATGCACAGGCCTTGTCCCTTAGAGAGAATGGGAAAAATCTCAATCTAATGGCATCAAATGATATTCCATTCAGCTTCAATGTGTCACAATACTCTAGAAACACTAAAAGATGGAGATTGGGGGTCTTCAGTAGGCGATCCTTCAAACTGATTTTGCTGAACAATCTACAAAAGAGAAGGCTTCAGTTCAAAGTTGTTGGCCTCAACAACTGGTCTAACAATGCTTGTGTTCAGGCCATGCGTATCCGGGGTGGTGAAATCCTTAAGAGATCAGTTATCTCTGTCCGCCATGGTAGTTGGTGCAGGATTTTGCTGCTTCTCTCTTTTTTTTCTTAGTAAGGTACGTTTAATCTCTGGGTCAAATTCAACAAAGAATTCACAATCCCTTCGCATAAAATAGCAACACACCTAACGGGAAGAAAGGATGAAAGGAGACAAAAATTAGCAAGGTAAAATATGCAAAAAAAAAAAAGAAAAGAAAAAGGATATAGTTTAGCTATTTCGTACAATATCTAATATTGACACTATTATTCCCTAACAACAGTGCCAAAAATTTGTTGTGTGTGTTTTATAAATAACCACAAGCGCACGGCATAGTTGTAGCTAATTTGGCAAGTATGGGTCGTATCCCACAGAGAACAATGGTCAATTACTAGAATTATACGAAGCAAGCTATCTAAATCAATGCAATTTGATGAGAGAGTGTGTCACAATTAAGTAAATAGATAATTCAATTAACAAAAGCCTAGGGTTAGGGTTTACCACACTTATTATATTCAACAATCAATATGTACCTCTAATTGCAATAATCTAGGTAATTGGGAATGGTTTAGCCTTAATTAACTAATAACCTCTTTCAAGTATTACTAATCGTACCTAGGTGAATCCTATTTCCTACTTTCATGGTTCTTAGTTTAACCTATGTCCATTAAGTTCTATGCTAACCATAGAATGCAATTAATTAGTTTTCTCGTATCCACTAATTGATTCAATTCCTAGAGAACCTTAAACTACTTTCGTGATTAAGATATCCCTAATTAATTATTAGGTTATGGTATTAACTTTCACCTTTCAGTTCATCAGTTAATATCCTAAGATATGATAGATTGGTGATCAGGCATTCTACCAACTCTTAAACATACACATAATAGTTAATCCAGAAGTAATCACAATTAGGGTTCGAACATTGAACTTAATAATTCAGTATCATCATATCAGAAGTGGGTTTACTGAAACCCTAGATCAATATCTACTCACACATAATTGAAAGTAAACTCGCAATCATATTCATTAAAGAAATCATAAGTGTTCAATACAATGTAAAAGAGAGGTGTAGAAGTAGAAGTAGAAGTAAATATGGAAAGAAAAAACCTGGATGTAGTAGATGAAATAGGAATACAAACTTCAATCAATGTAAATTCTACTCTAGATGCATAAAGTAATAACTAATCCTACTTCAAAACTAATTTAATGGTGTTTCCTATGCTTAAAACTGAGTAAAAGTAGGTCTGTCTCGGTCTCGATAGTCTTGGCTGCGTTTCCCTATGTAATTATATCCCTTTGGCTGCTCAAAACCCTAAAAAACACAGTGTACGAACATAAAATATGGCCATGCTTCGTACAACACCAAGCACGGACTGGCTG
Source organism: Gleditsia sinensis (assembly GCA_037074535.1). Lineage (NCBI taxonomy): Eukaryota > Viridiplantae > Streptophyta > Magnoliopsida > Fabales > Fabaceae > Gleditsia > Gleditsia sinensis. Next base: position 24,277,627 of record CM073464.1, on the reverse strand, counting down.
TGTTTGAGGCTGCCAGGCTTTTTTCTTCCCAATTTTTTCAGGGTTGCCTCCTTGCTTCCTCCTTAGCATGTTCCAAGTCCATATAACTCCTCACACGAGTGTTTTCCCTTGCTTCTTGGCCTCTTTTGCTCACCTACAAACATAAAACAAACCAAAGAAGTATCCAAAGCAAAGCATAACCAAAAGCAGGAAAAAAGCACAAGTTTACTATTAGTTAAGGGATAAAATATAACCATTAAACACTCAATTTTTCCCTTTATCAGCTCTTTTCTTTTCTTTTCTTTTCACATTAATAGCCAAATTTTGATTTCAATAACAAGTATATTCATTATACTCACATTCCATAATTTAACATCAAAGTAGAATCATTACAAAAAATCATTGATAAAATGCAATCATGCCATGAACATAATCATTTTCAAAAAACACTTTATAAAATATTTCCATGTCAAAATTACACACTTAAGATGGTAAGGAGTTCATACAATGAAAATGGCGAGGGCATATACTAGTCATTTATTATTTTCATTTATAAGATTCTTCTTCTTTCTTAAATATTATTTTCATCTCTTCATTTTCTTTATGCTTGGCCTCTAGTAACTTTTCTCCTACTTATATCATTTCCAGCATATGTTCTCACAAATTTTATAGGGCATTCTTCTTCAATTTGGTTTTTATTATTACCCTATAGTTAATGAGGTTTATTTAGGGTAGAAAAATGTTGAAAATAAGATTTACCAGTTCCCAATACGACCTAGCCATGTCCTGTAACATGGCCTGGCCATTTCTTGTAACGCAGACATGCTCTAGGCTTCAAGAAGCCCTTACCTGCACCGAAAATGGCCAGGCTGTGTCTTGGAACATGGCCATACTCCATGTTGTGTGTTGTCCTCTGATGCAAGTTTTCATCCAGCCTAACCTTCTCTCACTAATCAAAGTATAACTCCCTCATTTTAACTCTGATTAAGGTGATATTGTGTCCATTTAAATCTTAGACAATCCTCTCAAACTCTTATGTTGAAAATTTTATTGAAATCATAAGGAATCATTGTGTTATTACTCCCTCAAGTTCGATGTTATTTCTTTTTGGGTAGGTTCTGAACTATACTACTAATATGACCATATCTCCCTCCTATAGACTCCAAATTTAGTGATTCCAGTGGCTAAAAATTCATGACACACACACACACACACACACACACACATATATATATATATATATACATATATTATGTTAACCATTTCTTTCAATTTCCTAAAAATATTTCCCTAAAATTAAAACACAGAAGCTTATGTAAGAGATTCTTCCTTGGTTAACCATTTCCTGATCATTGCTTACTAATTAGACCATATCTCCCTTATTTGAAGTCCAAATTGAGTGATTCTAGTGGATAAAAATCCATGAGACATATATCTATATTTTTTATGTTAACCATTTCTTTCAATTATTTACAGATGTTTCCCAAAAATACAAAAACAGAAGCTAACCTAACAGATTCTTCCCCAGTTAACTAGTTTCTAACCATTGCTTACAAATCTGACCATATCTCCCTCATTTGAACTCCAAATTGGGTGATTCTAGTGGCTAAAAATCTGTGAGATATATATCTACATTTTTTATGTTACTATTTCTTTTAATTACTAGTTGATGCTTCCTAGAATTTCAAAAACAAAAGTTTCCCTGGTTACTCTGAAATCCAATTTTCTAACCAAACCCTTCCTAAGGTTCTAGTTCATTATTTTATTATGTCCTCCTCCATTTTATTTCTAATTTACATCTAACCATAATATTACTCATTTCAAAATTTTAATAAGATTCCCTACAATTAATTTAACATATTCCATCATCTACTTCTCAAGAAAATAGAAATCAAATCATGTATTATTAAGGGTGTTTCTTAATAGAAATTTCTCATGGTCTTCTTCTAAGTGTTTAAGGCCATACTCATTTTATCAATTTCATCATATACCATCAATGTTTTACCATATTCAAATATATATTACAATAGCATAAAAGCCCTAAAATGTTGCCACCCATAGCCATATTTATGCAGAAATTTCCACACCAACCGAAGTATTCAAAACATTCACCATATGCAAGATAAACATGTAACATGATATAGCAATATCCATGGCCAATCATCAAATTAGAAAATATTGTAAATTTCATCAAAGTTCTAAGATCAAAATCCCATATAAATGTTACAAATTTGAAAACTTTTCTTCAAAAAGAGATATTGTTAAACCTACCTAAAGATCTCCCTAGCTCACTTGTTGAATTATTTTTCTTGTTTCCTCTTGAAGGAAATGGGAAAATTCCTCCCTTCCCTTAGCTTTTCTAGCAGCTTGAATAAGAGAGGGAGGTGAGTTTTGAACCCCAAGAATGAAGAGAAAAGATGGATTCAAGTGGAGATTAAGCTAATTTACCTTGAGTACTTTGTCCTTTAGACTTCTCCTTCTTCTTGCTTCCTCTATTCTCCTTTCTTTCTCTCCTTTCCTCACTCTATCTTGCTTTTATTTTTCTCTCAACCTCACTTGGACAAATTTCTAATGTTATAAGAGTGGTTTTTGCTTAAAAAAATTATTAAGTGGTCCTCCTCTCATAATCATGGGTTTACCTTATTACAATTAGGATGCACTTGGTTGCTTTTTGAGGGAAAGAAAAATCATGTTCTTCCTCTCCCTTAGTCAAGATATGCACAACAAAAAGAGGATTTTTTATTTGAAAATTATGATAAAATGTTCTCAAGACAAGGGGAAATGTGCCCTTAATCTAGGGATTCATTTCCTTTTTCTTTGTCTCATTCAAGTACGATAGATTTGCCTTTCTAATTGGCAAATTTCTATCCCTTGAGTCTCCCTTGCTTTACTGAAATTATTTTTGTAGGATAGGGATGTCTTGTCCTAATGCTATGTATTATTACCTACTATATCATCACATGGCTTACTGAAATTATGAGTGTAGGATATAGATGTTTTCTCCTAATGCTAAGTATTATTACCTACTATTTCATCACATGGCTTACTGAAATTATGAGTGTAGGATATATATGTTTTGTCCTAATTTCATATGACCTAATCTTGATTATTATTACACTATTATTTCATCACATGATTCTTATTTTTCCCTCTTGGATTTGGACTCATTCTTGCCCATTTCCTTTGCTTTGGCTGAAATTCCTATCTTTCATGGGGGGCTTGGCAACACTTTCATGCTTTTTTGGCTATTGGTTCAACCTCTATATCTTAGTCCAAGTCTATGTTATACACTACAAGAAAATGTAGATTCAGTGGCGACTTGGGGGAGTCATCACTGAAAGTCCATCCTTCAATGACGACCTTCAATGGTCGTCACTAATGCATAGTTTGGTGATTCAGTGGCAACTTGAATGGTTGTCACTAAATCCCAATGTAAAAAATAGCTGGGATTTTCTTCCCTCTCCTGCCCTATCGAGGCTTTCACTCAGAAAACTCCCGCCCAATCAGACAACTCACTTCCTCTCACTCAGAAAAGTGGTTCCCTCCCCCATTCTTTGGCTCTTGGACCTTACTTGCAAAATCATTTCCTGCTTCCTTCTTTTTCTCTCGGAGCTCCCTAAGAAACTGTTCTCGAACCCTCTCTACTCATTGTGCTTAGTGAGAGAACCTTACGATAAAACCGTTTGTTTCATTTCCACCATTGGAGAAGCTCAAGCTACGTACATCCACCAGCGGAGAACCCACCGTGAAGTGTTTAAGGTAATGTCACTGTTCCATATAATTCTTCTTGAAATTTCTGTATGTTTTGATTCAATTTAGGGATTAGGGGTTCAATTTGGGGCTTCTGCTTTTCGTTTGAAATTGGCTAACTTTGAATGGTGTTTCATATTACCTGGAGTTGAAAGATATGCATACTCATGAATTGTATACCTTAAGTGCTGCAATTGAAAGAATTCCAGAGCATGTGCCGTAGTATAAGACGTATTCTTCTCTTTTTATCTACATCACTTTTTCATTATAGTATCTTAATGAATAATGAATAGAATAGACGAATTTGACCTACGATAGCTATGTTTGATCTTTTAATTTGTAGAGAAGTTAAATAATTTGATGGCATATTGTTAATACAGGTAACACTTAAAGTATGCATGCCAAGTTTTGGATTTGTCTTTGAACCATATGCACTTCGTGAATCAATCTCATTTTGACAGACGTTAGCTCTCAATGGTTTAAAATGCACTTCGTGACTTTTATCTGCCTTCTTTCTTGTATCTTAAAATTGGGTTTTATTCTATTTTGAATGTATAATTAGAATTTATTTTGTTATTGCTAGAGCAACTAAATCTGAAGTTGGGTTTGGAGTTTATATGTGATTTTGCAAAACTTTGGATCCACAAGATTAGAGGCATGGATTATATTTGTAATTTCAATTTCCATTTTTTTAATTTCTAATTTCCACAAGTGTTGCCTTGGTCTATTGTGCTATTTTTATTGCTTGTTTTGTTGATACTCATTCATGTTTTAGAAAGCTATCTATTGCTACTTTTCCTCTCTTCTCTTTGTCCTTACATGCATTTTATCATAAAATCACAAAAACATCCCTATTAGTTGACATATTTCCAACTATTAAATATAGAAAGAAAAGCAGCAAGTAAGAAATAAAAGATTAAATGCTCTGCTCTTTTGTATAAAACGTTCTCTGCAGGCTTTATGGCTCTTTCTAATTTTTCAGGTAAAAGACTAAAAGAGTAAGATTTAAAGGATTTAAGATAGTTTAAAATGTCTTTGCCAATGCTAGAGACATTTGCATGTGTTAAAGAACATGCATCCAGAAAATTTTGTGATGATCAGTCAAAGTGTATACTTGAAGATAGATATCTTTCTTCAAAGCCTTGACTCTAAAGTTGTAGGATAAAGTCAAGCATTGATCTGGTGCCTTCCAACAAAACCTGAAGTTTCCCAATCTTCCTTGCTTAACCATAGCCAGAACAAAGAATGTGTTGATCCTTGTACTAGGGGCTAGTTGAAAACCAAACTTTTTATTTGCCCCACCGTTTAGGGAATTTAGAGCACCAAGCTATAAGGGACAATCTTGAAATAGTAAAATGCTTAGCATTCTTATGAGCCTATCTTCGTATTTCCTTTGTGATTTGAGATTTGTTTAGAGAGGATTTTCAAGGTTGGAGGTAGTACAGATAAACAACAGTAATATTAACTAGAACCTTAGAAGGCACTATATTGCTTCTTTTGAAGACAGTTTCATTGCAAGCTAACCAAATGTGATAAAGGATTAAAAAAAATGAGAAACTCCTCTATCACCATCTGCTTGTGATTTCCTAACTACATTAACCATATATCGATATAGGAAACCACATAGTTAGGCTGAGTCTAAGTAACATTGATGGCTAAACTTGATCCAAACAAGACGGCTCTAGCAAATTCACAGTAGATAAAAAGGTGATTTACATATTTCAATTCCTTTTGACATATACACTTTGACTGATCTTCACAAAATTTCCTTGTTACTATTGCTAAAGAAAGGAACAAAGCCTGCATAGATTGAATTTATTATAGTAGCATTTATAATGAAAAGGACAATGTCATAGAGATTTTAATGCCCTTCATGAACTCCACTCAACTACCTAGAATAGTTAGCCTATGCACACTTGGAGTTAAACCTAAAATATTAAGTTATAAGTTAGGCGACCGAAAGAAAAAGAAAAGTTACTCTATATATACTCATGCTTTTCTTTATCACTTTCTATTATAGCCAAATTGACTTTATGTAAAAGTTAATACATACTTACGTTGAGAAATAAAATTCCATGCTTTGAGTGTGCCACTTCAATACCTAGGAAGTATTTTAGTCTCCCTAGCTCCTTTATTTCAAACTCTCCAGCCAGAGCTTCCATTTCTTTTTTATTAATTTCAGTTACAATGATGGAGTCCACTCCATAAGTTTGAGCGTAGCTCTTAGCAACTAAAATAGATGGGGGAATTATTTGATACCCATAAATTGATTAGGCAAGAGACTGATGGGAATATATTATTTGGAAAAATTCTGAGATGTGGTCTCTTTGGTTTCAATATCATAATTCATAAATGATAGCTATACTATTCTGTTGGAACTTTGTCTTAAGTTCTAGACCTAAAGTTTGAATTCATTCCTTTGTTGGATCATCTATGCATGCAAGACCATTGATATAATGAGTACATATCTAGCACATTTGGCAACACGATCTAATTTTGGCATCTTGATCTTATCCACTTCTTTGCATTTATCTTTTTCTAATAGTTTTGGCAATATGTTCCCATTTTTAGTACATTTGCCAACACGATCCAGTTTCAATCAAGCACTATATATACACTTTATTTTGTCTAAATACATTTTTTTTTCTTTTCCAATTGCTCACTTTGACTCCTACCAAAATTGTAGGAAATATAATGGACAAGAGTTGGTTGAAAGTTGGAAATAGGGCTGATTGAAGGTATATAAAAGGGGTGTATGATTTTCTTTAGTGGGCATACAATCAACCAAGGGTAGGTAGCAGAATTCGGTTTCCGTGCCAAAAATGTAGAAACGTAGTGTTCAAGGTTAGACATGAAGTACGGTATGATATGTTGAAGAATGGCTTTTGGCAATCTTACGGGGTTTAGGATCGTCATGGAGAAGTTATAGAGACAACTTCATATTCCTTTAATGAAGGGAATGATCATTTAGAAGACTTTGTTGAGGAGGATGATATAACTGGAATGATACATGATGCATATGGAGTTGCGAGCACAGAGGAACCGTATACTTATGTAGAAAACAATGAAGAGCCAAATTTGCATGAATTTTTTTTAATCAATTATTGAAAGATTCCAAAATAAGTCTATATCCAAATTGTGATAAGGTGTCAAAGGTGTTGTTCATCATTAGGTTACTTAATTTGAAGTGTCTTAATCATTAGAGTGATAAGTTTGTGGACATGTTGTTAGACTTATTTAAAGATGTTTTGCCAGATGGTGCCCAAGTACCTAATTCATACTATGAAGCCAAGAAGGTTGTCCAAGACCTAGGGTTAGACTATACAAAAATAGATGCATGTAAGAATGATTGCATTTTATACAGGAAAGAATATGCTACTGCAGAATCATGTCTTAAGTGCAAGTTGTCTAGATGGAAATCAAATGGGGCGAAAAGCAAGAAAGAAGCACACAAAGTGTTGCAATATTTTCTGATAAAGAATAGGTTGCAAAGACTATACATGGCAAGAAACAATGCCAAAGACATGAGATGGCACTGAGAGGAACATGTTGATGATGGTGTATTGAGGCACCCATCTGACTCCATTGCTTGGAAGTCTTTCAACAAGCAACATCCTAATTTCTCAGTAGATCTTAGAAATGTTATGATAGGGTTAGCAAGTGATGGGTTCCAGCCATATGGAAACATGAGTGCCAACCATAGTATTTAACTAGTTGTTTTCGTACCATATAACCTGCCCCCTTAGAAATGCATGAAACAACTGTACTTCATGACGACACTTCTTATCCCAGGCCCTAAGTTGCTGAGAGATGATATAGATTTATATTTAGAACCAATGATTGAGGAACTCAAAGAATTTTGGGAGGTAGGGGTAGAGATATATGATGCTCACTCACAGTCCAACTTCAATATGCGAGCTACGATCATGTGGATAATAAATGATTTTCTTGCTTATGGCAATCTTGCATGTTGGTCAACAAAAGGAAAATTGGCATGTCCTTGTTGCCACAAAAATGCCTACTCTATATCGTTAAGAAGTAAATTATGTTACATGGGCCACCGTCGCTTCTTGCCAGCTGATCATCTCTGGCGTCAAAATAGGATATCATTTAATGGTAAAGTGGAAAAAAATGTGGCACCTACATATTTAACTAGTCAAGAAGTGCTTGAACAATTAGAATTGCTGCCCAATGTGACGTTTAGAAAGGGCCAGAAGCGAATGTGTGACCAATCAAGTGTTGCCTATAATTGGAAGAAGAAAAGTATCTTCTTTTAATTACCTTATTGGAAAACACTTCTGCTGCGACATAATCTTGATGTAATGCATATTGAGAGAAATATGTCAGACAACATTGTGTCCACAGTGATGGATACAATTGGGAAGACAAAGGACACAATCAAGAGTTGCTATGATTTGGTGGACATGGGAATCAGGCCAAGTTTACACCCTGTTGAGGACGAGAATAATATTTTGCTACCAGCAGCATGTCATGTGTTATCACTACAAGAAAAGTTGAAAGTTTGCAACTTTTTGGCTTAGTTAAAAGTTCCTGATGCATTCTCTTCAAACATTTCAAGGTATGTTATGTGGCAGAAAAGAAGATTTATGGACTAAAGTGTCACAACCATCACATTTTATTGCAGGAGTTATTTCCAGTTGCAATTCGTGGGTTGTTGCCTAAGGAGGTGAGTGATCCTATAGTGGACTTTGCACAATTTTTCTAGATTTTGTGCTCGAAATGCTTAACCATGGAAGACTTAGATTTAATTGAAAAGAAAATTGCCATTACTTTATGCAAATTGGAAATTGTGTTTCCTCCAGCATTTTTTGATGCCATGGTCCACCTACTTGTCCACCTAGCAAGGGAGGAACCTATGCTAATTTATTGAGCTTTGTTTACTATTAAACACCTAATTAATTTTGAATTGCATTTATAGGTATATACGGACACTGAAATCATATGTTCGCAATAAAGCTCTTCCTAAAGGCTCTATCGCTGAAGGTTATTTAGTTGATGAAAGTTTGGTATTTTGCTCAAGATATTTGAGCAATATCCCAACAAAATTTAATAGAGCTGTAAAGAATGATGATGAAAATATGACAGCTTGTCAGAGTTCAATATTTGGCCAAAGCAGACATTTAAGAGGTGATGCTAAAGCAATTTCGCTATCTAACAAAGTATTTGATCAAGCTTGTCTATATGTGCCATAAAATAGTAAAACAATTTGGCCGTTCATAGAGTATGTATACTATAGTTTGCTAACAATTAAATTATCGGTAAATCAAATTCTAATACATGATACAATATAATTTGTAGAGATCACAAAAGGGAGATTGAAACACAAGCATCAGATGTTGATTCAAGGCACATTAAAGAGTTTTCTAAATGGTTTAATTGCTTAGTAAGTATCTTGAATTACGTCAACTAATGCATTATATTATATGTTATGTCATAACTTTTCAATATTGTTAATTTTTGATAGGTTACAAAGCCAGGTTTATATTGGCAAGGAGACAATGAGCTACTTAGTTTAGCCATTGGTCCTCAAAAATTAATATATAGGTATACAACAATTTTGGTAAATGGGTTTAGATTTTATACTAGAGACCGTGAATCTCAAAGAAAACCCCAAAATAGCGGAGTCCTTATGAGAGAGGGGTGATTCAGATCCTGAGAAGAAATATTATGGCATCCTCGAAGATATTTATAAGCTTTCTTACATGGGGGATAGGAAAATACACCTCTTTAAGTGTCATTAGTTGAATGTTGCTCATTTAAGAAGGGGATATAAAGTTGACAGATATTGATATACAAGTGTGAATTCTCGTTCTTCGTTGAATACGAATGAGCCATTTGTAATGGCATATCAAGCAGAACAAGTATTCTATTTGAATGATATTATCGATCGAGATTGACTTGTTGTTGTGAAAACAAATCCTCGTGACCTTTTTAACATGCCCTGTGAAGATGATGTAGGTGAATCATTGTCTACTGAAGATGTTTACCAATAGGATGAGGTTGAACATAATGAGTTCATTCACAATGATGACCAGAATGACATTGCAATGGTATTATTAAGCGAGGATGTTTAACCTCAAAGTGTTAGCCACCAAAGTGAGGAAAGAAAAATAAGGGAAGTTGATTTCATCAATGACGACGAAGAGGATCAAACCTTGAATGAAGAAAGTGATGAAAGAGACTTTTATTTGAAGACTCTATGTGAAGACTCAAAGTGTTAACACATTGTTGCTATATATACATATAATTCTTTGCTTTGTATTTGAATTCTTTTCACATTTTGTTTTGTATTGAATTCCACATTGTTTGGTATTCAATTCTTTGCTTTTTTGTTTAAGGGGTTGAACTAACAACATGATTTATTCATTTGCAGCAAGTTGATATTTGAGCATGGCAGGAAGAGGAAGAGGTGGACGAGGTGGTCGTGGGTGTCGACGCGTCACACAAGGTAGTTGTCCCGACAGAACCCCACTGCTGTGTATACAGTCTCACCATGGAGAGATCGATGCACAACTAACCACACCAACTTCTCGGCATCCAATTATTAGTGAAGGTATGTAAATAAAATGCTTTACATAGAATTAGTTAAGGTTTACTATTATGTGCCAAATATCTTATTTATTTGTGGTTCATAGCTTCTTGCAGTATAAGTTGAAATGTAAGGGGATTATTCAAATGTATTAGTATAGACTCAAAGACAAAAAATGGACAAAAAATCTAAATTGTGATCCCTGACGATATCTTTCAAGCCGTGGAAGAAGGATCAAGAGATCTCATCAATTACATTGGACACATCGTACAAGGAACTTGTCCTTTAAAAGAGAGGAACTGGATCAAAATTTGGGAACAATGTGGAGAGCAGATCTTGTTGCAAGTGAAGGTAACAACTAGCATAATGGTTTATTGTACTCATATCCATATACATTTTTACAATTTAACACCTTTGAGTTTATTGTTGTAGGAAAAATTTGAAGTCGGTGCAAGTAAGCAATGGTGATTTGATGCATTCATCAATTCCACTGCACAAAGATTATACAAAAATTAGAGGAGTCACTTGCACATCTTATACTCTAAGTACACCACTTATGAGGAGAGACTAGCGCATCTACCTCCCACATTCAACAATGACGAATGGAAGCACTTGGTCAGTTTTTTTTGCTCAGATGATTTTAAGGTATTATGTAATATTATATTTAGATAGCGATATAATATGAAATGTGTAACATAACTAACAATAGAATTAAATGCAGGGCAAAAGTGCAACAAATGCACAAAATAGAGCCAAACAGACAACAAAACATACGTACAGTTCTTGTTCGTTTCCAGAAGTTGAGGAATCAACGGTGAGACTTTGGAATAACTTATTCTCGTATATAACCTTATATGTATGTTTTTTACATCATTGGGTGGCAATTATGTTTTATCATAGAGAAATCATGAAACTAGAGAGAACGCTCCAATTGACCAGATATGGGAGTTGCAGCATACTCGAAAGACTAAATAAGAAGAAGTTATATGGTCAGATGCAAAGTCTCAAGAAGTTCATGTATGCTTAAGTTTTATTTATTTTTACAAATTGTAATTTGCATTTATTGTTCTTATTCTAAATCTATAGTTTTCTTTGAAACATAGGCCCAACTACAAGTGATTATAGCCTAGCAGTCTTAAAAAGACACTCTTGGTCTAAGCAATGAGCAAATGTTGACATAAGTTCTTGGTCAACGGACGGGTTACTTTCGCGGTAAAGGATACGGGGCTAAACCTCCCAATAAAAGAGCTGCTAACCAAATTACTCCTCAACATCTTGAAGAGCAATAGAAGAAAATACGTGAAAAGGTTGCTATAAAACTATGTGAGGAGATGAGATTACGAGAAGAAAGGATGTAGGAAAAGTTTGAAGAAAGACTATAGTTGCGGATGAGCTCTTTAATCATATATCTCTAACAGGTAATAATATCTATATACAGTTCTTGAATTTAACAGTTTAGTGATTTGTATAAACTATTTATGTAAAAGTAACATTATCTGGGAGTCCTTGTAGGGGGTAATGAATTATGTAACCCTGGTAATGAACATCACAAGGTAATGGTCACCCACAATAGTTCAAGAAATGGCTAAACTTGAATCCTACTTTATGATTCAGCATCATACCTAAATAGGTCAAAGTACAATATTTCTAGCAGATTCATAAATTATACATGATATGATTTTCAAAATGAAGTTAGCAAACTATAGGCCAATTTTGATGAAAAATTTAACATGGTTTGTTCCCCACACTGTTATCCACTTTTATTTCCACAGTTCATCTATTTGAACCAATTGCTTAATTGGAATTTGAGGGAATGTTTTATCATTTTGGGAGAATGCTTTCCTTGATAAAAGAAGAAATATGATAATGTGGAAAGAAATGTTATAATTGATTATAAGTATAGATATTATTCCCATCCTACATGATATGTTTCCCAATGTGAGGCCATTAAATGTTGGGGAATTACCATCATGATGGCATGTCTTTCACACTTTATAATGTATATATTTCCTATTTTTGAATAGGTTCTGGTTTAAATATTTTCATGTGTTTCTTTGAGAAGGGGATGATTGGCACTTGAACACCCTCGTGTTTTTGTATATGTGCTTCTCTATCTTTAAACATAATCACTCTTTGTGGTGAATTTGGGCTCTGTCACCATTTTAATTGCTCATATATTCTCTAGTTCTTTATTAAAATTTGATGCAGTGGATTGATTATTTGCAAGCCATGTCTGTAATGATCATAACTCTAGTATTTTAAATCAGGGCAGAGCCTTGGCTTTAATTATAGAAGCCATAAAATTTTTCTCATTTACTCATGCTTACAAGTAGAGCAATTAAGATTCTTCTTATTTGTTGCTTTCACTTGTCATAAATCTATGGATTGAACTATTTTGATAGTTAATTTCCTTAGTTATCCGCTGCTGCTTGTTTGATAGTAACTATTGAAGGTATTAGCTCTACTTAGCCTTGGCTACAAAACTCACTTTTAAAATGCAAGTTTTATTGTAAAGTAGTGTCTTCTTTTAATATGGTTTTCCTGAAGGAATTTTTGTTTAGCTTTATTTCTCTTTTCAGCATTAGTAGGTCTTTTTATTTTTATTTTCATGGTGCAAGATCTTTATTTCTCTTGTTGAACAGTGGTAGGGTTGTTAATAGGCTTGAAAGCTTCATAATATATTCATTATGTATGCTAACATGGCATTATTAATTCAGATTTGATATCTCATGACTCTCACCTATTTCTATCTAATGAGTAATGACAATTACTTATCCTTGGTTTGCTGTTATGGAGCCATGTTGCAACCTAAGATTTTTGAAATTAATATTCTGTGTGTTACCTTCATTGTTACTCTATGGAGATGGGGAAAATATGGTTGTTTTTTGGAAAATAGCTTCACATCAATGACATTGGCTTGGTGAAATTTCAGTTGTTAGTTGGTATATTAAGTTAAAACAAATGATGAAGGAAATGTGCACTAGGAATTTATGTAAAGGATAAAAAACCATCTAGGACCTCATGAAGGGTACATAAGATGCTAGTTGTAATACTTATATTATATTGAGACATCTTAAGGTTTGATCTTTCTAATTTATTTGCTTCATATAACTATTAGATTGTTGAAGGGTATTTGCTTATGGTTCTTGCTTGATTAAGTCACAACATGATGATGTCTTCACACTTGGCGGCAATTTTTGTTTTTGTTTACTTATTCATAAATTAGAATCAAAATATCATCTTCAACTTGTTTTTGTTTACTTATTCATAAACTGAATATCTGCTTTCATATCCTATGGTTGGTCTTTTCTTCTATTTGACCATAAATATGAATATAATGCCCCAAATTTCAAGTCTTACTGCTTGTTTGTTTGTGTTTTTGTATTGGTTGGGTGTATTTGACTACTTTCATGGAAACAAAAAAAGAGCATAATGCATTTCTAGGTAGAGTGACGTTTTGATTTAGTCATGTTTGGAGGACTAAGTTTTGATTCCTTATTTATATTTAGTCATGTTTCATGGGCACTGAGCTTTGATTTAGATATATTTCACATTGCTTTCCTAAAGAAAAAAAAGAATGTGGTGATTCTTCTCAAGAAACACCACTATTTAGTCATATTAATTTAAATTTGTTAAATTTGGTGATATTTAATATTTTTAGGATTTTGTTCATGCTACATATATATATATATATATATATATATATATATATATATATAAATTGAAAATATAAATTGAAAAACCACTATTTAGTCATATTAATTCCAATAGCGAATACTTGAATATAAATTGAAAATTTTATCTTGATGATCAAAGAAAAATTTTGATTATGGAAGTTGGCCTAGATAGATGCTTCTCATCTTGATTACATTCTCTTTATTGCATTATGGATTTTTCTCATTTGATTTTTTGTTAATTTTACTATGACACTCAATCCCCATTTATATTTCACTTATCTAGGGTTTGTTTAGTAATGACGGTTAACTAGGTCACTTGTATTCTAATTAACTGTATTTAAGGAAGGATATGATTTAATTCCAATTGTAAATACCTGAATTTGAATTTTATATTTTATATTGATGATCAGAGAAAAATTTTGATGGTGGAAGTTAACCTAGACCAATACATCTCATCTTGATTACATTTTCTTTACTGCATTATGCACTTTTCTCATTTGATTTTTTGTTAATTTTATTGTGACACTCAATAAAGGTATAAGTTTTAACTACCATTCTCTATGGGATCGATCCTTACTCTTGCTACTGGATTATTTATTTTTAAGGATAAGGATTTGATTAATTTTGGTGTGACTGTGACTACACTCACCAAATTTTGAAGTAGTGATTTTTAATTTTCTATTTTTTTAATTTATGATTACAAATTGTTCTTTTAACTAAAGTGAGCTAAAGTGTGATCTAGAAATTGAAAGAACCTAGAATAGAGCTAGAAGGGAAGCTAGGAGAAAATTTAATCTAGAAGAGATCATGCTTAAAATAAGCCATTATGCATAAGCTTTCCTACCATAGATACTACAATTAATTTTGAAATAAAATCTAGTTTAATACAGTTCTTACATCTTTTCATGGTCTTGTAGGTAAAGATCCCCATAAGAATATGAAGGAGTTCTATGTGATATGCATTAGCATGAATCCTATTAGGATAACAAAGGAACAAATTAAATTAAAAGCCTTTCATTTTCTTTAAAATATTTTAGTTAAGGACTGACTCTATTACGTACCCTCCAAAAACATCACCACATGGAAGAAGATGGAGAGGCAATTTTTGGAAAAATATTTTCCAACCTCTACAACAACTAATATAAGGAGGGAAATTTGTGGTGTCAGGCAACACAATGGTGAATCCTTTTATGAGTATTGAGAAAAATTTTAAAAATTGTGTGCAAGTTGTCCTCACCACTAAATTTCTTAGTAGCTGCTTATTTAGTATTTTTATAGAGGTCTTTTAACTACTAAGAAAAGTATGATAGATGCAGATAGTAGAGAGGTTTTGGTGGTCAATGATACAAGAAATTTGATTGCAAGTTGTAGCAAATTTACAGCAATTTGGCACTAGACCTGATCACCCATCAAGGCTTGCCAATAAGGTAATTGTTTCCTCTATTGAGAAACAAGTTGCTAACTTAACCTCTCTTGTTCATCAATTGGCTGTAGGTAATAAAGTGCAAACGGTAAAGACTTGTGGCATTTGTTTGATAGTTGGGCATCCCATTAACATGTTCCCAACACTTTAGGATGAACCTACGAAGCAAATCAATGCAGTAGGTGGTTTTCTTAGGCAACTGCATAGGAAATATAACCCATACTCGAATACCTATAATTTGAGATGGAAAGATCACCCAAACCTCAACTATGGGAACCCAACAACTACTTAAAGCTGTCCTAATTACCAATAACATCAGCAGCCATACCCTCATAGGTAGCCATCAACTCAGAGTTCTAACTCAAGTATTTCTTTAGAATACTTTGTTTAATCCTTCACCACTAATACTTTACAATTTGAATAGGACATGAAGCAATTTGAACAAGAGGCGAGCTCTAGCATTCAAAGCTTGGAAAACTAGAAAAAAAACAAATGGCAATTGCAATTAGCTAGTTAAAGGCTCATAATGCAAGTAAGTTAGCTTCTCAAATTGTGGCAAGCCCAGCAGAAAATGTAAGTTCCCATAGTTTAAGAAGTGGTCAATGCAATGAAAATATAACTCATTTTTTATACGCATAGTGACCTCGACCCCAGTCACAATAAGTGATCAGGGAATGTGAGTACATCACCCTCCTACACCCTCACATTACCACTGTCACCTGGTTGGAGCGGCCCTCCCCCGGCTCACTCAAGCTAAGAGAGCGTCCCCTATTCGGTACCGTCACAAGCCATACAACCAGCCGATATTTATCAATACATATAAATACATGTAAAATTATCAAGCAACTCGCCATGAGCTTTACGCTTTCCATTCAATCTCATTTATAATATGACATGCATCATTTTCAGAAGTATATAACTTTACAAATCAATGCATCGTGCACATAATGTTCACTTTATCAAATAAGGATAAATACATTTAGAACCACATATTCAATGAGTTTCAAAATCCATTTATAAAACCATACTCTTCTTGAACTATGTGCCAGTTCGTAAGTATAACAGATATTTTAACACATTTAATAAACTTATAATAGCATAAATAATTTATAAACAAAACAATAATACATTTATAGTTCAAGAAGAGCATGTGGCAAGTCATAGAAAGATTTATCTACTCACAAGGTAGGGCTCCTGGTTGAACAACCCTAAAATGTACTTTTTCAAGCCGAATTTGACCAATTAGACCTCAAAAATGTGTTTGGATAGTCCAAATACTTAGAAAATGACTCTGGGTGCTTGGTCACTATTCACTGCTGAAAAATACTATTCACTCACTGGAAATCACTATTCACGACGAAAAAAAAGTTGTCAGATAGCTGAAAAATTTCATATCTTAATCTTTATCTAACTCCTGAATTCATCTACGGTGTCAGAATTTCAATTAAAGGTCTCTAAGTAAAATTTTTAGAATTTACCTTTTTATGAGATTTTCTACTTCAGATCTACGGCAATTTAACGGCTGATTTGAAAAATTGATTGGTCAAAACCGTAGTATTCTTCGTCTTGAATCCAGTAACACCTTCAGTTTTGAGATCGGAAGCCAATAAACACTTTAGATCTAGAGAAAATGTTGAAGGTTACTATTCACTCACTATGCTTCCGTTTCAAAAAAAATTTTTCGATCCGTGCGTTGTCTTCGACCTTCCCCCTTCCCTTTTTATTTTAGTTTTTTAATAATAATAATAATTATTATTTAGTAATTAATATTAAGATTTTCTTTTATATAAATTCATATAAATTTTGTTTTTCATCTTAAAATTTCCCAAAAATTTCTAAAAAATTACATTCTCATAAACCTTTAATTAAACTCTTAAATCATGATTTTTCTTGATAAAAATCATAATAAAACAAATCTCCAAATAAATATCTTTATACATATTAAAAGAAAGAATATTTCTAAAAATACAACAAAAATTCATTAAATAGCAATATAATTATTTCAAGCAAAACAATAATTATTTTAATTAAAAATAGACTTATTTTTAGCAGAACATAATCATTTTTAAACAAATAAAAATATATATTTTTATAACAAAACATTATTATTTAAAAATAAAAATTATGGGATGTTACATTCTTCCCTCTTTAAGAAATTCGGTTCCCGAATTTCAGCCCATTCTACCACATGTAAGGAATGAAATCAAGGCATAATTCAGAGTTATCAACCTTATTACTCAAATAATTGGGATATATTTTCTGTATGACATCTTTACTTTTAAAATGTCTCTTCACTTGAGTGATTTTGCCATATAACTTAACCATAGGGATTTCTTTTATCCATAAGTTCTTCACTTATCGATCAACAATAAACATCAATTGTACCCATAGTTAAGCCAAATTTTTGTCTAATTGAATTTCTTGGAATTAGGTAACATAAGAAGAATCTAATATGTACTTCTTTCCAAACCTCATTACCTCTTTCATTGGTGATTCCTTCAAAAATATGTGGTTACCAACTGATAATTTTTAGTGCTCAACATGCATGATTCCTTTAGACTTTTGGCCTGTATTGAATTCTTTGTATTCATTTTTCTAATCAATTTCGCTTTATATCCTCAAGCTCGCATGGATTTATCTATGGATCGATATTAGAAAACACACTCATAAAAGAACATATTCACATCCATATTGGGGTAACTATCTTTTCTTATTCCAGACTTCTATCAAGTCATCTTTGATTCTCACATATCAACATCATCCTATGAATAGTGTAACATCCCTAATTTCGTTTCATGTATTGGTGCGTACTGTTGCAGGTACACTCAAATTAATACCTCACCGCAAAACTAACATGTAGTAGTGGGAGTAAGGGTCGATCCCACAGAGATTGGTATTAACGATGCTGGGGCCAAAATTTTCTTCCTTTTGCATTAATGATGCTGGGGCTAGACTTTCAATTTCTAAATTCTGAGCCTCTAACTGATTGACTAATGTTGCAAGTTGCTCAATTTAATTTATTAAGCTTTGAATGCTGGCCCTTACCTCTTGTTGAAATTGATGAGTATCATGTTCAATAGATTTAACAATTTCTTCTAAAGAACTACTTACCTGGAAATCCTGATATGCAGACTGTCTAGGATAATAGGCCTGTTGGGTATGCTGAAAATTTACAAAATTTTGTTCTACAGGACTATTTTGTGCATTCCCATACCTGAAGTTGAGATGATCCTTCAATCCAGGATTGTATATGTTTGAATAGGAATCATACCTCACTTGTGGTCCTTCAGGGAAACCTCTAACCATATTTACCTAGTCAAATGACTCGTCATAGAAAGTTGGGTACCCAATAGAAGGATGCCCTATGGCTGAATAATTTTCATACCACTTCTCTCTTTGCATATTTTCTACACATTGACGAACAAGAGAAGTTAAATTTTCAAGTTGCTGTTCAAGGGAAGAACTACATACCTTGTAACATCCCGTAATTTTTAGATATTTTCCTTAGAAATTCTTCACCTTACATATATGCATAGAAATGTTCTAATATTAATGGAATAGGTAAAGAAAGAAAACCTAAGAGGAAATATTAGAAATAAACATGCTAAAGAAAGGTGAAATTCTTAGGTAAAGAAAGAAAAATTTTTGTGAAGTAAGTAAAGGTCTTAAAATTTCAAGAAGATCGGATTAGGGTAATTTTTCTTAATTTAAGAGCAAAAGTTACTAAGTTTAGTATCTCCACCCGTAATTGGGCTTTAACCTATGGACACTTCATATAGAGTTTTTCTACTTCACATGAATTTTTAGCAAGCCAATAGGATAGCCCAAGGAAGAAATAAAACATAAACTTGGACTAGGATATAGAAATTGGACCGGTAGCCCAAAAATCATGAAAATGTGACCAAGCCCATTATGAAAGGTAGAATTTTAACCAAAGTAAAGAAAATGGGCAAGAATGAGCCCAAACCCAAGAGGAAAAATAAAAATAAAAATAAAATTAAAGTGATGAAATAATGGTGTAATCAAGATTAGGTGACATGACATTAAGACAAAAATTTAGCAAGTGGTGTGATTCTACATTCATCATTTTGGCAAGTGGCATAATAATACAAGGCTTTAGGACAAAAACATCTATATCCTACACTCATAATTTTAGCAAGTGGTATCATAAGACATAGCATTAGGACAAAACATCTCTATCCCACATAAATAATTTCAACCAAATAATGGAGATTGAAGGGCTAGAAATTTGCCACTTAAAAAGGCAACCTATCATAATTGATTAAGACAAAAGAAAAAGTAAATGAATCCCTAAATCAAAGGGGCCTTGTCCCATATATTAAGAACATATTATCATAATTTTCAAAATACAAATCTCCTTTTCCTATGCATATCTTGACTAAGGAAGAGGAAGACAAGAACATAAGTTGTTTGTTTTCCAAAAATTCAACAAAGTGTATCCTAATTGTGATAAGTTAGACCCATGATCATGAAAGCTGAATTATTTGGTGGTCTATATAAGAAAACCCACCCTTACAACATTAGAATTTCGTCCAAGTGAGGGAAAGAAAAAATAGAAGCAAGGTAGAGTGAGGAAAGGAGAGGAAGAAAGGAAGAAAGAGGAAGGAGAAGTCTAGGAGACTAAGTGCTCCAGGTAAGTTTAACAATATTTATTTTTGAAGAAAACTTTTGAAACTTATAATATTTATATGAGATTTTGATCTTAGAACTTTTATGATTGGTCATGATGTTGCTATATCTTGTTACATATTGATCTTGCATGTGATGTATGTTTGAATACTTAGGTTGGTGTAGATAGTTCTGCATGGGTATGGCTATGGGTGGCAGAATTTTAAGCTTCGGTATTTTAATTTCTGGGAACCATCTATAAGGAATTAAAATAAATGGTTAACATAAGAATTAAAGATATATGTGTCACAGATTTGTACCCACTGGAATCATTCAATTTGGAGTCCATATGAGGTAGCTATGGTCTAATTAGTAGTCAAAGGTCAGAAAATGGATCATCAGGGAAGAATATGTTAGGATAGCTTCGGTATTTTAATTTTTGGGAATTATATGTATGGAATTAAAATAAATGGTTAACATAAGAATTATATCTATGTGTGTCATGGATTTTAAGGCACTAGAATCATTCAATTTGGAGTCCATATGAGGAAGATATGAGCTGATTAGGAGTCAAACATCAGAAAATGGTTCATCAGGGAAGATTATGTTAGGACAGCTTTTGTATTTTAATTTCTGGGAATTATCGGTATGGAATTAAAATAAATGGTTAACATAAGAATTATAGCTATGTGTGTTATGGATTTTTAGCCACTGGAATCATTCAATTTGGAGTCCATATGAGGAAGATATGAGCTTATTAGTAGTCAAAGGTCAAAAAATGGTTCATCAGGGAAGAATATGTTAGGACAGCTTCTGTATTTTAATTTTTGGGAATTATCTGTATGGTATTAAAATAAATGGTTAACATAAGAATTATAGATATGTGTGTCACGGATTTTTAGCCACTGGATTCATTCAATTGGGAGTCCATATGAGGAATATATGAGCCGATTAGTAGTCAAAGGTCAGAAAATGGGTCATCAGGGAAGAATATGTTAGGATAGCTTCGGTATTTTTATTTCTGGGAATTATCTGTAGGGAATTCAAATAAATGGTTAACATAAGAATTCAATATATATGTGTCATGGGTTTTTAGCCACTGGAAGCATTCAATTTAGAGTCCATATGATGTATATATAGTCCGATTAGTAAGCAAATGTCAGAAAATGGTTCATCAGGGAAGAATATGTTAGGATAGCTTTGGTATTTTAATTTCTGGGAACACTCTATAAGGAATTAAAATAAATGGTTAACATATGAATTATAGATAGATTTGTCACGGATTTTCAGCCACTGGAATCACTTAATTTGGAATTCATATGTGAGATATGGACAGATTAGTAGCTAAAGGTCAAAACCTATCCGAGAGGAACTATCCTGTACTTTGAGGGAGTAATATCACCTTGATTTCTTAATATTTCGCTAACCTGTTCAACATAATAGTTTTATATAATTGTTTTATCTTGAAATGGACAACAAGATCACCTACATCGGAGTTCAATTGAGGGAGTTATGCTCTGATTAGTAAGAGAAGGTTAGATGTGATGAAAACCTACATCAAGAAAATAAAGGAATAAAATTAATATTTAAGAAAGAAGATGAATCTTATAAATGAAAATAATAAATAACTAGTATAGTCATTGCCATTGCCATTGTATGAACTTCTTACCATCTTAAGTGTGAAATTTTGACATGGAAATATTTTATAAAGTGATATTTGAAATGGTTATGTTCATGGCATGATTACCAATGATTTTTGGTAATAGTTATATTTTGATGAACATACTTGTTATTGAAAGCATATTTTTGGCTATCATTGTGAAAAGAAAAGAAATGAGCACGGTCACATGACAATCCGTGTGGTGCACCAGTAGTGGACGCCCTACCAACGGTTATGATCATGATAATGAGAAAAGAAAGAGAAAGTGGGCCATGTCGGACGGAGAGAAAAAAGCCCGTACCGGAGAGTAGAGGATACTCACCCTGACCGGGGTAGCTTGAAATGAGAATAAGTTGATGGCCATCATATGATATTTTGAAAATAGTTAATCCTGTCATACATATCATTACAGTATGATTCTTATGTGCGTAGATATAATGCATTCATGTGACCAAAGATATTTTCTGTAGTTTATACAGCTGAATATGACGTGATGAGCTTTATTGATGATGATTTATTGTTGAACTTACTGGGATTTAATTCTCACTATATTTCCATATCATGTTCAAAAAATTAGTTATGCAGATTTTCTATAGCTCTGGCTTTTAGTGCACATTGGATCGAGTTATTCTATGATGGGCAGATCCTAAATAAAATATTTGTGAGCGAGTTGGCACAGATCCCGGTGAAGGTGCAACCACCCGCACCTGTATCTCCAGAATTGGTCAACCAAAATAAACAAGATGTAAATATCTATGTCTTTGATATGTTGCATGTACGTTTTGATTAATGACGTGTATGTGAACTCAATATTGTATAATAATAATAAAAAAAAGGATGTTATATACCTCACCAGCATATCTTAATGGAGACCCCAGCCTAGTGCCAAATTGTTGAAAATTGGCTGCCATATTCAAAGTTATGAACAAAAAGAAAAGAACAGAAAAGAAAAATCACAAAAGGTAAATAGACACAGTCTCCGACAACGGCGCCAAAATTTAGTGTGTACTGTCGCAGGTACACCCAAATTAATACCTTACCTCAAAACTAACCTGTAGTAGTGGGAGTAAGGGTCGATCCCACAGAGACTGGTATTACCTTATGTGATTAGAAAAAGGGGGGATTGATAGTTGCAAATAAAATCAAGTAAACAATAATGAAAGTAAATAAGAGAGTGATTAATGATAAAGACGTTGGTTTCGGTTTATATCCACCGTTAAGGGATTGCATTGATCATTGACAACATAATCAATCTGTAATTGAATATCTATCATTGGAGTTCTAACCCTGTTTCTCCTTAAGTCTAGTAAATTAATGACAATCGCACTAATTAAACTCTAATTAACAAGCAATCCTTTAGCACATCGATAAAACATAACTTGTTAACTGCATGAAGAACTAGAGAAACTGACAGAGCTAAACAAATATAAACACATCGGCTATATCTAATTTTGTTAATCATTCATCATAGGTTCAATGATTTATAATCCAAAATCCTCAAACATATTTGCCTCATGAATCACAGAATTGAAGACTTTGTTCAAAACATAATTCAGCGGTAGATTAAGACACACAATATACTAGTAGGCCTCCCTAGCAATCATATGAATAATCATTAAGAAGAAGTGCAGATGAATAATCAATACTCAATTCAAATTGATATAGTAAAGTCAAATCCACATCTCACAATGTATAAAAATCCCTTGAGGTTTCAACCTACCTCAACCAACTAAAAAGAACTAGCCACGCAGGGCCATAAGAAAATCTAAAGAAGAATTGAAGAACTTGGATGAAGAATTGGATCCTTTCTTTGCTTGCTTTCCTATATTTTTATAGATTAACTCCTCCTAATCAAAGTAGGAATGTATTTAGGTCAAATCCCAGTCCATCGGGCTTCAATTAGAGTGAAAAAGACCAAAAATCGCGAAAATCATCGTTCTGGTGCGACGATGGGTGACGCGGCGCTCACTTGCTGCGAAGCTTGCTGGGTTGTTTAGCGCCGCGGCGCCCAGAAAACGCCAGAATTTGCGAAAGTACTGAACATGAAAGTTGTCGATATATGTCTCTTCTTTCTATAGCCGCTGGAATCACCTTAATACAATCTAAATTGAAGGAGATATGCTAAACTTAGTGACCAAAGGTCAGAATTCATCTTGCTGCACTGTGATGCTGATTTGCTAGCTCTGTAAGGCCATGCAATATCCCGAATTTGACCAAGTGTTCAACCTAAAAGTTGTAGATGATTGTGTTATCTTTTCACAGCCACTTGAATCACTTTGATTGGAGTTCATAAGAGGGAGATATGCTCAAAACAGTGCTGAAAGGTCTGAAATCGCTGCAATGTAGCATTTTTCAATGCATTTCTTATCTTTTCTTCTTCCTTTGTTCCTACAACACAAAACACAAAATTAAACTAATTTCTAATTATATTTTACTTAAATCAAACAAAAATTAAGTTTAAAGGTATTAATATCATGCTTAATTAAGATCACATCATGCATTAATAAAAGTACAAAAATATTCAAAGTAACATCCATAATTTCATTTCTTTTATTGATAAAGGTACATAATTATTTAATTAAGCAAATAAAATTTATTAGACAATTTTAGATAACTAAGGAAATATAATCCTTAGAAATTCTTCACCTTACGTGTATGTATAGAAATGTTCTAATATTAATGAATATGTAAAGAAAGAAAACCTAAGAGAAAATATTAGAAATAAACATACTAAAGAAAGGTGAAATTCTTAGGTAAGGAAGATAAATTTTTGTGAAGTAAGTAAAGGTCTTAAAATTTCAAGAAGATCGGATTAGGGTAATTTTTCTTAATTTAAGAGCAAAAGTTACTAAATTTAGTATCTCCACCCATAAATTGGGCTTTCATCTATGGACACTTCATATAGAGTTTTTCTACTTCACATAAATTTTTAGCAAGCCAATAGGATAGCCCAATGAAGAAATAAAACATAGACTTGAACTAGGATATAGAAATTGGACCGGTAGCCCAAAAATCATGAAAATGTGACCAAGTCCATTATGAAAAGTAGAATTTTAACCAAAGTAAAGAAAATGGGCAAGAATGGGCCCAAACCTAAGAGGAAAAATAAAAATAAAAATAAAAATAAAGTGATGAAATAATGGTGTAATCAAGATTAGGTAACATGGCATTAAGACAAAAATTTAGCAAGTGGTGTGATATCCTACATTCATAATTTTAGTAAGTGGAATGATAATACAAGGCTTTAGGACAAAACATCTATATCCTACACTCATAATTTTAGCAAGTGGTATGATAATACATGGCATTAGGACAAAACATTCCTATCCCACACAAATAATTTCAACCAAATAATGGAGATTCAAGGGTTAGAAATTTGCCACCTAAAAAGGCAAACCTATCATACTTGAGTAAGATAAAAGAAAAAGGAAATGAATCCCTAAATCAAAGGGACCTTGTCCCATATCTTAAGAACATATTATCATAATTTTCAAAATACAAATCTCTTTTTCTTATGCATATCGTGACTAAGGAAGAGGAAGACAAGAACATAAGTTGTTTGTTTTCCAAAAATTCAACCAAGTGTAACCTAATTGTGATAAGGTAGACCTATGATCATGAAAGGTGAATTATTTGATAGTCTATATAAGCAAAACCCACCGTTATAGCATGGAAATTTCGTCCAAGTGAGGGAGAGAAAAAAAATAGAAGCAAGGTAGAGTGAGGAAAGGAGAGGAGGAGAGGAAGAAAGGAAGAAAGAGGAAGGAGAAGTTTAAAGGACTGAGTACTCCAGGTAAGTTTAACAATATTTATTTTTGAAGAAAAGTTTTGAAACTTGTAATATTTATATAGGATTTTGATCTTAGAACTTTAATGATTGGTCATGGATGTTGCTATATCATGTTACATATCATGTATGTTTGAATACTTAGGTTGGTGTAGATAGTTCTGCATAGGTATGGCTATGGGTAGCAAACTTTTATGCTTCTGTTTTTAACATTCTGGGAAGAATTGGTAAGGAATTAAAACAAATGGTTAACATTCCAAATGTAGATGTATGTCTCACTGATTGTTACCCACTGGAATCACCCAATTTAGAGTCCATATGAGGTAAATATGGTCCGATTAGTAAGCAATGGTCAAAAAATGGTTAATCAGGGAAGAATATGTTAGGATAGCTTCTGTATTTTAATTTCTGGGAACATGTTGTAGGGAATTAAAATAAATGGTTAACATAAGAATTATAGCTATATGTGTCATGGAGTTTTACCCACTGGAATCACTCAATTTGGAGTCCATATGAGGTAGATATAGTCCAATTTATAAGCAATGGTCAAAAAATGGTTAATCAGGGAAGAATATGTTAGGATAACTTCTATGTTTTAATTTTTGGAAACATTCTGTAGGGAATTAAAATAAATGGTTAACATAAGAATTATAGCTATATATGTCATGGATTGTTAACCACTAGAATCACTTAATTTGGAATTATTATGATGGAGATATGGACAGATTAGTAGGTAGAGGTCAGAACCTACCCGAGAAGAAATAACATGTTCTTTGAGGGAGTAATATCAACATGATTTCTTAATATTTCGTTCAACTGTTCAACATAAGAGTTTTAGATAATTGTTTTGTCTTTAAATTGATATCAAGATCACCTACATCGGAGTTAAATTGAGGGAGTTATTCTTTGATTAGTAAGATAAGGTTAGATAGGATGAAAACCTGCATCAAGAAAATAATGAAATAAAATTATTATTTAAAAAAGAAGAAGAATCTTATTAATGAAAATAATAAATGACTAGTATATGCCATAGCCATTGCCATTGCATGAACTTCTTACCATCTTAAGTGTGAAATTTTGACATGGAAATATTTTATAAAGTGATATTTGAAATGGTTATGTTCATTGCATGGTTACCAATGATTTTTAGTAATAATTATATTTTAATGAACATTCTTGTTATTGAAAGCATATTTTTTGCTATTATTGTGAAAATAAAAGAAATGAGCATGGTCACATGGCAAATCCGTGTGGTGCACCAGTAGGGCACGCCTTAGCAACAGTTATGATCATGTTAATGAGAAAAGAAAGAGAAAGTGGGTCATGTCGGACGGAGCAAGAAAAGCCCGTTTCGAAGAGTAGAAAATACTCACCTTGACCGGGGTAGCTTGATATGAGAGTAAATTGATAGTCATCATATGATATTCTAAAAATATTTAATCCTGTCATACATGTCGTTACTATACGATTATCATTTGCATAGATATAGTGCATTCATGTAACCAAAGATATTTGCTGTAGTTTATACAGATGAGCATGACATGATGAGCTATATAGATGATGATTTATTGTTGAACTTACTAGGATTTAATTCTCACTATATTTCCATATCATGTTCAGAAAATTAGTTATACAGATTTTTCTATGGCTCTTGCTTTTAGTGCACATTGGATCGAGTACTTTATGTTGGGCAGATCCCATAAGCAAATAAAATGTTTGTGGTTGAGTTGGCTTAGATCCTGGTGAAGGTGCAATCACCCGCACCCCTATTTCCGGAATTGGTCAACTATAATAAATAAGATGTAGATTTTTTATATGTTTGATATGTTATACGTATGTTTTGATTAATGACATGTATGTAAACTCTGTATTGTATAAATTAAATAAATGTTATTTTGAGTTAAGTTGTAACGAGGTAATAACTTCATGGTATTAAAAAAAAATTGATACTTAAATGGAGTTGTTACAAATAGCATCATCTAAATCTATCATTTATTTTTATCCTAAAATCCATTAATCAATATGTTAAACATACATAGCAATAAATCCACCAATCCTTTTTAACATTTATGTATCATTGGCACATGTCTAACAATTCTAACTTACCTCATCATAGTAATTCTATACCTTTTTATTAACACCAATAAATTCATTATCAAAAATATAAAACCTTTCCTCTATCATATCTAAAAGCACCTCATTCTAACTTATATCAATCTCGTTTAATTCACCCAATTATTTCAAGAAGATTTTTTCTAACAATTACTCATACATGAATTCTCAATTTCAACATAATTCACATCCTAGATACTAGACTCAATTTAGCATAATATAAACCTTTAACACAAATATCTTAATCACTTACATTATTTTCAGACGTGATTCTCATAGTATTCTCCATATGTCCAAATTAAGAGTTCAAAGATTAATTTAAATCCTACTTCTCATATTGTATTCCTAAAAAACTTCAACACCACTAATTCTCTTGATTATATTCGTCAAAACACCATAAGATCATCATCCGTCCACTCCTTTTAAAATGTCTATTACTTTAACCTACTAACCAATTGGACACCATAATAACTGAGTTTCAAAGAAAAGAAAGTAACCTTCCTTCTAATATGGAAAAAGAATCTTGCATTTAATACCAAATATTAATGTAGGACAATACAACAGAAAATGTGGAATACTTAATAGAGCATGGTGCCAAAATAGGAAGTTAGAAATTTGTACAAAACATTGAAATAAAACTAAAATCGGTGGTCGTAAATCTTGAAAATCTGTAAACAAAAATCTAACTATTATATTGGCAAAAATCGATGGCCGCAAGAATTGAATATATGTGCCAAAATCTACTTTAAATCTGTTGGTATTCGGTGGAAAAATAGCACATGAAAAAAAACATTTCTGAGCTAATAAAAGTATGTGAAAATCAAATAATATGTAGTTAACTGGTAAGATGCAGTTGATTGCTTCAAAATAGATGTAATCAATCAACTGTAAAATAACCAGTCCAAATTAAAATTTCTCAAAATAGTTAGTCGACTTAATAATATCGATAGTCAACTGGCAAGAACATTGGGAAAAAAAAATAAATCATTTGATTGTCCCTCTTCAACAACTAACTTGTTTGCATTTTAACTCTTTTTTTTTTTACAATTACGCCTATCACTTTCAACTTTCCTACAAGAATCAAGACATCAATGCTTCATCAAGGACAACAAGAAAAAGATAAATTTCTGATGATATCTTAACCTTATTTTCTTTATATGCCTAATATGAGTGACTATCACAACTACTGTACTTATACATGCTTGCCATCATTTTTTGAAAATTTCACCTTCAATTTAGCTAATATCCACCAATCACTCACATACTTTTCTAATTATTTCCGACTTATTCACATAGTTATCATAAGTATGCCATTCTCTGAGTTCTATAAATGCACACGTTAATTTCTTTACTTTCATATTCCAAGTTAAGGTGTGTGCAGTTATGGAGGGAATCACATTTCGTCAATTTCGAAATATTTGTGTTTTTTGTGGTTCCAGTCCTGGAAAAGATGGAGAGTATGTGAAAGCTTCACAAAACCTGGGTATGGTACTAGCCAAGAGAAAAATTCATTTAGTCTATGGTGGAGGTAACCGTGGATTAATAGGGTGTGTGTCTACAGCTGCCCATGTAGGAGGATGTCAAGTTCTAGGTATTATTCCTACAGCTCTAGCTGCATCTAACATTGTAGAAAAGACAATTGGGGAAGAGTTTAGGGTAGCTTCCATGCATGAATGCATGGTTAGAATGATGAGCAATGATGATGCCTTCATTGCCTTACCAGGTGGTTTTGGTACTTTAAAAGAGATTTTTCAAATAGTTTCTTGGGTACAACTGAATATGCATCACAAACCGATAGGTTTGTTAAATGTTAACCACTTCTTCGACGGTTTGTTGTCTTTTCTTGATCATGCTGTGGAACAAAGGTTCATCTCACACTCAGCACGATGAATTCTCATCTCGGCTTCAAATGCTGAGGAGTTAATTGATGCTTTACAAGCATATATTCATGTACCTGATCCAACTATGACTCAAATAGAATGGATGACAGACAACCGCAGGAAGCACAAATTGGATTTGGATCTTCATCTTTAGATGTAGTAAAACGTAGCTATTATTGAACTACTTTTACTTTCTTAGAGTCTATTTGGATATCATATTTACCAACCATACTCCCTTAGAGTTGGTAAAACTATCTTTGAATGTTGCTTATGATCCTCTGAACTTTTGAAATATCCTAGTATATCATCAATAAATATAATAACAAGTTGATCCAGGGATGACCTAATTACTATTCATTAAATCTATGAATGCAGCTAGGATATTTGTCAAATTAAATAACATAACCAAGGACACATAATGCCCATAATGAGTTCTAAAAGAAAATTTTTGTACATCCTCTTCTCTTATCCTTAATGAATGTTACTCATATCTCAAATCAATTTTTGAAAAACATTGAGCACCGTGTAACTGATCAAACATATCATTTATACGAGGTAATTGGTATTTATTCCACACTGTCACCTTATTCAACTGTCTATCCAAGAGCGTTTTACATGAATTCCTATTTTGCATACCTTAAATTTTAAATTTCCATGAGTAAACCTTCCATTATCATAATACTTATATATAGTATTATTGAAAATCAAACTGTCTTTGAATTCCTTATATCAACAAAAATATATCATTGAAAATATTATCTTTATAGATTCTCCGCTCTCAAATTCAATCCAACCCACAACTTACCAAATTCATTTATATATATAGATTCCAACTCATCCATCCAAAAAGAGATTTAAATCTATTTTCAAAACACTCACTTTATTTCAAATCATTATCTTGGAGTTAACAATCTCGATCACATCATAATCCACGATCATTATTATATTAGCCATTCGTCATATTGTTTCACGTAAGCAAATCAAACAATCAATTCAACCCTTCTTGACATCCAAATAAGCCATTCCCTTTGTGTTCGGATAGAATTTTCTTATTTTCAGCTAATTTTCCAAGAGGGTTCTCTTTATCACTTTTCGTCAAAACAAGTTCAAAAGCTGAACTAGTAATCCACACACAAAAGGTACCATCTAGGACATACGCATAGATGTTTAAATCTCGCATATCTAAGGAAAAGAATTAGAAGGAAGAAAAAGATGACACCCTATAGAATTCCACAATAACACCGTGAGTATAAATATGTCTGCAGTTACATACCCATACTCAAAGTCTTACTACAGAATTCTTTGCTCTATTAACCATAGGGAAACTTAATGCTTTGATACCAACTTGTAACGCCCCCAATTTACGTTACGTAAAATAAACAATTCTTTTTTCCTACAATTATTATTTCCACAATCAGATATTTTCCTTGAAGATATATAATTCAATTCTTTATCATGGGAACAAATATATATAGGATGTCTCATGTATTCACAATATACAGACCAAATCTATAAACATCAAAGTACAGCAGAAACGGAGATCCTGCCTGTAGCGTTTATAGCACTCTAGAATACAAACACAATATAATTCAAAGACCGTGAGTCTTGAAAGTAACGTAGACTCACTCAGAGAATATATATGACCTATCTACCGAATCAGACTCTGATATTCTTATCTAAAAAATATGAAAATATCGTGTAGTGAGTTTGACAACTCAGTGAGCAAATAATTCCTCCTATGACCTCTTAGGTCAGCATATGGATGTACTTATATTTTAAAATGTGTCACATAGAAAATACAATTCAGAAGTACATTTATATGGGACTCGTATTTCAAATATTCTCAGATCAAAGGATATTCAGATATCCAAAACCATTTGCACCATGTTATGATCATTAAATAAATGTTGTTATGCTCAGCTGTATAAGCTATAGTAAAATATTATGATTTGAAGGTAAAATCATTACTTTTAATGCATCTGCCTCACTCGGCAATCTGGTCAATGCAATGAAAATATAACTCATTTGCTATACGCATAGTGACCTCAACCCTAGTCACAATAAGTGATCAGGGAATGTGAGTACATCACCTTCCTGCCCCCTCACATTACCACTATCACCCGGTTGGAGCGGCCCTCCCCTGGCTCACTCAGGCTAATAGGGCGTCCCCTATTCGGTACCGTCACAAGCCATACAACCAGCCGATATTCATCAATACATATAAATACATGGAAAATTATCAAGCAACTCGCCATAAGCTTTACGCTTGCCATTCAATCTCATTTATAATATGACATGCATCATTTTCACAAGTATATAACTTTACAAATCAATGCATCGTGCACATAATGTTCACTTTATCAAATAATGATAAATACATTTAGACCCACATATTCAATGAGTTTCAAAATTCATTTATAAAACCATACTCTTCTTGAACTATGTGCCAATTCGTAAGTATAACAGATATTTTAACACATTTAATAAACTTATAATAGCATAAATAATTTATAAACAAAACAATAATACATTTATAATTCAAGAAGAGCATGGGGCAAGTCATAGAAAGATTTATCTACTCATAGGGTAGGGCTCCTGGTTGAATAGCCTTAAAATGTACTTTTTCAAGCCAAATTTGACCAATTAGACCTCAAAATGGTGTCCGGAGAGTCCAAAGACTTAGAAAATGACTTCGGGTACTTGGTCACTATTCACGTCGAACAAAAAGTTGTCAGATAGTTGAAAATTTTCATATCCTAAACTTTATCTAACTCCTGAATCCATCTATGGTGTCAGAATTTCAATTAGAGATCTCCAAGTAAGAGTTCTAGAATTTATCTTTTTCTGAGATTTTTTACTTCAGATCTACAGTGATTCAACGACTGATTTGAAAAATTGATCAGTCAAAACCATAGTATTCTTCGTCCTGAATCCAGTAACACCTTCAGTTTTGAGATCTGAAGCCAATAAGCACTCCAGATCTAGAGAAAAGTTGAAAGTTACTATTCACTCACTATGCATTCGTTTCAAAATTTTTTTTTCGATCCGTGCGTTGTCTTTGACCTTCCCCCTTCCCTTTTATTTTATTTTTTTAATAATTATTATTATTATTTAGTAATTAATAATTAGATTTTCTTTTATATAAATTCATATAAATTTCGTTTTTCATCTTAAAATTTCCCAAAAATTTCTAAAAATTTACATTCTCATAAACCTTTAGTTAAACTCTTAAATCATGATTTTTCTATAAAAATCATAATAAAACAAATCTGAAAATAAATATCTTTATACATATTAAAAGAAAGAATATTTCTAAAAATACAACAAAAATTCATTAAATACCAATATAATTATTTTAAGCAAAACAATAATTATTTTAATTAAAAATAGACTTATTTTTAGCAGAACATAATCATTTTTAAACAAATAAAAATATATATTTTTATAAAAAAAAACATTATTATTTAAAAATAAAAATTATGGGATGTTACATTAGTTGAGAGGTAAGGTATCAATTTGGGTGTACCTATGACAGTATGCACTAGGAGAACATATATGCAATTATTCAAAAGAAACTGCTTGAAAAATGCAAGGAACCATATATGTTTTCTATCCCTTGCACCATAGACAATACTAAATTTGAAAAGATCATGATAGACTTAGGAGTATCCATCAATGTTATTCCTTATTCTGTGTATGCTTCCTTAAAAATTAGGCCCTAAAAGAAACAAGCGTGTTAATTCAATTGTTTGATAAATCCAACACCTACCTTAAATATGTAGTTGAAGATGTGTTGGTGCAAGTGAATGATTTAATTTTTATAATTGATTATTATGTGTTTGACATGGAAAATGAGGATCAAAATACTCTTATTTTACTTGAAAGACCATTTTTGAAAAAATTCAAAACTAAAATTGATGTTCAAAATGGCACATTCACTATAAAAATTGAAAATGAAATTATCAAATTTAATATATATGATGCCATGAAACATCTTGTGGATGACATTAATCTTGTTTATGCTATTAATGTGTTTAATTGTTTAGCGCATGATATTGTTGCTAATAAACCTAGTGAAGAAGAGGCTGAGGACCCATCTTTTGATATATAGATTTAAGAAAAAATTGCTGCCAATGTAGCCTCAAAGCTGTAGAATTCACATGAGTTTCATATTAATTTGCCACACTCTAATAAAATTTATGCATCTTTTGTTTTGTATGACCTTGACCCAAACTTATGGCCTATCATCCCCCACAATAATCTCTACAAAATTTGGTGCTTTACAAGAGCAAAGGTAGGTATAAATTCTTCAAAGGCAAGGATCAACTATTAGTTGAACAATTGCAACCATAAAGGGAATAAACCTATCCTTATACTTGTATCAAGCCATATGAGGCGTATTTTCACAAGTGCACGAATCGTTCAAGTAATAAAGTGTACAAAAGTACGGATATCAAACCCACAAGGAATGGCATTACTAAGTACCGAAATTGTTTAAGAGGTAAATTAACTTAAAAATAAATACAAATAACACAATTGAATGTTGTTCACAAATGATTAAAAAAGCTAAGGCATTTGATTTCGCTAAATCAATTCAATCCGATTTCAAGTCATGTTATATGAGAATCAAAGCTAAAAGTGATGGTTGAAAAACCTAAATTTATCTAATACTCTCTCTCGAGTTATATTAGAATTACTTATCTATGAAAACCAACTATATTTCTATGAAGATTTAATCACAAACAAGAACATTACGATTTATGGAATTTCTAGAATAACCACATACATCATGCATTAGGTCTCACACTCGCATTCAACATACGGTATTTATCACAAGAAGCATTCATTACACATCTCCTCTAGGTCTCAATATAATGCAACAAATCATCTAAATGTTGGCCAGAAATTTAAAAGCATTAAGCATGGAAATAAATACACAACTTGAAAACAATGAACTCATATAACAATAACAAAAGAAATCAGATTTTCTTGATTCAACTATATCATAGCCTTAGTAAAAATGAATTAGTTCATAATGGAAATAAGAACAACCATCATCTCAACTGAATCCATGGATACAAAATCAGAATAAACTATAGAAAATAAAAGCTAAGGAGAAGAGATGAAGAACTCTTGAAGATGAACACTTGGCAGTAACAATGGTGATAATCCTTCAAGATTCTCCAAGCTTTCTCTCCAAAATTGCTTTCTCTCCTCCAAAAATGCCTCTGCCCCAGTCCTCTCTGTCGTCCCCTCTTTCTCTATCTTATGGTATATATAGATCTAGGGTTTTAGGGGAAATTTTGGAACAAAACAACATAAAAAAATGTGTTTCCGAACGAAACTCACAGGCGGCGCAATTATTCTCGCTGCAGCGAGATTTCTAGAAAAAAAAATAAAACATTGGATCTCAGGTTCTCGCCGGCGGCGATATGCATTTGGCCAGCGGCGAGGTTTGCATCTGTCAAAACTCGCGCTTTCTGTTAGATTTTCGCTGGCGGCGGGAATTCCAAATCTTGAAACTTTGTTTTTTTTTATTCTCACTCAATCCCGATCATTGAAATTTGCCCCAAACTTCTCCAAAATTATGATTTTACCTGAAATTGCACTTTAAACATGAAATACCCGTGAAATGACATTTGTGGATTAAATAATCAAATAAACACAATTTTCACACAAATATCAACATTTAAATCATAACAAAAATGCAATAATTTGACTCTTATCACCATACATGAACAAGAGACAAAGGCACTCAAAGGTAAGTCATGTTTCCCTTGGTATGGACCTATCATGGTCCCTTTGAAGGAAGTATGTGACTACAAGTCGTAAAGGGTTTGTCCCTTAAACCATAAGCCTCGAAAAATATAAGCAGACACTAGAAATTTCATTTTTCATATCATGTCAGAACATAATAAAATCCAAATAATGTGCCATAAAAGGTTTATGCATCATATGTGGCATAGATACCATGTTTCATATATGGATATTCCAATCTTTCATCAATTTATACTCACAACATAACCATGCACATATACAAGATATGACAGGGGAGGGGATCCTGCCTATGGTCGTCGGTGCATAGTCTAATGTATATGGGACAAGAATATAGAAGACCTTACAGCTCCCCATTAGGCGGGCTCACCACTAAAAGTCCATATTACTCCTAGGTTATTGGAGGTTAGTTTCCTTCCTTTGAACTATCTAAAAGCATAGAGAAAAGAGGGGGTGAGTTTATGCAATTCACTGACCAGATGTAATCTACTATGACTAAAACAAAATAGGCCATACGCACGAGGTTTATGTTAAATAAAATTTCTATAAAGAGGAAGAAACAAAATAGATGAAAATAAGGTAAAAAAATATGTATGCTTAAAGAAACTTAAATTCTTAAATTTAATTGACATGAAAACTTAAAATAAATAATTTGAGTTACTAAAGAGAAACATGTGTTTTATATGGAATCATTATAATTTTATTAAAATGTAGATCATTAGAAAATCTAGGTTTTCCATGTTATCATAAGAGGACTCAAAATTAGAACCATACTAGTATCCTAAGCACGTAGTAAGGGAGGGTAATCACCATCACATCTATCCATAGGAGGAAGCTATGCCTATACTTGTAACTATTCCACATCATATTTCTAGGAGGAGACCCTGTCTCTACTCCCACGTAAACTAATCATTATGTGTTGGCCATCACATGGGGTTACCAACACCTTTGCTAGCTGGGGTTCAAGGTGTACCAAGGCTAGCAATCACTGCTGCTAGCTGACATTATTTTTGATATTGATTACTTCAAAGCAATAAAAATGAAGTATGAGAAATTAAAATGAATAAGTTAATGCATAAAGTGAATGATACATTTTCCTTAAAGAAACATCCCTCCATAACTTACAAAATTCATGCCATAAAATTCAAGTGCAATAAAACCTTCTTATACTTCACAATCTTCGAATTTCCATATTGTAACAACCTCAAGTTTTTTTACACACACACACACACACACACACACACACACATATATATATATAATTTACCCATCTTGAGGTCATTACCTTTCATATCTTTTGGTGTTATCTTGTCTATTATGGTAAGTGATAATAATAGAAAAGCAAAGAACATAAATCTTAGTAATTACTTATCAAGCTTATAACATTCTATCATTAATTATTTATTTACTTACATCAAACACCAGTTAAAAAATATACAGTCATAATATCAACTTATGCCTTTTCTTTTCACATGACCTCTCCGATCAGTGGGGTAGACGAGAGGGTAAGTATGCTAGGGTCTTTAACAAGGCTACCAGTACATGATATCTCTACTAGCTAACTGGTAGTAATAGATACATAGCATATGCTTACATCTTATTTCTCTTTATCTGAACCCAACATGGAATAATAATGAGAACTAAAGTTCCCAATAGGTTTAATAATAATCATACATATTTCTCACAATACACATCGTGTTATGTTCAACTGTATTAACTACAGAGATTAATATGCAATGCAACATATACATATCTAGTGCACATATCACAATGCAAATCATGGCATGTATATATATATATATATATACACACACACACACACACATATCAGATCTCATTAGTAAAATAGTTAGCTATATTACTTTATCTCATAAACATCATATCATAAATATTTTATTGCATCTCATTTCATAGCATTCTCATATCATGGTTGTTTACTTTATTTAACTTTTTTACTATTTCTTAGCATTAACTCACTCCTAAATATGCTTCTCGTTCTAAGGTTAAGTGAGCATCAACTCACTCTAACATTGTCCAGGCATGGAAAAATTTCATATTTTCTCTACTATTCGTGAATAGGGTGTCCCTTATCTGGTACCGAAATAGAGGCCATGTGACCTTTCTTTGGTCACCATGCTACTACAAGGGTCATCCCCCTCTACATCCTTTTTTTCCTTTTTCATAAACAGCTAAGACATTATGTCAACTTTTACATCCCACATACAATATAATCATGCCAGGCACAATTTGTCATTGATATCATGCATATCTTATGTTCAAATAATATATTTTCAACTCATTTCATACATATATCAATACAAATAGTAATGTAACTTGGATGCATACAAAATGATTTTCAAAAAAGCAAACACATCCATATCAATCATGTTGTCACATCATGCAGTTTACATTGAATGAGAGAATTAATGTTATAGAATAGTTATCATAAAGGTCCTTTATTACATTTACAACAAATAACAACAACTAAGCCTTTTCCCACTAGGTGGGGTCAGCTACATGGATCAAATGGCGCCATAGTGGCCTATCATGGATGAGGTCAATAGATAAGTTATTAACTATTAAATCATTTTTAATAGTTTCACTTATTATTTTCTTTGGCCTCCCTCTACCTCTAATTATTGGACTATTCTCCATCCGATCTACTCTTCTCACTAGGGCTTCTGTAGGTCTTCTCCACACATGGCCAAACCACCTTAAGCGAGATTCAACCATCTTCTCCACAATAGGTGCTATCCCAACTCTCTCTAATGCACTCATTTCTAATCATATCTCTTCTGGTGTATCCACACATCCAACGAAACATTCTCATCTCTGCAATGTTGAGTTTATCTTCATGTTGTCTTTTAACCGCCCAACATTCCGTACCATACAATATAGAAGGTCTTATAGCCGTACGGTAGAATTTTCCTTTAACTTTGAGCGGCACTTTTTTATCACAAATGACACTCGAAGCTTTCCTCCATTTCATCCATCCAGCTTGAATCCTATGGTTTACGTCCTCCTTTACTTCACTGTCATTTTGTATAATGGACCCAAGATATTTAAACTTGTAACTTGTTTTAAAATATAGTCTCCAAGTTTCACGTCTACATTCGTATTTGTTCGTCTCTTACTAAAAATACATTCCATATATTCTGTTTTATTTCTACTTATCCGAAAACCATGTGTTTCTAAATCTTGTCTCCATGACTCTAACTTCATATTTATTTCCTCTTTCGATTCACCAACTAAGACTATATCATATGCAAAAATCATGCATTGAGGCCCCAACTCTTGTATATGTTCAGTTACTGCGTCCAAAATCAAACTAAAAAGATACGAACTCAGAGAAGACCCTTGATGTAGTCCAATAGTTGTGGAAAAATCCTTTATATCTCCAGTTTTTGTTCTCACGCAAGTTGTTATTCCGTCGTACATGTCTTTGATTGCTCGAATATACGCAATACGTACTCCTTTCTTTTCTAAAGCCTTCCATAGAATCTCTCTTAACACTCTGTCATATGTCTTTTCCAGATAAATAAAAACCATATGCAAATCTTTCTGTCTGCTTTGATACCTTTCCATCAATCTCCGTAGTAAATAAATTGCTTCCATAGTTGACCTTCCTGGCATAAATCCAAATTGGTTCTCTGTAACTTGAGTCTCTTGTCTTAATCTTTGCTCAATGATCTTCTCCCATAACTTCATAGTGTGGCTCATGAGTTTAATCCCCCGATAGTTGGGACAATTCTGTATGTCTTCTTTATTTTTATATATAGCGATTAAAGTACTTCTCCTCCATTCATCTGGCATTTTTTTAGATTTCATTATCACATTAAACAACTTAGTGAGCCAACTTATACCCTTCCTTCCTAAAATTTTCCACACCTCAATAGGTATATTATCAGGTCCTACTGCTTTGCCATTATCCATTCTCTTCAGAGCTTTCTCTACTTCAAACTCTTGGATTCTACGATAAAAAGTATAATTACGGTCTTCTTCTGCAATATTAAGTCTGTCATAGTTGTAGGTCAACTCATGCCCTTCGTTAAAAAGTCCTTGAAAGTAACTCCTCCATCATGCTTGGATATCATGCTCCCTTACCAAAACATTACCCTCTTCATCTTTAATACATTTCACTTGATCTAGGACCCTTGTCTTTCTTTCCCTACCTTTCGCAAGCTTATAAATTTTTCTTTCTCACTCCTTAGTTCCTAAAGATTCATATAATTCCTCAAAAGCTCTAGTTTTTGCTTCACTCACAACCTTCTTAGCTTCTTTCTTAGCCGCTTTATATTTATCCCAATTTGCCTTATCTTTACATAAGTGCCACTCCTTATAATACTCTCTTTTAAACTTAATCTTATCTTGCACCTCCGCATCCCACCACCAAGATTCTTTACCCTTAGGTCCAACGCCTCTTGATTCTCCAAGTGTCTCTCTTGCTATATTCCTAATCCCTTTGGCCATCTCGTCCCACATATCATTAGCATTTCCTTGGACCTCCCAAAGCCTTTCTTCCTCCACTCTTCTTTGAAAATTCCTTTGTTGTTCATTCTTCAAAGACCACCACCTAATTCTAGGAATTGTTTTCTTACTCTTTCTTTTTACTCTTCTCATAACTTGTACGTCCAAAACTAAAGCTCTGTGTTAGGTAGCCAAGCTCTCACCGGGTATGACTTTATAATTTGTGCAGAACTTTCTATCTGATTTCCTTACCAAGAAAAAATCTATTTGAGAGCTTGCTCCTCCACTCTTGTATGTGATAAGATGTTCAATCCGCTTTCTGAAGCAAGTATTTGGTATGGTAAAATTATAGGTTAAAGAAAAATCCAAGATAGTTTTACCCTCTTCGTTTGCATCTCCTAATCCAAAACCTCCATGTATACCCTTGTATCCTTTCAATTCCCTCCCTACATGACCATTCAAATCCCCTCATAGGAAAATCTTTTCTCCCAGAGGTATTTCTTGAATCAAACCTTCTAGATCCTCCCAAAAAGTTCTCTTGTGATGCTCCTCTAATCCAACTTGGGGTGCATATACATTAAACACATTAAAAGTGTCCCGCTCAACTACAATCTTTAAAGCTATAATCCTATCTCCTAATCTTTTCACATCTACTACATTGTTTCTCTACTCCTTATCAACTATTATACCTACACCATTACTAGTTCTTGTCTTGCTGGTGTACCAAAGCTTAAAACCTGAAGAATCTAATTCTTTTGCCTTTTCTCCTACCCACTTAGTTTCTTATAGACACATGATATTGATCCTTCTCTTAATCATAGTATCAACTATTTCCATTGATTCTCCTGTGAGTGTGCCTACATTCCAAGTTCCAAAACGGATCCTACCCTTATGAAATAACTTCTTTAGCCACACCCATTCATTAAAGTGTGGGAACCCTTGCTTATTTTCATTGCATCCAGGCGCCGATGCAGCGGCCTTTGCTCTTTTGACACTGCACGCGAGCTATACAGCGCGTTGCTTCCGAGCAACGACCTAGCTTTAACACTATTGCTTCGTTTATCCATGTTCATGCGGTTACGACAAAGTTTTACATTGGCTGTCGCACGCCTAACACAACCCTCCTCTTTTATTCGGGCTTGGGACCGGCTATACGAATATAGGCAGAGTTAGGTCCTTTATTACATTTGCTAAGGGAAAATTCCTTTTACATTTATTTTTGGCTAAGCTTCCTAATTTTAACAACTCTCTTTCTCTTCTACCTAACTTAATGAAATTCTCACTTATCTGATTAATGTCTTTTATTAAACTTAACCTTTCAACTTCTTAATGCCACTAAGATTATGCTTGCCAATCCTAGCGATGGTTACTTTGGTCATCTTTTTCTCACATTGGGTTTGTTGTACTTTAGTTATCCTTAATTGCATTTTTTACTTACTATATAAATTCTATTGCAAAATCCATCATTCTTTCTAAGCTTGCTTTACTTATATCATTTTTCCTCAACCTTACACTTAACAAATATTACGAAACTATGCCTTTGAATAGGTATTAATATCACCATTCAAGTAGGGATTTCCTTGTTATAGTAATGTTATGTAGAAAAATTACTATTCATTTGGTCAATTTTTACTATTCATTTGGTAATTCCCTTTTCTTCCATCATTTGATATAGCTCATTTAGGTACACTGTAACCCTTTTTATCTTCTCTTTAATACATCATTGCATGATATTTATAATGTATTACTACATCACTTAACATTTATATGCATTTCCTATACTAATTTCCATCAAATACTAGGTTAAAGTTATAATGATAATTATATATATTCATTCTTCATTCTCAGCCAACACTAGTGAAATGTCGTAGCCCTATTAATTCACTTTAAAACCTAGTCATTAGTAACCCTTAAATCAACTAATCCACTTAACCATTGTATGACATTTATATTTCACACTGCATTATCACACATTCCTATTTAAACTTATTCTTGAAGTCATAGGTATTTAGATTACCTTTTTATTTTCATTTACTTATTTCCTTCATTTCTTAATCTATGACCTAATTAAACATACATCTTTACTAGTGTTATTCCTTACAGTAACAACTTCCATCAAATTCATTAACTAAAACCAAGCTATAGTTACCTCCCTTCGTGATCATCAATTCGGCCAAGCCTAGGTATATACCTTTCCATCATTTATCTCTTCCATTTTATCATCTCTTCTTACATTAATTTTAGCGCCCATCACTGAAATATCATTTCCTTAATTTAAGACTATAGCTAGCCTACGTAAAAGATACCAAACCAAACCATTCACTTCCTTAACCTCCATATTTCTAGCTTTCCCACATACTCTATTGCATTCCTTTTCTTTCCATTCTCCCTTAACCTTCTCAAGTCCTAAACATATGTCTATCTTTCTCATAGACTTAACCAAATCTCTTAATTATTATTTTAGATTCAAGATTAACATTTACTTAACAATCACATTCCTCCCGTCCTACCTATTTCAGTATATTTCAGTCAAGCCTTAACTTCACACTCCCAATTTGTGTTCTTTAATTTAATAAATTCTTTACTCACTAACTCATAATAATAATCATAAACCATCACCATATGTACTTATGATTTTGGTCAACTACCTTCATTGATCCATTTCTATAAGTATTCCTTATATGTCCATTAATTAAGATGAATTACCAATATTCTATTTTTCTTCTTCAATTTCTTCTTAAGACAATTAAATCCTTACTTACTTATATGAAATTTCTACCATTTTATTCAAATCTTATGCTCTATTCTCATACATATTCTTCTTCTCATTAATCATCCTTTTTGGTGACATATATTTAATTTATCAACTAATTTAAAATATCAAGATATTCTGGTTATAGTGAATCCAATTCTTTCAACACTAATAAGTCTATAACTCTCTCATATAAACTTTGATTGAGATTATTCAAGTGTTTATAAAAAGTTAAGACAATAATCTTGATGTGTTCATAATTAAGCATGATTTTAATACTCTTAAACTTAATTTTTGTTTGTTTTAAGTAAAATATGATTATGAAATAGCTTAGTTTTGTGTTTTGTGTTGTAAGAGCAAAGGAAGAAGAAAAGAAGAGAAAAAGATAAGAAATTCATGAAAAAATGCTAAATTGCAGTGATTTCAGACCTTACAGCACTAATTAGACTATATTTTCCTCATATGACCTCCAATCAAAGTTATTCAAGTTGCTATGAAACTATAAGACAAGTACTTTCATGTTGAGCACTTTGTCAAATTTGGGATATTTTAGAATGTTACAGAACTTGAAAGTCAGAATCACAATCTAATTTTCCTTCTTACAACAAGGAGATGCAAGCCATTCCATCCCACTACTCACACTCCACTGTCGTATGTGAGTGAGCTATTCACCTCTGCTGCTCACCTACTAGGGTCAGAGTGGCCATATTCCCTCGCAGCTCACTCAAGGCTAATAGAGCATCCCCTATTCGGTACTATCTCAAAGCCATACGACCTACCTAGTCACATTGCTACTACAAGGGTCATCTTGATAATTTCTCATTCTCATGTTTAGCCATATACATAATATCATTTACTCGTTCATCATCACAACATAAGTATATACCTGCCATACTGGTCATTGATATCATGCAACTCAAGTAACCTATTCCAATATCTTAAATTATCGAATAAAGATGTATAAGTGGAAAGTGATTCATGTCGTCATACTCATGAAATGAATGTTGAAAATCAATGTTATGGAATAATAGTTATAAGAGTATCCCTTTTTAATGCCAACACAATCTCCTAACACTCCTCCTTAATTTAATTTACCCTTTGTGCTCTCTTTTTCTACTCATATGATCATTATAATTTTATATTAATACCAACCCTTTTATTAGAATTTTTTCTTTAATTCTTACTGCTAACTACAATAATTACTATTCATGTGGTATAATTATTATATTCATTTGGTAACTTCTCTTTTTCATTATAGAATTTAACTTATTTGAGTACCTTTTTAAGAATTATTTTCCTTCTTAATCTTTTCAAGTATAAGAGTTACAACGCCTTCCTAAGTTCTCTAATATCACCATTTATTAACATATACATATTAATTTCTATCACATAGCAATCAAGATTATGGTTGCGTGTCTTACTTCCAAATTTTAGTCAACATAGTATTTTCCATATTTCCACTTGTTTCCTTTTAAATTTTAATTATTCCTTTAAGCATTCATAAGTGTCACAAAATCATTGGCACCCAAGGATGCTAATTTATTGTCAACCTACATCTTACAAGTGTTGTAACCTCTCAAAACATTCCTAAGCACGACTTGGCCGTGTCAAAGTAGCCTGAAGCATGGCATGATTGTGTTATGCTACCTTTACTCACTAATTAGACCATAAGTCTCTCATACGACCTCAGATAAGACAATAATCGAGAACTTTTATGTAAATTACTTTGACAAATTCTAAAAAAGTATGAGTGTCATAGTGCATGCAATTCAGCATCATGGTACCACACGGTGGATCTAACCCTTCGTCACTCAATGGAATGTAACTATCATATATAGAATCTGATTAAGATGATTTCAATGGCTCTAGAAAACTATGACGAAGATCTACAACTTTTATGTTGAACACTTTTCCAAATTTTATATAAATTCTAATGCCCAGAACCATCCATTCCAATCATCAATTTCTATCTGTTCAAAGCCAATTTCCTCATAATATATGCATTACATATGCATCCTAACCTTCACTCTACGTAGCTAATAATATACATATAGCATGTATCATCAAAGTATAAGATTTGAAACACTTTAAAAACTTC
Source organism: Gleditsia sinensis (assembly GCA_037074535.1). Taxonomy (NCBI): domain Eukaryota; kingdom Viridiplantae; phylum Streptophyta; class Magnoliopsida; order Fabales; family Fabaceae; genus Gleditsia; species Gleditsia sinensis. The sequence continues at coordinate 24,233,088 of CM073464.1, read as the reverse complement.
CAAAAGACATGAAATTTCAATGAAAGATTATTGTTAAACTAACCAAAATTTAGCTTATTCTATCTACTAGCATGGCTCCTTCGATTATCCTCTTCTTGGCTACCTCTTGGCCCTTCCTTTTCCAAAATTTTTTGCACTTATCACCAATAAAAAAAATTCAAAAGCTTAACATAAAGAGAAGAAAAGGTCAAGAGGATTAGATGCATAGATGGTCACCTCGGTTTCCTTCTTTGGCTTTCTCTCTCTTGCTTCCCTCTCTCTCTTTTCTTCTCTCTTTCTTCACCTCTTCACTTACTTTCCCTCCTTTCCCTTCTCCTTGGTCAACTTCTCCTTCAAGTCTCCTTAGAAATTATTAAAAAACTCATTTCTTGGCCAATAATTCACCCTTTCTTCTAACTAAAACCCTTAACTATCTCATATTTACTAGTTTGCCATCCCATTACATTCTAATCATCCATTAGTTTAGGATTTGTTTAGCCTTCCCAATTGATGTAAATGCTTTAATTTTCTCTTCGAAGGATACTAAATAGTTCTAGGGTTACAATTAAGGGCATTTTCCTAGTGTAACTCCTTATGCATAGTTTTATCCCTAGAGAATTGTAGAATTCCAATTTTTTCCCTTAAAATTTCCAAAATAAAATTATTCACTTTATTACTAATAGGTATATTTTCAAAGTTAATGGAACTAACTCTTCTCATTCCACCTTATGAAAATTACTCTAGCTAGTCTTCTTCATTAGTTATTTAAGCAACTTTGGCATTTGGGGGCTTTTACTGGAAAAACCTTTAGTATGCTTCTTCTACAATTTATTCTAAGGTTTTCTTAATATTTCCAGTCTAACTCATTTTCATCTTCCAAAATCTTAATATTATATCACAAAGTGCTTTCACAATTCTAGGACAATGATACTACTGAAACTATGCATATTAAACATTTTCTTCAAATTTTCTTAATCCTTCTGCAAACATACAACATATTTTCAGCCGTAGAATTTTTGGCTAAATTTTATTTTCAAACTTACCTCAAAATGATCCTCTAAAATCCCTTGATGTCTTTCCTTCCCATGTGTCACTTTCTTACAGTCCAACACCATAATTTATGCTCACTATTTTTGAAAACCAAAATCATGACAACTAGTCTAGATTTTTGCCCAAATGAAGGAGGAAGATGAAGAACAATAGTGGAAGAAAAATACCCTATCTTAATAAGCAATTTAACCTTCCTCATTTTGTTTCCTTCTCTTTGGCACTAAAGGTTGGTACTTCTAGTTTTTATTGTAATTTTTTTTCTTGTCCAAGGGAATCCAAGTTGACAAAATATTCCAACATCAGATTGCTCTTGGTTGGACCGACTTAGAGAGCAAGTTATGAAGGAAAAATATTATTATATTATGTAGTCATGATTATATGGATAAATCTTTCATTAACTCTTTTACATGTGTCACCGTAGTGTCAATTTTTAATTCCACATGTGCTAAAAGTATACTTGGTCAACAAACTTCCACTAAGGCTTCTCATTTAGCTGAGAATTCCCAATCTCTACGTGAACTTGGAGAGCAAGCCATCCATTGCTTAAGGTTTTATATTTTATTACTAGATTTTATTAATTGTTGAATTTCGGTTTTCCCTTTATTTTCTTCCCTTCTTAAATTTATTTTTTCACAACTTATTGATGGGATCCGTTATCCTTTCATTCTTTATTTAAGATTGAATTATTGAGGAGAAATTCTTGAATTTAAATATGTCATTTTTGTTTAATTGACTCCTACACTTAATTATTCCAAAAATCCTCTTTTATGTTTTTTAGTCATATTTTATTTTTTAATAATTGTAATTCATCCTCTCCTTCCTAAAATAATTGTTTTCTTGAACCTATGACAACTAATTTATCTTCCCTTCATTTTAATTAAAACGCATCAAGCACTTTTAAAATAAAATGGGAGCAATTATTTGATTTTATTTAAAATTGCTCTCTCCATCATCTCCCACTATTTTCCTCCCATCTTTTAGGAAGATATTAACTTAATATATATTAATTAGAACTTTTGAGGATGTTACAATTCTCCCCATCTAAAAAAAAATTGTCCTCAAAATTTGGAAATTACTTGATTCTGAATAAGTAAGGATATCTCTGTCTCATTATCTCCTACATCTCCCAAGTGGCTTCTTTAGGAGTGAACCCTTCCCAAACCTTTAACTAGAGGGATGATCTTATTCCTTAGTTATGTAACATTTGAATCAATGATGGATATTGGTCCTATTAGATGGGTCAGATTCTCTTTCAATTACACTAACTCATCTAATATGATGTGTGATGGTTCCAAGAGGTACTTTGAAAGTTGAGATACGTGGAAAGTATCATGAAGATTTGATAGATTGAGTCGAAGTGCTATTTGATAAGTTGAGGGTCTGATTTTTTTAAGAGTTTGGTAGGGACCTAAAAATTGAGGCTTCATCTTTCTTATCTTTAAAGTTCTACCAATAACAGTTTTAGGAGAAACTTTTAGAAATAGATGCTCTCATTCTTCAAATTCTATAGGTTTTCTTCTTTTTGTCAAAGTAACTATTTTGTCGACTCTAAGAAGTTTGCATTTTGTTTAAAATTATTTGAATTTGCTCTTAAGTTTGTTGTACAGGTTCGAGATGAAAAATTTTCTTTTCTCTTACTTCAAAAAAACATAAAGGAGATATGCATTTTCTACCATACAAAGCCTCGTAAGGTGCCATATTGACACAGGAATGATAATTATTATTGTAGGAAAATTATATCAATGCTAGATATTTATCTCAACCTTTGTCTTGTTCCATTACACATGCTATCAACATGTTCTCTAGAGTCTAAATAATTCTCTCAGTTTGTCTATTTGTTTGAGGATGATACACAGTACTAAAATATAATTTAGTACCAAAATCTTCTTGTAATGCTTTCTAGAATCTAGAGTTGAATCTAAGATCTATATCTAAAATGATATTAGATGATCCCATGCAGTTTAACAATTTCTTGAATATACAATTGATCCAATTTTTCTAGTGAGTATTTGATCATAATTGGTAAAAAGTATGCAGACTTAGTTAATCTATCCACTATTACCCAAAAAGAATCTTGTCCAGCTACTGTTCTAGGTAATCCCATAATAAAATCCTTGGATATATTATCCCATTTCCATTCAAGTATTTCCAATGGCTGTAACAATACCAATGGCTTCTAATATTCTATCTTCACTTTCTAACAAGTCAAACATCTCGCCACAAATTTATAAATGTCATTTTTCATTCCTGGACACCAATATTTGTTTTACATCTTGATACATTTTAGTGGATCTGGGATGAATAGTATATTTGCTTATATATGCTTCCTACAAAATTTTAGCTTTCATATATGTCTGTTGTGGTACACAAATTTTGCCATGATATAGAATAATTCCATCTTCGACCAAAGAAAATCCATATCGATCCTTTTGATCTTGCAAGAATCTATCTTGCATTTGAACTTCTTTGATTTGAGTTCTAAGGTCACTATTGATTTTCAATGCACTCAAGGATAAACTCTTGGGCAAGAAAATGGTTGTTAGCCTTAAATCTCTAAACTCTTCCAACAATCTTATTTAACACATCATCAATTGAATTAATTGCAAAGATTTCCTGCTTAAAGCATTAGCCACACTATTATCCTTTCTTGGATATTTGAGTTCAAACTTATAATCATCAAGGAGTTCCATCCTTTGCCTCTGTCATATATGTAACTCTTTTTTATCAAAAAGATACTTGAGGCTTTTATGATCACTCTACACCTCGAACACTGCCCCATACGAGTAATGTCTTCATATTTTTAAGGAAAAAATGATTGCTACTAATTCTAAATCATGAGTATGGTAATTCTCTTCATGCGGTCTCAATTGTCTTAAGGTATAGGCAACTAATCTTTTGTTTTGCATAAAAAAGCATCCTAACCCTTTCTTAGAAGCATCACGATATACTTTGAAAGGTCCATATAGGTGAGGAATAATTAGCATAAGAGGAGTAGTCGCCCGAGTTTTCAACTCCTGGAAACTCTCTTCACAGACTTATGTCCATTTATATAGACTTCTTTTCCTAGTAAAAGAGTCAATGGAAAAGCTATATGGGAAAGTCCTTGTATGAATATTTTATAATATCATGCTAACACTAGGAAACTTTTAATTTTGTTAACTAATTTAGGTCTCTCCTAATTGACTACAACTTTAGTCTTACAAGCATCCACTACTACTTCTTCTCGAGATATTACATGTTATAGAAAATATGAGAATATAGCCTATCAATTCCTTTCTCAATTCTCTATAAAACAGATAGGCATTTAAAACATAAACTGTTGCCTTTTCTTGTAGGGAAAGTAGTCAAAAATTCAATAGTTATATCACAACATTTGAACAAAACTCGGTTTTATGATAACCAGTTCATTTCCCAAATAATATCAACATCATGCAGAGGTAAACAAACTAAATCCAACTTAAAAGATTTCCATTGTATAGAAATTTTATAGTTTACACCCATCAAAGATGTTACCACTTTTCCTCTCATAAGAGTTTCAACAAGCAAGTCATAAGAAAGAGCAAAAATAGGGTTGCGTAAACTCTTCACACATCGATTTGATATATAAGAGTGACTAGCACCAGAATCAATCTGAACAACGAAAGGAATAACACAAGTAATGCACGTACCTTGTATCATCTTAGAGAATTCATTTTAATATCACAAATAATCAAAGAGTCATAAGGAGTGACTATGCATATTAAAAATTTTGTTTCAAAATTAGTGACATATGCATGTATTAGTATAACATTTCCATAATATCAAGGAAACATATACATAATGTAACAACTCCATTTTTTTTTCCATATATACATATATATATATATATATATATATATATATATTTGTAAAAACCCATGAAGTCATTACCTTTTTACTTCTAACTATATAACTCATAATAACATACAATTAAATTAACCTAGCATAATTAAGGTTTATGGTATACCATTAGCACTAATACAATTCTGGGTTCACATACACATTATTAATTAAAATACATATAAGTCTACATCTTATTCATCCATATTGACCAGTTTCGGGGATACGGGTGCAGGTGGTTGCACCTTCACCGGGATCTTAGCCAACTCAACCCAATGTACGTGAAAAGTCAGTGATATAGAATATCTGCATATTTAGTCTTTTGAACATGATATGGAATTATAGTGAGAATTAAACCCCTGTAGGTTCAACAATAAATCATAATTATCATCAATATAGCTCATCATGTCATGTTCATCTGTATTAGCTACAACAAATATCTTAGGTCACATGAATGCACTTTATCTATGCACATAAAAATTGTACAGTAATGACATGTATGGCATGAATAACTATTTTTAGAATATCATATGATGGCTATCAACTTATTTTCATATCTAGCTACCCTAGTCAAGGTGAGTACTTTCTACTCTCTGGTATGGGATTTTCTCACTTCGTTCGAATGACACACTTTCTCTTTCTTTTCTCATTATCATAGTTATAGCCGTGAGTAGGGCATCCCCTACTAGTGCACCACAAAGACCGCTATATGACCATACTCATCTCTTCTCTTCTTTTTTCTTTTCATGTTAATAGCTAAAAATATGATTTCAATAACAAATATGTTCATTATACTCACATGCCATAATTTATCATCAAACCATAATTCCTACCAAAAATCATTGGTTAAAATACAATCATGTCATTATCATAACCATTTTCGAATATCACTTTATAAAATATTTTCATGTCAAAATTACATACATAAGATGGTAAGGAGTTCATGCAATGGCAATGACTAGGGCATACACTAGTTATTTATTATTTCCATTTATAAGATTCTTTTTTTTAAATATTAATTCCATCTTTTCATTTTCTTTATGCTTAGCCTCTAGTTACTTTCCTCCTACTTATATCATTTCCAACAAATGTTCTCACAAATTTATAGGGCATTCTTCTCCAATTTGGTTTCTATTATTACCCTATAGTTAATGAGGTTCATTTAGGGTAGAAAAATGTTGAAAATAAGCTTTACCAGCTCCCAACACGGCCTAGCCATGTCTTGTAATACGGCCTAGCCATTTCTTGTAACACAACCATGCTCTAGGCTTCAAAAAGCCCTTACCCGCACCGAACACATCCATGCTCTGTGTTTTGTGTTGACCTCTGATGCAGGTTTTCATTTAACTAGACCTTCTCTCACAAATAATAGGATAACTCTCTTATTTTAACTCCGAATGAGGTGATCTTAGTGTCCCTTTGAAGCTAAGACAATCTTCTCAAACTATTATGTTGAATATTTTAGTAAAACCGTAAGGAATATTGATGTTATTAGTCCCTCAAAGTCAATGTTATTTTTTTCCGAGTAGGTTCTGACCTCTACTTACCAATCTAACCATATTTCCCTCTTATCGACTCCAAATTGAGTGATTGTAGTGGCTAAAAATCCATGAGACATATATATATATATATTATGTTATGTTAACAAATTCCTTTAATTCCCTACAGATTTTGCCCAAAAATTCAAACATATAAGCTTACCTAACAGATTCTTCCCTAGTTAACTAGTTTCTGACAATTGTTTACTAATATGACCATATCTCCCTCAGATGGAATCCAAACTGTGTGATTCCAGTCCCAAAAAATCCGTGAGACATATAGCTACATTTTTAATGTTAATATTTTCTTTTAATTCCTAACTGATTCTTCCCATAATTCAAAAACAATAGCTTCCCTGGTTACTCCGAAATCCAGTTTTCAAACTAAACCCTTTCTAAGGTTATAGTTCATCATTTTATTATGTCATTTTCCATTTTCTTCCTAATTTACATCTAGCTATAAGATTACACATTTCAAAATTTTAATTATATTATTTACACTTAATTTAACATATTCCATTTTCTTTTAATTGTATTATTAAGGGTGTTTCCCAACAAAAATTTCTCATAGTCTTCTTCTAAGTGTTTAAGGCCATACTTATTTTATCAATATAATCATATTCCATCAATTTTTCACCATATTCAAATATACATTACAGTAGCATAAAAATCCTAAAATTTTGCCACCCATAACCATACCTATGTAGAACTTTCCACACCAACCGAAGTATTCAAAACATCTATCATATTCAAGATCAATATGTAACTTGATATAGCAACATCCATGGTCAATCATCAAAGTAGCAAATATTGTAAATTTCATCAAAGTTCTAAGATCAAAATCCCCTATAAATGTTACAAATTTCAAAACTTTTCTTCAAAAAGATATCTTATTAAACCTACCTAAAGATCTCCCTAGCTCACTTAGTGAATTCTTATTCTTGTTTCATCTTGAAGGAAGTGGCATGATTCCTCCCTTTCCTTAGCTTTTCTAGCAGCTTGAATAAGAGAAGAAGGGTGAGTGGTCAACCCTAATGACGAAGAGAAAAGATAGATTGAAGTGGAGATTAAGCTAACGTACCTTGAGTACTAATCCTTTAGACTTCTCCTTCTTCTTCCTTCTTTTCTTCTCCTCTCTTTCTCTCCTTTCCTCACTCTACCTTGCTTCTATTTTTCCTCTCCCTCACTTGGACAAAATTCTAATGATATAAGAGTGGTTTTTTCTTGAATACATTATCAAGTGCTCCTCCTCTCATAATTATGGGTCTACCTTATCACAATTAGGATGCACTTGGCTGCTTTTTGGGGAAGAAAACTCATCTTCTTGTCTTCCTCTCCCTTAGTCAAGATATGCATAGCAAAAAGAGATTTGTATTTGAAAATCATGATAAAATGTTCTTAAGACAAGGGACAAGGTCCCTTTAATTTAGGGATTCATTTCCGTTTTCTTTTGTCTCACTCAATTATGATAGATTTGCCTTTCTAAGTTGCAAATTTCTAGCCCTTGGATCTCCTTTGCTTGGCTGAAACTATTTGTGTAGGATAAGGATACTTTGTACCTTTATTAATAAAAGAAACGAAATTAGGGACACAACCATCTTGAAAAAGATCATAATTGACATAGAATAGGCATATTTATTGTAAATTCTATTTCAATTATTTTTAGTCTTAATTCCGTAAATCTTGAAGTTAAATCATAATATTCTCCTTCCTTATGTCCAATTAATTTATAATTACTCTTTAGTTGTTATTTCCCTAGTAACAACACTAAATACAACATCAAGCATGGCTTGGTCATGTCTAGGGACACAACCATCCTCGAAGCTACCTCTTAGCGTTGTCTAGGCTCTCCAAATAGCCTGAAGCATGGTCTTGTAGTGTGATAAAGGAAAAAATTGAGTGTTTAATGATTATATTTTATCGCCTAATTAATAGTAAACTTGTGATTATTTCACTGCTTTTGATTATGCTTTGCTTTGGATAGTGCTTTGGTTTTTTTTTTTTATGTTTGTAGGTGAGCAAAAGAGGCTAAGAAGCAAGGGAAAACACTTATGTGAGGAACCATATGGACTTGGAATGTCACGCCCCTAATGTTAGAGCACGTGAAACACATACTTTATGATCATATATTTTCCATAAAATGTAGAATTCACTCTTTTACAGATATGTATTTCAATATATATATATACCAAATCTTTAAACATTATAGTACAGCAGAAAGAGGGATTTGCTTGTGGCATTCAAAGTATACTCTAAAGTACAAATACAATATAAATCAAAATCTATGAGCCATGGAAACAAAGTAGGCTCACTCAGAGATCATGTCTTCTAACTAGTCAACTATCTAAAGGAAAGGACCAAACTCTATATCCTTATCTGAAAAACATATAAATAACGTATAGTAAGTTTGACAACTCAGTGAGCAAATAATACCTCCTTTGACCTCTTAGGTCAACACATAGATGTACTCATATTTTAAAATTTGTCACAAAAAAATACAATTCAGAAGTACTTTCATATGGGACCCGCATTTCAAATATTCTCAGTTCATATCACATTCAGATATTCAAAATCATATGCAATACGATATGATCATTATTCAAATATTGTAATGCATCAAAACCTTTTACATGAAAACAATAGGAGGATCCCATATCAGAACCACCATATTAGAGTTCAATCCCTTCCGTACTTTGTTGTGTAGGATTTGCCTAAACTCAGCATCCCGCTGAGGTTTGCCCTCCATCATTCAAGAGAACACGCGAAGGGACTCTAATATGGGTCTTTCCCAAGCACACAACAAGAGAAGGCAAATCACATCTCATATAGTTAGCATCTTGCCCATATAGGAGGCATCTCACTCTCCATCACATATGATCTCCTGTGTGTTGGCCGATACACGAGGCTAGCACCACCCCCTATTAGCTGGGTTATCAAGGTGCGCCAGGGCTAACATCACCTATTGTTAGTAGATAGTGTTTCCAATAGGATTCCTCCACAGAAAGTACTATATGCACATATGCCATATAATCCAGTATAAAATTCTCAATATAATTCAGACTTTTAGTCTCAGTATAGATTCATCTGTCATAAATTTTCCATTTAGGGTTCATCACATGTACATGCCCTTCTTGAGGCAATCATATAACTTTATAAATAATGCCACATGAATAAATATTCACTTTATCATTTAATGAGAAATACATGTGAAATCAGATACATCATGAGTTCAGAAATCCATTTTCAAAACTATACTTTTCTTGAACTATATTCTAAATTGTAAGCAATTCAGATAAATTTAATGCATTTCACAAATATATAAAAGTGTCAATATCTCATAAACATAATCATATACATGCTTAAGATCAAGAAGAGTATAGGGCAAGCCATAGGAAGAATCATCTACTCACAGGGTAAGGGTTCTAGATTGGACAGCTCCAAAATGTACTTTTCTAATCCACATTTGACTAAACAGATTTCAAAAACGTGTCTAGAGGGTCCAAAAATCAAGAAAATGACTCTGGGAACTTGGTCACTATTCATGGCCAAAAAACACTATTAACCACTGGAAAATACTATTTATCGCCGGAAAATACTATTCACCAAGAACAAAAAGTTATCAGATAGCTGAAAATATGGAGGTACTATTCACACTATTTATTTCCCTCTCTGTTCCATCCTTTCTGCATTCTGTTTCCCCCTTCCCCTTTTATTTTTTATATAATAATAATATTATTATTTAATAATTAAATATTTAGATTTATTTTTATTTTATTTCATATATATTTATATAAATACCATTTTTCATCCTAAAACATCCCAAAAATGTCTAAAAATTTGCATTCTCATAAAACTTTAGTTAAACTCTTAAATCATGATTTTTCTTGATAAAAATCTTAATAAAACAAATCACAAAATCAATATCTTTATACATAATAAAAGAAAAAGCATTACTACAAATACAACAAAAATTTATTAAAGGTCAATATAATTATTTTAAGCAAAACAATAATTCCTTTAATTAAAAGTATATTTGCTTTTAGCATAATATAATCAATTTTAAACAAATAAAAATATATTTTTTATAGCAAAACATTATTATTTAAAAATAAAAATTACGGAATGTTACATGGAACATGTTGAGGAGGAAGCAAGGAGGCAACCCAGAAGAAATTGGCAAGAAACGAGCTTGGCAACCCCAAACACGGCCACGCCGTGCTTGGTGTTTTAGGAAGCACGGCCAAGCCGTGCTCTATGCAAATAATGTGGTTTTTCCCAGATTTTCAGCACAAAGCACGATCAGGCCATGTCAAGAAGCATGGCCATACTTTGTGTTCGTACAGTCCATATTTTTTAGGGTTTTCAACAGCCAAAGTTATATATATTCAAGGGGAAAGGCAGCCAAAGGCATCCAGACTCATACAGACTTACTTTTACTCAGTTTTAAGTTTAAGAAACACCATTAGATTAGGTTTAGAATAGGATTAGTGATTACTTTATGCATCTAGAGTAGAATTTACATTGATTGAAGTTTGTATTGAGTACATTCCGCAACTAGGTTTTATCTTTCCATCTTTACTTCTTCTTCTACTTTTACTTCTATTCTTTCTCTTTGATTGTATTGAACACTTATGAGTTATTCAATGAATTGGATTATGATTTCTATTTCCTTCATGCGTTAGTAGATATTGATCTAGGGTTGCGGTAAACCCACTTATGATGTGATGATATTATGCTAATTGAATTGTATAACCCTAATTGTGATTATTTATGGATTAATTAGGATTAACTATTATGTGCATGTTTAAGACTTGATAGAATGCTTGATCACCAATCTATCACGTCTTAGGTTATTAACCGATGAACTGAAAGGTGAAAGTTAATACCATAACATAATAGTTAATTAGAGATATCTTAATCACGAAAGTAGTTTAAAGTTCTCTAGGAATTGAATCAACTAGTGGGCACAAGAAAATCGATTAATTACATTCCATGGTTGGCATAGAACTTAATGGACCTAGGTTGAACTAAGAACCACAAAAGTAGGCAATTAGATTAACTTAGGTACGATTAGTAACGCTTGAAAGATGGTATTAGTTAATTAAGGATAAACCATCTACAATTACCTAGATAATTGCAATTAGAGGTACATATTGATTATTGAAGATCATAAGTGTGGTAAACCCTAACCCTAGGCTTTTGTTAATTGAATTACTTATTTACTTAATTGTGACACACTCTCTCATCAAATTGCATTGATTTAGATAGCCTGTTTCATGAAATTCCAGTAATTGACCATTGTTCTCTGTGGGATACAACCTGTAACATCCCATAATTTTTATTTTTAAATAATAATGTTTTGCTATAAACAAAAATATTTTTATTTGTTTAAAAATGATTATGTTCTACTAAAAGCAAGTATACTTTTAATTAAAGTAATTATTGTTTTGCTTAAAATAATTATATTGGCCTTTAATAAATTTTTGTTGGATTTTTAGAATTATTCTTTCTTTTATTATGTATAAAGATATTTATTTTGTGATTTATTTTATTAAGATTTTTATCAAGAAAAATCATGATTTAAGAGTTTAACTAAATGTTTATGAGAATGTAAATTTTTAGAAAATTTTGGAATGTTTTAGGATGAAAAACATTATTTATATGAATATATATAAAATAAAATTGCATCATACAATTATTAAATAATAATTATTATTATTATTAAAAAATAAAAGAAAAAGTGGAAGGGGAGATGGAAACGAAGTGCAGAATTTCTGAAACCGATGAATAGTGAAATAGTGTGAATATGAAATTAATGGTACCAATGGATTTAGGATGGAGATTACTATGATTTTGACCAAACAATTTCTCAAATTAGCCGTTGAATCGCCGCAAATCGGAAGTAAAAAATTTCATAAAAAGGTAAACTCTGAAACTCTTACTTAGAGACCTCAAATTGGAAATTTGACACTGTAGATAGACTCAGGAGCTAGATAAACCTTAGGGGTGTTTGGTAGGGGGAATTTTTTTTGGATTCTTGGGAATGATTTTTTATAAGGATTCCCACCAAAAGTTTCCCATGTAGGGGGTGGGAATCCAAGTTTCTCATGCCATGAGAATCTTTTTTAAATGTAAAAAAACAATAATGTCCTCCATTTTGTCATTTTTTCTTTTATTTCTCTCTTATGTATCTCTCTCTCTCTCTCACCCATACTTTCTCTCTCATGCCTTTCTCCCTTACTTTCTTTCTCATAATTTTTCTTTCTTCCCTATTATTTTCTCTGTCATTTCTGCACTTACTTTCTCTCTCTCATCTTAACATAAGTAAAGACATTTTTGGAAAAGTGCTACAATTCCCAAGAAAGTTCTATTATAACCAAATGTAGTAATAAAAGATTCCCAGATAAATATTTAAAGTCAACCAAACACATTTTGTATATTCCCAGTAATCATCATTTCCAGGAAACATGTTTCCCAGGAAAGATGATTCCTAGGAATGAAAAATGTTACCGCATACCAAACGCCCCCTTAGGATATGAAATTTTTCAGCTATCTGACAACTTTTTGTTCTTGGTGAATAGTATTTTCCAGTCATGAATAGTGACCAAGTTCCCTGAGTCATTTTCTTAATTTTTGGACCCTCTGGACACGTTTTTGAAGTCTGTTTAGTCAAAGGTGGATTGGAAAAGTATATTTTGGGGTTGTCTAATCTAGAGCCCTTACCCTGTGAGTAGATGATTCCTTCTATGACTTTCCCTATACTCTTCTTGATCTTTAAGCATGTATTTGATTATGTTTATGAGATACTTACACTTTTAAATGTTTCTGAAATGCATTAAAATTATTTGAATTGTTTACAATTTGGAATATAGTTCGAGAAGAGTATCGTTTTGAAAATGGATTTTTGAACTCGTGGTATATTTGATTTCACATATATTTCTCATTAAATGATAAAGTGAATATTTATGCGCGTGGCATTGATTTGCAAAACTATAAAGTTACTAATTATGATTGAATGGCAAGCGTAAAGCTCATAGCGAGTTGCTTGATAATTTTACATTACATTGATGAATATGCATATATATATATATATATATATGTATGTATTTATATATATGGATGAATATCGACAGGTTGTATGGCTTGTGACGTTACCGAATAGGGGAAGTCCTATTAGCCTGAGTGAGCCGAGGGAGGACTGCTCCAATCGGGTGATAGTGGTAATGTGAGGAGGCAGATGGGTGATGGACTTACATTCCCTTATCACTATTGTGACTGTAGTCGATTAGCAAATGTGTGTGTGGGTTGACCAGATCGCCAAATGTGGCAGGTCATTATAAAAGTTTGTAACTTTACCTCAAAAGCTTATTATTTTACTATAGTTTATATAGTTGAGCATAACAACATTTGTTTAATGATCATACCGTGTTGAATATGGTTTGGATATCTGAATATGCTTTTATTTGAAAATATTTAAAATACGGGTCACATATGGATGTACTTCTGAACTGTATTTTCTAAGTGACAAATTTTAAAACATGAGTACATCCATATGCTGACCTAAAAGGTCATAGGAGGTATTATCTGCTGACTGAGTTGTCAAACTCACTACATGATATTCCCACATTTTTTAGATGAGAATACAGAGTATGATTCTGCAGATAAGTGATCAGTTAGGTGACATATTCTCTGAGCGAGTCTATGTTGCTTTCAAGGCTCACATTTTTGAATTATACTGTGTTTGTATTCTAGAGTGTGTTTTGATTGCTATAGGCAGGTCTATTGTTACTTTGACATTTATAACTTGGTCTGTATAATGTATATACATGAGAGAACCTATATGTATCTAATTCTATGACAAAGAATAATGTTATGCATGTTAAGAAAAATATTTGATTTTGAAAAAAAAATGTTTGTTTCACGTGCTCGAAAATTGGTGGCGTTACAAGTTGGTATCAGAGCATTAGGTTTCCCTGCGGCTATCGGAGCAAAGGATTCTTTAATAGGACCTTTATTATAGGTATGATCCAGACATATTTATACTTCAGGTGCTGCTGAGGGATTCTATAGGGTCTCAATTTCCTTTCTATTCCAAGTTGCTAAATTCCTAGTATAAATTTGATTGAATATCGTGGCATCTTAAGAAGTATCTATAGGTCAATTACTGCCTGAAAGTGAAAGGGATAGGCTTTCTTGAGAATTTAAAGAATTAAGATAAATGCCAAATATGATCGTTTCTGAATATGATATCTGTTTTACCGGTTGTCTAGATATGGTAGACTTTGATGTGATATTAGGAATGGATTGATTGACATCATGTCACGCCAGTTTAGAATGTAATCCTAAAATGATTAAGTTTAATATTCACGGAGAATCTTCCTTATAGATACAAGGAGATTGTAGTAAGGTACCTAGTAATTTAATCTTGACTCTAAGAGCTCATAAGTTATTATAAAAAGGTGCCAAGGATATTTGGTAGTGATGAGAGATGTTGATATAAAGTATACCATTATAAATCAAGTTCCATTGATTAGAGAATTTTCTGATATAATTCCTGAGGAATTATCAGGATTACCCCGAAACGTAAAATAAAATTTGGTACTGATTTACTTCCTTGAACCTAACCAGTGTCTATACCCCTATAAAGAATGGCACCGACTGAATTCAAGAAATTGAAGAATCAATTGTAAGACTTGTTAGACAAGGGATTTATACACCCCAATACTCTCCTCAAGGTGCTCTAAACTTATTTGTGAAAAAGAAGGATGGATTATTACGATTATGCATAGAATACAGACATTTGAATAAAGTGGCAGTGTGTAATAAGTATTCAATACCTCGTATAGATGATATGTTTGATCAGCTATAGGGTGCTCAATATTTTTCAAAAAAAATAATTTGAGATATGAGTATCATTAATTGAGGATAAGGATAAGGGAAAAGGATATTCAAAAAAAATTTTTTTTTAAGACTTATTATGGGCATTATGAGTTCTTGGTTATGTCATTTAGATTGACAAATGCCCTAGCTATAATAATAGATTTAATGAATAATACTTAAGTCATCCTTGGATCAATTTGTTATTATAGTTATTGATGATATACTATAATATTCCAAGAGTTCAGAGGATCATAAGCAACATTTAAAGATAGTTTTACAAACTCCAAGGGAGTATCAGCTATATGCAAAGTTTTCAAAATACGAATTCTGACTTAGTAATATTACTTTCTTAAGGTATATGGCTAGCAAGATGGTAATCAAGTTGACACTAAGAAAGTAAAAGTGGTACAACATTGTCCACATCTTACTACAACTACATATGAAGATCCAAATCTAATTTCCGCTTCTTGTGGTTAGCTGCCGTCCATTCTATTTGAGCCATAGTTGGATCAGGTACATGAACAAATGCCTGTAAAGCATCAATCAACTCCTCAGCATTTGAAGCTGAGATGAGAATTCGTCGTGCTGAGTGTGGGATGAATCTCTGTTCTACAGCTTGATCAAGAAAAGACAACAAACCTACAAAGAAATGGTTAATATTTAACAAACCTATCGGTTTGTGATGCATATTCAATTGTGCCCAAGAAACTATTTGGAAAATTTCTTCTAAAGTACCAAAACCACCTGGTAAGGCAATGAAGGCATTAGCATTGCTCATCATTCTAGCCATGAGCTCATGCATGGAAGCTACCCTAAACTCTTCCCCAATTGTCTTTTCTAGGATGTTGGATACAATTAGAGCTGTAGGAATAATACCTAGAACTTGATATCCTCCTACATGTGCAGCTGTAGACACACACCCCATTAATCCACGGTTACCTCCACCATAGACTAAATGAATCTTTCTTCTAGCTAGCCCCATACCTAGGTTTTGTGAAGCTTTCACACACTCTCCATCTTTTCCAAGACTAGAACCACAAAAGACACAAATATTTTGAAACTGACGGAATGCGATTCCCTCATAGTTGCACACACTTTAACTTTGAGTATGAAAGTAAAGATGTTAACGTGTGCATTTATAGAACTCAGAGAAGGGCATACTTATGATAGCTATGCGAATAGACTGGGAATAATTAGAACAGCTATGTGAGTGATTGGTGGATATAAACTAAATTGAAGGTGAAATTTTCAAAAATGACAGCAAGCATGTATATGTACAGTAGTTATAATAGTCGCTCATATTAGGCATATAAAGATAATAAAGTTAGGATATCACCAAAAATTTGTCTTTTCCTTGTTGTCCTTGATGAAGCATTGATGTCTTGATTCTTGTAGGGAAGTTGTAGATGATGGGCGTCATTATAAAAAAGAAGAAGAAAGAATGAAGATGCAAACCAGTTAGTTGTTGAAGAGGGACAATCAAATGATTTATTTGTTTTCCTAATATTTTTTTCAGTCGCCTATTGATATTATTAAGTCGACTAGTTATTTTGAGATTTTAATTTGGACGGGTTATTTTACAGTTGATTGATTATATCTATTTTGAAGCAATCAACTGCATCCTACCAGTTACCTATGTATTTTTTGATTTTCACAGACTTTTATAAGCTCAAAAATATTTATTTTCCACCGAATATCAATAGCTTTAAAGTATATTTTGGCACATGTATTCAAAATTTGCGACCATCGATTTTTGCTGAAATAATAGCTAGATTTTGTTTACAGATTTTCAAGAATTACGGCCACTGAATTTAATTTTCTTTCAATGCTTTGTCCAAATTTTTGAATTTCTATTTTGGCACCGTTCTTTATTATGTTTTTTATTTGTTCTATTGCATTCTTCCTTATTAATGTTTGGCATTAAATGCAAGGTTCTTTTCCCTCATTACAAGAAAAGTTAATTTATTTTCTTTGAAATTCAATTATTATGATGTCCAAGTGGTTAGTAGGTTAAAGTAATGAAAAGTTTGAAAGGAATGGACGGATGATGGCTTTATGGTGTTTTGACAAATGTAATCAAGAGGATTAGTGGTGTTGAAGTTCTTGAGGAATAAAATATGGGAAGTAGGATTTAAATTAATCTTTGAACTCTTAATTTGGAAATATGAAGATTTTAAAAGAATTTATCTAACAAAGAATGTATTAAAATTTTTTTATATCAAGTATGTATAACTGTGTAAGTTGGAAAACTATGTGCAAATTAAAAAGAATAATGAGTTTACAGTATATATTGATTGAGTATTAAAGTATAAAGAACACCTAAGTTTACCTAATGTGGTTGAGAAGGGAAAGGAGAATAATTTGAGAACCATGTTCGAAAATAATGTAAAGTGATCAAGGTATTTGTGTTAAGGGTTTATACCATGCTAAGTTGAGTCTAGTACCTAGGATGTGAATTATATTGAGATTGAAAAGTCACGTGTGAACAATTGTTGAGAAAGGCGATTTCAAAGGAAGTCATAGATTGTGAACATGGATAACCCGAGACAATAAGGAAATACTAAGATATGAAATAATTGTACTAGTATAATGGTAAAAGAAGATACAAGTGAAATATTTTTCGTTGTTTAGTTATCAACAAGTAAGAGTTGAATACATTATTTTAAGAGAGATAATCAAGAAACTTAGGATTTTAACTAGATTATAGTATAGTTAATAGTAAATTTAAATGATGTGTTTATACATAAGAAATTATGCTTTAGGTATCTTTATATAATTTTGATAAAATTTTGGAGAAAATCATTTATCCTTAGTTGAATTTGTCCATATCAATAATTATCAAGCCTTACAAACAAATGGCATTATTTGAGGTTTTACATTAAGCATCGTAGGACTCCTAATAGGTGGATGGGTTGAATAAGATTAAGTTTTTCAAATCTAATTTGGAATATCAAGAAATAGATAGAATACGATTAACCTAAATCGATGATGTTAATTTAGAAAGTATGCTTCAAGTGTATGTCTTTGAGTTTGGAGGGAGATCCCTTAACAAAATTTGCTTATAATAAAGTGTTATTGGATGATTTAATTCCTGAAGTAAAGGTATTACAAACTTTTTGTTTGATGACTCAGCGAAGTTAGACTTATGGTAAGATGTCGTTGATAAAGTGAAATGGAATGAAAAAAAAATATACAAGCAACTCAATACAGGTCAAAAGTCTATAAGGACCATGAATGTTGAGCACTAGAATTATCAGTTCGTGACTACAAATTTTTGAAGGACTCACTAATGAAAGAGGTAATGAGGTTTGGAAAGAAGGAAATAGTTAAGCTCTAGTATATAGAATCTTTTGAAAACTTGAACAAAGTAAGTATAGTAATACATTGCCTAACCTTTCCATCAGGATTGAGTAATGTGGATACAGACTTTCTTGCATTAATGTTAAGAAAGTACCTATTAGATACTTCTTATGTTACCTAATTCCAAAAAATTTAATTGGACAAAAATTTGGCTTAACTATGGGTACAATCGATGTTTATTGTTGATCGACAAGTGAAGAACTTATGGATGAAAAAAATCCCTATAGTTAAGTTATATGGCAAAATCACTCAAGTGAAGAGATATATTAAAAAATAAAGATGATATACAGAAAAGATATTCCCAGTTATTTGAGTAATAAGGTTGGTAACTCCAAATTATGCCTTGATTTCATTTCCTACATATGGTAGGATGGGCTGAAATTCGAAGACCGAACTTCTTAAGGGGGGAAGAATGTAACATCCAGTAATTTTTATTTTTAAATAAAAATATTTTGCTATAAAAATATATATTTTTATTTGTTTAAAAATGATTATGTTCTACTAAAAGCAAGTATACTTTTAATTAAAGTAATTATTGTTTTTCTTAAATGAATTATATTGGCCTTTAATACATTTTTGTTGCATTTTTAGAAATATTCTTTCTTTTATTATGTATAAAGATATTTATTTTTTGATTTGTTTTATTAAGATTTTTATCAAAAAAAATCATGATTTAAGAGTTTAACTAAATGTTTATGAGAATGTAAATTTTTAGAAATTTTTGAAATGTTTTAGGATGAAAAACGATATTTATATGAATATATATAAAATAAAATTCCATTATACAATTATTAAATAATAATAATAATTATTATTATTATTATGAAAAAACTAAAAGAAAAAAGGGAATGGGAGACGAAAACGAAGTGCAGAATTTCTGAAATCGATGAATAGTGAAATAGTGTGAATAGTAATCTCTATTTTTCTCTCTAGATCTGGAGTGTCTGTAGGTCTCCGATCTCAAAACTAATGGTACCAATGGATTGAGGACAGAGAGTAGTACAATTTTGACAAAAGAATTTCTCAAATCAGCCGTTGAATCGCCGTAAATCGGAAGTAGAAAATTTTATAAAAAGGTAAACTCTGAAACTCTTACTTAGAGACTTCAAATTGGAAATCTGACACCGTAGATAGATTCAGGAGCTAGATAAACCTTAAGGTATAACATTTTTCAACTATTTGACAACTTTCCATTCTTGGTGAATAGTATTTTCTGGCCATGAATAGTGACCAAGTTCTCGGAGTCGTTTTCTTGATTTTTAGACTATCCGTACACGTTTTTGAAGTCTGTTTAGTCAAATGTGGATTTGAAAAGTGCATTTTGGGGCTGTCTAAACTAGAGCCCTTACCCTGTGAGTAGATGATTCTTTCTATGAATTTCCCTATACTCTTCTTGATCTTTAAACATGTATTTGATTATGTTTATAAGATATTTACACTTTTAAATGTTTCTGAAATGCATTAAAATAATCTGAATTGTTTACAATTTGGAATGTAGTTCAAGAAGAGTATAGTTTTGAAAATAGATTTATGAACTCGTGGTATATCTGATTTCACATATATTTCTCATTAAATGACAAAGTGAATATTTTTGCACGTGGCATTGATTTGTAAAACTATAAAGTTACTGATTATGATTGAATGGCAATCGTAAAGCTCATGGCGAGTTGCTTGATAATTTTACATTACATTGATGAATATGCATTTATATATATATATATATATATATATATATATATATATATATATGTATATATATGTATGTATTTATATGTATGGATGAATATCGATGGGTTGTATGGCTTGTGACGGTACCGAATAGGGGATGCCCTATTAGGCTGATTGAGCTGAGGGAGGACCGCTCCAACTAGGTGACAGTGGTAATGTGAGGAGGGAGATGGGTGATGGAATCACATTCCCTTATCACTATAGTGACTGTAGTCGATCGGTCACTATGCGTATAGCAAATGTGTGTGTGAGTTGACCAGATCGCCGAATGAGGCAGGTTTTTTAAATTGGGTTGACCAGATTGCCAAATGAGGTAGGTCATTATAAAAGTTTATAACTTTTTCTCAAAAGCTTATAATTTTACTATAGTTTATACAACTGAGTATAACAACATTTGTTTAATGATCATATCGTGCTGAGTATGGTTTGGATATCTGAATATCGTTTTATTTGAAAATATTTGAAATACGGGTCTCATATGGATATACTTCTAAACTGTATTTTCTAAGTGACAAATTTTAAAACATGAGTACATCCATATACTGACCTAAGAGGTCATAGGAGGTATTATCTGCTCATTGAGTTGTCAAACTTACTACACGATGTTCTCACATTTTTCAAATAAGAATACAGAGTCTGATTCTACAGATAAGTGATCAATTATGTGACATATTCTCTGGGAGAATCTACATTGCTTTCAAGGCTCACAGTTTTGAATTATACTGTGTTTGTATTCTAGAGTGTGCTCTGATTGCTACAAGTAGGATCCTTACTTCTGTTATTACTTTGACATTTATAACTTGGTCTATATAATGTATATACATGAGAGAACCTATATGTATCTAATTCTATGACAAAGAATACTGTTATGCATGTTAAGAAAAATATCTGATTATGGAAAAAAAATGTTTGTTTCACGTGCTCAAAAATTGGGGGCGTTACACTACCTATACTCCCCGGATTAGCTACAGTTACGCCGTGCGTTTGTAGTTATTTATAAAACAAACACGACAAGTTTTTGGCACCGTTGCCGGGGAAGAATAGTCAATATTAGATATTTTGCAAAATAGCTAGACTCGATCTTTTTCTTTTAATTTTTCTGCATAATTCTGTCTTGTTGATTTTTGTTCCTTTTTCTTGCTTTATAAGTGTGCTGCTCTTTTATGCGAAGGGATAGTGAATTCTTTTTTGAATTTGTTCCAGAGATTGAACGCACTCTACAAAAGAGAAGAAGAAAACAACAACAAGATCTTCCTATACTACCTACCATGGCGGACAGAAATAATCGATCTCTTAAGGATTTCACCGCTCCGGATACTCATGGCCTGAACACAAGCATTGTCAGACCAGTTGTTGAGGCCAACAACTTTAAGCTAAAACCTTCTCTTCTACAAATGGTTCAGTAAAATCAATTTGGAGAGTCACCTATTGAAGAACCCAATCTCCATCTTTCAGTGTTTTTAGAATATTGTGACACCTTGAAGCTGAATGGAGTATCCTCTAATTTCAGTAGACTGAGATTGTTCCCATTCTCTCAAAAGGACAAGGCCCGTGCATGGTTGCACTCTCTTCCATCAATGTCTATTGCTACTTGGCAGCAACATTTTCAAGCTTTCTTGGCTAAGTATCTCCCACCAAGTAAGAAAACCCATCTTAGAAATCAAATAGCTACTTTTTCTCAAAAAGATGGTGAGTCTTTGAATGAAGCTTGGGAGATATTTAAAGAGCTCCTCAAAATATTGCCACACCATGGTTAGAAAAATGGCTCATAGTCCATACGTTCTACAATGGACTGATTTATAGCACTTGAATGTCTATGGATGCTGCTGTAGGAGGAGCCCTAATGAACAAAATAGTTTATGAGGCATATAAGTTGATTGAAGATAAGGCTCAAAATCACTACTCATGGTCTAGTGAGAGGCAACCAAGAAAACCAGCAGATATGTATGAAGTAGATGCGTTTAATCATTTTACTTCTAAAGTTGATGCATTAGTTTAGAAGCTAAATAAATTAAACATCAATGTTGTTAGTTCTCCTCCATCTCCTGCATGTGAGATCTGTTAATGTGTTGGCCATGTGGCGAATGACTGTTAACTTGGAAATTATGCACCTCAGAATTGTGAACATATGAACTTTGTGAACAATAATCAAAGAAACAATCCTTATAGCAACACCTATAACCCAGGTTGGAGGAACTACCCGAATATCTCATACAAGCCTACTGCAAATCTACGTCCTCAGAATAATTTTAGGCAACCTCTAAGATTTCAAAATAAGAGGCCATTTAATCAACCTCCTCAGCCAAAGTCCAATTTAGAGGCTCTAATGGAAAGTTTTATCACTACTCAGAGTAAACAAAATGATGAGTTTAGAGCCCACAACCACTCTATGAATAAGGCTATAAAAGATTTAGCCTCTAAGGTTGAATTGCTTGCTACCCATAATAAGATGCTAGAAATTCATATTGCACAGCAAGCAAGCCTATCTAATAGGAACTTTGGTAGACTTCCAGGCTAGACTGAGAACCCTAAAGAGCATTGCAATGCTATTACCTTGAGAAGTGGTAAACAGTTGGCTGAATCTAAGAGAAGTGGAAAGGAAAAAAAAGATGAACCTTAGGCTAAATCTGAGAAAAGAAGAGAAGAGGAACAAAAAGAAGAGAAAAAGAATAAAGAAGAGCTCAAATATATGGCTCCAGCACCATACAAGCTACCAATTCCTTTCCCTTATAGATTCGTCAAGGCTAAGTTAGAGAAGCAGTTTAGGAGGTTTCTGGATGTTTTGAAGAAGTTGAATATCAATATCCCATTCCTAGAAGAAATCTCCCAAATGCTTTCCTATGTAAAGTTTCTGAAAGAAATCCTCTCAAATAAGAAGAAAATTGAAGAGCATGTTGTTGTGGCATTGATAGAGGGATCCAGTTCTTTAATTCAAAATAAGCTGCCACAAAAGCTCAAGGATCCCAGAAGCTTTTCCATACCTTGTTCCATTGGAGAAATAAAGATTGATAGAGCTCTATGTGATGTTGGAGCAAGTGTGAGCCTTATGCCTATTTCAGTTTGCAAAAAGCTTCAAATGGCTGACTTAAAGCCTACCACTCTTTCTCTTCATTTGGCTGACCGATCCATTAAGCATCTGGTAGGTATTTTAGAGGATGTTCCTCTAAAGGTGGGTAAGTTTTATATACCTATTGATTTTGTGATTCTAGAGATAGAGGAAGATAACAAGATCCCCATCATTCTTGGAAGGCCTTTCCTAGCCACTACTGGTGCAAACATTAATGTAAAAGATGGAAAGCTTTCTTTGATTATAGGGGATGAAAAAGTAGAATTTAATTTGAATGATACTATGAACCCTCCATCTCTAAATGAATCTTGCTTTATGATTGGCTTACCTGAACCTAATATGAATGATAAAGTCATGAATTTTTCTCCTTCTGACCTACTTGATTTATGCTTTGTAGAAAGTTCTTTTACTTATGCTAAACAGGGGGTTGAAAAGCAAGAAATTGAGGAAGAAGTGAAAGATACGAAGGTAGAACCTAAGCCACCTTCTCTTAACCTCAATAGAGTTAAGGAGAAAGGGAATAAGTCAAAAAGATCGTTGAAGGCTAATGGGCAACATTTCAAGCACCCTAATAAGGGCCAATGGATAGTAAAGAGATTTATTCAAACTCTCTTCAATCCTCCTTGAGTAGAAAGCATGCCAAAGAGTCAAGCTAATGACTTAAAACATGCGCTTTGTGGGAGGCAACCTATATTTTAATTTTTTTTGAGTTCTTTTGAATCTAGTTTTCTTGCTTTTGGTTTTGTTTTTGTCTTCAATTTCAATTAATTTTTTAAGTTAGGAGTTTAATGAGTGTTTCTATTTGCTTTTCAAGCCAATTCCATGTCCCCAAGGTTGGAGAAATGAATGATATGCAAAGGGAATTCAAAAAGAGCAAAAAATAAGGCAAAATTCAAATAAAAACGCATTCCAGCATGAAACATGGGTAGCCTGTGTCACAAAGCACGAGTAAAAAAAATGCAGATTTGGTGACTCCAACACCAAGCACAGGCAAGCCCTGTCACTTGACACAGCCGTGCCCTACATCTAGCCTCAGCACACCCTTCCCGTGCTAGTGAACATGAGCCAATTCCAAGAAAAAAATTGGACTTCCAACGCTAAGCACGAGTTGCCCGTGTCACATACCACGCCCGTGCTTCAAGCACAGGCTAAAAATTGAGAGTTTTGGGGATTCTAGTAGGAAGCATGGGTTAGCCGCATCACTTGACACGGCCGTGTCCTGAGTCTGAAGTCCAAAGCACACCCTGCCTGTGTTGCTTTACACAGGCCTTTTCCAGGGAAATTTAGAATCCAGCCCGAAGCACGATTGTTCCATGCTTCGGGCCCAGGTATGTTTTTCTTTCCTTTTCATCATGTGTTCAGTCTCCTTCATTCCCGTGCTTTTTCCTCCTTCTTGTCCGTGCCTTACCCAGCCATTCTCGTGTCCATCTCTTCTATTCTTCCATCTCCCTCAACCTAATTTCTTTTTCCCATGCTCCTCCTTCTGTTTCATCTCTGCTACCTGTGCCCTAACCAAGATCTCCTTCTCCCTCTCGGTCTCTCTAAACTCAAAATTCCCTATACCCGTGCCCACTCCTTTCCCCTCATCGTGTTCAACCCATTCACCCATCAAACCTCACAAACACACCTGTGCCCACTCTCTATTCACAACTAACCCATTGTTCGACCTAATCCCCTGTACCCAACACTTTTCCTCTCTCATTCCTTCTATAACCTGTGCCCTACCAACTACCATAATCCCAGCTCCCATCTCCATCTCCATACCTTTTCCCGCGCCTTAGCTAAGAGAAACCTACACCTCTCCTTGCATCTCCCTCCCTCCTCGGGCTATTCCTTTGAAACCTTCAACCCAGCAATTTTTTTCCGTGCCCAAATCCCAGCTTTCCCAAACCGAGAAAATCCACCCTGCACACCAGCTTTGCCGTGCTAGCCCAAACACACCTAGCAACTTCTCCATTAACCCGAATTCCCCTATACCAACACATTTCTAGCCATCCCAAGCCCATCTCAGCCACTACACATACCATCCCACATTCCCGACAATCCCCTTCCTATGCACTGGACTTCATAAATTGCTATTGCATCTCCATCGTGCTTCAATCTAGGTAATTCTAATTATCTAAACTTGTGGTTTATTATCTGGATTGGAATTTCTTGCTTGTTGGCACTGTTGGACTACTTTACTTTTCTGAATTGGAATTCCCTACCCATTGTTGGACTTGCTAGATGGTTTATCTATATGGGGTTAGTCAGACTTTTTTTTGCAAGAATTTCTGCAGAATTTGAATTGCATCATTATTGAATTTTCTGGTTGTTATTGGATTGGAATTTGCTACTCTTTCCTTCTCTTGCATGTGGCACTGGTCTTTCTAAGCATTTGTTGCAAATTTTGGGATACATGTGTGCTTAAATTTCTTATTTTTGCATTGTCTGATTTAATTAAAGTTTAGTGCTTTACTCTTACATGGTTTGAATCCTGAACTTCTCTGCTTTGTACTAGCAATTGTCAAGTATTCACTAGATAATTGTTTTGCTAAAATCTCTGCTGCTAGTTAATGCTGGTTAATGTTGTTTGCTCAATCTATGATTCAGTGAATTACCTTAGTACTTTTTGAAAAACAAAGATAGCATTGGGAATATTTGAGTGCAACAATTTTCTAAAATTGCATTACTCTAAATTGCTTTGATTCTCAACTCCCCAGTATGCACTAAAAACTACCTTACATTTTCTACCTAGTTTAGCTGAATATTTTGGATTAGCTAAAATTGGAAATTTGCTGATATTGTTACTAACTTTTTTTGGCATTTTCTGGCTAAAACCTGCTTTGAATATTCGAACTAATTTTTATTGTCATATTAATTATTAAACACATCCTTGCTAAATTTGGAATTTCATATTGGCCTTGAAATTTCTGGATTTTTCCTCTTAGTTACTACTATCTTTTCATCTGCATTTAGTTTAGATTGGCTGCACACATTGAATTATTTTTTGATTTGTGCTTGATTATTTTCTGGTATCTTGTTTTAGTTAGTATTATTTGCAAATAATCCATTATTAGTTTTGGTGTCTAAATATCCCTCTCCCCATTACATTTTATTTGATATCATTATAAATGGGTCCTAAAAGAGCTAGAACTACCCAATCTTCCTCCCGATCCCAGCAACAAGGTAGAGGACAGATTCAAAGAGTATCCCAACCTGCTCATCAAATAAATGAGTTTGGTATCGTGTTGTTGATGATAATCAACAGACACGATACCATAATTTAATTAAACAGGGAATGCTGAGTACTCGGTACATGGATGAGGAGTGTTTGGACAAGTTAGGACTTTCAACTGACGTCCGCTACCTCTTTGATCAGAATGGGTGGAATACATTCATTGGATTACGTTACCCGGCTTATGCTAGAACCACCTTAGAGTTTTTCAATTCAATTAATGTGGTCTTGTTTCGGAGTCCCGACGTCGAGCAGGGCCGCATCAACTTTAGATTATTTGATCGTACATTTAATTTATCCTTGGCTCAATTTAATGCATTATTTAGATTGCCTTCTGGGGGAGATAGATCAATCCCCTCAAGTTTTCTTGCTCAACATTTTGGGAACTCTATTTTTTTTGGGGGGCAATATGATGCATTAAGTTCGAAAACTTGTTTTATTTGTAATCTTACTTTTCAATATTTATAGTGCCTGATGGCTCATATCATTTTTGGTAGAGCTGAAAGTGATGGGGTTGCAAATAAAAGAAAGATTTATTTTCTTTGGGCCATGTTACAAGGTCATAAGGTGGATACTAGTGCCTTCATGGCCCAATAGATGGCTCGGGTGGGTAATGCCATGAATGGCAAGGTGATCATAGGAGGTTTAGTAACTGCAATAGCTAGAGGGTTAGGATTTCAGGCAAATCTTCAGGATTTGCAACCAATAGTTGGCAGCAGTAAGATAGATTTAGAATCCTGTCTGCATATAAAATTAATTGTTAAAAAGAATGCCGACTATTGGCTGCATCTCTGTGGCCATAATACCTTTTACCTCCCTAACCCTACTAGGACAACAGTTACTAATGAAGATAATTGGATATACCCTCTAGAAGAGGGTGATGATGATCCCAAGGGGGATGACATCCCCCTTGAGCCATTTTTGGCTTTACCACCCCCACCCTCTACCCACCTCACTAACACTGCAAGTCCTTCCCATGTGCCATAAGAGGACTAACACTCTATCTCCTCACGACTTCGTCGAATTGAGGAAGAATAAATAGCACAAGAATCTAAGATTCAATCCAAATCATGTAGGGAATGATGAACGAATGGTACAACTGGCACCTGAGTCAGAATTCTCCACCTCCTCCTCCAGATGACCAATGAGCAAGTAAGTTACTTCTTCATTTGCCTACACTTTCGTTGTTACAAACATTGAGGACAATGTCAAAATTTAAGCATGGGGGAGTAGAATTTAGCCTTTTGGTTTCACTGGTTGAATTTCTGGTTTACACTGGCTGAATTTATGTTTATTAGCTGAATTTTTATTTTCACTAGCTAATTTAGTTGTCTCTTGCATGTATATACTGTATATATTGCATCTCTCTTGTTTCATTGTAAAATCACATAGTTTGCTATTCTAGAGATTAGTTGATGTAATAACGAGTAATTTTAACTCATGAACATGTGATGCACAAAATAATATGAAATAAGTAGTTATCATTTTAGTCTCTCCCTTCTAGTATTAAACCTCGAATTTTTTGAAATATATCTCTCTTATTGTACTGTGAATTATATATCTTATTTAATTTTAACACTATGAGAGTATGAAGGTAGGGAAAGGTGAAAAATGAGGGAATGTGGATCCCAAAAAGTTCACTCTGAGTAACCCTTCAAGGCACCAAAAAGGCCTTAGTATGAGTACCTAGCTACCTTTACCCTAGTGAGATGGAGCATAAAATGCACTCACTGTATATTTCTAAAAAAATGAATGAAATAAAGAAAAAGAAAACAAATGAGAAGTAAAAGAGTTTGAGTGAGAAAATGAGTGAAAATAGAAATAAGGGTAAGGAAACCTAGGAAAATCTCAAGGATGAGGTGACCTACTTGAGTGTTTAAAAATTAATTTGATGAATACAACCAAAGGTAACAATAGAAATAGATGTATAATAAGAGAATTTGGGTTTAGTTCTAGAAGAGTAGAGACTATCTGGTAAATGTCTATTAATATATCTATTTTGTTCATGTTGATTGAATGGAGAATTACCTGTAGGACATTTTTGTATCATATGAAATTTGCATGCATCATTTCCCTTCCTTTTGATATGTCATTTTATTTGCTTGAGGAAAACCAAAGGTTTAAGCATGGGGGAGTTGATAAAGGGGACAATTGAGTGTTTAATGGTTATATTTTATCCCCTAATTAATAGTAAACTTATGTTTATTTCCCTACTTTTGGTTATGCTTTGCTTTGGATACTGCTTTGGTTTGTTTTATGTTTATAGGTGAGCAAAAGAGGTCAAGAAGTAAGGGAAAACACTCATGTGAGAAGCCATATGGACTTGGAATATGCTAAGGAGGAAGTAAGGAAGAAACCCATAAGAAATTGGCAAGAAACGAGCTTAGAAGCCCCAAACACGGCTAGGTCGTGCTTGGTGTTGCAGGAAGCACAGCTAGGCCGTGTTTTGTGCAAAAAAAGTGGGTTTTCCCAGATTTCTAGCACGAAGCACGACCAGGCCGTGTCATGAATCACGGCCGTGCTTTGTGTCCATATAGTCCACATTTTTTAAGGTTTTCAGCTGCCAAAGTTATATATATTCAGGGGCAAACGCAGCCAAAGGCATCTAAACTCATACAAACTTAATTTTACTCAGTTCTTAGCTCAAGAAACACCATTAGATTAGGTTTAGAATAGCATTAGTGATTACTTTATGCATCTAGAGTAGAATTTACAGTGATTAAAGTTTGTATTCAGTACATTCTACAACCTAGTTTTATCTTTTCATCTTTACTTCTACTTCTACTTCTGTTCTTTCTCTTTTATTGTATTGAACACTTATGAGTTATTCAATGAATTGGATTATGATTTGTATTTCCATTATGCACGGGAGATATTGATTTAGGGTTGCGGTAAACCCACTTATGATATGATAATACAACGCTAATTGAATTATGGAACCCTATTTGTGATTATTTATGGATTAATTAGGATTAACTATTATGTGCACATTTAAGAGTTAATATTATGCCTGATCACCAATCTATCAAGTCTTAGGTTATTAACCGATGAACTAAAAGGTGATTGTTAATACCGAAACTTAATAGTTGATTAGGGATATCTTAATCACGAAAGTAGTTTAAGGTTCTCTAGGAATTGAATCAATTAGTGGGCACAAGAAAACTGATTAATTGCATTCCATGGTTGGCATAGAAATTAATGGACCTAGGTTGAATTAAGAACCATGAAAGTAGGCAATTAGATTAACCTAGGTACGATTAGTAATGCTTGAAAGAGGTTATTAGTTAATTAAGGCTAAACCATCCCCAATTACCTAGATAATTGTAATTAGAGTTAAATATTGATTTTGGAATATCATAAGTATGGTAAACACTAACCCTAGGCTTTTGTTAATTGAATTACTTATTTACTTAATTGTGGCATACTCTCTCATTAAATTGCATTGATTTAGATAGCTTGTTTCTTGAAATTTCAGTAATTGACCATTGTTCTCTGTGGGATATGACCCGTACTTGCCAGACTAGCTACAGCTACGCTGTGTGCTTGCTGTTATTTATAAAACACACACAACACCATGCCATGTGGCACAATCGTGTTTCAAGTTGCCTCGTTCCTAGACTCTCATCCAACTTGACCTTCCTTCACTAATTAGGCCATACCTCCTTGATATTAACTTTGAATTAGATGATTCAAGTTCCTATAGAAAGATAAGAAAATAATATATAGTTTTGATGTTAACTACTTTAGCTAATTTTGTAGGAAAAAGGGTATTACGACCCCCACAAAACATCATTGTGGTAGACAAGTTAATTCCTGACCTATCATCACTAATTGGGACATAAGTCTCTCGTATTCGCTCTGATTAAGGTGATTCCAAAGACTATTGAAATATTAGACCTAAGGATAAAACTTTAGAGTTCTTTTCTTTTTAAGATTTTCCACAAATCCTAACCCAAAAATCTATCCATTCCAATCATAATAAGACACTGATATCGTCCATGTTATCAAGATTCTTACCACTACAATCATTATCCACAAAATCTTTAATTTGCACTCAATAAAATTAATTAAATACTAGAAACAAAACACTATTTATAAATCCAAAATCTGCCAAAAATTTAGTCTATTCCATTCAATTTACTTCATGAACAATCATATAATGCAAGCTTAACATTCATGATATAAGCATACACAGATTAGCATCCATGTAGCACCAATGTTTAACACAGAACTTCCCAATCCTTCAGCCAACATACAATAAATTTTCAACCATAGAATTTTAGAATTTTTGGCTGAGTTTTACTGTCAAACATACTTCAAAATGATCTTCTAAAATCCCTAGTTGTCTTCCCTTCTCATCTCTCACTTACTTACATTCCAACACCAGAATTTTTGTTCACAGTTTTTGAAACCTAACATCAAGAAAACTAGTCCAGATTTTTGCCAAAATAGAGGATGAAGATGAAGAATAAGAATGGGAGAAGAATACCCTACCTTAACAAGCAATTTCCCCTTCATCTTTTCCTTTCATTCTCTTTGGCACTAAAGGCTGTTGCTTCTAGTTTTTGCTACAGTTTTTTTTCTAGTTCAAAGGAGTTCAAGTTAACAAGATATTCTAGCTTCAGATTTCTCTTGGTTTGGCCAACTTAGGGAGAAAGTTATGAAGGAAAAATATTATTATATTATATAGTCACAATTATATGGATAAATATTTCATTAAGTCTTGTACATGTGTCACCATAGGGTTAATATTTAATCCCACATGTGTTAGAAGTATACTTGGTCAGCAAACTTCCACCAAGGCTACTTATTTGGCTGACAATTCCCTATCCCTACGTGAACTTGGAGAGTAAGCCATCAATTACTTAAGGTTTTATATTTTTTATTACTAAATTTTATTAATTGTTGAATTTTTATTTTCCCTTGATTTTATTCCCTTCTTTAATTTAATTTCTCACAACTTATTCATGGGATCCATTCTCCTCTCATTCTTTATTTAAGATTGAATTAGTGAGGAGAAATTATTGAATTTGAATATGCCATTTTTGTACAATTAACTCCTATGCTTAATTATTCTAAAAATCCTCTTTTATGTTTCTTATATATATTTTAGTTTTCAACAATTGTAATTCATCTTCTCCATCATAAAAGAATTTTTTCTTAAACCTATAAGGACTAATTTATCTTATATAAATTTGAAGAATTTACTTTCATCCCAATCTTCCCTTCATTTTATTTAAAATGCACATAAGCACTTTTAAAATAAAAAGGGAGCAATTATTTGTTTTTAGTTAAAATCTCTCTCTCCATTATCTCCCCCTATTTTCCTCCAATCTTAATTATTTAGGAAGTTATTAAATTAATATCTATTAACTATAATTTTTGAGTATGTTACCAAAGGTCCTTTAGAAGTTTAAACCATGCTTAATTTTGAAAATAAGGAATGCTAGGTGCCTAAAGGATTAGCTAGAAGCCTAATGACCTCCTAGAATAATACAACAACAACAACTAAGCCTTTTCCCACTAGGTGGGGTCGGCTATATGGATCAAATGGGACCAGACCTCCTAGAATAATAATAAAATGAATTTTAAAGGCATTAGTTACCTAAAGGATTCGCTAAGCACTAAAGCATTCTAGAAATGAAATTTATGGATTTATAACATTTGGATTTCATTGATTTCAATCTTCAATGATCTTCAAAGGCTTTAACTTTATTTCTCTATAAATACCATGTGTCTATGTCATTAGAAAGCAAGAGATATCATGCATTTCATCTTGAATCATTCTTGAGCTCTTGTTTTCCCTTATTTCATTAATATAAGCTTATATTTTATTACATAGCCTAAAAAAGAGAGTATTTAAGCCTTGTTCATTTTTCATTTCATATGTATTAATCAAGGGGTTGTAACCTTGGTAGAATTTAGGTGTAAGAAACACTATTGGTTAATGTAATTGGTTATATGGAGTGATGAGTGAGTTTTATACTCATAAATTAAATATTTTCATCTTATCTTTTGCCATAATTAAGCATAAATCTCCCTTACTTGTCTTTAGTTTTGTGTCTTTCTTACAGATGGAGAGAAGAGTAGAAAATGGACTTAATTGGAGGAATCAGAGTTAAATTGTGGTTCTTTGGAAATGATGTCTATAAATCAAGCAGATAAAACAAATTCATTAAGGATGGCTGAGTAAGGAGCATTATCATATTGTCTCTTGAGACGCATCCTAATGGATATATGCACAAATTTATTCTTGATTTATGATCACATTTCCAAAAGAACTAAAACATAAAGATTCAAGGCAAAGCACCCAATATTGAGAATATGTTTGCTGGTTGCAGTCCAGCCCAACCTTGCTGTAGTACTTGGGCCATATCTCTGAAAATACATATCCAATATGTATGCAATTTGGTAGGTGTGTAGCTGACACAATTGGGTACAACTTTCATGTTTAAGTGGTCAGAAAATACGGACATTAAAAGGGCCAAAAGTGGGCTAGAAGAGAATCTGACTACTGCTGCAGTCCAGCCCGACTTTGCTCTAGTATTTTGACCATAACTCACACATTACGTATCCAATTTGTCCACAATTTGTCTTGAAGGAAAGCTAATGAAATTTTCTACAACTTTCATGTTGATGAAGTCAGAAAATTCGGCAGTTTTCAAGACGATATTCAAGGATCAATTTCGGTGCACATATGGAATTCAAATTGTCAACTTTGTACAACTTCCTACCTAACAATTTTGACAATTACCACACCAACCACACTTAATTGTATCTATAAATAGAGGGCTTGAGGGGTGAGTGAGGGAGTTTTTGGAGAGCTTTGGATAGAGCTTGGGAAAGCTTTGTTGGAATTCTACGAACTTGTAATGTTATTCTCTCTTTAGACATCTTGTATTTTTCATTTTCTTTCGTAATATTATCATGTTTCTTCATCTTTCATTTAACTTTCTTGCCTTAATTATGGAGAACTAATCTCCTAATGCTAAGGTGAAAGGGTGAAACTCTTGGTATGAGAATAATAATTTATCTAACTCTTAATCTTAATGTTTATCTTTGATATTGTATTTACCTTCCTATTTCTTTTCTCATAATTATTTCTTAATGGCTGGTTTTATCATACCGCCGATTTCTTATTATGTTATTGGCTGGTTTTATTAGACCGCCTATCTCTTATTATTTTCATGGTTGGCTTTGCTACCTACTTTATTTTATTTTACTATTGGTTGGCTTTGCCACCTATTCTATTTCATTTTATTTTGTTATGTTAATTAATTTTCTACCTTTCATTTTTTGCATAAGTTAATATTGTAAAATGTGAATTTTGATATATTGTAGACAATATAATGATTGGCACAATTTATGCTTGAATCCATTTACAAGTTATCTTTTGCATCTTTGTATTTTTAATCTTGTAAAGTGTGAACCTTGATACATTGTAGACAATTTTTGGCACAATAAATACTTGAATCACTCTTGATTTATTGTAGACAATATGGTGATTGGCACAATGTACGCTTGAATCCATTTTACAAGAATGTCTTAATTATTAGAAAGGAGGTAAATATAAGTCATGTATAAACAAAGTTGAGCTTAAATTAACATATCATCCGATTAGAACTTTATTCATGTAAAGATTCTAATTGAGTACTAAAAGAGTTAAATTTATTTTTATTCGATATACCAAGAGTGGATCTCCTAACCTTAGCATGCTTCTTTACCTTGAATACATCTTCATTTAATTTTAATATATTAGTTCCTTGCATATTTTGTTCAATATTCCTCTCACAAAACGAGACATCGGGAACTAGGTTAGAAGTATTTATTTTGGATCTATATTAGAATTTTCTCTCAATTGGCAATCTCTGTGGGATCGACCTTGCATACCACTAAATCTATACTCCAATAGATTCGTGCACTTGCGAGTTTTAATTAAAACAACAACAAGTTTTTGGCGCCGTTGCTGGGGATTGCGACGGAAAAGCTATTTGGATCCAGGTAAGTACTTTTCTTCCACTAGTTATAGTTAGAACATTTGTTTATTCTGTGTATAGAAATTTTTCTTTAGAATTGTTTCTTGAAAATTGGTGTAGTAATTTGGGTGTATAAAATTGGTTGATTCTGTCAACAAGGCTAAAAGCGCCTAAGGAGTATGGGTTTTAAGAGAAACCATTGTGATTCCTCCATATTTTCCTGGGAGTCTACCAATTAAATACTACCCATTATTACTAACACTTTGAAAAAAAAAAGGAGTTTGGATAATTTTGTGATTTTTATTTTGTGGTATTTGCATGTTGTAGCCGTTGTGTAGTTAGATACTTTTTCATAATTAGGAAGCAATTTTTTTAGTTTATGTGTGCTTGGAAACGTGATAAAGATAAGCGGTTGGTTAGGAAAAGTTTAGGGTCAACCATTGAGTGTACAATAGAGACATTAGATTCTGCTGGATCACCATTAAAAATGGAAGAACAAGTTGTGCATAATAAAACTCTTATGGAGTACTTCTCATCTGTCATAGCCAATACTCCATCTTGCATAGTTTTACCCCAAACTACTGCAACTCATTTTGAACTCAAACCGGCCATACTCCAACTTTTACCATCATTTTATGGTATGGAAAGAGAAGATCCCTACATGCACATTAAAGAGTTTCTTGAAATCTGCTCGACTTTTCGCTTCCAGAATTTCAATGATGAATCAATCAGGCTTAGAATGTTTCCATTTTCATTGAAAGATAAAGCTAAAGCCTGGTTGAACTCCCTTCCTACAGGAACTATAACTTGTTGGAACCAATTAGTAAATAAGTTTCTGGCAAAATTTTTCCCTATGTCTAAAACTGATGCCCTTAGGAGAGAAATTTCTGATTTTTGTCAAAAAGAGGGTGAACAATTTTTTGAATGTTGGGAAAGATTTAATGATCTTCTTCTGAAATGTCCTCATCATGGTTTTGAAACTTGGAGATTGGTGAAATATTTCTATGATGGTTTAACTTCATCAAACCGTCAAATGATCCAAAGCATGCATGGTGGGAGATTTTTACAATTGAATGAGGGGGAAGTTTGGGAATCCTTAGGATCTTTATCTGAAAATTCTCAGCATTGGAACTGCATAGATCTCAGGGATAAAAAGTCTCAAACACAAAAAAAGGGAGGACTTTATGAAGTGAGTGATGATACAGATGTAAGAATTGCCTTAGCTAGCCTGACTAGAAAGGTAGAAGCTTTAACTTTAAACCACACTTCAAACCCTTCTACCAATACTAGGATAGAGGCATGTGCCTTATGTTCTAGTACAGCTCACATTGCACAATCTTGTCCATCTATACCAGCTTACCAAGAGGCATTCTCTGAGCAAGCTAATTCTCTTCAAACTTATGGAAAGTCATCAGATAGCCCATTTGCACCCACATATAATCCAAATTGGAGGAATCATCCAAATTTCTCATGGAGGCAAAATCAACCTGCAATGAATCAAAGTGGGCAACAATTTGCCCCTTCTAATTCATACCCTCAAGTTCCTCATCATGCTCCTCCTTTCGGGGTATCTCAACAAAGAAAACCTTCTTTGGAAGATACTCTACAGCAATTCATGCAATCAACCCAACAAGTTTTACAATCTCACACTCAGTCCATTTCAAAGATTGAAACACAATTGGGTCAATTAGCTAGTGCTGTAGGAGAGAGAGAAAAAGGAAAATTCCCCAGTCAGCCTATTCCTAATCCTAAGGGTCAATATGAAGTAGGATCATCAACAAATCCTAAGGAAGAAGTAAAGTCTGTGACAACCCTTAGATCTGGAAAGGTCATTGATAATCATGTTCACATGCCAGAAAATGAGGAACAGAGTCAACATGAATCCCAAACCAATGACTCAAGTGAAAAGAAAAGTGAACAGACTTCTTATGCCCCCAAAGCTCCTTTCCCACAAAGACTTGCATCTGTTAAGAAAGGTACTCAGTATAGTGATATTTTAGAGGTGTTTAAGCAAGTAAGCATTAACATCCCTTTTTTGGACGCTATCAAACAAGTACCCGCTTACTCAAAATTTCTGAAAGATCTTTGTACGGTGAAAAGGAAAACTAATGTTCCAAAAAAGGCATTTTTGACTGAACAAGTGAGTTCTATAATTCAGCAAAAGACTCCTGTCAAGTACAAAGATCCAGGTTGTCCTACAATTTCTTGTATTATAGGTGACCATGTGATTAACAGAGCCTTACTTGATCTAGGAGCAAGTGTGAATCTACTGCCGTACTCTGTGTATGAGAAACTTGGGTTAGGAAAGCTGAAACCTACATCAGTGACCCTTCAGTTAGCTGATAGGTCCACCAAAATCCCTAGAGGTGTCATAGAAGATGTGCTCATTAAGGTTGATAAATTCTACTTTCCAGTAGATTTCATTGTTCTTGACACTGAACCTGTTGAGAATACAGAGACACAAATTCCAGTCATTTTGGGTAGACCATTTCTGGCAACATCCAATGCAATTATTAATTGTCGAAATGGAATTTTGAATTTATCTTTTGGAAATATGACTGTGGAATTAAATGTTTTTAATGTCTCTCATCAACCTGTGGACATGGATGATGTGCGTGAGGTCAGCATGATTGAGAGTATAATCTATGACTCATTTGTAAGTTCTTATGATGATGACCCTTTGGAAAAATGTTTGGCCCACTTTAACATGGATTTGGATGAGGACTGTTTGATCAGTGAAGTAAATTCCCTGTTAGAGACCACTCCACTAATGGATACCAATAAATGGAAAGGTAAAACAGAGATACTTACACCTTCTGAGTCTATTTTATTGCCATCCATAGAGAAACCTCCCCAGGTAGAGTTAAAACCTTTACCAGATTCTCTGAAATATGTGTTTCTAGGACCTTCTGAAACCTTGCCTGTCATTGTAGCATCTGATTTAGATAAAGAACAGGAAGTTGAACTCATAAAAGTCCTCAGTGAACATAGTGAAGCCATAGGTTGGACAATAGCAGACATTAAAGGTATCAGTCCATCAATTTGCATGCACAGGATACATTTGGAGGATAATGCCAAAACCTCAAGAGATCCACAAAGACGTCTGAATCCAAACATGAAAGAAGTTGTGAGAGCCGAAGTGATTAAACTTCTTGATGTGGGTGTCATTTACCCAATTTCTGATAGTGCATGGGTTAGTCCTGTTCAGGTAGTTCCTAAGAAATCTGGCATTACTGTAGTCAAGAATGAGAATAATGAATTGATTCCCACTAGAGTACAAACTGGGTGGCGTGTTTGCATTGAATACCGTAAGTTGAATGCTGTTACAAGGAAAGACCATTTTCCACTTCCTTTTATAGATCAAATGCTAGAAAGGTTAGCTGGACATGCATATTACTGCTTTCTTGATGGATATTCTGGTTATAACCAAATTCCCATTGCACCTGAGGATCAAGAGAAAACTACATTCACTTGTCCTTTCGGAACCTTTGCCTATCGTCGAATGCCATTTGGATTATGCAATGCACCTGCTACATTTCAGCGTTGCATGATAAGTATATTTTCTGACATGGTAGAGCGATTTCTGGAAGTATTCATGGATGATTTTTCTGTGCATAGGTCTAGTTTTGAGGAATGTCTACACCATTTAAGATTAGTCTTAATTAGGTGTAAAGAAAAGAACCTTGTTTTGAACTGGGAAAAATGCCATTTTATGGTTAAAAAGGGAATTGTTTTGGGGCATGTTGTGTCACATCAAGGTATTGAGGTAGATAGAGCCAAAATTGAACTGATTTCCAGTCTTCCACCTCCTCGGACAGTAAAAGAGGTACGTTCTTTTTTAGGCCATGCAGGGTTTTATCGCAGATTCATCAAAGATTTTAGCAAAATCTCTAGGCCTTTGTGTAATTTACTTACCAAAGATGCCTCTTTTATCTTTGATGAAGAGTGCTGTCAAGCTTTTGAAAAGCTCAAATTCTTACTCACCTCTGCACCTATCATTAGACCACCTGATTGGAATCTTCCCTTTGAAATCATGTGTGATGCTTCTGATTATGCAATTGGAGCTGTTTTGGGGCAGCGTCTTGATAAGTTTCCATATGTGATATACTATGCTAGTAAAACTCTTAATGATGCTCAATTGAATTATTCTACAACAGAAAAAGAGTTACTAGCTGTGGTATTTGCTTTAGACAAGTTTAGATCTTATTTATTAGGATCTAAGGTTGTAATTTTTACAGATCATGCTGCACTTAAGTATCTTCTTTCTAAGAAAGATGCTAAAGCCCGATTGATAAGATGGATACTACTGTTACAAGAATTTGATTTAGAAATTCGGGATAAGAAAGGATCTGAAAATGTTGTGGCTGATCACTTGTCCAGGCTGATAGTTGAATCGGGTGAAAATAACTTACCTATCAAAGACTCATTTCCAGATGAGCAACTCATGTCCGTTTCTCAGCTACCTTGGTTTGCTGACATTGGTAATTACCTTGTCACAGGTCAAATACCTACACAGTGGAATAAGCAAGATCGGATAAAATTTTTAGTTGAAGTAAAAAAATTCTTTTGGGAAGATCCATACTTGTTTAAGTATTGTCCTGATCAAATCATTAGGAGATGTGTTCCGGAGAGTGAGCAATCTAGTGTTATTCATTTTTGTCATGATCATGCTTGTGGAGGTCATTTTAGTGCTAAAAAAACTGCTGCAAAGGTTTTGCAATGTGGCTTTTATTGGCCATCACTGTTCAAAGATTGCCATTTGTACTGTAGTTCTTGTGAGCGTTGCCAAAAATTGGGTAGTATCTCACGCAGGAACATGATGCCTCTAACTCCCATTCTTATTGTTGAGATATTCGATGTCTGGGGAGTTGATTTCATGGGTCAACATTTTCTCAAGGTTTGGCACACCACGAGCAATCATTAGTGATGGGGGAAAACATTTTTGTAATAGGCATTTTGAGCATTTGATGAAGAAATATGGCATCACGCACAAAGTGGTAACCCCATACCACCCACAAACTAGTGGGCAAGTTGAGATTTCAAATAGGGAAATTAAAAACATTTTGGAAAAAACGATTAACCCAAATAGGAAAGATTGGTCTTTGAAACTTTCTGATGCTTTATGGGCTTATCGTACTGCTTTTAAAACCCCTATTGGAATGTCTCCTTACCGGCTTGTGTATGGCAAGGCCTGTCATTTACCTGTTGAAATAGAGCATAAAGCTTATTGGGCCATCAAACAGTTTAACTTTGCTCTTGACAAAGCAGGTTCTCACAGGAAGCTTCAACTCAATGAATTGGAAGAAACACGGAATGATGCATATGAAAGTGCAAAGTTGTATAAGGATCGAATGAAAGTTTTTCATGGAAAACATATTTTAAGAAAATCATTTAATGTAGGTCAAAAGGTCCTTCTATATAACTCTCGTTTGCACTTATTTCCAGGGAAACTACGTTCTCGATGGACAGGCCCATTTATTGTTCGTACTATTTATCCACATGGTGCAGTAGAGATCGAAAATCCCAAGAACGGTGATGTGTTTAAAGTAAATGGTCAAAGATTGAAAGCATTTTTTCAATTACATAATCCAGAGATAGAGGAGACACCTTTGCGTGATCCCGTCTACAAGGATTGATTTGCTTTTGTTGTTAAAAGTCATCGTGCACGTTATCTAGGTAAGATCTTTCTTTATTTAACTTGAATTAATTTTTCCTTTCAGTGTTATCTTCTTTTGAATTTCTATTGTTTTCCCTCCCTTTGTTGCTTTGGCTTTTTCAAAAAAAAAGAAAAAAAAGAAAAGAGAAAAGAATAATCGAGTTGATAATGGAGGACATTCTTGCACAATTGAAAAATCATTTTCCTTCCCTTCCACCCAATGCATTGACAAAAATTTACAAAGCACGGGTTGAAAGATTGAGGTTAATGATGATCATGGGAATACCTGCTGATATTCGTTGGCTAATTGAAGCTAAGGTACGGTTATCAGGTGAGTCTGCAAATGATTTCATCTCTTACATGCCTGGTTTAGGAAAAAGTAGTTTTGCTAAAAAGCGCAGAGCTAAACGAATGGGTGTTTGTTACAAATGTGGACGTGAAACTTGTAACAAACGTTGCCGTTCTTTGGGTTGGGTGTCTGTAAATCGGGAAGACAAAATTAAGTTCATTAAGGATGGCTTGAGTAAGGAGTCATTGGATGATGACTTTCATCCAACGTCTCTTGAGACACATCCTAGTGGATCTGTGCATATCGGTATTGTCGGTCTATGGCCCCATTTCAAAAAAGAACATAAACGGTACAGTCTTGGGAATCTGACGTTAAAAGACCCTGTTTGCCAATTTATAAGAAAATTGGATGGGAAGCATATCCTCGACCCATAGAGGGCGTTTAAGCCGTTACTGGACGTAAAACCAGAGGAAGATGTGAGCCACAATCACAACTACTGTACATATACATGCGTGCCGTCATTTTTGAAATTTTCACCTTTAATTTAGCTGACATTTTTCGGCCTACTCTTATAGCTATGAAAATTATGCCCCCGGCCTATGCACATAGCTATTACAAGTATGCCCTTATTTGAGTCTTATAAATGCGCACCTCATTATCTTCACCTTCATAATCAAAGTTAAGGTGAGTGCAGATATGGAAGGAACCGCAGTTCGTCACTTTCGAAATATTTGTGTCTTTTGTGGTTCTAGTCCTGGGAAAAATGGAGAATATGTAAAAGCAGCACAAACTTTGGGTATGGTACTAGCCAAGAGAAAGATTCAGTTAGTGTATGGTGGAGGTTGTCGTGGGTTAATGTGGAGTGTGTCTGGATCTGCATATCTAGGAGGATGCCAAGTTCTTGGTATTATTCCTACAGCTCTAGCTGCATCAAACATAGTAGGAAAAATCATTGGGGAAGAATGCAGGGTATCCTCCATGCATGAACGAATTGCTAAAATGATGTGCAATGCTGACGCCTTCATTTCCTTACCTGGTGGTTTTGGTACTTTAGAGGAAATTTTTCAAGTCGTCTCTTGGGCACAACTGAACATGCACCATAAACCCATAGGTTTGTTGAATGTTGACAATTTCTTTGATGGTTTGTTGTCTTTTCTTGATCATGCTGTAGAACAAAGGTTTATCTCACACTCAGCACGTCGGATTCTCATCTCGGCCTCAAATGCTGACGAGCTGATTGATGCGTTACAAGCATTTGTTCATGTACCTGATCCAGTTATAGCTCAAATAGATTGGACAACAGAACACCGCAGAAAGCGCAAACTGGACTTAGATCTTCATTTGTAATACCTTTTATTTGCTTGAGTAATTTTGTATTTTCTGTTTAGTTTGTTGCAGGTTCATTTTTTTTTAGATCTCCTTCCAGGTAATATCTCTTTTAATCTTTATTGTTTATTTTGCGTTTCTTCATCTTTCAAAAAAAAAAAAATTTTGAGTGATGTTTTGGGATTAGGCAAAGCTAGCACCAATGATGAAAATGGTTTAAAATGCTTGTAACCTTTGAAAAATTGATGAGTTCTGGGTGTTATGTGTGAACTTGAACTCTAATGTAACTTATGTTTTATTTGAGAATCCTAATATCTGGTGCACTTAATCTTTTACATTTGACTGATTGTTTATTCAGAAAAGATTTATGTGATTTAGATATGTTAATTGATCTCATAAGACTCTAGAACTTATTCGATTGTCACTTGAGGCGAAATCCTAGACTACTCTCCATTTAAGAAATGAATTAGGCATTTTTGGAATCGTTTGAGCCTTTCAAACCAACCTATACATGATGATATCCCTAGCTACCTATTTTGAGCTTATATTTATCCTTTCTTGAACACCTATATTTCTATCTAGCCTTTAAATAAAAATATGTCTAACTCTTATCTTTCACTCTCAGGCATGATCATTTGAAAAGTTATGATTCAAAGGTGGATGGTAGAAGTTTAAAAAAAAAAAAAGAAGAAGAAGAAGAAAAAAAAAAGAAGAAGAAGAAAGAAAGTTAATACTCCCTAAATAAATGAGTTTGGGGGTGTTTATATTCAACAAAAAAAAATAGTATGAGCAAATAAATGTAAGGATGATGAAAAGGTTGGAGATAGAATTCACAGTATAATCTCAAAAGTATTTGTGAGGCTTTAAATGATTATGTATGTCGAAGAGTGAGTTGAGCTTTCATTCATATCATTTTATCCACCTTTAACCTGTGCCATACATTACAAGCCTAATGAAAGTCCTAATGATCTTAAATGTTATGATTAGTCTACATTAGTGGAGAGTGATATGAAAAATAAGCTTATTGAGTCTCAAATGCATATATCTAGAGATCTGTTTTAAATATTTGATTACATAAATTTATTTGAATGCAAAAAGTCCAATGTCATAAGACTAACACACACACACTTGGGATTCAAGAGTAAACCATATGTTGTATTTGAATAAAAGTTCTACATAACCTTAGAGTTCTGATATCTTTCTTGGTTGCACATTTTAGATCCTTGAGGAATGCTTAGCAAGTCAAAAACAATTCATCACTCACTCATCATTTGAATTTTGAAGTTTGTGTGTTTTGCTTGAGGGCAAGCAAAAGATTAAGTCTGGGGGTATTTGATGAGTGAGTTTTATACTCATAAATTAAATATTTTCATCTTATCTTTTGCCATAATTAAGCATAAATCTCCCTTACTTGTCTTTAGTTTTGTGTCTTTCTTACAGATGGAGAGAAGAGTAGAAAATGGACTTAATTGGAGGAATCAGAGTTAAATTGTGGTTCTTTGGAAATGATGTCTATAAATCAAGCAGATAAAACAAATTCATTAAGGATGGCTGAGTAAGGAGCATTATCATATTGTCTCTTGAGACGCATCCTAATGGATATATGCCAAAATTTATTCTTGATTTATGATCACATTTCCAAAAGAACTAAAACATAAAGATTCAAGGCAAAGCACCCAATATTGAGAATATGTTTGCTGGTTGCAGTCCAGCCCAACCTTGCTGTAGTACTTGGGCCATATCTCTGAAAATACATATCCAATATGTATGCAATTTGGTAGGTGTGTAGCTGACACAATTGGGTACAACTTTCATGTTTAAGTGGTCAGAAAATACGGACATTAAAAGGGCCAAAAGTGGGCTAGAAGAGAATCTGACTACTGCTGCAGTCCAGCCCGACTTTGCTCTAGTATTTTGACCATAACTCACACATTACGTATCCAATTTGTCCAAAATTTGTCTTGACAGAAAGCTAATGCAATTTTCTACAACTTTCATGTTGATGAAGTCAGAAAATTCGGCAGTTTTCAAGACGATATTCAAGGATCCATTTCGGTGCACATATGGAATTCAAATTGTCAACTTTGTACAACTTCCTACCTAACAATTTTGACAATTACCACACCAACCACACTTAATTGTATCTATAAATAGAGGGCTTGAGGGGTGAGTGAGGGAGTTTTTGGAGAGCTTTGGATAGAGCTTGGGAAGCTTTGTTGGAATTCTACGAACTTGTAATGTTATTCTCTCTTTAGACATCTTGTATTTTTCATTTTCTTTCGTAATATTATCATGTTTCTTCATCTTTCATTTCACTTTCTTGCCTTAATTATGGAGAACTAATCTCCTAATGCTAAGGTGAAAGGGTGAAACTCTTGGTATGAGAATAATAATTTATCTAACTCTTAATCTTAATGTTTATCTTTGATATTGTATTTACCTTCCTATTTCTTTTCTCATAATTATTTCTTAATGGCTGGTTTTATCATACCGCCGATTTCTTATTATGTTATTGGCTGGTTTTATTAGACCGCCTATCTCTTATTATTTTCATGGTTGGCTTTGCTACCTACTTTATTTTATTTTACTATTGGTTGGCTTTGCCACCTATTCTATTTCATTTTATTTTGTTATGTTAATTAATTTTCTACCTTTCATTTTTTGCATAAGTTAATATTGTAAAATGTGAATTTTGATATATTGTAGACAATATAATGATTGGCACAATTTATGCTTGAATCCATTTACAAGTTATCTTTTGCATCTTTGTATTTTTAATCTTGTAAAGTGTGAACCTTGATACATTGTAGACAATTTTTGGCACAATAAATACTTGAATCACTCTTGATTTATTGTAGACAATATGGTGATTGGCACAATGTACGCTTGAATCCATTTTACAAGAATGTCTTAATTATTAGAAAGGAGGTAAATATAAGTCATGTATAAACAAAGTTGAGCTTAAAT
The DNA here is from genome assembly GCA_037074535.1 of Gleditsia sinensis. Lineage (NCBI taxonomy): Eukaryota > Viridiplantae > Streptophyta > Magnoliopsida > Fabales > Fabaceae > Gleditsia > Gleditsia sinensis. The sequence goes on along the minus strand of CM073464.1, from coordinate 24,188,197 downwards.
TAACATATCATCCGATTAGAACTTTATTCATGTAAAGATTCTAATTGAGTACTAAAAGAGTTAAATTTATTTTTATTCGATATACCAAGAGTGGATCTCCTAACCTTAGCATGCTTCTTTACCTTGAATACATCTTCATTTAATTTTAATATATTAGTTCCTTGCATATTTTGTTCAATATTCCTCTCACAAAACGAGACATCGGGAACTAGATTAGAAGTATTTATTTTGGATCTATATTAGAATTTTCTCTCAATTGGCAATCTCTGTGGGATCGACCTTGCATACCACTAAATCTATACTCCAATAGATTCGTGCACTTGCGAGTTTTAATTAAAACAACAACATGGAGAGTGAACCCAAAATTTTCAACTCAGTTAAATTGTTTTTATGTAAGACACTCACTAGTGCTCAGTTTAAACTTGTGGTATAGTTGAAATCTCAAGTTGTGGCTTGGAGATTGGATGTAAGCTCAGTGGTTAAACTGAACCAAGAAAAATATCATTATGCCTTCCCCACAACCTTGCTTGTTTTATAGTTTTTCAAAGACCTCTTTTTTCCATTTCCAAGACTTTTTGAGCTTTGGTGTTTATCATTTTATTTAATTAATGCACTCTAATTTTTATTTAATCCTCCTTTGAGCTTCCTTTTTGCTTTTTTATCATTCCTATCTTATTCTTTTATCAAAGTGTGTTCTTCAATTTCATATTGTTCAAGCTTTGTTAAAGAAATTGTTTCTATTTTTGTGAAAGAATTATTTTTAAATGGTTATGCAAGAGTTTGAAAACTCATTCTACTTCCATGACTATAATACAAAAATTTTAAAACACCCAACTCACCCCACTCTTAGGTGTAAACTATTCCTAACACTTAGAAACCTCAAAATTCTTTAATTCTTTATCCAATTTAGTCCCAAATTTATATAAGTAGTAACAATTAGAATCATAATGTAAAATACTTCAATATTTCGGTTAGAACGCACTAATTGAAATTCCAATTCATGCTTCCACAATATAGGTGGGATTAGGGTTCTAAGCTAGGAATTTTAGCTGAATGGGGTGAACTTCTAGCTGTTTGAGGTGTAGCTCAATTGGAATTTCATGTTGTAGGGCCGGTTTGTAGTTGATTTTGAGCTTGGACTTTAGATTTTGGGCACTTGGGCACAATTGGGGTGCTTGGGGCTTTGTCTTCCTTACGAATTTCAAGTAAAAGTTTCTTAGAATCTATGTTGCCTCTTTTTCCATTTTCAAACATTTTCATTCTATTGTCATGGCACTATTACTCTTGGAAAACTAGGCATTGTCTATAGCAAAAGGGTGCCACAATGCTGTGATGAAACCACCATGATGCTGGAGCTCTTAGGTTTCTGGAATTCTATTTGCATTAGTTGGTGTTGTGGCAATGAAATGCTATCACTGCAGCACCCTCACTCTCGAGTTTTTGGATATCTAGTTGCTGCTTCTTGTATTGTAATACAATGATGTGGCAGCCACAACACTCTACCCTTAAAAAATCTTTAAATTTACACTTTTTCAACTTTTTTATATTAAAAATACAAGAAAATAAACCATGTTGGGTTACTTCATAACCATCATTTGTTAACGTCATTGGACAAACCTAAAAATACATTATCCCAGATCTTAAACATTCACCTTGACCCAAAATTTCTTAGAATAAGTTAAGCTTGGATTTTTACTACATCATAAGTAAATACATTGGTAATAACAAGGTGTCCAAACCAAGAGAGATTTGAATTACCTTTTTAGGGTTTAGTCCATTTGTCAAATAAGGCTTAGCGTAGTTTTAAAATAGGGTCCATGCCTTTCAGATTGGCAATTGTTCTTGTCATGCCTATTCCTTTTTCCTTGAGAATATTGATCAAATCCTCTTTTTGAGCACCCAAATCTTTGGAAATTATCATATAGGGTGTTTCAAGGACCTATAAAATTGAACAAGGGATTTTTTTAGACTTTGAAAAAATTGATTTAGACTTCTTACCTGAGTTATGTAGTTTTAGAGCTGAAGACTTTTCTTGAAAGATTGAATTTGAGCCTAGCGCTTCTTCCTCTTCTTTGATAGGCTGACTAGTAATTTTTCCTGTGCTAAATAATTATAAATATTAATAGCATAAATACTATTGTTTTTATGTGTAGAATGTCTTGTGGCATCAAAAATATCAAAATCTAGTGTTTCATCATCATCAACCATACCTTCGGGGTTGGTGTTTGATTTATCAACTAGTTGGATTACCACACTTTTTCTTTTAGGGGTCCAATTTTAAAATATTTGTAAATAGGATATGTCATAACATTTATTGGCGCACCCAAATCCAACATAGCTCTCTTAAATTTAATCTCTCCTATAGTACAAGGGATAGAAAACATTCCTAGATTCCTGCATTTTTAGAGAGCTTCCTTTGAATCATAGCAAACACTTATCCTCTACTTATGTTTTCTTGCATCCTTTTTCTTTTTGCTTTCTCTTAATTTTACATAATTCTCTTAAAAAGCTAGCATAACAAGGAATAGTCAAAATTACATCTAGTAGAGGAATATTCAACTAATATCTCTTAAATGTCTCATATAAAATCGATTTCATTTCAATTTTCCTATTCTTACTAATAATTTAGGAAAATGGTTCAAGAGTGTACTTTGGAAAAGGTGGAAACATACCTTTAGAAGTTTCCTCCTTTTTAGGGAAATATTCTTTCTCTTCTTCAGTCTTAGATGAGGTAGGAATTAGGCTCTTAATTTCTTTTCCCCTCCTCAAACTAATGTCATTTACATTTTCTTTTGGATTAGCCATATTTTGGGAAGGCAACTTTCCTACTTTTGAGCCTCTAATTGGGTAATTATAGATGTCACTTGCCCAACCTATTTTTTTAAGCTTTGCATCCCATCTTTTCTCTCTCATTTAAACTGGTTCATTTCTTGTTGAAATTTTATACTACTATTAGCAAGATATTTAACCATGTTCTTCAAAGGCATAATTGAATTATAACTTTAAGCTGGTGGTTTCTGTTAATAATTAAGGCAATTTTAAGTAGCTATGGGTTTCCATAATTTAGATTAGGATGATCTCTCCACCCACAATTGTAAGTATTCGAATAAAGGTTATATCTCCTATTGGGTTGCCCCAGAAAACCTCTAATAGCATTGACTTTCTCTAGAGACTACTCTTGAAGAGCTGGGCACATAAAAGTGAGGTGCCTAACTATTGAACATAAACCAAAAGCTTTCACAGCCTAAAAATTTTACCTTGCAGACACTTGTTGAATAAAAGAAGTTAGTGTAGATAACTATTTTTCAATAGGGGGAATAATAACCTTATAGACATGCCTCGATGGTGTAGCACCCTAGATTTTCTTCTCGTTTCATGAAATAACTTGTTAGGAAAGGTCAAGATAAATTAATTGGTTGATCTTTGATAGCATATTCATAAGTAATGCAAAAGAGAATTCTCATTTTTAGAGAAATTTATTAAGGGAAAATGATAATTTTTTTTTTAGGGTTAGAATCGGGCAGCAAGAAGTGGAATGAAGACCTATGGAAAGTGTAATCCAAAAGTCCCTTGGCTTATGTCTCAAGAGAAGTTCAATCTATTTTGGAAAATTGCTTGAGCCAAACATGGCCTTAGACAAGGGTATGGTTACACTTTAATGGCATGGCAAAATTGTAATTGTTAGGTAAAGTAGGGCCATTTATTAAGTGGGGGGAAGCTTCTTAAGGAAGCTTGAATATTTTAACCTTTCTTCTTAACCAAGGGGGAGGCTAGTCGACCATCACAAGGAAGATGGAGAAGGAGCACGGTGCACCAAGGAAGAAGGAAAAGGAAGAGAGGGAGAGAGAAAGAAAAAGGTGAGAGGAAGAATACAAGTATGGGTGGAAAGTAAGTTCAACACCTACCCTATTATGAATCTTGAATGATTTGTAGTATTTATGTGCATACATTTATGTGAGTATGGATAAATGGTGGTTGGGATGTACTGATGAGGTTAGTGGTGATTGTTTATACTTGTCTATCATAAATATGAGAAAAGGGAGATGGGTAAAGGCATTTATGAGGGAATGGAATTTTGTGTACGTTATACCTCTTTGGATTTGATGGAAAATGCCATATAGGATTTGAATAATGTAAATAAGATCTGGGTTTTGGCCTATTGCGTTGGGTTTTGGCTGGTTTGGAATGTGGAAACAAGGAAAATGTTGAACGTGCCCAAAACACGACCATGTTCAAGGCAGGTTTTGGGTATATTGCAACCAAGACACAGCCATGTTATGTGACATGGCCAGGCTGTGTCCAAGGCTGTCCTAGCTCAAAATTAATCGTTTCTAATCCCATATGAATTATAATAATGTGTTAATGAATAGAGGACATAAAATACATAGTAATGAATTAGATGGAAATGAGTATAATATAACATTGATTATTTCATCTCTTCTATACTTATCATAATTATGTTATGACTTATTGGTGTGTACTGTGGTAGATACACCAAAATTAATACCTTACCTCTTAACTAACTTGTAGTTGTTAGAGTAAGGGTCGATACCACGGAGACAAGAATTACCTTTTTTGAAATCAAATAAGGGTGTTTGATAATTGAAAGTAACACAAAGTAAACAAGAATGAAAGTAATTAAAGAGAGTATTTAATAATAAAGGCATTGGTTTCTGTTGATATCCACTTTCAAGGGATCGCATTAATCAATGACAACATAATCAATCTTAATTTGAATATCTATCATTTGGATTCTAACCCTGTTTCTCCTTAAGTCTAGTAATTGATGACAATCGCCTTAATTAATCCTAATCAACAAGCAATCCTTTAGCACATCAGTAAAGCATAACTTATTAACCGCATTAAGAACTAGAGAAACTGATAGAGCTAAACAAATATAGACACATCCACTATATCTAATTTACTTAATTATTCATAATAGGTTTAATGATTTATAATCCAAATTCAAAAGGGACATCTTTTTGAAGCAATTTACACATAGGTGTTGCTTTGTTAGAGAAGTCTTTTATGAATCTTCTATAAAAACCTACATGAACAAGAAAAGAACGAACTTCTTGCACACAAGTGGGATAAGGTAGAATTTGTATAATATTAATTTTAGCTTTATCTACCTCTATTCCCCTTTCGGAGAAAACATGGCCTAAAACAATACCTTGTTCAACCATAAAATGACATTTTTCAGAATTTAAAACAAGGTTATTTTCTTGACGTCTTTTCAAAATTAATAAAAGGTTATGCAAATAATCATCGAATGAATCTCCATAAACTGTGAAATTATCCATAAATACCTCAATAAATTTTTCAATATAATCTAAGAATATGCTAACCATACACCTTTGAAAAGTAGCAGGGGCATTACAAAGCCTAAATGGCATGCACCTGTATACGAATGTCCCAAATGGAGAAGTGAAGGTTGTTTTCTCTTGGTCTTCAAAAGCAATTGCAATTTGAAAATGGCCTGAATAGCCATCAAGAAAATAGTAGTAAGGTTTACCAGCTAAACTTTTTAGTATCTAATCAATAAAAGGTAAAGGAAAATGGTCTTTTCGGGTTACAGAATTTAATTTTCTATAATCTATAAGAACCCTCCAACTATTTTGAACCTAGGTGGGTACCAATTCCTCATTCTAATTTTTCACCATAGTTATTCCTATTTTCTTAGGAACCACTTGTACTGGCCTCACCCAATGATTATTTGAAATAAGGTATATTACCTCAACTTGCAATAGTTTAAGAATTTCCTTTTTCACTACTTCCATCATAGAAGGATTTAGCCTTCTTTAGGGCTGCCTAGATGGTTTAGCTTCTTCCTCTGCTAATATTATACATATGGAAGGGCTTATCCTCTTAAGATAAACTATAGTCCATCCTATTGTAGTTTTGTGCTCATTAAGAACTTGAATTAATTTCTCCTCCTGATTAGCTTCAAACTTGCTGGAGATAATAACATGAAGTATTTCTCTTTCCTCCAAAAATACATATTTGAGGTGACCAAGAAGTGGCTCAATTCAGGAGTAGGAGCTTACACAACAGAAGGTAAAAGAGTAGTATCAGAAATTGGTAATTCCATTTAGTATAGCTAGTTCCTCCTTTGTTTCTACATCCAGGCATATCTCACCATCATCTTCCAAAATAGATGTCGTTCGTGTTTTTGTTCTCGCTATTAGAGATGTAGACAGTAGAGGTCCCTTATCTGAGACAGTTTATTGTTGTAGCTAACTTTATAGTAGTTAATGTGATAGAGCTACCAAAACCAGTGCCACTATTGTCATTGTTAATGCATCTTAATGTCCTGTAATTAAAAAAAACTTGTCCTTAAAAGTTAGTATCAGAGCAGGTTGATCCTAAATGGCCATAGGGGTGGATGGTTAGTTGGATCCATCTAAGAGCATCTTGCATAAGATTTGGAAAGAAGGCATAGAGTAGTGTATTATAATAGTTAGGGAAAATTGATAGCTTTTTCCTATCTATATGCCTAAATGATGTTATGACTACTGTACTGAAATTTTTTTCTCTTTCGCTGTTGAACTTGGTAATCTCAATAGTGACTCTTTTCTTTTATTGACATAGTCAAAAATAGCATAAGCAAGGAAGAATCATACTACAAGTACGGAGGCTACTCTACAAGATCTAGCGACAGCCATTTGAGATCAGGTTTCCATTGTAACAACTTTTTTTATTTTTTATTTATTATTATACAATATAGAGTTCACATACACGTCATTAATCAAAATGCACGTACAACATCTCAACACATAAATATCTACATCTTATTTATTCTGGTTGACCAATTCGGGAGATACAGGTGCAGGTGGTTGCAGCTTCATCGGGATCTGAGCCAACTCGCCCACAAACATTTTATTTAGGATCTCACATCATAGAGTAACTCGATCCAACGTGGACTAAAAGCCATAGCCATAGAAAAATCTGCATAACTAATTTTATGAACATGACATGGAAATATAGTGAGATTTAAATCCCAGCAAGTTCAACAATAAATCATCATCAATATAGCTCATCACGTCATGTTCATCTGTATAAACTACAGCAAATATCTTTGGTCACATGAATGTACTTTATCTATGTACATGAGAATCGTACAGTAATGACATGTATGGCAAGATTTACTAATTTCAGAATATCATATGATGACTATCAATTTATTCTCATATCAAGCTACTCCGGTCAGGGTGAGTATTTTCTACTCTCCTGTACGGGCTTTTCTCGCTCTGTCTGACATGACACACTTTCTCTTTCTTTTCTCATTAGGATAATCAAAACCGTTGGTAGGGAGTCCCCTACTGGTGTGCCACACGGATCGCCATGTGACCTTGCTTATTTCTTTTCTTTTTACATTAATAGCCAAAAATATGATTTCAATAACAAGTATGTTCATTATACTCACATACCATAATGTTTCATCAAAATATTTCCATGTCCAAATTACACACTTAGAATGGTAATAAGTTCATGCATTGGCAATGGCTATAGCATCTTCTAGTCATTTATTATTTTCATTTATAAGATTCTTCTTATTTTTTAAATATTAATTTTATTCCCTTATTTTCTTGATGCAGGTCTTCATCCTATCTGACATTCTCTTACGAATCTGAGCATAACTCCCTCAATTTCACTTCGATTTAGGTGATCTTTATGTCAATTTAAAGATACAACAATTATCTAAAACTATTATGTTGAGTAGTTTAGCGAAAAATTAAGAAACCATGGTGATATTACTCCCTCAAAGTACATGTTATTTCTTCTCGGGTAAGTTCTGACCTCTACCTACTAATCTGTCTATATCTCCCATATGAGAATTCCAACTTGAGTGATTCTAGTGGCTAAAATTCCGTGACACATATAGCTATAATATTTTTGTTAACCATTTAATTTATTTCCCTATAGAATGTTCCCAAAAATTAAAACACAGAAGCTATCCTAAAATATTCTTCCCTGATAAACCAATTTCTGACCACGACATACTAATCGGACCATATCTGCCTCATACAGACTCCAAATTGAGTGATTCTAGTGGCTAAAAATCTGTGACACACACACACACAGATATATATATATATATATATATATATATATATATATATATATATATATATATATATATATATAATTCTTATATTAGCTATTTATTTAAATTCCCTACAGAATGTTCTCAAAAATTAAAACACAGAAGCTATCCTAACATATTCTTCCCTGATTAACCATTTTCTGACCACTGCTTACTAATCAGAACATATCTACCTCATATGGACTCCAAATTGAGTGATTTTAGTGGTTAAAAATCCATGACACATATATCCATAATTCTTATGTTAACCATTTATTTCAATTCCCTACATAATGTTTCCAGAAATTAAAACACAAAAGCTATCTTAACATATTCTTCCCTGATTAACAATTTTCTGACCACTACTTACTAATCGAACCATATCTACCTTATATAAACTCCAAATTGAGTGATTTCAGTGGCTAAAAATCGATGAGACATTCTTCTACCTTTTTCATGTTAACCATTTATTTTAATTCCTTACCCATTCTTCCAAGAATTTAAAAAACTGTAGCTTAAAATTTTTCCACCCATAGCCATACTTATGCAGAACTATCTACAACAGCCTAAGTATTCAAAAATACATAATATGTAACATGATATAGCAACATCTATGACCAATCATTAAAGTTCTAAGATCAAAATCTCTTATAAATATTACAAGTTTCAAATCTTTTCTTCAAAAAGAAATATTGTTAAACTTACCTGGAGCACTTAGTCCTCTAGACTTCTCATTCCTCTTTCTTCCTTTCTTCCTCTCCTTTCCTCACTCTACCTTGCTTCTATTTTTCTCTCCCTCACTTGGATGAAATTCTAATGCTATAAGGGTGGGTTTTGCTTATATAGACTATCAAATAATTCATCTTTCATAATCATGGGTCTACCTTATCACAATTAGGATGCACTTAATTGAATTTTTGGAAAACAAACAACTCATGTTCTTGTCTTCCTCTTCTTTAGTCAAGATATGCATATGAAAAGGAGATTTGTATTTTGAGAATTATGATAATATGTTCTTAAGATAAGGAACAAGGTCCCTTTGATTTAGGGATTCATTTCCTTTTTCTTTTGTCTTAATCAATTATGATAGGTTTGCCTTTTTAGGTGGCAAATTTTCAACCCTTAAATCTTCCTTGCTTAGCTAAAATTATTTGTGTAGGATAAGGATGTTTAGTCATAATACTATGTATTATTACCCAATTGCTAAAATTATGAGTGTAGGATATAGATGTTTTTTTCCTAATTCCATGTATTATCATACCACTTGCTAAAATTATGAATGTAGGATATCACACCACTTGCTAAATTTTTGTCTTAATGCCATGTCACCTAATCTTGATTACACCAATATTTCATCACTTTATTTTATTTTTATTTTTATTTTTATTTTTATTTTTTCTCTTGGGTTTGGGCTCATTCTTGCCCATTTTCTTTACTTTGGTTAAAATTCTACCTTTCATAATGGGTTTAGTCACATTTTCATGATTTTTGGGCTATGGGTCCAATTTCTATATCCTAGTCCAAGTCTATGTTTTATTTCTTCCTTGGGCTATCCTACTGGCTTGCTAAAAATTCATGTGAAGTAGAAAAATTCTATATGAAGTGTCCAGAAGTGAAAGCCCAATGTATGGGTGGAGATACTAAACTTAGTAACTTTAACTCTTAAATTAGGAAAAATTACCCTAATCCAATCTTCTTGAAATTTTAATAACCTTTATTTACTTCACAAAAATTTATCTTCCTTACCCGAGAATTTTACCTTTCTTTAGCATGTTTATTTGTAATATTTCCTCTTAGGTTTTCTCTCTTTACCTATTCCATTAATGTTAAAACATTTATATGCATACATGTAAGGTGAAGAATTTCTAAGGATTATATTTCCTTAGATATCTAAAAATTGTCTAATAAATTTTATTTCCTTAATTAAATATTTATGTACCTTTGTCAATAAAAAAAATGAAATTAGGGATGTTACTTTGAATACTTTTGTACTTTTATTAATACATGAAACAAAATTAGGGATGTTACATTTCTCTCCCCCTAAAAGAAATTTTGTCCTCAAAATTTTAGAAATTACCTAATAAGAACAATTTCGGATATTTCTTCCTCATGACTTCTTCTAGCTCCCAAGTTGCTTCTTCCGGAGTCAGACCTTCCCATAACACCCTAACCAGGGGAATAGTTTTGTTCCGCAATTGCTTCGCGTTAGTGTCCAATATAAATGCTGGTACTAGATGGTATGTCATGTTCTCCTTTATTTGGATTAGTTCATCTCGTATCACATGTGAGGAGTCTGGAAGATACTTCCAGAGCTGTGATACATGGAAGACATTATGCAAGTTGGACAAATTAGGTGGGAGAGCAACTTGATATGCTGACGTCCCTACTTTCTTCAGAATTTGGTAGGGTCCCAAAGATCGTGGATTTAGCTTTTTGGTCTTGAGAGACCTACCAACTCCAGTGGTCGTGAAAATTTTTAGAAATACATGGTCTCCTTCCTTAAACTCCAAAGGTTTATGTCTCTTATCATAGTAACTCTTTTGCCGACTCTGAGCTGTGACATTTTTTCTCATATAATCCTGATTTGTTCAGTGGTTTGTTGAACTAGATCAGGACCCAACAAGTTCTTTTCTCCTACCTCAAACCAACATAGTGGAGATCGGCACTTCTTACCATATAAAGCTTCGTAGGGGGCCATCTTAATACTAGAGTGATAACTATTATTATAAGCAAACTCTACTAAAGGTAGGTTCTTATCCTATCCTTTACCTTGCTCTATCACACAGGCCTTTAACATGTCTTCCAGAGTTTGAATGGTCCATTCTGTCTGCCCATCAGTCTGTGGATGATAGGCAGTACTGAACCGCAACTGGGTTTCAAAAGCTTCTTACAATGCCTTCCAAAACCTCAATGTAAACCTTGGATCTCTATCAGAAACGATATTTAAGGGAATTCCATGTAGTCTAACTATTTCCTGGACGTACAACTAGGCCAATTTGTCTAGTGAAAAATTAATTTTTATAGGCAGAAAGTGAGCATTTTTAGTTAATCTGTCAACTATTACCCAGATAGAGTCATATCCCACTAAAGTCTTTGGTAAACCACAACAAAGTCCATTGAGATACTATCTCATTTCCATTTAGGGATCTCAAGAGGTTGTAGAAATCCCGCTGGATTTTGATGCTCTACCTTCAACTTTTGAAAAATGAGACATTTCGCCACGAACTCAGCAATATCCTTTTTCATCCCTGGCCACCAATACATCCTCTTTAAGTCTTGGTACATTTTAGTGCATCTAGGATGGACATTATATTTACTTTGATGCACTTCCTACAGGATCTTAGTCCTCAACTCTCGTTCTTGAGGGACACAAATCCTTCCTTGATACATGATTGCTCCATCTTCTATGACAGAAAAATTGTCTTGCTCTTTATGATCCTGTAAGTATTGGTCGTGAGCTTGAGCCTCTTTGATATAGGATCTAAGGTCACACCCTATACTTAAACCATTAATGGTTATCTTCTTTGAGGAAAAAGTAGTGTCCAGCTTCAAATTCCTAAACTCTTCTAGCATCTGCATCTCATACATCATCATCTGGCCCATGTGTAGAGATTTCTGACTCAGAGCATTAGCTACAACATTTGCCTTTCCCAAATGATACTTTATCTCAAATTTATAGTCATTGAGAAATTTCACCCATCTTCGTTGCCTCATATTTAACTCATTTTGATCAAAGAGATATTTAAGACTCTTGTGATCGCAATATACTTCAAAGGTTGCTCCGTATAAGTAGTGTCGCCAAATCTTTAAGGAAAACACCACCGCTGCCAATTCATGATCATGGGTTGGATAGTTTCCTTCGTGGGGTCTTAGTTGTCTAAAGGCGTAAGCAACTACTGTCTTATCTTGCATTAACACACACCCTAACCTTTTCTTTGAAGAGTCACTATACACTTCAAAATGTCCTGTGGGGTATGGAATAATTAAAATAGGAGGAGTGGTCAATTTTGTTTTAAGCTTCTAGAAACTAGCTTCACATTGATCAGTCCATTTGAAAGGACTTCCCTTCTTGGTCAATTTAGTCAATCGTAAGGCTATACAAGAGAAGTTTTGTATAAACCTCCTGTAGTATTCTGCCAAACCCAAGAAACTTTTAACTTCTGTAACCGTCTTTGGTCTTTCCCATTGAATCACTGCTTCCATTTTGCTAGGGTCTACAACTACCCCTTTATTGGAAATGACATGTCCGAGAAATTTTATCTCTGATAGCCAAAATTCACACTTCTCCAATTTGGCATACAAATTTTTCTCTTTCAACACTTGCAGCATGATTCAGAGATGTTGTTCATGTTCTTTCTCACTCTTAGAATATATTAAGATGTCATCAATGAATACTACCACAAATTGATATAGGTAGAGTCAAAAAATACGATTCATGTAATCCATGAAAATTGCAGGTGCATTTGTCAACCTGAAGGGCATTATGAGAAACTCAGTGCCCCTACCTAGTCCTAAAGGTTGTTTTAGGTACATCCTCCTCCTTGATCCTAATTTGATGGTATCCCACTCTCAAGTCAATTTTAGAAAAGATGGAGGCTCCCTTCAGTTGATCCAATAAGTCATCTATCTTAGGGAGAGGGTATTTATTTTTGATAGTCACTTTATTCAGCTGTCTGTAGTCTATGTATAATCTCAAGCTCCCGTCTTTCTTTTTAACAAATAACACAGGAGCTTCCCAAGGTGATACACTTGGTCTAACAAATTGATTGTCTAACAGTTCCTCTAAATGTTTCTTGAGTTCCTGTAGTTCTTTTGAGGCCATTCTATAAGGTGCAATAGAGATACGCCCTGTCCCAGGTAAGAGATCAATATAAAACTCTATCTCTCTCTTGGGAGGTAAGCCTAGAATATCTGATGGAAATACTTCAAGAAACTTGTTGGCTATTGGGATTTCATTAAGCTTCGGTTTAACTTCTAGATTTGATAAATGCAAGATAATGTATCCAAGTACTCTATTGTTCAACTCCCTATTGACTTGATTGTCATTAAGCATCAATAACTGCATCTCCTATTCGGAAGTAGGAGGTAGAAATTTAATGGTCTTGTTGCAACAATTCAGCAAGACCTGATTTCTAGACATCCATTCTAACCCTCAATGACATCAATACCTTTTAAAGGTAGACATACAAGGTCCACAGAAATTTTTTTTCCTAAATAGTGACTTGACAGTCCTTACATACAAAGGAAGTTAAGACCCTTTCCCCCGTGGGAGTTACTACAGATAGCTCATAAGGGGTTTCAGAAATAAGATACTGAAACTCCCTAATACATTCTTCCGATATAAATGAATGACTAGCACCAAAGTCAAACAACACTATAAGAGTAAATCCATAGATATAGCATGTACCTTGGATCATTTCAGGGGATTGAGTAGCCTCTTGGCCGTTCAGGGTGAAAAACCTTCCTTTCACTTAAGGCTTTTGTTCTGGCTGCTTCCCCAAATTTTGTGGGCAGTTCCTTGCAAAATGACTCTTCTGTCCGCAATTGAAGCAAACATCTTGTCCCATGTAGCATGGCAGATTTCCATGCATGCATCCACACTTAGTGCACTTGACTGGGTTGAGGTCTTGTTGGAAAGGTTGGGGACCTGCAGTCATTGGCCTCCTGCCAGTACCCTTTTCTTTTCCTCTAACATTTCTGCCAGAGTTTTGTGAACTGTTCTTCCTTTTCCAGAAATTATGTCTTTGTTTCTCATCTTCCACTACCCTCAAGCTCTTCTCTAAGAGTCTGCATTTATTTATGAAAGGTACAAACTCCCTTATCTCTATAGCTACAACATCATTCCTTATTTCTGGATTCAATCCCAATTTGAACTTAACAGCCTTCCATGCTTCATCAGGGTTAAATCGCAGATAAAAGGAAAACTTAGACAACTCCTCAAACTTTGCGATGTATTGGTCTACGGTCATGCTGCCCTATCTAAATTGGAGAAATTCAATCTCCTTCTCCGCTCGCACAGTACTTGGGAAGTACTTTTCCAAGAAAGTGTCTTTGAACACCTGCTACGTGATCTACCTTCCTTGGTGAGCTAAAAGTTCTCTAGTTCCACGCCACCAATATTCTGCTTCATCTTTCAGCATATATGCAGCGAAGATAACTTGCTGCTCCTCAATATAACCCATCACTTTAAAGATTTTCTCTAGTTCCCTTATCCACATTTCGGCTACAATTAGGTCAAAGCCGCCTTGAAAACAAGGTGGTCTAGTCCTTAAGAACTTAGATATGTTGTTATCATTCCCTGCTATCCAGTTATTAACACCATTCTCATTATTCGGGTTATTAGCATTTTGGAGGTATTGTATAATTTGATTGGTGGTCGTGACCTGGTCTTGAATTGCCGTGGCAAGTTTGTGCAGGGTTTCCTTGGCATTGTTTGTCGGATTCCTCCTTGGTGGTGCCATTTCCTACTGTGGCAAAAACAAAGTTATGCTGCTATTGAGGTGATCAAGCCCAATAGTTAGTTTCAAAAATATTTAACAGTAGTCATAACACCACCTTGGCATATAGATAGGAAACACTAGTAATTTCTTACCTATATGAAATCATTGATCCCTTACATAGCACAACCACAACATACTCAAGACACTATAAGATCGATTCAGATAACCATCCACCCATTGGCCATCTAGGATCGACCTTCTTTGATACCAATTATGTAACAAATTTATTATTATTATTTATTATTATACAATATAGAGTTCACATACACGTCATTAATCAAAACGCACGTACAACATATTAACACATAAATATCTACATCTTATTTATTCTGGTTGACCAATTCCAGAGATACAGGTGCAGGTGGTTGCACTTTCACTAGGATCTGACCCAACTCGCCCACAAACATTTTATTTAGGATCTTCCCATCATAGAGTAACACGATCCAACGTGCACTAAAATCCATAGCTATAGAAAAATCTGCATAACTAATTTTCTAAACATGACATGGAAATATAATGAGATTTAAATCCCAGTAAGTTCAACAATAAATAATCATTAATATAACTTATCACGTCATGTTCATTTGTATAAACTACAACAAATATCTTCGGTCACATGAATCTACTTTATCTATGTACATGAGAATCGTACAGTAATGACATGTATGGCAAGATTTACTAATTTTAAAATATCATATGATGACTATCAATTTATTCTCATATCAAGCTACCCCGGTCATGGTGAGTATTTTCTACTCTCCGGTATGGGCTTTTCTCGCTCCGTTCGACATGGTATACTTTTTCTTTCTTTTCTCATTAGCATAATCATAACTGTTGGTAGGGGGTCCCCTACTAGTGCACCACACAGATTGCCACCTGACCGTGCTTATTTCTTTTCTTTTTACATTAATAGCCAAAAATATGATTTCAATAACAAGTATGTTCATTATACTCACATACCATAATGTTTCATCAAAATATTTTCATGTCAAAATACACACTTAGAATCGTAAGAAGTTCATGCATTGGGAATGGCTATAGCATCTTCTAGTCATTTATTATTTTCATTTATAAGATTCTTCTTCTTTTTTAAATATTAATTTTATTCCTTTATTTTCTTGATGCAGGTTTTCATCCTATTTGACATTCTCTTACTAATTTGAGCATAAATCCCTCAATTTAACTTCAATTTGGGTGATCTTAGTGTCAATTTAAAGATAACACAATTATCTAAAACTATTATGTTGAGTAGTGTAGCGAAAAATTAAGAAACCATGGTGATAGTACTCCCTCAAAGTACAAGTTATTTCTTCTCGGGTAAGTTCTGACCTCTACCTACTAATCTGTCCATATCTCCTACATGAGAATTCAAACTTGAGTGATTCCAGTGGCTAAAATTCCGTGACCCATATAGCTATAATATTTTTTTTAACCATTTAATTTAATTCCCTATAGAATGTTCTCAACAATTAAAAAACAGAAGCTATCCTAAAATATTCTTCCCTGATTAACCAATTTCTGACTACGACATACTAATCGGACCATATCTGCCTCATACGGACTCCAAATTGAGTGATTCCAGTGGCTACAAATCCGTGACACATATATCTATAATTATTATGTTAGCCACTTATTTTAATTCCCTACAGAATATTTCCAAAAATTAAAACACAGAAGCTATCCTAACATATTCTTCCTTGATTAATCATTTTCTGACCACTGCTTACTAATTGGGCTATATCTATCTCATATGGACTCCAAATTGAGTGATTTCTGTGGCTAAAAATCTGAGACACACACACACACACACACACACACACACATATATATATATATATATATATAATTATTATGTTAACCATTTATTTTAATTCCCTACATAATGTTCCCAGAAATTAAAACATAGAAGCTATCTTAACATATTCTTCCCTGATTAACCATTTTCTGACCAATGCTTACTAATCAAACCATATCTACCTCATATGGACTCCAAATTGAGTGATTTCAGTGGATGCAAATCTGTGAGACATAGATATACTTTTTTCATGTTAACCATTTGTTTTAATTCCTTACCAATGCTTTCCAGAAGTTTAAAAATTGAAGCTTAAAATTTTTCCACCCATAGCCATACCTATGCAGAACTATCTACACCAGCCTAAGTATTCAAACTTACATAATATGTAACATGATATAGCAACATCCATGACCAATCATCAAAGTTCTAAGATCAAAATCTCATATAAATATAACAAGTTTCAAATCTTTTCTTCAAAAAAAAATATTGTTAAACTTACCTGGAGCACTTAGTCCTCCAGACTTCTCATTCCTCTTTCTTCCTTTCTTCCTTTCCTTTCCTCACTCTACCTTGCTTCTATTTTTCTCTCCCTCTCTTGTACGAAATTCTAATGCTATAAGGGTGGGTTTTGCTTATATAGACTATCAAATAATTCATCTTTCATAATCATGGGTCTACCTTATCACAATTAGGATGCACTTGGTTGAATTTTTGGAAAACAAACAACTCATGTTCTTGTCTTCCTCTTCCTTAGTCAAGATATGCATAGGAAAAGGAGATTTGTATTTTGAGAATTATGATAATATGTTCTTAAGATAAGGAACAAGGTCCCTTTGATTTAGGGATTCTTTTTCTTTTTCTTTTGTCTTAATCAATTATGATATGTTTGCCTTTTTAGGTGGAAAATTTCCAACCCTTGAATCTTCCTTGCTTAGCTAAAATTATTTGTGTAGGATAAGAATGTTTTGTCATAATACTATGTATTATTACCCACTTGCTAAAATTATGAGTGTAGGATATAGATGTTTTGTCCTAATACTATGTATTATCATACCACTTGCTAAATTTTTGTCTTAATGCCATGTCAACTAATCTTGATTACACCATTATTTCATCACTTTATTTTATTTTTATTTTTTCTCTTGGGTTTGGGCTCATTCTTGCCCATTTTCTTTACTTTGGTTAAAATTCTACCTTTCATAATGGGTTTAGTCATATTTTCATGATTTTTGGGCTATGGGTCCAATTTCTATATCTTAGTCCAAGTCTATGTTTTATTTCTTCCTTGGGCTATCTTATTGGCTTGCTAAAAATTCATGTGAAGTAGAAAAACTCTATATGAAGTGTCCATAAGTGACAGCCCAATTTATGGGTGGAGATACTAAACTTAGTAACTTTAACTCTTAAATTAGGAAAAATTACACTAATCCAATCTTCTTGAAATTTTAATACATTTACTTACTTCACAAAAATTTATCTTCCTTACCCAAGAATTTCACGTTTCTTTAGCATGTTTATTTCTAATATTTCCTCTAAGGTTTTTTCTCTTTACCTATTCCATTAATGTTAAAACATTTATATGCATACACGTAAGGTGAAGAATTTCTAAGGATTATATTTCCTTAGATATCTAAAAATTGCCTAATAAATTTTATTTCCTTAATTAAATATTTATGTACATTTATCAATAAAAAAATGAAATTAGGGATGTTACTTTAAATACTTTTGTACTTTTATTAATACATGAAACGAAATTAGGGATGTTACATCCCCCACAAACCAGATTTTACACCATATCCAGAACAATAATAATGCTAATAGAGAGGTAGAAGGAAACACGAGGAATTTAGGGAATGGAAATAGATGGGCCAATTTCATGAGAACCTGTCCTCCATATTTTGTTAGGAGGTATGGCCCTATTGTTGTGGATAGGTGGCTAACTGAACTAGAGAAGACTTTTGGAGTCTTGGACTACTCTGACGAATCGAAGGATAATTTTTGCACTATACATGCTAAAAGAAAAATCCACATTCTAGTAGAGGGGAGCCCGCAAATTATTGATCTATCAGGGTAGATAGATTACATGACCAATTTACCAAGAAATCTTCCTGGATAAATACTTTCCCAAGAGTGTAAATGTTGAAAAAGAGATTGAGTTTCTTTAACTTAGAAAGGCAGATGGACTAACATGCTGTTATTTAAGCATGTTATTAGCATTATTTTAGTTAGTTTTTATTTAATTTAAGAAGAAAATAGATATGAATTAATTGATTTTTGTGTTTTATGTTTTAGGAATAATAAAGAAGGAAAGAAGAGGAAAATAGAGAGAAAATTATGGAAAAATGCTTATTTTTTACCCTTTTTCACTGATTGAGGGATATCTCACTCATTTGGACTCCGATTGAGGTGATTCCAGTGGCTATGGAAAGAACATACATAGAGGCACAACTTTCGTATTTGGCACTTTAACAAAATGTAGAAGATTCTAGGTGTCGTGACGCTCACGAAAGAGAACCGTGGTGCCGTGTAAGGACTCATCTGGAGCGCTGTAGCGCTAAGCAGCCCAGCAATGAGTGCTGCGGCGCCCCATCTTGAAAAGTACGCAGTGCTGCGGCTCTCGCCGCATTATTAGTTTTTCGAATTCATGAGTTTTAGGTATTTTTTACTCCAATTGAAGCCCGATGGGCTGGAACTTGATCTAGAGACACTCCTACTTTGATTAGGAGGAGTTAATAAATAAAAGAGGAGGAAAGCAAGCAGAGAACTCATTCAATCATTCATCTAAATTCTTAGTTACATTCTTCAATTCTTCTTTAGATTTTCTTATGGCCCTGCGTGGCTAGTTCTTTTTAGTTGGTTGAGGTAGATTGAAACTTCAAGGGATCTTCATGCATTGTGAGATGTGAATTTGATTTTATTATTTCGATTTGAATTGAGTATTGATTATTTATCTATTCTTCTTCTCAATGATTATTCATATGATTGCTAGGAGGCCTACTAGTATATTATCTGGCTTAATCTACCGATGAAATATGTTTTGAACAAAGTCTAGAATTCTGTGATTCATGAGGCAAATAGGATTGAGGATTTTGGATTATAAATCATTGAACATATGATGAATAATTAACTAAATTAGATATAACCAATGTGTTTATATTTGTTTAGCTCTGTCAGTTTCTCTAGTTCTTCATGCAGTTAATAAGTTATGCTTTACAGATGTGCTAAAGGATTACTTGTTAATTAGGGTTTAATTGGTACGATTGTCATTAATTTACTAGACTTAAGGAGGAACAGGGTTAGAAACCCAATGATAGATATTCAATTACAAATTGTTTATGTTGTTAATGATCAATGCAATCCCTTGACGGTGGATATCAACTGAAACTAATGTATTTATCATTAATCACTCTCTCTTATTTACTTTTATTATTGTTTACTTTGTTTTATTTACAATTATCAATCCTCCCTTTCTTAATCACAGAAGGTAATTCCAGTCTCTGTGGGATCGACCCTTTCTCCCACCACTACAAGTTAGTTTTGAGGTAAGGTATCAATTTGGGTGTACCTGCGACAGTACGCACCATGGACTATTCATCAGTACATCGCCAAATTTGAAGAGTTGTCAAAATTTTCAACATATTTAAAGTGTAACTGAAATAAATCTTGGAAGGAGGCTAAATTTGAAGCAAGACTGAACCTAGAGATTCGTAGTGCAGTTGTGGCTCTAGAAATTTGAGAATATGTTTGTAATGATAGATTTTTTCCTCTTTATCCTCTTACAATTATTATGGAAGCAATTATCCCAATTGAAACATCAAATAATACACATGTATATACATAGCATATATTTCATAACAATGACAGTCAAAGACTACATCACTGATTAGTGTTCATATAAGAGTAACATTGAGTCACATACTTACATTAACTTAACATAAGTCCCTATACAGCACATCACCCTTAGGGTATAGAGGGTGGAGGAAGAGGTGTTGGCATCGGGATCTCCACAACTTTTATTGCATAAAGGTCTCTAAAACAACCACAGAAGATCTATCAACATCTCAACTACTTTTATCTGAACATAATGATGACTGCATTTCACTATAGTTTTTATGTGTTGCCCATGATTGTTTATTGAATTTTTCTGGTGTTTTAAGCACTTTTTACCCTCTAATTTAATTGAATGGGATGATTTTTCTGGACATAACGTAGCTACCTCATTGCTGTAGCATTTCAGTGAGCATGTATAGCAATGATAGCAAAACCTCGGGTGATAGTAGGGAAAGCTGTTTTCTCCCTCCCCTGCAATATGATGATTCTGCTTGATTTGGTGCAGGTGGCAGAGCTGCGCAGCAGGGATATCGCAGGCTGCTGGTACAGGACCGTTTCTACTACTGAAGGTGGAAAGGAAAAAGCTGGGCAACAAAGGGCACCTGCTGCAGAGCAGAAGGAATGGCAGCAATCCATGGCGCTTTACTGGGACCACAAGGGCTGCCTATAAAAGGCCAAAAAGTAGCCAATGGAAGAGAGCCCGCCGGGGAAGAAAGAGGAAAAAACTGGAAGAAAAATAACACCATAGCCTAGAGTGCTGCTAACACCGGAAGGTGCAGCACGAGGGGATAGTGTGCTAGTATAGAAGGGAACTTTGTTTTCTGTTGTTGTTTTACTGCTTTATCAAAAAGAAAGAACTGCATTTTGTAATTTAGTTTTTATCTCTTAAAATGCACACCAGTGTTTCTAGAGTTTCTGTAACCAGTGCACCCATGAGGCTTGGCTAGTTTCCAGCTGGGGTTGCACAAGGGTTGTAATGGACCAAAGCACATTTTTATTATCAATACATTTTGTTGCAGTTTTGTTACCATTCAGCTGTATATCCTATAGTTTTTCTTTCCTTAATAACAGAAGTTTGGAGGAAGAAAATCGAGGCCATCATTCACCTAGGAGGGTAATGGAGGCTGACAAAAAAGCTGAGTGTAAAGGGGTACCTCATGTAGGGATATACGGGTACCTCATTAGTCCCATAATGTATTACTTGCGCAATTCAGAGGTAAGGACTTGTGCAGGAATGCGTGTCTGCACCTTGAAGTTGTGAGGAATGGTAGTCTGGGAAGACTCCATTCAGAACTGATTTGGCACCAGGGACCTTTGTTGCAGCAAAGTCTAAGGCATATCTGAGTTCTGAAGTCCATAGCAACCCTGAGCACCCCAGTTCTCCCCAATTAATTTCCTTTCTATTCCCTAATACTTTTCAGTCTACTTACAGTAAAGATCAGCCAACCCATGTCTATTTCAATTTTGTGAACAACTTAGCGTTGCTACGGCATTCATACAGCAAAGGTCTCTAAACAGTTTTAGTTCACTCCTCGTGGGACGATACTCGCTCATCACTTTATTACTTGGTCACGATACATGCACTTGCGTTCTGACATTGTATTCATCTTTGTATGAACTAGACAAACACCAACAAGTTTTTAGCGCCGTTGCCGGGGAGTGTAAACCTTAAAAATTGCTTTTAGATACTCCACTGTGTGAAGGATCATTTTGCTTCTACTCTGTTGTCTTGTTGAGCAGGTAACACAGTGCATGAGCAGGGTTGACAGAGAGCTTCTGCCCCTTGATCCAGAGATAGAAAGAACGTTTTTGAGAAGAAGAAGAGGGCAGCAAACACACCAGCAGCAGGCAGAGATGGCTAATCAAAATGGAGCAGACAGCATGGACGACAGAGATAGGGTCTTAAATGCTTATGTTCAACCGAATTTGAATGGGTTGAACCCAAGCATTGTGAGACCAGAGATTGAGGCTCTACATTTTGAGCTTAAACCAGTAATGTTTCAGATGCTGCAAACTGCTAGGCAATTCAGTGGCATGCCCACTGAGGACCCTCACCTTCATTTAAGAGTGTTAATGGAAGTCACGGATGCTTTCAAAATGAATGGGGTAACGGAGGAAGTGCTCAGGCTAAAGCTGTTCCCTTATTCATTAAGAGACCGAGCAAGAGCCTGGTTGAACTCTCTGCCACCTGACTCTATCACTAACTGGAGTGATTTGACAGAAAAATTTCTGCTGAAATACTTTTCACCCACCAAGAATGCCAGGTTAAGAAATGACATCACCTCCTTCCAGCAATTAGAAGGTAAATCTTTGTATGAGACCTGGGAGAGGTATAAAGAGCTATTACGGAGATGCCCACACCATGGAATTCCTTACTGCATTCAGATGGAGACCTTTTATAGTGGCCTCAATGCCCAAACTCAAACCATAGTGGATGCAGAAGCTAATGGGGCACTCTCGTCCAAAACATATAATGAAGCATATGAGTTGCTTGAGAGAATGGCCAGTAACAACTATCAATGGCCAATAGACAGAGTTTCAACTGGAAAGAAAGCAGCAGGCATGCACGAAGTGAGTGAAGTGACCTCTCTCATAGCCCAGCTAGCCTCACTAATTAATGTTCTAAAGAGCCAGCAAGTTACCCGCCCTTAAGCAGCCAATGCAGTTCAGGAAACTGTACCATCTTGTGTACTATGCAATGGACCTCATTTATTTGAAGCTTATCCCTTAAACCCAGAGTCAGTGTGCTTCGTGGGTAATATGAATCGCAATAACAACCCTTACTCCAACACATATAAACCAGGATGGAGGCAACACCCCAACTTCTCCTGGAGCAACTATGGTGCAGGACAAGGGAACAACTCTGCCCCACAAAGACCACAGGGTCCACCAGGCTTCCAGTAGCAAAGACAACAGCCTCAGGAAGCCCACACTTCACTAGAATCCCTACTGAAGGAATATATGGCAAGAAATGATGCTCTAATCCAGAGTCAAGCAGCCTCACTGAGGAATCTGGAAACTCAAGTGGGACAGCTTGCCAATGAACTAAAAAGCAGACCCCCAGGGACACTTCCTAGTAATACTGAAGTCCCTAGGAGAGAGGGGAAAGAGCATTGCAAGGCTATAGCCCTGAGGAGTGGGAAGACGGTGGAAACACCAAAAACAAGAGGGCAAGACCAGACAGACTCCATTGTACCCCTGGAGAACAAAAATGATAAGAAGAAGCAAGAGGAGGAGATAAGCAAGGAGGAAACCATCTTTAGAGGAAATGCTGCAGCTATGCCATAGCAAAAGTCGGCAACTTTGCCGCAGTAAAGCCTGCAGCAAACCAAGCTACCCCCCTTTTCCTCAAAGATTTCAGAAGCAGCAGAATGACCAGTAATTTAGAAGGTTCCTAGATGTCCTGAAACAGCTCCACATTAACATTCCTCTAGTGGAAGCACTAGAGCAGATGCCCAATTATGTGAAGTTTATGAAGGACATCCTGACCAAGAAGAGGAGATTTGGTGAATTTGAGACTGTTACCCTCATAAGAGAATGCAGTGCTGTGCTGCAAAATAAGTTGCCACCCAAACTTAAGGATCCGGGCAGTTTCACCATACCTTGTTCAATCAGGAACCAGTATTTTGGCAAAGCACTGTGTGATTTAGGAGAAAGCATCAACCTTATGCCAATGGCTATCTTTAAAAAGCTACGAATTGGAGAAGCTAGGCCTACCACAGTCACACTGCAATTGGCAGACAGATCCATTGCTCACCCAGAAGGAAAAATAGAAGATGTCCTGGTTAAGGTGGATAAGTTCATCTTCCCAGTAGACTTCATAATTCTGGATTATGAAGCTGATGCAGAAGTACCCATTATATTAGGCAGACCGTTCCTAGCAACTGGCTGGACACTCATTGATGTTCAAAAAGGTGAGTTAACCATGAGAGTCCAGGATGAGCAGGTTACATTCAATGTGCTCCAGACCATGAAGTTTGCCAATGAAGAAGAAGAATGTGCAGTGGTGTCTATGATAGACACATTAGCATCAGAACAACTGGAAAAATGCTGCAAGGAGCCACCAGCAGCAGCATTGACAGATCACTTAGATTCCGAAGGAGAAGATGAAAAGGAATGGGCCTGGATTGATGTCAGACAAGGGTTTAGCAAACAGGAGTCGATAAAAGAGCCGTTATATGAGACCACGCCAGATTCCAGGCTGCTGAAAGCATCAGTAAAAGAACCACCAGCTTTGGAGATGAAGCCCCTACTAGCACACCTTAAGTATGCATATTTAAGAGAAACAAACACTCTTCCTGTGGTTATCTCAGCACTTCTAACAGAGGAACAAGAGGAGAAATTGGTCCTGACACTAAAGAAATTCAGAAAGGCCATTGGCTGGACACTTGCTGACATTAAGGGAATCAGCCCCTCATTCTGCATGCATAAGATCCTCTTGGAAAGCAACGAAAAAGGGTCCATAGAACCCCAGCGAAGGCTTAACCTAATAATGAAGGAGGTGGTGAAGAAGGAGATCATCAAATGGCTGGATGCTGGAATCATTTACCCCATATCAGATAGCTCTTGGGTGAGTCCGGTCCAGTGTGTTCCCAAGAAAGGAAGCATGACTGTGGTGGAAACTGAGAGCAATGAGCTCATCCCCACTAAGGTTGTAACCGGTTGGAGGATTTGCATGGACTATAGGAAGCTAAATAAGAGCACTAGGAAGGATCACTTCCCTCTGCCATTTATTGATCAAATGTTAGATAGACTTACTGGAAGGGAATACTATTGCTTCCTGGATGGATACTCAGGGTATAACCAGATTGCTATAGCACCAGAGGATTAGTACAAGACCACATTCACATGTCCTTATAGTACCTTTGCATTTCAAAGGATGCCATTTGGGCTGTGTAATGCTCCAGCAACGTTCCAGCGATGCATAATGGTAATATTCACAGAAATGGCTGAGCAGTTTGTGGAAATCTTCATGGATGATTTCTCAATCTTTGGGGACTCCTTTGACCTATGCTTGGGAAACCTTGCCAAAGTCTTGCAAAGGTGTGAGGAAAAAAACTTGGTGCTAAACTGGGAGAAGTGCCAGTTTATGGTAAAGGAAGGAATTGTGCTGGGGCATAAGGTATCCCAGAAAGGACTTGAGGTGGATAAGGCCAAGGTAGAAATTATTGAGAAACTGCCTCCTCCCACCTGGGTCAAGGGCATTCGAAGCTTCTTGGGACATGCAGGATTTTATAGAAGGTTCATTAAGGACTTCTCTAAGGTTGCCAAACCATTATGCAGCTTGCTAGAGAAGGACAGAACCTTTTGTTTTGATGAGAGTTGCATGACAGCATTCTGCGATCTCCAGCAAAAAGTAAGTATAGCTCCTGTGATTATGGCACCAGACTGGACCTCCCCATTTGAGCTGATGTGTGATGCTAGTGAAATAGCATTGGGAGCCGTCCTCGGGCAGCGCAGAAACAAACCGTTTCACTCTATTTACTATGCTCGCAAAACGCTGCAAGGTGCCTAGCTGAACTACACCGTGACAGAGAAGGAACTGCTTGCTGTAGTGTTTGCCTTTGAGAAATTCAGAGCATATTTGGTAGGAGCAAAGGTGATAGTGCACACAGACCACTCTGCCATCAAACACTTGGTTAGAAAGAAAGATTCCAAGCCAAGGCTCATTCGATGGGTGCTCTTGCTTCAAGAGTTTGATCTAGAGATCAGAGACAGGAAGGGGACTGAAAACCAAGTGGCAGATCATCTCTCCAGGTTGGAAGAGCACAGCTCTAAAGCAGAGGAAATTAATGAAAGATTCCCAGATGAGCAACTCTATCTCCTGTCCCAAGATGATGTGCCATGGTATGCTGACTATGTAAATTACCTCGTGAGTGGAATGCTCCCACCAGACCTGACGTGGGAGCAGAAGAAAAAATTCCTGCATGAAGTCAACTCATACTACTGGGATGAACCCTATCTTTACAAGTAATGTGCTGACCAGATGATAAGCAGGTGCATACCCAGTGAAGAAACGGAGCAAATCTTACAGCAATGCCATGCTTCCTCTTATGGAGGTCATTTTGAAGGAGTTAGGACCACAAACAAAGTGCTGCAGGTAGGTTTCTATTGGCCCTCCTTATTCAAAGACTCCCACTCTTATGCAAGGCAATGTAACCGGTGCGAGAGAATAGGGAATATATCTCGCAGGCATGAAATGCCACTGAACAACATCCTAGAGGTGGAATTATTTAATGTTTGGGGCATAGATTTTATGGGACCATTTCCCTCAAGTTTTGGCAATCAATACATCCTTGTAGCTGTAGACTATGTCTCAAAGTGGGTGGAAGCCAGTGCATCCCAAACCAATGATGCCAGAGTCGTGACCAGATTCCTGAAAAGGAATATCTTTACAAGGTTTGGAACACCCAGAGCCATCATCAGTGATAGAGGGACCCATTTATGTAATAGGCAGTTCAAGGCACTACTTGCCAAATATGGAGTCAGACACAAGGTAACAACCCCTTATCACCCACAAACAAGTGGGCAGGCTGAAGTCTCTAACAGAGAGATCAAGAGAATCTTGGCAAAAACAGTAGGTCCTACGAGGAAGGATTGGTCCTCAAGGTTGGATGACGCCCTTTGGGCATATAGAACAGCTTATAAGACACCTCTGGGCATGTCACCATACAGGTTGGTATTCGGGAAGGCTTGTCATCTCCCAGTAGAGCTGGAACATCGAGCATATCAGGCAGTGAAGAAGCTAAACTAGAACCTGGATGCTGCGGGTGAGAAGAGGATGCTGCAGCTAAATGAGCTGGACGAATTTTGGGGGCAGGCCTATGAAAATGCCAAACTATACAAGGAGAAAGCAAAGCAATGGCATGACAATAAGATACAGCCCAGAAACTTCGAAGTGGGACAGAGAGTACTACTGTACAACTCCAGGCTAACCTTGTTTCCTGGGAAGTTGAAATCACGATGGTCTGGACCCTTTCGCATAAGCAAGGTCTTCCCATTTGGGACTATTGAATTGGAAGAAGAGAAGGAAGGGAGGACATTCAGGGTTAATGAGCAAAGAGTCAAGCATTATCTGGGGGGTGATGTGGATAGACAACACACTTCCATTCAGCTGCAAGAGGATTGAACAGAAGGGAAGTCAGGCTGAAGACTCTAAAACAAGCGCTCACGGGAGGCAACCCATGTTCAAATTTGTTATTATTCAAGTTAATAGTTTTAAGATAGTTTAGATTATGAATCTGATAGCTTTTGTGGTTGTTACGCAGGTTAGGAAGCAAGAAGTTGCAGAACCAGTTTTTGTTTTGCTGCAGCAACATAACACTAAAGATAGTCCCTGATTTGCTATAGCAGAATTGATAACAAGCACTCTCTGCTGCAGCAGAAATCTTTGGCACCCAGTTTTGCTGAAGCATTGCTCCAGTATTACTGCAGCAACACAGTCAGCTCTAAGCCAAGGGTTCCCCTCTGCTATGCTTCGACAGTTAAAAATAAAATAAAATAAAATAAAATAAATATGGTGGGTGGGAAAACTGACAGAAGGCCATAAGACACCTACGGTCTTTAAACCTCTGCAACTTCCAACCCACTTCTTTCCCAAGTTTAGACACCCACGCAGCTCCCCTTCTCATTGCACCTCTCTGAGTTCTCAAGACCTGCAACCCCCTTCACCTCCTTCGACCCAAAAAACCCTAACCTTTTACCCCTCGAACCAAAAATGCCGAGAATCAAGATAGTGGCTAGGAAGGTGAGGAAGGTGAAGAAATTCACCTCTGAAGAAAACAGGAAGAGGCACGATGACGAAATCATGCCCAGAAAATTTTGCACTGAGAAAGGATTCACTTTCACCTCCGCTGGCGATTTAAGAATGCCAATGTACGTTGGCACAGTGGTAAAGCAGAGGGCTTGGGAAAATTTTGCAAGCCATTCGCAACCGGCCCTCATTCCACTGGTTCGGGAGTTCCATGCGAACTTCTCACCAGAAACTGACAAATGGGTGAGAGTTTGGGAAACAAAGGTACGTTTCGACCAAGCTGCAATCAACAGGGCCTACAATTTGCCCGACGAGGAGGACAACTATGAGGACTATCTGCAAAGTCTACGGGATGAAGACTGGGAAGCAATGCTCACCCGGGTGTGCCTTCCTGGCACCACTTAGGATAAATCTCCCCAGGGCTCCACCACTGTAAATCGAATCTCCTTGGTGCTGGCAGCAAAGGTCTGGTACCATTTTCTCAAGACCCATCTTCTACCTTCCACCCACGGGCAGACTGTGAGCAGAGAAAGAGTAACAATGATGGACGCGCTCATCCTCGGCAGGCCACTCAACGTTGGCTGCATTATAAGTGGCCAAATCCGAGCATGTTCCGGCCGAAAGAAGGGAAGCCTACTCTTTCCTTCCCTCATCACCACCCTGTGCAAGAATCATGGAGTACCAGTCTCTATTGACGAAGAGGTTTTGAAGGACACTACTCCCATCACCCCTACCACCATTGCTCGCATTGTTCTGGAGAAAGCAGCCCCGCATCCACCAGCTGCCTCTCAAGACCCCCCACCAACTGCTGGCCCATCTGCTTCCTCCTCTGCCACTCAGCCAGCTGACAAGGCCATTCAGCATCTACTGCAGCAACAATCCACCCTCCTCAGACAGCAAGCACAGTTGCTGCAGCACCAGCAAACCTTCTGGCGATATGCATAGAAGAGGGACTTTGCCCTCCACACCACCTTGGAGCAAAATTTTAAGCAGTTCTTCCCATTCCCAAAATTTCCAACTGCCCTGCTCCATGCCACCTTTGAGGAGTCAGCCCCAGCACCAGAAGCACAAGCAGAGCAGCCCAAGGCCTCTGAAGGATCCTCCTCCACCAAGGAGCCCTATCCCGAACCCCACCAGCCACCGGAAGAAATTATGTCCTCTGATGACGATGAGCCCATTGCCAAAAGGGCAGCAGTATTGCACAAAGGAAAGGCTCCACAACAATCAACACAGAGGAGGAGTGGGCTCAGAAGTTTATCAAGATCTTTTGGGGGTCAATGACCCTAGGGTGCTGCAGCATGCTTGCAAGCACCCTCAGGAAAGTTCCCTCAACCCTTATTCCTTCTCTGCTGTATTTGGAATTCCTTTGTTTCTGTTTCTATTTGTGGGTGTATTTTGTTTTCTGGCCATTGCATCAGCAGTGAGGACACTGCTCAATTTAAGTTTGGGGGGGTGTGTGATATAATGTATAATGTCTGCTGGGAATAGTATTGCTGGAGCATATCACTTTTGTGTTTTGATTCATTGCTGTAGCATCGCTGGAGCATTTTGCATAGTTAGGGTGATTGTTTATATTGCTGTCCACTTGTGTTTTTATCTACCTGTGTTGAATGAGTCTGTCCTAGTAATCACTGATTTTGATTGAGTTGAATACAGTTATAATTGTTTCATAAAAAGTTTGAAAAAAAAGAGAGAAAAAGAAGAAAAGAGGGTGGAATAGCTGCATAGCCTGCTGAAAGTTTTGGGACACTCCATGAGGAGGATTGGGTATTTTGTTAAAAATCAGAATAGGAAACCTACAGCCTCACCCCATCACACAGCACCCTCTTCTTATGAGCACTGGATCATGGGCAGTTTGCCCAACAGAGAATTTAGTGATCCTTCAGAAAGTGGTCCTTAGTCTTAGAGCTAGTATTGAGAGCTTCCTGTAGAATTATAAAAGAGGAAGTCACATAGGGGCATAAAGGTTTAAGTTTGGGGGGAGGGGAGTAGAAAATAAAGAGAAAAAAAATATGGACAATGCTCTGTAATTCCTTAGTAACCAGGGGTATGCATGAGTCCCATGTGTGCCTTTGCGTAAAACAAGGATGTAAAGTGGACACTCCAATGCTCTGTAATTCCTTAGTAACCAAGGGTATGCATGAGTCCCATGTGTGCCTTTGCGTAAAATAGGGATGTAGAGTATGAGTGGGGAGCGGTTGAAAGGTGATAAGGCTGAGTAACCAGGTGCCTGCATTGAACATGTTTGCATTTGCATCAAAAGGCTGTAATGACCTCTGCTAGAATAAGATCCATGCCAAAAACAACAGTAAAGGAAGAAATTCAGTAAGCTGCCCCATTTCCCCATATCTGCTGCCCTGACTGTACCTATGATGAATGCCAGCTTGACCTAGGAAAGGAAGCTTGAAATATTAGCATAAAAGTTTTAGGAACTCTGGCTGTTTTTGACCCGAATAACTCCTAGACAAAACTGTCCATATCACACACACACAAATTCAGATAAGGTGTTTGCTGTGATTGAGAGTAAGATTTGTGGTATCCCTTATATGAAAGCAATCCTGAGAGTTGAGAGCTATCAGCAGCGCTATGGAGTCTAACATGAGAAAAGTCTGGAACTTCTACGAATAGTGAGCAGAGTAGGATGCTTGGGGACAAGCAATCCTTTAAGTTTGGGGGAATTTGATGACTGCATTTCACTATAGTTTCTATGCATTGCCCATGATTGTTTACTGAATTTTTTTGGTGTTTTAAGCACTTTTTACCCTCTGATTTAATTGAATGGGATGATTTTTCTGGACATAACGTAGCTACCTCATTGCTGCAGCATTTCAGTGAGCATGTATAGCAATGATAGCAAAACCCTGGGTGATAGTGGGGAAAGCTGTTTTCTCCCTCCCCTGCAATATGATGATTCTGCTTCATTTGGTGCAGGTGGCAGAGCTGCGTAGCAGGAGTAGCCACCAGTGAGCAGGAGACAGCAGCAGGGATATCGCAGGCTGCTGGTATAGGACCGTTTCCACTACTGAAGGTGAAAAGGAAAAAGATGTGCAACAAAGGGCGCCTGCTGCAGAGCAGAAGGAATGGCAGCAATCCAGGGTGCTTTACTGGGACCACAAGGGCTGCCTATAAAAGGCCAAAAAGTAGCCAATGGAAGAGAGCCCGCCGGGGAAGAAAGAGGAAAGAATTGGGAGAAAAATAACACCATAGCCTAGAGTGCTGCTAACACCGGAAGGTGCAGCACGCGGGGATAGTGTGCTAGTATAGAAGGGAACTTTGTTTTCTGTTATTGTTTTACTGCTTTATCAAAAAGAAAGAACTGCATTTTGTAATTTAGTTTTTATCTCTTAAAATGCACACCAGTGTTTCTGGAGTTTCTGTAACCAGTGCACCCATGAGGCTTGGCTAGTTTCTAGCTGGGGTTGCACAAGGGTTGTAATGGACCGAAGCACATTTTTATTATCAATACATTTTGCTGCAGTTTTGTTACCATTCAGCTGTATATCCTGTAGTTTTTCTTTCCTTAATAACGGAAGTTTGGAGGAAGAAAACCGAGGCCATCATTCACCTGGGAGGGTAATGGAGGCTGACAAAAAAGCTGAGTGTAAAGGGGTACCTCATGTAAGGATATACAGGTACCTCATTAGTCCCATATTGTATTGCTTGTGCAATTCAGAGGTAAGGACTTGTGCAGGAATGCGTGTCCGCACCTTGAAGTTGTGAGGAATGGTAGTCTGGGAAGACTCCATTCAGAACTGATTTGGCACCAGGGACCTTTGCTGCAGCAAAGTCTAGGGAATATCTGAGTGCTGAAGTCCATAGCAACCCTAAGCACCCCAGTTCTCCCCAATTAGTTTCCTTTCTATTCCCTAATACTTTCAGTCTACTTACAGTAAAGATCAGCCAACCCATGTCTATTTCAATTTTGTGAACAACTTAGCGTTGCTACGGCATTCATACAGCAATGGTCTCTAAACAATTTTAGTTCACTCCTCGTGGGACAATACGCACTCATCACTTTATTACTTGGTCACGATACGTGCACTTGCGTTCTGACATTGTATTCATCTTTGTATGAATTACACAAACACCAACACATAACAACAAGCATTAATGAGAACAAAGTTTCAATAGGTTCAACATTAAACATGTCATATAATA
Source organism: Gleditsia sinensis (assembly GCA_037074535.1). Lineage (NCBI taxonomy): Eukaryota > Viridiplantae > Streptophyta > Magnoliopsida > Fabales > Fabaceae > Gleditsia > Gleditsia sinensis. The sequence continues at coordinate 24,156,074 of CM073464.1, read as the reverse complement.
CATAATCATCACAGTGCTATATCCAGTTTTATAAGCTACAGAAAATGATATTGTTTATTGAAAGCATGTGTCTACTACTTATAAGCAGTATAATGAAAACATATTATACACATATATACAAGATAGTAAATTAGCATGCATAGTGGCCACTTACTCATCAACTTCCATGTTTCAATAACGAATAATGTGAGTCATCCCCTTCCCCCCCACCCCCCGCTCCTCACTTGTCCAAAAACACTGTAATGTGAGCCATTCCCGTCCGTTGCTTATATAGCAAAACAAGTTAAAGTGAGCCATTCCCCCCCTCCTTGCTACTCACTTTCCCCAAAACATAATAATGTGAGCCATTTCCACCCATTGCTAAGATAGTGCTAATATTCGTCTCTTATCACAATAAGGTAATGTGAGCAATTCCCCTTACTACTCACTAACCCCAAAACATAGTAATGTGAGCCATTCCCCCCTGCTGCTCACCCACCATGGTCAGAGTGGCCATACGACCCGATTGGTCACCTTACTAGTGTATGGGTCATCCCGAATCTTATTTTGTCTTGTTATTATTTTCAGCTACATTCATGACATCATATTCACCATTTTCATCATCATATAAAAAATATGTATTAATACCTCTTAAATCGTGTAACCATGTATGCATTATACTTCACGAGCCTTAGTGTCAACTCATCAACTTATCATTACATCATTTACCAAATATTTATTTATCCATCTATCATCATAAAAAAATGTATGCATCATACCCTCAATCATCATCACCATCAAAATACGATCATACATTAATCAAATACATCACGAATATCATACTTGTTATCATCACCATATCATTTGATAAATATGTATTAATACACTTACCATCATGTAACAATGTATACATTATATCATCTAATAATTATGCATTAATATAATAGCATGGAAATACCTCATCATCTTCATCATTTAACATGTATGCAATATTACACAATATATATCAAGTTTGTTATCACAAGAAGTAGTGAAAAATAACATTGTAACACCAAGATTATAAGACATTCTTCTTCAATTTGGTTTCTATAATTATCATCTAGTTAATGGGGTTCATTTTATGCCATTTACAGCTAAAACAGGGTAAAAACAGCTCTTAACACAGGCTGACCGTGCCCTGCAACATAGCCATGCTTGTGATTGTACCAAATGTGTTCCAACCTCCTAATTAACCCGAAACATGGCCTCACCGTGTCTTAGAACATGGTTATGTTCTGGGCTGTCCTGCATTCCAGGTTTTCCTCCAACCTGATCTCCTCTCACTCAAAAGACCATAACTCCCTCATTTTAACTCTGATTAAGGTGATTTTGGTGTCTCTAGAAAGCAAAGAAAATTATCTACAACTTTACTATTTTGCCACTTTGACAAGTTAGAAATATAAACAGGTGGAAAAGGGTTCCAAAAACAACGTCGTGACTCTTCCTGTTAGATATGTCCTCCCTTCAATCATTAAGGTATATCTCTTTCATTTCAAATCCGATTAAGGTGGTTCTAGAGACCTTAGAAAGATAAGAAACAGGGATACACTTATGTGTTAAACATATTTTCAAGTTCAACATAAATCATAACTTACAGAACCAATCATTCATAGCATCAGTTTTCACCATTTTAAAGCCAATTTCAGCAAAAACTTATATAACATATGCATCCAAAATTTCACTCTATATAGCTAATCACAAATATGCATCATGCATCATCAAAATAGGAGATTTGAAACCCTTTTAAATCTTTCAAAATAAATGAAATTCCAAAGATAGATTAATGTTAAACCTACAAAAAACTTAGAGATCCTTTCTATTCTAAAACCCTCATTAGATTTCCTTCTCTTTTGATCACTTCTCTTTCTTCCTTTCTCTATAATTTCTTGCACTTTCACCATAGAAAATTAGCTCTTGAAGCATCCAAGATAAAGAGAAGAGTGGATTTAGGCTTAGAAATGAAAGACTTACCTCAAAACTTCTCCTTGCTCCCTTTCTCTCTCTTCTCTCTCTTCTCTCTCTCTTTCCTCTTTCTTCTCCTTCTTCTCTCGGTTCCTCTCTTTCTCTTCTCCCTTGTTCTGTAGCCACTCTTGGATATTTTCCCCTTTGTTCGACTTCCTCTCCAATTCAAGGGAAAAGCTTATTTTAATCTAAGCTTCTTGAAGGATGCCTCTCCTTAACATATGCCTTCAAGAAGCCTAACTATTACAAAATTGCCATCCCATTACATTTCAACTAGATCCTTGACGAAGGCCTTGTTTAGCTTCCTCAAATCTCTAAATGGTTTAATTCCTCCTTTAAGAAGATGCCAATAGGTTATGGGGTCACACCCAAAACATATCTCTAACTCAATTCTTGATGTTCGTTTCTGGCCCCAAAGAATTAGAATATTACACTTTCTCCCCTTATAGTTTCCTTTTTTCATTTAGTTACTTTATCATTTTTCTAAGATTTCATCAATGTTCCATTTCATTCTTTTTGACACTTCCTAACACTTTATTTCATAAAAGGAGATAGAAAGTTCGGGGTGTTACAATTCTCTCCCCTTAAAAAGGAAATTTGTCTCCAAAATTTAGGGTTTTCCTGTTCTCGAAGAGTTAAGAATACTTTTGTCTCATATCATCTTCTCCTTCCTCTTCACCTTTTGTTGTAGTTCTTGTCCTCTTGTATCCCTTTGTAGGCATTGCCGTGCTAAGTGCCCCTTCTATCCATAGCAATAACAAGTTATTTGGCTGACAAAACATGCTGTATTTCCATGTGGCCGTCCACACTTTCCACTTCTATCCACCATAACATCTATTGGATAAGATCTAGATTCCATTGCAATGGGTTTTTCATTATTGGTATTATTCCTCCCCCGTTATGATTTTGTCAAAGGTCAAAGATTCCCTCTTTCTCTTCTATAGAATCCGCTTCTCCTTTTCTTCTTTTGCTGCTTTTAAGTTTTTCTCCAGCAATCGGTATTTATTGACTAAGGGAGCAAATTCTCGGATCTCTAAGGCAACTATAGCACTTTTCATCTTGAGATTCAAACCCACCTCAAACTTCAACACTTTCTAGGCTTCATCTGGATTATATCTCAAATAAGTTGAAAATTTGGACAGTTCCTCAAATTTAGAGATGTAATAGTCAATAGTCTTGTTGCGTAGTTTAAGTTAAAGAAATTCAACCTCCTTTTTGGCCCTCACACTAGTTGGGAAATACTTATCTAGAAAATTTTCTCAAAAAACTTGCCACGTAATTTTTCTACCTTGATGAACCAACAACTTTCTAGCTCCTCTCCACCAATATTCAACTTCATCCTTCAATATGTACACAACAAAGTTAACCTTATGCTCATTAGAGCAGTTCAAAACTTCAAAAATCTTCTCTAACTCAGTTAGCCACCTTTCAGCTACTATCAGCTCATACATGCGCACAAAAGAAGAAGGTTATGTCCTCATAAATTCTGCCCAGCCATTTCCATTCTCCACATTCCTCTAGTTTCCTCCAAACTCACCATCATTGTTATTATTCTACATATGTCGCAAGATTTGATTTGTGGCAGACGCTTTGTCTCAAATTACTGTGGCTAAATTATGTAGGGTAGCGTTTGCACTTTTCATCGAATCTCTCCTTGGTGGTGCCACCACCTATCGTTTTAAGGATGAAAACGAAAACTTGTTAATATTTTTGGGGTCAAATTGTAATTTTCTAAAAGTTTAGTGGTCAAAATATAAATAATGAAATTTGTAAGAACTTCCTCTAACAATTAGCATATTGCTAATTGGTCCCTCCATTATTATTTAAAGAAAAAAAGAGACCAAAAATTTTTGAGGCGAATGAATAGTAAGAATTGTAACTTCTCTTTCTCATTATTTTCTCTCTCTAGATCTGGAGTACTTTCGAGCATCTGATATCAAAACTAAAAGTATTACTGGATTCAGGAGGAAGAGTAATACTATATTGGCTGAATAATTTTTCAAATCGGTAGTAGAATCGCCGCAGATCGAAAGTAGAAAATCTTAGAAAAAGGTAAGTTTTGAAACTCCTATTTAGAGTTCTCAAATTGAAAATCTAACATTGTAGATGGATTCAAGAGATAGATAAACTATACAATATGAAATTTCTCAGCCATTTGACAACTTTTGGTGTCATGAATAGTATATTCGAGCGGCGTGAATTGTGATTCCAGTAGATGTAAAAAGTAACTCCACCCAATATGAATAGTGATTATGGCTGATGTGAACAATATTTGTGCCCATGAATAGTGACCATCGGTTGAGTAGTATTGACTGAGGTCTTGAAGTCATTTTCTAGGTTTTTGGACACTCTGGATTCACTTCTGAGGTCTATTTAGTCAAATTTGGATTAGAAAAGTGCATTTAGGGATTGTCTAACCTGGAGCTTAATCTTGTGAGTAGATAATTCTTTCTATGGCTTACCCCATGTTCTTCTTGAACTTTAAATGTATAATTGGTTTTGTTTACATATTATTTATGCTATCATAAGTTTTTAAAATGTGTTAAAATATTTTCTTTGCTTACTAACCGGCATATAGTTCAAGAAGAGTATGGTTTTGCAAATAGATTTTGAAACTCATTGAATATGTGGTTCTAAATGTATCTATCTTTATTTGGCAATGTAAATATTATGTGCACGAGGCATTGATTTGTAAAGCTATAAAGTTGCTAAATATGATTGAATGACAAGCCTAAAACTCATGGCGAGTTGCTTGATAATTATACATTGCATTTGATGAATATGCATTTATATATATTTATATGTGTGTGTATGTGTGTATGTGTGTGTGTGTGGATGAATATCGACGGGTTGTATGGCCTAAGACAGTACAGAGTAAGGGACGCCCTCTTAGCCTGATTGAGCCAAAGGGAGGACCATTCCAACTGGGTGACAGTGGTAATGTAAGGAGGCAGATAGGTGATGAACTCACATTCCCTGATCACTTATTGTGACTGTAGTCGATTGGTTACTATGCATATAGCAAATGTGTGAATTGAGTATATTGAAAGCTGTGACATGCTTGAGCATTATGTAAAAAGAGTGGATTTTCAGTACATATATAGTATGTTAATTATGCATAAACAAAAGTTATGATTTTATCTCAAAATCTTGATATTTTTCTATACCTTATATAGCTGAACAGAACACCATCCCTTGTTATGTGCTTCGGATTATTTGATGGTTCTGATATGGAATCCTCCCAATATTTACATGTGAAATATTTTGGTGTATAACAATATTTATTTTATGACCATACCGTATTGTATTTGGTTTTGAATCTTTGACTATCTTTGAAATGAGGATATTTGAAATACGGGTCCCATATAGATGTAGTTCCAAACTGTATTTTTTATGTGACAAATTTTAAGATATGAGTACATCCATATGTTGACCTAAAAGGTCATAGGAGGTATTATCTGCTCACCGAGTTGTCAAACTCACTACACTATATTTCAACATTTTTCAGATAAAAATATAGAGTCTGATCTTGTAGATAGGCGATCAATTAGTTGGCATATTCTTTGAGTGAGTCTACATTGCTTCCAAGGCTCACAGTTTTTGAATTATATTGTATTTTTATTCTAAAGTATGCTCTGTACGCCACCGGTAGGTGTAGCGCCCTCAAAATCTAGGTCATAGAATGTTCCTCTTTTATTATCTATAAATTCTTGGCAATGACCAGCTAGCCCATAAGTTCACCTATTCACTTATATTGTTAGTTATCTTTCTTGAATAAGCATACAAGTACTTCAAGCTATTCCAAGCATTTTCAAATCTCATTTCCTTATAGGCAACAAGCTAGGTATGATATGCATTACTTACAACATAAGGGATCTCGTGCCATAAGGAAAATGGTACAGTCCTTAACTTATATTACATCACATTATCAGCTGTCTAAACGGGAATTAGCACTCATCTAGGCCATCCCACATATATTACACAACCAAGGAAAATACAATCATAATCATATGAGTCAACCTTGAGACCCCTATTGCTCATCTTTTACTGGAGTACCTGGAATGTGATTATATGGACATAAAAAGTGAGATGACAATCTTAATAGCTAGCAAATTTTTCAAAAAAAAAAAAATAGTTCACATTCCATTCCTTAAAACATCTCAAATTATTTCACTGAAGCATAAGCACTGACCATACATCATACATACGGCATCTTGGTCATACGAACCCATAACATCATGGTCCACTTACCCAGTGTAGTAAATATGGCCATACCTACAAAGGGCTATGCATCTCCTATTATTGGCCAATTATGAGGGAAATGAGGCTTACTTGGCACCCTTTTGTGCACTCCCTTAATTCCCGAGAATGTATACATAACATATCTTTAGACCATCATTCATCATAGCATAAAAGTCAGGCAACCAGTGAAATTTGATAAATTCAAGTTCTTAAACATAAAGAGTGTTTTAAGGAAGAACTAGCTACCAAAATTTTCAGAAAAATAGTACACATTCCATTCCTTAAAAAATCTCAAATTATTTCACTGAAACATAAGCATTGACCATACATTCATCATACGGCATCTTGGTCACACTAGGGACCCATAACATCATGGTTTACTTACCCAATGCAATCAATACAGCCATACTTGCAAAGGGCTATACATCTCCTATTATTGGCCAATCATAAGGGAAATGGGGCTTACTTGGCACCCTTTTGTGCACCCCCTTAATTCCCAAGAATGCATACATAACATATCTTTAAACCATCATTCACCATAGCGTAAAAGTCAGGCAACAAGTGAAAATTGATAAATTAAAGTTCATAAACATAAAGAGTGTTTTAAGGAAGAGCTAGCTATCTCAATTCCAGCATAATCACTTCCTTTCCAGGGCTTCCAATGTTACTACCAGCAACTCAAACTAAAACATATAAGAGTTCTTGGTTAATGCATGCATATTAGTACCTAAAGTCATAAATCTCTAGTTTAAAATCTTCTGCTCCTCAAAACAAAACTATGAGTTTGTTGAGATTTGGGGTTATTATTAAATGTGAGAAAAGACCTCTAAAAATTCTAAACTTTTGTATGGAGGTACCTTTATATTTTTATTTTATTTCATGATTCTCTCAGCCCTTAACTCTTCCATTCAATCCTCAAAACTACCTCCATAACCCAGAACAATGCAGATTAGTTTGAGTTCCATTTCTATTATGTTTTACATTCATTTGACTTAGTCAAACTTCTTTAAAATTCATGATACTTTATATGGATCATTCTCGATATGTTATATAATCACCATAAAAATTTCAAGTAAAAAATAATTCATTTGACCCCTCGAATAACCAAAGATTTAAGGCTGTCTCCTGTTATGGTCTATTCTGACTCATTTCCTGACCTACCTAATTTCTACATTTTATTATGTACTTAACCTACCCAGTATTTTATAAAAAATTTTAGGATCCTTAATTAGTATTCTTATAACATATTATAAAATATTCATTCAAAAATTCAACTTCTAACCCCTTCAATATTTTGTCTTTCCATAAACAGTCTAAGTTGTCCAGCAAATTGTCATCAACACAGTTTTAATTGCAAAAGACCTAGTTGTAGGTTCTCAAAAATCATGAAAATTTCCAGAATTGATTATGAACATTTTAAGACTCTTCTCACCCAAAATTAGAGAATTTAAAGGCCATTAAATAAATTTACTAAGCAAATATTTTTGGGTGCAAAAAGGTTTCTATTTTCTCAACCTAACCCTTCTATGCTCTATGACCTTTTTACTCACTAATTGATTCTAACTCACTCATATGGACTCAAAATTTTCTGATTCCAGTGGCTATGTGACTGTGTAAAATTTATCTACAACTTACATGTTAACCACGACTTCATATGCCTTATGGATTAGTCCCAAAACTTCTAAAATAGAAGCTATTCTTCACCAGCCAGGATTCTAGACCCGATTCTCACCTCTCATCACTCCCTGGAGTCTAACTCTCTCATTATAACTCTGATTGATGTGATTCCAAATGCTTTGCAAAGCTACGCCATAGGGCTACAACTTCTATGTTGAACATGTTTCCATATTTTAGACAGAAAGTTGTCCATACAGGCCCGAAATTAACCTAATAAACTCAAAACCGGATTTTTATAAGAAGCTAGACTTACCTTATGTAAATCTACTCCTATAGCTCTGAATTTGCAGCTTCCTTCTCCTCTTGGTTTCCTTTTCAACTCAGCCACATTTCTTGCACCAAATATGGGTTGATCAAGGCTTCAAACCTCAGCACTCACTCTCACTCTCACTGCCTTATGGTGAGGGAAGGAAACTCTCCATTCTTTTATCTGGTTCTTCCACTCTTTTCCTCCTCTCTCAACCTCCTTCTTCCTAGATACCCTATCCCTCTTCCTTCTGCTTTCCTCTTGAGTTTTTGGTTACTTCCCTCTCTCATTTTTCTTGCTGGCGCGAGGCAAGGGTACGTTTTCTTCTACCTCTCCACGTGGGTTATTGCATGCATAACTCTATTATATTATACTGAAAGGGTGGCTATAGTTTTACACGTAAGAGGGAACTAGGCTGCTAAGAAAAAATGCTGCAAGATGCTCTGTTTTCCTGGCGTGAAGCTGTTGTAGTTGTGAGTTTCTGCTACATGTGGGGCAAGGTTTTCTGCTGGGTTTTGGTACAAATGTGGCGTGCATTATGCTGCAAAAGATGGCTTGTTTTCCTGCTGCCATGTGGGTGTATTTTTCTGCTTGGTTTATGGAGCAAGTGTGGGACATTTTTCTGCTTTGTTTAGGAGCAAGGGGTGGCGTGTTTTCCTACTGCCATGTGGGATGTTTTTCTACTTGTTTTAGGAGCAAGTGTGGGACATTTTTCTGTTGAATGTGGAGCAAGGTTGGGTGCATGTTTCAGCTTATATTTCCTACGTGCATGTGTGTTTTTTTTTCTGCTTGTATTGCCTACGCTGCACTCATCCTTTTTAACCTACCAAGGCTGTTGTGTTTTTGTTTCAATACACATGCATGCATGGGTGGCTATATCTATTATGCTATGCATGGCATAAATGAGAGAAATGCATATATATATATATATATATATATATATATATATATACACACACGTAAAGCTCCTCCTTTTGCATGTGTAAATATATATATATAATAGTGTGTATGGTGGAGTTGAAAGGAAATATGTATATATATTTATATAGCATCACATAATGCTTCTTCCTTCCTTATTATTTTCCTAATCCTAAATTAGTAGCATCCTAAGGAATATATTTGTATCCTATTCCTCTAATTTATGCTCCAAAAATATTTTATTTATATGATTCAACATTAACTATGTTACCTATTTTATACTTGCCTTATAATCATATAACTAAGCATCTTGATTACTTGTCATATATATTTTCTACTCATCCTTAAATTTATCTAACTTTATTAGAGTTTTAGGATGTTACAGTAGGACCCTTGTTTCTGTTGCTACTTTTATATTTATAAGCTTAGTATGTATTTTGTGTATACATAGGAGAACCTATATGAAACTTTTTTCATTGATAAAGGAGTATATTATGCAGGTTATGGTAAATATCTGTTTGTAAAATATGTGTTTCACGTGCCCTTCAATTACGGGCGTGACACATTACAACACTCAAGTATGTAGATAGAAAACACTAGTAATTTTCTTACTAACACTATATGCTACCTTACACGACATAGCCATATGCTCACTCAAGACATTCTTAGATCAATATAGGTAACCATCCACCCCCAAGGTCACCTAGGATTGACCTTTTCTGATACCAACTTGTAACGACCGTATTTTTTTTGTCCTCTTACGATTATTATGGAAGCAATTATCCCAATTCAAACATCAAATAATACACATGTATATAAGCAGCATATATTTCATAACCATTACACTCAAAGACTACATCACCGATTAGTGTTCATACAAGAGTAACATTGAGTCATATACTTACATTAACTTAACATAAGTCCCTATACAGCACATCACCCCTAGGGTATAGAGAGTTAAGGAGGTGGTGCTGGCATTAGAATCTCTACAACCTTATCTGCATAAAGGCCTCCAAAATAGCCACAGAAGATCTGTTTTACATCTTAACTACTTTTATCTGAACGTAACACCAAACATTAATAAGAACAAAGTCTCAAAAGGTTCAACATTAAACATGTCATATAATACATAATCATCAGTGTTATGTCTAGTTGTATAAGCTACAGAATATGATATTGTTTATTGAAAGCATGTGTATGCTACTTACAGGTAGTATGATGAAAACATATTATACACATATATACAAGGTAGCAAATCAGTATGCATAGTGGCCACTTACTCATCAACTTTGCCCCCTCAGCGCTGCTCACATATCTAAAAACATTGTAATGTGAGCCATTCCCCCTCGCCCCCGCCCGCTACTCACTTACCCAAAAACATAGCAATGTGAGCCATTCTCCTCCCCCCAGCGTTGCTCACATAGCACTCAAATTTGTCTCTTCTTTATTATCTTTTGCAACCAGCAGGCGTGAACCATTCCCTTTCCCTGCTCACCCACCACTGTCAAAGTGGCCATACGACCCGATTGGTCACCTTACTAGTGTAAAGGTCATCCCGAATCTTATTTCATCTTATTATTATTTTTATCTACATTCATGACATCATATTCACCATTGTCATCATCATATAACAAATATGTATTAATACTTCTAACATTGTGTAACTTTGTATGCATTATACTTCACAAGACTTAGTGTCAACTCATCAACTCATAATTACATCATTTAATAAATATTTATTAATCCATCTATCATCATATAACAATGTATGCATCATACCCTCAATCATCATCACCATCACAATAGAATCATGCATTAATCAAGTACATCACTAATATCATACTTGTTGTCATCTCCATAACATTTGACAAATATGTATTAATACACTTACCATCATGTAACAATGCAAACATTATGTCATCGAATCATTATGCATTAATACAATAGCATGTCAATACCTCATCATCTTTATCATTTAACATATATGAATCATTACAAAATATATATCAAATTTGTTATCACAAGAAGTAGTGAAAACTAACATTATATCACCAAGATTATAGGGAATTCTTCTTCAATTTGTTTTCTATAATTATCATCTAGTTAATGGGGTTCATTTTATGTCATTTGCATCTAAAATAGGGTAAAAACAACTCCTAACACGGCCTGGCCATGCCTTGTAAGATAACCATGCGTGAGATTATGCCAAATGTGTTCCAACCTCTCAAATAGCCCGAAACACGGCTTCGACATGTCCCAGAACACAGTCGTGTTCTAGGCTATCCTGCATTCCAAGTTTTAATCCAGCCTGACCTCTTCTAACTCAAAAGAACATAACTCCCTCATTTAAAATTTGATTAAGGATATTTTAGTGTCTCTATAAAGATTAGACAATTATATAAAACTTTTATGTTCAAAATTTTGACAAATTAGAAACAGAAACAGGTAAAAAAGGGTTCCAAAAACAACATCGTGACTCTACGCGTTACATTTGACCTCAGTTCACTGATCAAAGCATATCTCTTCCATTTCAAATCCGATTAAGGTGGCTCTAAAGGTCATAGAAAGATAAGAAAGAAGGATACAACTTATGTGTTAGCCATATTTTCAATTTCAACATAAATCATAACTTACAGAACCAATCAGAGCATTGATTTTCACCATTTTAAGCCAATTTCAGCAAAAACATATATGAAATATGCACCCAAACTTTCACTCTACATAGGTAATCATAAATATGCATCATGCATCATCAAAATAGGACATTTGAAACCCTTTTAGATATTTCAAAATACATGAAATTCCAAAGACATATTAATGTTAAACCTACCAAAAACCTAGAGATCCCTTTCTATTCTTAAACCGTCCTTAGATTTCCTTTTCTTTTGATCACTTCTCTTTCTTCCTTTCTCTACAATTTCCTTCAGTTTCACCATAGAAAATCAACTCTTGAAGCATCCAAGATGAAGAGAAGAGTTGATTTAGGCTTGGACATGCAAGACTCACTCGAAACTTCTCCTTGCTGTCTTTCTCTCTTTTTTTTCTTCCTTCTCTTCCTTCTCTCGGTTCCTCTCTCTTTCTCTTCTCCCTTGTATCGTAGCCTCTCTTGGATATTTTCCCTCTTGGTCGACTTCCTCTCCAAGTCAAGGAAAAAGCTTATTTTAATCCAAGCTTCTAGAAGATTTCCTCTCCTTAACAAATGCCCTCAAGAAGCCTAACAATTACAAAAATGCCATCCCATTACATTCCAACTAGATCCTTAAACTAAGGCCTTGTTTGGCTTCCTCAAATTTCTAAATGGTTTAATTCCTCTTTTAAGAAGTTGCCAATGGGTTTTAGGGTCATACCCAAAACATATCTCTAGCTCAATTCTTGATGTTTGGTTCTAGCCGCAAAGAATTAGAATATTACAATTTCTCCCTTTCTAGTTTTCTTTTTTCCATTTAGTTACTTTATCATTTTTCTAAGGTTTCTTCAATGTTACATTTTATTCTTTTTGATGCTTCCTAACACATTATTTCATAGAAAGAGATATAAATTTTGGGGTGTTACATTGTTCCCGTGATTAACAAATGTCGTCTATTAGAAAATAGTCTTAGAGCGATAAAGGAAAAAGGGAAAAACCTAGCTACTTGGAAAAGAAGAAGAGAATTTCTAGTTCTTGATAGGAATGTAAGGGGAAAGAATGTTATGGTGAGCAAGAAGCCTATAGCCATGGGAGCCAGACCTTCTATGTAGAATACTATTAAAGACAAGTGCATGAAATGTAGGCAGTTCCATAGAGATAAACCATGTTTCTTCAACCAGGCTACATGTTTCTGATGAAGGAAAAAAGGGCATTTGGCTCAACGGTACTCATTGGGGAATAAGAAGAGAACTGAACAAGTTCAACGAATGAGGTGAAGAGTTTTTACTCTTAGTGGAATGAAGCAGAAACAAGCCCTCGACCTGATTAAAGGTACATGTTATCTCAACAGTTCTCCTGTCTCTTATTTAACTTTTGATCTAATGGTGACAACCTCTATAGGAGGAAGAATAAGCACCTCAGTAGTTTGTAAGAACTATAAGATTGAGGTATATGGTAGATCCTTTATTGTTAATTTGATTTATTTACCTTTGGAAGATATATACGTTATCTTAGGAATGAATTGGATGAGTCAAAACTAGGTTCTTTTGAATTATTGTACGAAAAATCTTGAATTTTCTTCTTACTCTCCCAAGGAACCAGGCTGTAGAGTTATAAATACAAATAAACTCTGTAAGGAGTTAGATGATGTAAGTTCGGATTGATTTCTTCTGTATGCTCTTAATCTAGAAATTGACTAAGAACAATCGAAGATTTCGGTAGTTTGTGATTTTCCAGAAGTTTTTCCTTCTGAAATCTCTGAACCACTGCCTAAGCGAGAAGTGGAATTCTTCATGGACCTGGTGCTAGGGGTGACACATATTTCTATTACACCTTATAGGATGTCCCCTATAGACTTGAAGGAGCTTAAAAAGTATATCAAGGAATTATTGGAAAAGGAATTTATCCGGCCCAGTGTATCGCCTTAGGGAGCGCCTTTATTATTTGTAAAGAAGAAGGATGGCAGCTTATGATTATGTATTAATTATAAGCAACTTAATAAAGCGACCATCAAGAATAAGTACCAATAACCCAAGATAGATGATTTGTTAGACTAATTAAAGAAGGCTATTATTTTCTCTAAAATAGATTTGAGATCGGGGTATCACTAGATAAGGTTAAAGGAAGAAGATATTTTGAAGACAGTATCCAGATATAGGTACGGACACTATGAATTCTTTGTCATGCCATTTGGAGTTACAAATGCAACTATAGTTTTCATGGACTATATGAACCCTATCTTTCACCCTTATTTGGATCATTTTGTAGTGGTTTTCATATATAATATCTTGATATACTCAAAGGATGTAGAAGAACATGGCTAGCATCTTTGAATAGTACTTTAAACTTTAAAGGAGAAGAGACTCTTTGATAAATTGAAGGAATATGAATTTTGGATGCAAGAAGTAAAATTCTTAGGGCACGTTGTGTCTAAATATTGTGTATCATTGGTTCTCGATAAAATAGAAGCAGTGCTTAAGTGGGAAAGGCTAAAACTGTGACCAAAATTCAAAGCTTTTTGGGATTGGTTGGATACTACATAAGATTTATACAAGGATTTTTACATATAGCCTTGCCTTTTACTAGATTAACTTGGAAGGGAAGTTTGGTCAAATGGATCCAAGAATGTGAAAATAGTTTCCAAGAATTCAAGACCCCCCTGACTACATCCCCAATTATAACTATTCTTGATCCTTTAGGACATTTCAAAATATACACCAATGCTTCCAAGAAGGGGCTAGGGTGTGTCTTGATGAAAGAGAACAGAGTGGTTGCTTATGCATCCAGGAAATTAAGATAGCATAAAGAAAACTACCCTACTTATGAACTAGAATTGGCAGCGATAGTTTTTACTTTGAAGATTTGGAAACATTATCTATACGGTGTTGTATTTGAAGTGTACAATGACCATAAGAGTCTGAAATAACTATTTGATCAGAAGGAATTAAACATAAGGCAGAGAAGGTGGATGGAATTCATTAATGAGTATAAGTTTGGATTGAGGTATCATCCGAGACAAGCGAATGTAGTAACAGATGCATTAAGTTAGACATACCTGCATTTGAACCATATGCTAATAAAGGAGATGGAGTTAATTGAGGAGTTTAGAAATTTGAGATTGTTAGTTATAACTACTCCTAAGAGTTTGATTATTAGTGAGTTGCGAATTGAATGCAATCTGAAGACACAGATTAGTAAAGCAGAAACACAAGATCCATTTCTATAAAGCCTAAAAGATTTACCTGACTTTACAAAGTCAAAAGATGGGATCATCTTATATCGAGGAAGAATTTTTGTGTCACAGGAAGGAACTATAAGATTGAAGATCTTAGAGGAACCCCATCAAAGCAAGTATACTATCTATATGGGAACTGCTAAGATGTATCAAAACTTGAAAAGATCTTATTGGTGGCCAGCAAGGAATGAAGAAGGATATAGCTGAATATGTCATAAAATGTTTGACTTGTCAAGAAGTCAAGATAGAGCATCAAAGACCATAGGGAATGTTAAAACCACTGGAAATCACCGAGTAGAAATGGCATAACATTTTTATGGATTTTATTGTTGAATTGTCAAAAATACAGGTAGGCCATAATGCAATATGGGTAATAGTGGACAGATTAACAAAATCTATGCATTTTTGACCTGTAAGAATGAATTACTCACTTGATAAGCTGGCGTAAATATATGTGAAGGAAATTGTTCGACTGCACAAGGTTCCAAATAGCATTAGGCCAAGCCATGAAAATCAAGAAAATAAACACACGCTATATAGTTCCTTATCAGATACTTAGGAAAGTGGGACCATCAGCATACCAAATATCTTTACCTCTAAAGTTGTTGAATCTTCACGATGTATTTCATGTTTCTCAACTTTTCAAGTATCTACCGAACTCGTCACACGCTATTCACGAAGAATCAGTAACCGTGAAGGAGAACTTAACTACTAACCAGAGCCAATTGCAGTTTTCGATAGAGACATAAAACATCTAAGAAATAAAACTGTTCCATTGGTAAAGGTAACTTGAAGAGTTTTAACTGAAGAAGAAGCCACGTACGAAAGAGAGGACAACATGAGATGCACATATCCACAACTCTTCGAGGACAGGTAATTTCAAAATTTTAAGGACAAAATTCCTTTTTGGGAGGAGAATTGTAACACCCTAGATTTTCTTTTCTTTTCACGAAATAACTTGTTAGGAAGGGTCAAGATAAATTGATTGGTTGATCTTTGAGATCATATTCATAAGTAATGCGAAAGAAAATTCTTATTTTTAGAGAAAATTTCTATAAGGTAAAATGGTATTTTTTTTTCCTTTTTAGGGCTGGAATCGGGTAGCGAGAAGTGGAATGAAAACCTATGGAAAGTGTGATCCCAAAGTCCCTTGGCTTTTGTATCAAGAAAATTTTAATCCATTTTGGCAAATTGCTCTTGCCAAACATAGCCTTGGTCAAGGGTATGGATACACTTTAAAGGCATGAAAAAAGTGTAACTGTTAGGCAAAGCATGGCCATTTGTTAAGTGTGGGAAAGCTTCTTAAGGAAGCTTAAATATTTGAACATTTCTTCTTGACCAAGGGGGAGGCTAGTTTACCATTACAAGGAAGAGAGAGAAGGAGCACGGCGCACCAAGGAAGAAGGAGAAGGACGAGAGAGAAAATGCTAGGAAAAGGAAGACAAGATAAGTTTTGGAGCTTTGATCCCTCTACTCTAATTCTTGTTCTTAATGGAGCTTAATGAAGTTCTTCTAATGGTGGAAATATGCAGAGTTTGGGGTTGGAAGAGGGAGAATGACAATGACCTAAGAGAGATGAAGAATACAAGTTTGGGTGGAAAGTAAGTTCAACATCTACCCTATTATGAATCTTGAATGATTTGTAGTATTTATGTGCATACAATTATGTGAGTATGGATAAATGGTGGTTGGGATGTATTGATGAGGTTAGTGGTGGTTGTTTATGCTTGACTATCATAAATACTAGAAAGGGGTGATGGGTCAAGGCATTTATTAGGGAATACATTTTTGAGCATGCTATACCTCTTTGGATTTGATGGAAAATGCCATATATGACTTGAATAATGTATATTTGATATGGGTTTTGTCGTATTGCTTTTGGTTTTTGCTAGTTTGGAATGTGGAAACAAGGAAAATGTTGAGCATGCCCAAAACATAGCTAAGACATGACCAAATCGTGTCCTGGGCAGGTTTTGGGTATGTTGTAGTTAGGACACGGCCATGTCAAAGGTTGTCCTAGCTCGAAATTGACTATTTTTAATCCTAAATGAATTATAATAATGAGTTAATGATTAGAGGACATAAATTAGAGATTAATGACTTAGAAATGAGTATAATATAACATTGATTACATCATATCTTCTATACTTATCATGATTATGTTATGAATTACATTACAATGAGGGATTAAATAATATTTGACTTGATGAGATTACTAATGCATGTATGTTTTAAGATGCTCTACTTGCTTGATACATGCATAATTGATACGATGGCCACGCATATAATGTTATTGCCATGTATGTTATGATGAAATATTGTTGGATAATTAAAAAGATGTTGAAGACGTGGGATGAGCCTTACATCAATAAGGTAACCTAACAAGGTCATTGGCTTGTGACGATACTGAATAAGGGACGCCCTATTAGCCGAGACTATGGCAAGTAAGAGAAGAGTCACTCTGACCAAGTAACAATGGTGTGTGAGTAATGTAACATCCCTAATTTTGTTTCATTTATTAATAAAGGTACATAAATAATTAATGTAACATCCCTAATTTTGTTTCTTTTATTAATAAAGGTACATAAATATTTAATTAAGGAAATAAAAGTTATTAGACAATTTTTAGATATCTAAGGATATATAATCCTTAGAAATTCTTCAACTTATGTGTATGCATAGAAAATTTTTCTAACATTAAGGGAATAGGTAAAGATAGAAAACCTAATAGGAAAAATTAGAAATAACATACTAAAGAGAGACGAAATTGTTGGGTAAGGAAGATAAATTTTTGTAAAGTAAGTAAAGGTCTTAAAATTTCAAGAAGAAGAAGATTAGATTCGAGTAATTTTTTCAAATTCAAGAGCTAGAGTTACTAAGTTTAACATCTCCAACCATAAATTGGGCTTTCACCTATGGACACTTCATATAAAGTTTTTCCACTTCACATGAATTTCTAGCTAGCCAATAGGATAGCCCAAGCAAGAAATAAAACATAGACTTTGAGTAAGATATATAAGTTGGACCAATAGCCTAAAAATCCTAAAAATGTGACAAAGCCCTTCATAAAAGGTAGAATTTCAGCCAAAACAAAGGAAATGGGTAAGAATCAGCCCAAATCCAAGAAGGAAAAATAAGAATCATGTAAGAAAATAGTAGTGTAATAATAATCAAGATTAGGTCACATGTTGTTTGTGTTTTTGTCCCCGCTATTAGAGATGCAAACAGTAGAGGTCCCCTTTCTTGGATAGTTTATTGTCATAGCTAACCTTAGAGTGGTTAATGTGATAAAGATGCAATCACCAGTGCCACCTCCTCCACCATTTGCACCCCAGGGGTGATGGCCTTGTAGCATGCTATACAATAGTTAGGAGTGTATATCCAATGGACTAATCCATTTTTGGTGTAACCATATGGTACTTTTTCTTTTGGGTTAGAATGATTAGTACTTAGGGTTACACATGTACATACAGTTAACCTCTAATGTAGCTCTAAATATATATATATATATATATATATATATATATATATATATATATATATATATATGCACATGATGATGCATATGTTTTGGCATATTGTTTCCAGTGTTGTTATTGTTAATGCATCTTAACGTTCTGTAATATAAAAAAAAAACATTGGTCCTTACAAATGGAGGATTATGTTTAGTACTAAACTATTGTGAATTAGTTGCCAATTTTGCAATAAGTCTCCCAGCAACTTTTGGTGTTTTATCAACAAAGGCCCCACCAATTACTACATTTATCATACTTCTGTCTTTGGTTGATAAACCTTTATGAAAATATTGAATAAACAATTACTCATTTATATGATGTGGAGGGCGACTTGCATAAAG
Source organism: Gleditsia sinensis (assembly GCA_037074535.1). Classification (NCBI taxonomy): domain Eukaryota; kingdom Viridiplantae; phylum Streptophyta; class Magnoliopsida; order Fabales; family Fabaceae; genus Gleditsia; species Gleditsia sinensis. Next base: position 24,137,293 of record CM073464.1, on the reverse strand, counting down.
ACTTTTGAATCTATCCCAAAACTCAGAGAATTTCTTCATTCTATTGCCAAACTCCACTTATCTCCTTTTTTAGATTTGCTAATTTGGAAATTTGAAAATATTTTTCTAAAAATAGTTGTTTCATTTTGTAACATCCCTAATTTCGTTTCTTTTATTGATAAAAGTACAAAAATATTTAATTAAGGAAATAAAATTTATTGGAGAATATTTTAGATATCTAAGGAAATATAATCCTTAGATATTCTTCACCTTATGTATATGCATAGAAAATGTTTCTAAAATTAAGAGAACAAATAAAGAGGAAAAACCTAATAGGAAAGAAATTAGAAATAACATACTAAAGAGATGTGAAATTCTTGGATAAGGAAGATAAATTTTTAGAAACAAGTAAAGGTCTTAAAATTTCAAGAACATTGGATTAGGGTAATTTTTCCTAATTCAAGAACTAGAGTTACTAAGTTTAAAATCTTTACCCATACATTGGTCTTTTACCTATGGATACTTCATATAGAGTTTTTCCACTTCACATAAGTTTCTAGCAAGCCCATTGGATAACCTAAGCAAGAAATAAAACATAGACTTGGACTAGGATATAGTAATTGGACCAATAGCCCAAAAATTATGAAAATGTGACCAAGCCCTCCAAGAAAGGTAGAATTTTATCCAAAGCAAAGAAAATGGGTAGGAATAAGCCCAAATCCAAGAGGAAAAATAAAATAAAATAAATTAGGTGATGATATAATAATGTAATAATAATAAAGATTAGGTTACATGGCATTAAGACAAAAATTTAGCAAGTGGTGTGATTCTACATTCATCATTTTGGCAAGTGGCATGATAATACAAGGCTTTAGGACAAAAACATCTATATCCTACACTCATAATTTTAGCAAGTGGTATGATAATACATGGCATTAGGACAAAAAATTCCTATCCCACACAAATAATATCAACCAAATATTGGAGATTCAAGGGCTAGAAATTTGCCACCTAAAAAGGAAAACATATCCTACTTGTTTAAGACAAAAGAAAATGGAAATGAATCCCTAAATCAAAGGGACCTTGTCCCTTATCTTAAGAACATATCATCATAATTTTCAAAATACAAATCTCCTTTTCCTATGCATATCTTGACTAAGGAAGAGGAAGACAAGAACATAAGTTGTTTGTTTTCCAAAAATTCAACAAAGTGTATCCTAATTGTGATAAGGTAGACCCATGATCATAAAAGGTGTATTATTTGGTGGTCTATTTAAGCAAAACCCACCCCTACAACATTTTAATTTCTTCCAAGTGAGGAAGAGAGAGAAATAGAAGCAAGGTAGAGTGAGGAAAGGAGAGAAAGAGTGGAGAAGAAAGGAAGGAAGAAGAAGGAGAAGTTTAGAAGGCTAAGTACTCAAGGTAAGTTACTTTAATATCTACTTGAGTCTATTTTTCTTCTTCATCCTTGAGGTTCAAAAATTCACCCTCCTTCTCTTACCTAAGCTACTAGAAAAGCTAAGGGAAGGGAGGAATCTTGCTACTTCTTTATAGAGAAAGCAAGAAAACCAATTCACTAAGTAAGCTAGGGAGATTCTTAGGTAAGTTTAACAATATTTCTTTTGGAAGAAAAATTTTGAAACTTATAATATTTATATGAGATTTTGATCTTAGAACTTTGATGATTGGTCATGGATGTTGCTATATCATATTACATATTGATCTTGCATGTGATGTATGTTGGAATACTTAGGTTGGTGTAGATAGTTCTGCATGGATATGGCTATGGTTGGCAGAATTTTAAGCTTCGGTGTTTTAATTTCTGGGAACAATCTCTAAGGAATTAAAATAAATGGTTAACATAAGAATTAAAGATATATGTGTCACGGATTTTTAGCCACTGTAATCATTCAATTTGGAGTCCATATGAGGTAGATATGGTCCAATTAGTAGTCAAAGGTCAGAAAATGATTCATCAGGGAAGAATATGTTAGGATAGTTTCTGTATTTTAATTTCTAGGAATTATCTGTATGGAATTAAAATAAATGGTTAACATACGAATATAGCTATGTGTGTCACGGATTGTTAGCCACTGGAATCATTCAATTTAGAGTTCATATGAGGTAGATATGTTCTGATTAGTAAACAAAGGTCAGAAAATGGTTAATCAGGGAAGAATATGTTAGGATAGCTTTGGTGTTTTAATTTTTGGGAACATTCTATAAGGAATTAAAATAAATGGTTAACATATGAATTATATATTTATGTGTCATGGATGTTTAACCATTGGAATCACTTATTTTGGAATTCTTATGTGGGAGATATAGTCAGATTAGTAAGTGAAGGTTAGAACCTACCCGAGAAGAAATAATATTGAATTTAAGGGAGTAATAACACCAAGATTTATTACTATTTTTCTGATATGATTAACATAATAGTTTTAGATAATTGTCTTAGCGTTCCATAGACACCAAGAGCACCTCAATCGGAGTTAAAATGAGGGAGTTATGCTCTAATTAGGGAGAAAAGGTCACAGAGCACGGCTAGACCGTGTTCTGGGTGCTTCAAGCATGGGCTAGCCATGTTCGGGGCTGTTTTTGAGTACATTTGAAGTATTTTTAAAGCATGACCATGTCCTGGAACATGGACAAACCGTGTTGGAAGCTGGTGAAGCCTATTTTCAACATTTTTCTACCCTAGATGAACCTCTTTAACTATAGGGTAATAGTAGAAATCAAATTGGGGAACAATGCTCTATAAATTTGTAAGAACATATGTTGGAAATGATATAAATAAGAAGAAAATGACTAAGGCCAAGCATAAAGAGAAGGTTAGATATGATGAAAACCTGCATTAAGAAAATAAAGAAATAAAATTAATATTTAAAAAAGAAGACGAATCTTATAAATGACTAGTATATGCCATAGCCATTGCCATTGTATAAACTTCTTACCATCTTAAGTATAAAATTCTGACATGGAAATATTTTATAAAGTGATATTTGAAATGGTTATGTTCATGGCATGATTACCAATGATTTATGGTAATAGTTATATTTTGATGAAAATACTTGTTATTGAAAGCATATTTTTGGCTATCATTGTGAAAAGAAAAGAAATGAGCACAGTCACATGGCAATCCGTGTGGTGCACCAATAGGGGACGCCCTACCAACGGTTATGATCATCTTAATGAGAAAAGAAAGAGAAAGTGGGCCATCATGGACGGAGCGAGAAAAGCCCGTATCGGAGAGTAGAGGATACTCACCCTGACCAGGGTAGCTTGAAATGAGAACAAGTTGATGGCCATCATTTGATATTCTGAAAATAGTTAATCCTGTCATACATATCATTATTGTATGATTCTTATGTGCATAGATATAATGCATTCATGTGACCAAAGATATTTTCTGTAGTTTATACAACTGAACATGACATGATGAACTATATTGATGGTAAATTATGATTTATTGTTGAACTTACTGGGATTTAATTCTCACTATATTTCCATATCATGTTTAGAAGAATAAATATACAGATTTTCTCTATGACACTTATTATTTCCGTACGTTGGATCGAGGTGCCCTACCTTGGACAACTACCAGTTATTTCAGATGTATCTGTCGTAGATGTGACTGAGATTCCGGTGGAGGTGCCACCCGCACCAGTGTCCCCAGAAGTAGTCGACATAGATGATTAGAGCTAATATGTATCTTTGTACAAATGTTTGTAAAATAATGGTGTGTAGTTTGTAAAATAATGGTGTGTATGGAAACTCAGTATTGTATCACTGTTAATAACAATTATGCTTGGTTAAAGTGATTATTATTACGAGTTAAGTGGTTAGAATTAAAGTAGTAATAACTTCATGGAATTTTACAAATATAAAAATAAATTGTTTACATTTACATAAATGGAGTTGTTACACATTTCGTGTGGTAGTACTTTTAGTGGGTAAGTAATATAACTAGTCCTTAGCCACATCCTTTAAGGAAAATGGGCAGGCTCTTAATTTAATTTCTCTTTCGTTACCCTATTAGATTTCATACTCACACAGACCGCATCAAATTCTCTTGATGCTTATTAGGATCTTCACTTGCAATGCCATGAAAAGATGGTAAGAGTTGATTTAAACTAGAATTTAATTCAAAACTTACCGTAGTATCTAAGTTTGGAAAATTTATGAAAATAGCTTGTTGATTAAGATCAAGGGCAATAAGCATATTTAATGTTTTTTCTCCCATATCTACTTATGGCTCAAGATTTCTCCTGGCTTCCCTCTTAGCTCTATTTGATGTTCCTTCAATTTTTAAGTCAACTTATCATTCCATATGATTGAATAAACAGATTGTAGTCAGAAAAAAATACAAAGGTAACACATATGCTTCACTCCATGGCAACAATGACAAAATTTGGTATCTTGTCATCACAAACATGCCAAAAATAAATACCTTACCTTACAAACTAATGTAAAAGTAGGAGTAAGCGTCGCTCATACAAAGAGTAGAATTTACAACATTTGCAATAAATCTGGGGTTGTCACAATTTGTTAAAAATTTGATATAAATAGTAAACTCCAAAGATAGAAAACTAAAGAAGTAAGCAATCTAAGAATGTTTTGGTTAAGTTTGACTTCCATGTTCAAAGTAATTGCTGGTCATTGATTATTAATCATTCAACTCAAATAAGGTACTCATCATTGGAATCTAACCCAATTTTTTCTCAAGTTTAGTTAATCTTCAAAAATTGATCCAATTAACCCTAATTATCAAATAAACTTGTCCAAACATCCAAGATTTAACCCAATAATTGCCATACACACTAGAAATATCAATGAAGCTAAATAACTCAAGCACAAGCAATTGTATTTAACCTAGTTGATTATTCTTTCTAATACTTAATAAGCTCTTTAACAAAACAACTTATTAATCTAGTTGCCTCATAAATTGTAGTGACTAATCTTATAGTATCATCCTAATATGAGGTATTAGTTCAACTTAACTAATAAATGAAATCAGCCATGCAGGGCTATGGAAAACATCAAAAGTAAAATAAAGAAAGAAAGGGATAAAGAGACAATGCTCCATAATGAGAAAATATTCCTTTTCTATGCTTTTAGGCCGTGTATTTATAAGTTTTTGCAACCCAAATGGCCTAGGTTTTCCTCTTATTTAGTTGTAACCCTACTCAAACTCTTATTTTTTCACTTATTTTATTTTTTCACGTTATCATACTAGCACCACAATGCTACAAAGCTGCTGCCATGGCACTCTTACTTTCTAGAAAGTTTTTGAATAATTTGGGAAATTTTTGCTACAGCAACAAGAGGTCAACACCATGACAGTAAGCCTTTTCCCATTGGCTTTTTCGTACCTTTTCATCTTTTTGCTAGTTTTCTTTAATTCTCCTTTCAAGAAATTAACAAGACTACCATGTAAATATGCTCAAGAAAATAAATCAATACATAATCAAAGTGAATTCAAATTTGGAACATAATCTAATCTAATAGTATCATCCTAATATGAGGTATTAGTTTAACTAAACTAATAAATGAAATCAGCCATGTAAGGCTATGGAAAACATCAAAAGTAAAATAAAGAAAGAAAGGGATAAAGAGACAATACTCCATAATGAGAAAATATGCCTTTTATATGCTTTTAGGCTATGTATTTATAAGTTTTTGCAACCTTAATGGCTTAGGGTTTTGTAACATCCCTAATTTCGTTTCATTTATTAATAAAGGTACATAAATATTGAATGTAACATCCATAATTTTATTTCTTTTATTACAAAAGGTACATAAATAATTAATTAAGGAAATAAAAGTTATTAGACAATTTTTGGATATCTAAGAAATAAATTCTTCACCTTATGTGTATGCATAGAAAATGTTTCTAACATTAAGGGAATAGGTAAAGAAAGAAATCCTAATAGGAAAAATTAGAAATAACATACTAAAGAGAGGTGAAATTCTTGAGAAAGGAAGATATTTTTTTGTGAAATAAGTAAAGGTCTTAAAATTTCAAGAAGATTGGATTAAGGTACTTTTTCCTAATTCAAGAGTTACAGTTATTAAGTTTAACATCTCCACCCATAAATTGGACTTTTACCTATGGACATTTCATATAGAGTTTTTTCACTTCACATGAATCTCTAGCAAGCCAATATGATAGCCCAAGCAAGAAATAAAATATAGATTTGGACTAGGATATAGAAGTTAGACCGATAGCCCAAAAAGCATGAAAATGTGACCAAGCCCTTCATGAAAGGTGGAATTTCAGCCAAAGCAAAAGAAATGGGTAAGAATGAGCCCAAATCCAAGAAGGAAAAATAAGAATCATGTGAGGAAATAGTAGGGTAATAATAATCAAGATTAGGTCACATGGCACTAAGACAAAACATATATATCCTACATTCATAATTTCAACAAGTAGGTAATAATACATGGCTTTTGGACAAAACATCTATATCCTATATTCATAATTTCAACAAGTGGGTAATAATACATAGCATTATGACAAAACATCCTTATCCTACACAAATAATTTTAGCCAAGCAAGGGAGATTCAAGGGCTAGAAATTTGCCACCTAAAAAGGCAAACCTATCATACTTAATTAAGACAAAAGAAAAAGGAAATGAATCCCTAAATCAAAGGGACCTTGTCCCTTGTCTTAAGAACATTTTAACATGATATTCAAAATAAAAATCTCTTTTTGCTATGCATATCTTGACTAAGGGAAAGGAAGACAAGAACATGAGTTGTTTTTCTTCAAAAAATAACCAAGTGCATCCTAATTGTGATAAGGTAAACCCATGGTTATGAAAGTTGAACCACGTGATAGTTTATTTAAGCAAAACCAACCCTTATAAAATTATAATTTTGTCCAAGTGAGGGAGAGGAAAAGCATAAGCAAGGTAGAGTGAAGAAAGGAGAGAAAGAGAGGAGAAGAGAGGAAGAAAGAGGAAAGAGAAATCTAGAGGACTAAGTACTTAAGGTAAGTTAGCTTAATCTCCACTTGAATCTACCTTTCTTCTTCATTCTCGGGGTTCAAAAACTCAACCTCCTTCTCTTATTTAAGTTGCTAGAAAAGCTAAGGGAAAGGAGGAATCTTACTACTTCCTTCAAGAGGAAACAAGAAAAAGAATTAACTAACTGCGTTAGGGAGATATTTAGGTAGGTTTAACAATATTTCTTTTTAGAAAAGCTTTGAAATTAGAAACATTTATATGGGATTTTGATCTTAGAACTTTGATGAAAATTACTATAATTGTTACCTAGATGATTGGCCATGAATGTTGCTATATCATGTTACATGTTGATCTTGAAAATGATGTATGTTTGAATACTTAAGTTGGTGTGGAAAGTTCTGCATAGGTATGGCTATGAGTGACAAAATTTTAAAATTTTTATGCTGCTATTTTGTATATTTAAATGTGGTGAAAAATTGATGAAATATGATTAGATGTAAATTAAGAAAAAAATGGAAGAGCACATAATAAAATGATGAACTAAAACCTTAGAAAAGGTTTGGTTAGGAAACTGGATTTCGAAGTAACTAGGGAAACTTCTATTTTCTAAATTCTGGCAAGAATTGGTTAGTAATTAAAAGAAATGGTTAATATAAACAATATATATATTTGTCTTACGGATTTTTAGCCACTGGAATCACTCAATTTGGAGTCCATATGAGGTAGATATAGTCAAATTAGTAAGTAGTGGTCAGAAAATGGTTAACCAGGTACGAATATGTTAGGAAAGCTTTTGTATTTGAATTTCAGGGAAAATGATGTAGAGAATTAAAATAAATGGTTAACATAAAAAATATAAATATATGTCTCAAGGAAATTTAGCCACTGGAATCACTCAATTTAGAGTTTATATGAGGGAGATATGGTCAGATTAGTATGTAAAGGTCAGAACCTACCCAAGAAGAAATAACGTTTAAAGTGAGGGAGTAATATCACCACTATTGCTTAATATTTTGCTAACATGGTCAACATGATAGTTTTATATAATTCTTTGATCTTTAAATGGACACAAAGATAACCTCATTTGAAGTTTAAATGAGAGAGTTATGCTATGATTAGTGAGAGAATGTCAGGTAAATCAAAAACTTGCATAAGGGAATAACACAACATAGAGCATGGCCGTGTTCCAAGGCACGACCAAGCTATGTTCTGTGCTGGAAAGGGCATTTATTCCTAAAGCATGGCTGTTTTATAGGAAATGGCCAAGCTATGTTATAGGATATGTTTAGGCCGTGTTAAAAGCTGGTAAAACTTATTTTCAACAATTTTCTACCCTAAATGAACCTCATTAACTATAAGAAATTAATATAAATCAAATTGAAGAAGAATGCCGTATTAAAGTTGTGAGAACATATGTTAAAAATGATATAAGTAGGAGGACAGTGACTAGAGGCCAAGCATAAAGAAAATGAAGAGATAAAAATAATATTTAAAAAAGAAGAAGAATCTTATAAATGAAAATAATAAATGACTAGTGTATGCCATAGCCATTGCCATTGCTTGAACTCTTTACCATCGTAAGTGTGTAATTTTGACATGGAAATATTTTAAATTGATATTTTAAATGATTATGTTCATGTCATGATTACCAATGATTTTTGGTAATGATTATATTTTGATGAAAAATTATGGCATGTGAGTAGAATGAACATTCTTGTTATTGAAATCATATTTTTGTCTATTAATGAGAAAAGAAAAGAAATAAGCACAGTCACATGGTGGTCCGTGTGGTGTACCAGTAGGGGACACCTTATCAATGGCTATGGTTATGTTAATGAGAAAAGAAAAAGAAAGTGTGACATGTTAGACGGAACAAGAAAAGCCTGTATTAGAGAGTAGAAAGTACTCACCCTGACCGGGGTAGCTTGATATGGAAATAAGTTAATAGTCATCATATGGTAATCTGAAAATAGTTATTCATGCCATACATGTCATTACTGTATGATTTTTATGTGAATAGATAAAGTGCAATCATTTGACCTAAGATATTTGTTGTAGCTTATACAGATGAACATGACATGATGATCTATATTGATGATAATTGTGATTTATTGTTGATCCTTCTGAGATTTAATTCTCACTATATTTTCATATCATGTTCGGAAAACTAGTTTTGCAGATTTTTCTTTCGCTCTAGCTCTTAGTGTACGTTGGATCAAGTTACTCTATGTTAGGCTGATCCCAGGAATTAATAAGGTGTTTGTGATCGAGTTGGTTAAGATCTCAGTGAAGGTGCAACCACCCGCATCCGTATTCCCAGAACTAGTCAATATGGATGAATAAGATGTAGATATATGTGTGTTTGATTTGTGTACGGATGTTGTTAATTAATGGTGTAAACCTTAATTACGTTTGGTTAAATTAATTGAAGATGATTAGGAGTTAAATAAATGTAAAGACTTCATGGGACTTTAAAGAATTTATATATATGTATATATGTAAAAAAGAAAAAGAAAAAATGGAGTTGTTACAGGTTTCCTCTGATCGAGTTCTAACCCTACTTAAACTCTTATTTTTTCATGAATTTAATTTTTCCTCATTATCCTACTCGTACCATAATGCTATAAAGCTACCGCCATGGCACTCTTACTTTCTAGAAAGTTTTTACATAATTTGGGCAATTTTTGCTATAGCAACAATAGGTCAACACCATGACACTATGTCTTTTCCCTTGGCTTTTTCGTACTTTTCCATCTTTTTGCTTGTTTTCTTTAACTCTCCTTCTATTTTCTTCATCTTTGACTCCTACAACACAAAACATGAAATCAATCTAATTTCTAATGTATTTTACTTGAAAACTAACAAAAATCAAGCTTAAAGGCACTTAAAGTTTGCATAATTTGACGCAAATAATCTTTCATCGCCAATTATGGCATCTTCATTTTACAAAGGTTTGTGCTCTACATTAGAATGAGTCGCAATTTCATATAATCCTGATTTTTGAAATGATCTTGGAGATTTCTTAGATCACATGTTTCATTAGTTCTTGGTGGAGTTTGTGTCATTATAGTTGTTGAATTTAAGAAAAGACATTAATTTTTTATTATGATTTTAGCATGAGAATTTATTTATTTAGTATTATTATAATTTTGCTTATAGTTACTTATCAATATATCAATGTTAGACCTACAATCCTATGCCATAGGTTTTAATGATGGAAAATTTAAATGAGTTATCATATATATTGCAAGTATGTGTGCTTATTTGATCCTATGTGTTAGACATGATTTTGATCTTTAATATGTAATACCTTACCTTTGAATTAAGTTCTATGCACCACCTATGTGTTATGCTTGTTTATGATACACACACACACACACACACACACAAACACACATATCCAATAGTTGTCGTAAAGTGTTTATATATCTTAAAATTTAGATATATACTTGAATCATATATATTGCTCTTTAGACTAACTAATTCATTTGTAAGATAAACTCTCTTCTATGTAGGTTAGTCTAAAGCAAAAGGTTTGAAGAAAGATTCTCTAAAAAGTAAAGAAAAAGGAGTGGAGACATAGAAGCTTGGAATGCATAGAAAACTCTTAAAGATATTAAAGAAATACATTAAAGGAGGCATGGATTCAAGGCAAAGGAACCAAGGTTGAAGTTGGCTTATCTCTTAGGTTTCCTTAGTCTTAGAATTCTTATAGTAGAAAAACTTATAGAATCATGCATTTAGCATGAAAACAAGCTTTAGACTCATATAAGCTTGTGGATTTTGAAAAATAATGGTAAAATGGACCAACAAAAACTTATACTAGTCGACAAACACTTATAATGTTCTAGAATTTTAATTTACAGAACAACAAGAAACTATAACTATCAATATAAGCATAAAAACATTTTGGAAACCTAGAAATCATGCATTTAACGTGAAATCAAGCACCTATAGCTTGTAACAAGCACCTATTGCCTAAACAAGACAAAAATTTATAGCCTTATAATGGTCAGACTTCATTTATTTCGGTTGTAAATGACCTCAAATGGCTATATTCTTAATGTCCCTATAAATATTAGGTTTCTTGAACATTAGCAAGTTAGAAAGACCATGCTTAATTTTTTTTCATCTTTGAGCTCTTGCATTTCTTTTTTTTATATGTATAACTTAAACACTATTTTTGAGAGTTTGCTAGCTTATTATTATTTCCTTCATGTGGATTGAGTCAAAAAAAGGTTTCTCGACAAGGTTGGGTTTGGGATTTTGTGTGTGAATTGTTGGGAAGAGATTGTATGGAGAGTGAATATGGTTTCCAACTTTGAGGAGTTGAGTATTTGTAGTAGATCACAAGTGCAGTGTTACACTTGTGGTTGTTAATGGAAAATGTCAAGTTATGGTTTAGGGACTGGATGTAAGCTCAATGGTTGAGTTCAACCAAGATAAATTATTGTGTTTAATTATCTCTTTGTTCTTTGCTCTTTAAATGCTAAAATAAATTTACCTTGCCTTTCATAGCCTTTTACTTTTATTGTTTTCTTCCTTTTAGCTACAACATTCTATTATACTTTTATGATACTATTTTCTATTGATATAAGTTGTTTATGGTTTATGGTGCATAAACATTTCTAATACGGTTTTTCATTAGTCATAATATTTTACTGTAAGTGTAACTTTTTTCTTCTCCTATCTTGTTTGAACAACGCACTAAGTTTTTCATGCTTCCTTATATGTTGAAAGTTTGCATTCATCTTTTAAGTTAACTATAGCTTTACAGGATTTTGATTTGAGAGTTTTGAAAAACTTCCATGTTTTATTGATTTGAGTGTTTGCATTCATATGTTAAGTTAACTAAATCTATGCAAATTTTATTTAGTGGCTTGAATGAGTATGCATATGCTTTTTTAATTTAAGTAGAATATAAATAGGAATTAATTGAGCTTTTTGCTTTTTTAAGAAAAATAAAGAGGAAAAGAAGAGGAAAATAGAGAGAAAATTATGGAAAAATACTTATTTCCGACCTTTCGTCACTAATTAAGACAGTTCTCTCTCATTTGAACTCCGATTAAGGTGCTATTAGTGGCTATGGAAAGAAGAGACATAGAGATACAACGTTTGGGTTCAAACCTTCAGTAAATTTAGGAAGTTTCTGGGCACCGCGACATTAAAGTTTCCCAAAACTAATGGGTCACAGCACTGCCCTCAAGCCAAGCAGTGCTTGAGTACCCAAGAACTCAACCTCCGCGGTGCCTAATCCAACACACTACGGTACCTCGTCCAATTAAATCCACAACACCACAGTGCCTGAGCAATGTGACACAACACCCACTGTCTCACCAAAATACTGAAATCACGATTTTTAGGTCTTTTAACTCTAATTAAAGCCTGATGGGTCAGGAACTAACCTAGAAAAAATTCTAATTCATTTAGGAGGAGTCAATCTATAAAAAGGGGGAAAGCATGCATGAAAGGAAAAAAAATATCAATCATCTTCTTTAATTCTTCTCAAGATTTTCTTATGGCCTTGTGCGGTTAATTTACTTTTTGTTGGCAGAGGAAGATTGAAACGTCAAGGAATCTTCAAGCATCGTGAGATTTAGATTTGATTTGATTAGTTCAATCTTAATTGAGTATTGATTATTTATCTACTCTTGTTTTCAGTGATTATTCATATAATTGCTAAGAGGCCTACTAGTATATTATTTGTCTTAATCTACTGCTAAATTAAGCTTTGAACAAAGTTTTCATTATTATGATTCAAGAGGCAAATAGAATTAATGATTTTGGATTATAAATTATTGAACATATGATGAATAATTAACTAAATAAAATATAGCCGATGTCTTTATATTTTCTTAGCTATATTAGTTTCTCTACTTCTTCATGCGATTCATAGGTTAGATTTTACCAATGTGCAAAAGGATTTCTTATTAATTAGGGTTAATTTAGGCGATTTTCATCAATTACTAGACTTAAAGAGGAACATGTTTAGAATCCCAATGATAGATATTCGAATTAAGAATGATTATGTTGTCAATGATCAATGTGATTCCTTAATAATGGATATCAATCAAAACCAATGCCTTTATTATTAATCACTCTCTTTTAATTACTTTCATTTTCTTTTACTTTCATTTATCAAACCCCCTTATTAGAATCATAAAAGGTAATACCAGTCTCTGTGGGATCGACCCTTACTCCTATGACTACAAGTTAGTTTGAGAGTAAGGAATTATATTTGGTGTACCCACGACAGTACACACCAAATTTTGGCGCCATTGACGAAGACTACTTCCATTACCTTCTTATAATTTTTATTTTGATTTGTGCCTATGACTCGCTCTGCTAATTCTAAAGATTTACAATTCAATACAAATATTGGAAAATCTATATATAGACACAGAAGATGACTTCAAAATGACTTTAATCAAGGAAAAGAGGAAGTAATCTTGGCCAGGCACCCCACTTTGAAGGAGATTGCAGCTCCAGATTTACATCAGCAACCTTTATCATTTACTTTTCCTAATCTTGATGAGAATGTCAATTTTGAATTAAAACTGGATTAATTCATCTCTTACCTAATTTTCAGGGTCTTGAAAGTGAAGACCCACATAAGCACTTAAAGGAATTCTATGTGGTATGTACTAGCATGAAGTCCCCTAGAATGACTGAGGAATAAATTAAACTCTAGGCTTTTCCTTTTTTCTTAAGAGACATAGCCAAAGATTGGCTATTGTGACATTGATGTGATCTTAATTAAGCATGATATTAATACCTTTAAACTTACTTTTTGTTTGATTTAAGTAAAATATGATTAGGAATTAGTTTAATTTTGTGTTTTGTGTTGTAGGAACAAAGGAAGAAGAAAATATAAGAAATTCATGGAAAAATGCTACATTGCAGCGATTCCAGACCTTTCAGAATTGTTTTGAGAATATCTCCCTCTTATGAATTCCAATCAAAGTGATTCAAGTGGCTGTGAAAATATAACACAATCATCTACAACTGTTATGTTGAACACTTGGTCACATTTGGGAGATTTTATAGCTTTATAGAGCTCGCAAATCAGAATCACAGTGCAGCAGGATGAATTTTGACCTTCGGTCACTAAGTTTAGCATATATCTTTCAATTTAGATTGGATTAAGGTGATTCTAGTGGCTATGGAAAGAAGCGACATAGAGCTACAACTTTCATGTTTTGTACTTCGGCAAATTCTAGAGTTTTCTGGGTGCCACGGTGCTGCTTCATTACAGGTTCGGAGGGCCGCGGTGCTCCCTAGCGCACCGCGGCGCCCGAGCGTCAGAATCCAGAGTACGCCAGAGCTAGCATAAGTGCCACGGCGCCCCGTTAGAAGCTTTCCGTAGCACCACGATGCTCGCCGCCGCACCAGATTGCTGAATTCATGATTTTTAGGTCTTCTTGACTCTAATTGAAGCCTAATGGGTTGGGATTTGACCTAGAAACACTCCTACTTCGATTAAGAGGAGGGAATCTATAAAAATGGAGGAAACCAAGCAGAGAATTCATCCAATCTTTCATCTAAGTTCTGAGTTAGATTATTTAATTCTTTTGATTTTCTTATGGCCCTGCGTGGCTAGTTCTTTTTAGTTGGTTGAGGTAGATTGAAACCTCAAGGGATTTTCATACATTGTGAGATTTGGATTTAATTTTATTGTTTCAATTTGAATTGAGTATTGATTATTCATCTGTTCTTCTTCTTAATGATTATTCATATCATTGCTAGGAGGCCTACTAGTATATTGTCTGTCTTAATCTACCGTTGAATTGTGTTTTGAACAAAGTCTTCAATTCTGCGATTCATGAAGTAAATAGGTTTCAAGATTTTGGATTATAAATCATTGAACCTATGATGAATGGTTAACTAAATTAGATATAGCCGATGTGTTTATATTTGTTTAGCTTTGTCAGTTTCTCTAGTTCTTCATGCGGTTAACAAGTTATGTTTTACCGATGTGCTAAAGGATTGCTTGTTAATTAGGGTTTAATTAGTGCGATTGTCATTAATTTACTAGACTTAAGGAGAAACAGGGTTAGAACCCCAATGATAGATATTCAATTACTGATTGATTATGTTGTCAATGATCAATGCAATCCCTTGACGGTGGATATCAACCGAAACCAACGTCTTTATAATTAATTACTTTCTCTTAATTACTTTCATTATTGTCTACTTGATTTTATTTATAATTATCAATTCCCCCATTTTTCAATCACATAAGGTAATACCAGTCTCTGTGGGATCGACCCTTACTCCCACTACTATAGGTTAGTTTTGAGGTAAGGTATCAATTTGGGTGTACTTGCGACAGTGCACACCAAATTTTGGCACCGTTGCCGGAGACTGTGTGTATTTACCTTTTGTGTTTTTTTTCCTTTTCTTTTTGTTCATAACTTTGAATATGGCAGCCAATTTTTAACAATTTGGCACTAGGCTAGGGTCTCCATTAGGACATGCTAGTGAGGTATGTAGTTCTTCCCTTGAACAACAACTTGCAAATTTAACCTCTCTTGTTCGTCAACGTGTAGAAAATATGCAAAAAGAAAATTTCTATGGAAATCATTCTATCATGGAGCATCCGTCTATTGGGTACCCAACTTTCTATGATGAGTCATTTGAGCAGGTAAATATGGGTAATGGTTTCCATGAACCACAACAAGTGAGGTATGATTCCTATTCAAACATGTACAATCCTGGATGGAAGGATAATCTCAACTTTAGGTATGAGAATGCACAAAATAGTCTTGCAGAACAAAATTTTGCAAATTTTCACCATACCCAACAGGCCTATTATCCTAGACAGAATACATCTCAGAATTTCCAGGTAAGCACTCCTTTAGAAGATATTGTTAAATCTCTTACACAAAATACTCATCAATTTCAACAAGAGGTAAGGGCCAGCATTCAAAACTTAACAAATCAAATTGGGCAATTAGTAACAACAGTCAGCAGGCTAAAGGCTCAAAATTCAGAAATTGAAAGTCTAGCCCCAGCATCGTTAATGCAAAAGGAAGAAAATTATGCACTGAATGAAAAAATGACTTGGAAGTTGACACTAGTAAGCTTACTAAGAAAGAGGTTATGGAATGTACCCTAAACGCCAAATTTGAAGAGAATATTTTAGCAGGAAAGGAAGCACCAAAAGTGCAGCAAACAGGTAAGGATCTTTCTATTTTGTTACCAATTTCTAATAAGATGCCTGTACCTTCTATTTTGCAGAATCCTGACCTAGGCTTAAAGAGCTTCCCTAGCCACTTAAAGGGCATATACAGCGGAGAACCACCCCCAGTGATAACCTCAAATAAATATGCCCTACTCAAAGATAGAAGAAAGTTACCCTATGCTTTGGTAGAATATCAATAGGATGAAATTAAATTGGATGCCAAAAGCTACTCAAGACATCGGTTATTTCCAGGTAAGTTGAGTTCTCATTTAATTAAATCTTTGACTAATGCTGACTTCCCTCTTCATAATGCAACTGAACCTCAAAATTCTGCACATTCAAAGGAAAGCCAATTCAAAGTGGACATTAAGGACCCTCCTTAAATGACATAAGGAGCTTTGAGTCGAGCCAACGAAATTAAACAAAGGCGCTTATTGGGAGGCAACCCAACATAAAAAGAAAAAGAAAAAGAAAAGTGGGAATCAGAAATATTCATGGTCCAGTAATGCAACATGTCATTCCACTCCAAACAAATTCAGGGAAGTTCACTTAACTCATATGTTTTTCTACATCTTTCCCTAATTCTTATCTTTATTTTACATTGAGGACAATGTAAAGTTTGAGTGTGGGGGTGGAAGTATATTTTTCTGAATTATTGTGACCCTATTATGAGCATTAATTTTCTGATTTTCACTATCAATGCACTTTTATTGCGTTTAGCAAGTTGAGTGATTGTGTGAGTGCTCAATTTATGTTGTTGGATGTTAGGTACAACCAATAGCCAATGATATGACTATCCAAATTTTTTTTAGCTCTTGAAAAATGTAGAAACTTCATGGTTGTATGCAATTTTATCCCTTTTGCAATTTATTACTTTTGACTCTAGAATCCTGAAATATTTTTGCACAATAAATTTGGGCATTCAATTTATCTTTTACTTAGAGAAGGTTTATATAATTCAAAAATATTTTATGATCTCAACAGGATTCTAGAACTTATTTAAATGCTGCTTGAGGCGAAATCCTAGGATAATGCTATTATTTAGGAGATGATTTAGGCATTATTTGATAGATTGAGCCTTTCAAGCCTAACCTAAAAAATGAAATATCTCTAGTTCCTCTATTTTGAGCTTAATGAAATTTTCCCTCTAAAAACCACAAATGAGCCAAAAGCCAAATTTTGTATTAATATCCTTATTTTTCTTTATCCCATTCACTCACTCCATGATTATTTTGCTGAATACTTGTTTTGTAGAGCTTAAATTGACAAAAGGGTGGAAGGGTGGAGCAAGGAAAAGAAAAGAATTATGCAAAGAAAAAAAGAGAGAGAATTATGAAAAAGGAAGAAAAGAAAATTCTAAAGAGAATAAAAGCATATGTTGTGGGTGAAAAAAAACTTTTTGAGAATCAAGGAAAAGGATGGATCAAACTCAATTGAAGTAAGAAAATAAATGTGGGGGAAAGTCCTCCAAACTTGAAAAAGCTCAATAGATCATATTTAGTCATGTGGTGTTGGGTGATTGAGCCTAAATTTGTATGCTTTATCCCACCTTATACCCTGGCCATATTACAAGCCAAATAAAGTCCTATTGATCCTAGAGGTAGTTTTGGCCTACATTAGTGGAGAGTGACATGAAGAATAAGCATATGAAAATCCTAAACTATTTAGAGATCTATAACCAAAATTTTGGGACATATAAACTTATCTGGGTAAAAGAAAACTTAATAGCCCAAAACACACACACACTCAGAATTCAAGAGAATAAAATAATGGATTGCGTTCGGGTTAATCTTGTGCATGACTATGATCTTTCAAAATTTTCTTGAATATATTGCAAAGTTATGAGGCAAACGTTTGGTAAGCCTAACACTTACTACATTATTGATTGTTGTTTTTTTTTGTCTTTAGGGATTATTTTGCTTGAGGACAAGCAAAAGGTTGAGTGTGGGGGTATTTGATGTGATCTTAATTAAGCATGATATTAATACCTTTAAACTTACTTTTTGTTTGATTTAAGTAAAATATAATTAGGAATTAGTTTAGTTTTGTGTTTTGTGTTGTAGGAACAAAGGAAGAAGAAAAGATAAGAAAAAGATAAGAAATTCATGGAAAAATGCTACATTGTAGCAATTCCAGACCTTTAAGAATTGTTTTGAGCATATCTCCCTCTTATGAACTCCAATCAAAGTGATTCAAGTGGCGGTGAAAAGATAACATAATCATCTACAACTTTAATGTTGAACACTTGATCAAATTTGGGAGATTTCATAGCTTTATAGAGCTCATAAATCAGAATCACAGTGCAACATCATGAATTCTGACCTTTGGTCACTAAGTTTAGCATATCTTCTTCAATTTAGATTAGATTAAGGTGATTCTAGCGACTATGGAAAGAACAGACATAGAGCTACAACGTTCATGTTCGGCACTTCGGCAAATACTAGAGTGTTCTAGGTGCCGCACCGCGACATTTGTTGCCCAGAAGCACCGGGCACCGTAGGTCCCGATGCCCAACACCACAACACTCAAGCGTCAAATCCAGAGTGCGCTAGAGCTAGCCTAGGCACCGCGGTGCCCCGTTAGAAGCTTTCTGTAGCGTCACGGGGCTCGCCGCAGCAACCGATTGCTGAATTTGCGATTTTTAGGTCTTCTTGACTCTAATTGAAGCCCAATGGGTTAGGATTTGACCTAGAAACACTCCAACTTCGATTAGGAGGAGGGAATCTATAAAAAGGGAGGAAAGCAAGCAGATAATTCATCCAATCTTTCATCTAAGTTCTAAGTTAGATTCTTCAATTCTTCTTTTGATTTTCTTATGGCCCTGCGTGGCTAGTTCTTTTTAGTTGGTTGAGGTAGATTGAAACCTCAAGGGATTTTCATACATTGTGAGATTTGGATTTGATTTTATTGTTTCAATTTGAATTGAGTATTGATTATTCATCTGTTCTTCTTCTTAATGATTATTCATATCATTGCTAGGAGGCCTACTAGTATATTGTCTGTCTTAATCTACTGTTGAATTTTGTTTTGAACAAAGTCTTCAATTATGCGATTCATGAGGCAAATAGGTTTGAGGATTTTGGATTATAAATCATTGAACCTATGATGAATGGTTAACTAAATTAGATATAGCCGATGTGTTTATATTTGTTTAGCTCTGTCAGTTTCTCTAGTTCTTCATGCAGTTAACAAGTTATGTTTTACCGATGTGCTAAAGGATTGCTTGTTAATTAGGGTTTAATTAGTGCGATTGTCATTAATTTACTAGACTTAAGGAGAAACAGTGTTAGAACCCCAATGATAGATATTCAATTACTGATTGATTATGTTGTCAATGATCAATGCAATCCCTTGACGGTGGATATCAACCGAAACTAACGTCTTTATCATTAATTACTTTCTCTTAATTACTTTCATTATTGTCTACTTGATTTTATTTACAATTATCAATTCCCCCTTTTTTCAATCACATAAGTTAATACTAGTCTCTGTGGGATCGACCCTTACTCCCACTACTACAGGTTAGTTTTGAGGTAAGGTATCAATTTGGGTGTACTTGCGATAGTGCGCACCTGACATCCCTAATTTTGTTTATTTTATTAAGAAAGTTACATAAATATTTAATTAAGAAAGTAAAATTTATTAGACAATTTTTAGATATCTAAGGAAATATAAGCCTTAGAAATTCTTCACTTTATGTGTATGCATAGAAAATGTTTCTAACATTAAGGGAGTAAGTAAAGAGAGAAAACCTAATAGGAAAAAATGAAAATAACATACTAAAAAGAGGCAAAATTCTTGGGTAAGGAAGATAAAATTTTAGGAAGTAAGTAAAGGTCTTAAAATTTTAAGAAGATTTGATTAAGGTAATTTTTTCTAATTCAAGAGCTAGAGTTCCTAAGTTTAACATCTCCACCCATATATTGGGATTTCAACTATGGACACTTCATATAGAGTTTTTCCACTTCACATGAGTTTCTAGCAAGTCAATTGGATAGCCCATGCAAGAGATAAAACGTAGACTTAGATTAGGATATAGAAGTTGGACCGATAGCCCAAAAATCATGAAAATGTGACCAAGCCCTCCATGAAAGGTAGAATTTCAGCCAAAGCAAAGAAAATGGGCAAGAATGAGCCCAAATGCAAAAGGGGAAAGTAAGAACCATATGAGGAAATAGTAGTGTAATAATAATGAAGATTAGGTCACATGACATTTGGACAAAACTTCTATATCTTGCATTCATAATTTTAGAAAGTAAGTAATAATACATGGCATTAGGACAAAAACATCTATATCCAACATTCATAATTTCAGCAAGTAGGTAATAATACATGGCATTATGACAAAACATCCTTATCCTACACAAATAATTTCAGCCAAGCAAGGGAGACTCGAGGGTTAAAAATTGGCCACCTAGAAAGGCAAACCTATCATACTTGAGTAAGAAAAAAAAAATGAAATGAATCCCAAAATCAAAGGGACCTTGTCCATTCTCTTAAGAACATTTTATCATGATTTTCAAAATACAAATCTCCTTTTGGTATGCATATCTTGACTATGATTGAGGAAGACAAGAACAAGAGTTGTCTTCCAAAAACAAACAACCAAGTGCATCCATTGTTATAAGGTAGACCCATGATTATGACAGGTGAACCACTTGATAGTTTATTTAAGCAAAACCCACCCTTATAACATTATAATTTCGTCCAAGTGAGGAAGAGGAAAAATAGAAGCAAGGTAAAGTGAGGAAAGGAGAGAAAGAAAGGAGAAGAGAGGAAGGAAGAAAAAGGAGAAGTCTAGAGGACTAAGTAGTCAAGGTAAGTTAGCTTAATCTCCACTTGAATCTATCTTTTCTCTTTATCTTTGGGGTTCAAAACTCACCCTCCTTCTCTTATTTAAGTTGTTGGAAAAGGTAAAGGAAAGGAGAAATCTTGCTACTTCCTTCAAGAGGAAACAAGAAAAAGAATTCACTAAGTGAGCTAGGGAGATCTTTAGGTAGGTTTAACAATATCTCTTTTTGAAGAAAAACTTTGAAATTTGTAACATTTATACGAGATTTTAATCTTAGAACTTTGATGAAATTTATAATATTTTCTACTTCGATAATTGGCCATGGACGTTGCTATATCATGTTACATGTTGATCTTGCGTGTGATGAATGTTTTGAATACTTTAGTTGGTGTGGAAAGTTCTACATAGATTTGGCTATCTGGGCAGAAATTTAGGGCTTTTACACTGCTGTTAAGTATATTTAAATGTGGTGAAAAATTGATGGAATATGATTAGATTGATAAAATGAGCGTGGCCTTAAAAATTTAGAAGAAGAACTTGAGAAATTTCTATTGAGAAACACCCTTAGTGATTTATTATTTGATTCTATTTTTCTTTTGAAGTCGATAATGGAATATGTTAAATTAAGTAAGAAATATAATTATATGTTGAGATGAGTAATTCTTTGGTTAGTTGGAAATTTGGAAGAAAAATAGAAGAGGACTTAATAAAAGGATGAACTATAACTTTAGGAAAGACTAAGCTAAGAAAACTACATTTCGGAGTAACTAGGGAAGCTTTTATTTTTGGAATTCTGGGAAGAACAGGTTGGGAATTAGAAGAAATGGTTAACATAAAAAAATGTAGATATATGTCTCACAAATTTTTTGGCATTGAAATAACTGAATTTGGATGCCATATAAGAGAGATATGGTCAGATTAGTAAGCAGTGGTCAGAAACTAGCTAACTAGGGAAGAATTTGTTAAGTATGCTTCTATGTTTGAATTTGTTGGCAATATCTGTAGGTAATTAAAGGAAATTCTTAACATAATAAATATAGATATATGTCTCACGGATCTATTGCTCTGAAATCACTCAATTAGGAGTCCATATGAGGGAGATATGGATGATTAATTAGTAGAGGTTAGAATCAGTTTTCAATACAGGTGGTAAATGTAATTGTTTTTGTTTTCAATTTTTTGGGAATAATTCGTAAGTAATCTGAAGAAATGATAAACATGAAAATTATAGATAATTGCCTTAGCTTTTTCAAGGCTTTAGAATCACCTCTATTGGAGTTTGTATAAGGGAGATAGGGTTGAATAAGTAAGGAAAGGTTATAGAACACGGCCAAGCCATGTTCTGGGTTGCTTCAGCACGGGTAGGCTATGTTCAGGGCTATTTTTGAGTATGTTTGAAGTATTTTTCAAGGATGACCATCTCCTAAAATATGGCCAAGCTGTGTTGGGAGCTAGTAAAGCTTATTTTTAACATTTTTCTACCCTTAATGAACCTTATTAAATATAGGGTAATAATAGAAACCAAATTGAAAAAGAATGCCCTATAAAATTTGTGAGAACATGTGTTGGAAATGATATAAGTAGGAGGAAAGTAACTAGAGGCCAAGCATAAAGAAAATGAAAAGATGAAAATAATATTTAAAAAAGAAGAAAAATCTTATAAATAGAAATAATAAAAAACTAGTGTATGCCCTAGCCATTGCCATTGCATGAACTCCTTACCATCTTAAGTGTGTAATTTTGATATAGAAATATTTTATAAAGTGATATTCGAAAATAGTTATGATCATGACATGATTGCATTTTACCAATGATCTTTGGTAGTGATTATACTTTGATGATAAATTATGGCATGTGAGTATAATGAACATACTTGTTATTGAAATCATATTTGTAACAACCTCTTTTTTTTCCTTTATTATTATACAATATTGAGTTCACATACATGTCATTAATCAAAACATACGTATAACATATCAAACAGATAGATATTTACATCTTGTTTATTTTGGTTGACCAATTCCGGAGATACAGGTGCGGGTGGTTGCACCTTCACCGAGATTTGAGCCAACTCGACCACAAACATCTTATTTGATTCTGAAATCTTCCCAACATAAAGTAACTCGATCCAATGTGCACTAAAAGCCAGAGCCTTAAAAACAAAAGCTGCATAAATAATTTTCTGAACATGATATGGAAATATAGTGAGAATTAAATCCCAGTAAGTTCAACAATAAATTATCATCAGTAAAGCTCATCACGTCATGTTCAGCTGTATAAACTACAGAAAATATCTTTGGTCACATGAATGCATTATATCTATGCACATAAGAATCATACTGTAATGATATGTATGACAGGATTAACCATTTTCAAAATATCATATGATGGCCGTCAACTTATTCTCATTTCAAGCTACCCCGGTCAGGGTGAGTATCCTCTACTCTCCGGTACGGGCTTTTCTCGCTCCGTCCGACATGGCCCACTTTCTCTTTCTTTTCTCATTATCATGATCATAACCGTTGGTAGGGCGTCCCCTACTGGTGCACCACACGGATTGCCATGTGACCGTGCTCATTTCTTTTCTTTTCACAATGTTAGCCAAAAATATGCTTTCAATAACAAGTATGTTCATCAAAATATAACTATTACCATAAATCATTGGTAATCATGCCATGAACATAACCATTTCAAATATCACTTTATAAAATATTTCTATGTCAAAATTTCACACTTAAGATGGTAAGAAGTTCATACAATGGCAATGGCTATGGCTATACAAGTCATTTATTAAGATTCAGCTTCTTTTTTAAATACTAATTTTATTTCTTTATTTTCTTAATGTAGGTTTTCATCCTATCTAACCTTCTCTTACTAATCAGAGCATAACTCCCACAATTTAACTCTGATGTAGGTGATCTTGGTGTCCATTTAAAGATAAAACAATTATCTAAAACTATTATGTTGAACATTGTAACGAAAAATTAAGAAACAAAGGTGATATTACTCCCTCAAAGTACAGGATAGTTCCTCTCGGATAGGTTCTGACCTTTACTAACTAATTAGACCATATCTCCCAAATTGGAACTCCAAATTGAGTGATTCCAGTTGGTAAAAATCCATGAGCCATATATCTATAATTGTTATGTTGGCTCTCTATTTTAATTCCCTACAGAACATTCCTAGAAATTCAAAAACTAAAGCATTAATAACATACTCTTCCCTGAATAAACATTTTCTGACCTCTGCTTACTAATTGGATCATATCTACCTCATATGAACTCCAAATTGCATAATTCCAGTGGGTATATTTCCATGAGACATAGATATATAACTTTAATGTTAACCATTTATTTTAATTCCATACAGATAATTCCCAGAAATTAAAATACAAAAGCTGTCCTAACATAATCTTCCCTGATGAACCATTTTCTGACCTTGGCTTACTAATCGGACCATATCTACCACATGTGGACTCCAAATTGAATGATTCCAGTGGCTAAAAATCCATGACACACATATCTTTAATTCTTATGTTAACCATTTATTTTAATTCCCTACCAATAATTCCCAAAAATTAAATTACCGAAGCTATCCTAACATATTCTTCCCTGATGATTCATTTTCTGACCTTTGACTACTAATTAGACCATATCTACCTCATATGGACTCCAAATGGAATGATTCCAGTGGGTGAAAATCCGTGACACATATATCTTTAATTCTTATGTTAACCATTTATTTTAATTCCTTATAGATTGTTCCCAGAAAGTAAAATACCGAAGCTTAAAATTCTGTCAACCATAGCCATATCCATGCAGAACTATCTACACCAACCTAAGTATTCAAACATACATCACATGCAAGATCAATATGCAACATGATATAGCAACATCCATGACCAATCATCAAAGTTCTAAGATCAAAATCTCATATAAATATTATGAGTTTCAAAGGTTTTCTTCAAAAAGAAATATTGTTAAACTTACCTGGAGCACTTAGTCTCCTAGACTTCTCCTTCCTCTTTCTTCCTTTCTTCCTCTCCTTTCCTCACACTACCTTGCTTCTATTTTTGCTCTCCCTCACTTGGACGAAATTCTAATGTTGTAAGGGTGGGTTTTCTTATATAGACCACCAAATAATTCACCTTTCATGATCATGGGTCTACCTTATCACAATTAGGATACACTTTGTTGAATTTTTGGAAAACAAACAACTTATGTTCTTGTCTTCCTCTTCCTTAGTCAAGATATGCATAGAAAAAGGAGATTTGTATTTTGAAAATTATGATGATATGTTCTTAAGATATGGGGCAAGATCCCTTTGATTTAGGGATTCATTTCCTTTTTCTTTTGTCTTAATCAAGTATGATAGATTTGCCTTTTTAAGTGGCAAATTTCTAGCCCTTGAATTTTCCTTACTTAACTAAAATTATTTGTGTAGGATAATGATGTTTTGTCATAATGCTATGTATTATTACCCACTTGCTAAAGTTATGAATGTAGGATATAGATGTTTTTGTCCTAAAGCCTTGTATTATTATGCCACTTGCCAAAATGATGAATGTAGAATCACACCACTTGTCAAATTTTTGTCTTAATGCCATGTCACTTAATCTTGATTACACTAATATTTCATCACTTTAATTTTATTTTTATTTTTCCTCTTGGGTTTGGGCTTATTCTTGCCCATTTTCCTTACTTTGGTTAAAATTCTTCCTTTCATAATGGGCTTGGTCACATTTTCATGATTTTTGGGCTATCGGTCCAAATTTCTATATCCTAGTCCAAGTCTATGTTTTATTTCTTCCTTGGCCTATCCTATTGGCTTGCTAAAAATTCATGTGAAGTAGAAAAACTCTATATGAAGTGTCTATAGGTTAAAGCCCAATTACGGGTGGAGATACTAAACTTAGTAACTTTTGCTCTTAAATTAAGAAAAATTACCCTAATCCGATCTTCTTGAAATTTTAAGACCTTTACTTACTTCACAAAAATTTATCTTTCTTTACCTAAGAATTTCACCTTTCTTTAACATGTTTATTTCTAATATTTCCTCTTAGGTTTTCTTTCTTTACCTATTCCATTAATATTAGAACATTTCTATGCATATATGTAAGGTGAAGAATTTCTAAGGAAAATATCTAAAAATTACGGGATGTTACAATATTTTTGGCTATTACCATGAAAAGAAAAGAAAAGAAAATAAAGGAGCACAATCACATGGCGGTCTATGAGGTGCACCAGTAGGGGACACCCTACTCACAACTATGATTATGTTAATGAGAAAACAAAGAGAAAGTGTGCATTGTTGGACGGAGTGAGAAAAACCCGTACCGGAGAGTAGAAATTACTCACCCTGACCGGAGTAGATTGATATGAAAATAAGTTGATAGCCATCATATGATATTCTGAAAATAGTTATTCATGAATACATGTCATTATTGTATGATTTTCATGTATATAGATAAAGTGCATTCATATGACCAAAGATATGTGCTATAGCTTATACAGATGAACATGACATGATGATAATTATGATTTATTGTTAAACCTATTAGGATTTAATTCTCACTATATTTCCATATCATGTTCAGAAAACTAAGTATGCAGACGTTCTTTATTATCGGCTTTCAGCATATGTTGGGTTAAATTGGCTAAGATCCTGGTGAAGGTGCAACCACTCGCATCTGTATCCCCGGAACTGGTCAATATAGATGAATAAGATGTAGACATATATGTGTTTGATTATTGAACAGATGTTTTTAATTAATGATGTGTATGTGAACCCAGAATTGTATTAGTGTTAATGGTATACCACAAACCTTAATTATTCTTCGTTAATTTAATTGAATGTTATTATGAGTTAAATAGTTAGAAGTAAAGAGGTAATGACTTTATGGGATTTTAAAAATATATATGTATATATGTATAAAAAAATGGAGTTGTTACAGCTATATTATTTACCATTTGGCATTATCACCACTTGGAATGAGATAAAGAAAATAATTTTAGAACGTTATTTCCCTACATCTAGAGCCCGTAATATAAGAAACGAAATATGTGGCATTAGACAATTACATAGAGAGACAATTTATGAATCTTAGGGGAGATTTAAAAAGTTTTGTGCAATCTGCCCACACCATCAAATTAGTGAGCAGCTACTAATCTAATATTTTTATGAAAGTCTTTTGTAGGCAGACAGGAGCATGATAGATGTAGCTAGTGGAGGAGCACTAGTAGATAAGAATCCTGAAGTAGCCAAAATCTTGATATCAAATATGGTTGCCAACTCCCAACAATTCGGCATTATCCATGATTCTCCAGTTTGACATTTCTATGTGGTAAGTACTTCTTCCCTTCAGCAACAAATATCTAAACTTACCTCTCTTGTACACAAAATTGTTATACGTACAACTCAACAAGTTAAAGTTTGAGGAATGTGTTCAGTAACGGGGCACCCAACTAATATGTGTCCTATGCTTCAAGAAGAATCCACATAACAAGATAATGCGGTAAGAGGTTTCCTTAGACAACCAAAGAGGTATGATCCTTATTCTAAGACATATAATCCTGGATGGAAGGATCATCCCATCTTTAGGTTTAGGAATAGACAAAATAAGCTAGCAAGACAAAATTTTACAAATTATTAGTATAATCAACATGTCTATTATTCTAGATGGAATACATCTCAGGATTCCTAGGTAAATAATTCTTTAGAAAAAATTGTTAAATCTCTTGCACATGACTCTAAGCAATTTTACCAAAAGACAAGAGCTTGCATTCAGAGCTTGGCAACTCAAATGGGTCAATTAACAACCACATTTAGCCTATTAGAAGCTCAAAATTTAGGTAAGTTTCCCTTTCAAATTGTGGTAAACCGAAGAGAAAATAATAGTGCAATTGTTTTAAGGAATAGTAAGGAAATTGAAGGTCCACCATCACCCTCTTCTCTTAAGGAACATGAGAAATTAATTAAGGAGAATGAAGCATCTATAGGTAAGTATCCATCTTTTTCAAATTATGAAGTAGTTCCAGAAGCTTTTAAATAGAATAGGCTACATGAGAAAACTTTTGACTTATATGAAACCTTTAGAAACTGTGAAGTTAATATTCCCCTTCTAGATGTTATTAAATAGGTGCCAAGATATGAAAATTTCTTAAAAGAACTGTGTATTAAAAAAAGGCAAAATTAAATGGATTTGAAAAAGGTATAGATGAGTCAGAATGTATCTACCATGATACAAACAAAACTCTCCACTAAATGCAAGTATCTAGGTATGTTTACTATTGCATGCGAGATTAAGGATACTCGTGTTGAAAAGGCTATGTTAGATTTAGGAGCATCCATAGATGTCATGCCATATTTTATCTATACTTCTTTGAAATTGGAACCAATAAATTCTACAAATGTGGTAGTCCAATTAGCAGACAGGTCCAATGCATATCCTAAGGCAATAATTAAGGATGTCTTTGTACAAGTAGATGATTTGGTTTTCCCAATAGATTTTTATGTGCTTGACATGGAAAATGGGAATTTTACTTCTCTAACATTATTAGGGAGACCATTTTTTAAAACCTCTAAAACCATGATAGATGTTCACAATGGCACTCACCATGGAATTTGATGGGGAAGTAATAAAATTCAATATTTATAAGGCCATAAGGCACCCAAGTGACAATACTCCTATTTATTCTATTGATGTAATTAATTCTTTGGCATGATAAGTGTTTGAATTAGATGGAAAGGATAAATTGGAGTTGATTGTGAGCAAATACATAGAGGAAGATGATGGTGAGATAGTATTGGATGTAGAAATAAAGGACGAATTGGCTACACTAAATGATTTTTTAGTATGACCAACAATAGGTAAAGTGCTTACATGGAATTACCTATTTCTTATAATACTCTTTTACCCTCTATTGTGCAAGCTTCTACTCCTAAATTGAAGCCACTTCCTGATCACAACAAATATGTATTTTTAGGAGAAGGATAAATACTTCCTGTCATTATCTCTAGCAAGCTTGAAGCTGATCTGAGGGAGAAATTATTTCAAGTTCTAAAAGAGCACAAAATAGTAATAGGATGGATCATAGCTGATCTTAAGGGAATAAACCCTTCCACATGTATTCACATAATATTGTTGTGATATGTGACATAGTTATAGCTAGTTCGGCGAGTATGAGACATATCCCACACAAACCAATGATCAATTACTAGTATTCTATGAAGTAAGCTATCTAAATCAATATAATTCAATCAGAGAGGAGTCACAATTAATTTAACTAGATAATTAATTATCAAAAGCCTAGGGTTAGGGTTTACCATACTTATGATATTCAACAATCAAGATATACCTCTAATTGTAATTATTTGAGTAATTGGGGAGGGTTTAGCGTTAATTCATTAATAACCTCTTTCAAGCATTACTAACTATACCTATGTTAATCCAATTACCTACTTTCGTGGTTCTTAAATTGTGACTAACCCCTTGACTAAGAGAAACCACACCAAGAGAATGGGAACAACCTCACTCAAATAGCATAAGAAGATACTCCATTCAACTTCAATGTGTCACAATATTTAAAAAAGACTGATAAATAGAGATTTGGGTCCTTAGTAGGGGACCCTCCAAATTGATTTTGTTGAACCAACTAAAGAAAAAAGGGCTTCAACTTGAAGTTATTAGCCTCTACAATAGGTCAAACAATACTAGGATTTAGGCCATAAATATCTAGGGCGGTGAAGTCTTTAAGAGATTAATTGTTTTAGTCCATCACAGTAGGTGGTGTAGGATCTTGTTGTTTTCTTCTTCTTCTCCTTCGTAAGGTACATTCAATTTCTGGGTCAAACTCAACAATATATTTATGATCTCTTCGCATAAAATAATAGCACACCTACTAAAGAAAATAAGGGACAAAATCAGTAAGATAAAATATGCACAAAAATTAAAATAAAAAAGATATAGTTGAGCTATTTCGTAAAATAAACTAATATAGATACAATTGGTCTCCAAAAATAATGCCAAAAACTTATTGTGATGTGTTTATCTAATAACTGTAAGCACATAGCGTAGCTATAGCTAGTCCGACGAGTATAGGTCGTATCCTATAGACACCAATGAACAATTACTAGTATTGTACAAAGTAAGCTATCTAAATCAATATAATTCGATCAAAGAGGAGTTACAATTAATGAAACTAGATAATTAATTATCAAAAGCCTAGGGTTAAGGTTTACTACACTTGTGATATTTGACAATCAAGATATACCTTTAATTGCAATTTTCTGAGTAATCGAGGATGGTTTAGCATTAATTCATTAATAACCTCTTTCAAGCATTACTAACTATACCAATGTTAATCCAATTACCTACTTTCATGGTTCTTAGTTTAACTGAATCCCATTAAATTCTATACTAACCAAGTGATTCAATTCATAAGGGTTATCATACCTACCAATTGATTCAATTCCTAAGGAACCTTAAAACTACTTCCGTGATTAAAAAACCCTTAATCAACTATTAAGTTTTGGAATTAACTTTCACCTTTTAGTCCATCAGTTAACAACCTAAGATGTGATAAATATTAGCCAGACATTCATCAACACATATATGTTCATAATAGTTAATCCTGATTAACCATAGATAACACAATTAGAGTTCCAACAATTCCAATCAATTCAGTATCAATATATCACGAGTGGATTTACCAAAAGCATAGACTAAAATCTACTCACACGTAATTGAAAGAGGAAATATAATCAAATTCAATTGCATTAAATAAATCATAGTCTAATACAAGTCCTGTAAAAGAGAAATAAATATGGAGATTGGAAGATAAAACCCAGTGCAGAAATAGTGATACAATCCTTACTCCAATGTCTAATCCAATCTAAAATGCAAAAGAAACTATAATCATACACTAAAACCTAATCCTAGAGTGTTTCCTAAGTTTAAAATGCATCTGACTACATCAGAATGAGTCTTCCCTTGTCTCCAATCGAGTCCCTAGCTATATATACTCCTTGCTATAAAAAAACCTTAAAAATTTACATGTTGTACAAACACGAAGCACGGCCGTGTCCCATGACACTTCTTGGCCGTGCTTCGAGCTAGATTCTAGAGAGCTACATCCAACTTTGCACAGTACATGGCATGGCCGTGTTCCAGGTATCCCAAACATAGCCTAGCCGTGTTGGAGGCTAGTGATATCCAATCTTGCCCATTGGAAGCCTGTTTTTTCCATATCTCTTCCTTGGCTAACTCCTAATCCAAAAAGGCCTTCAAATGTGCATATTCCTTTAATTCTTGGGTAATTTTTGCTCACCTGCAAACTGAAAAATACAAGCGAACAATATCCAAAAAAATTCTCAAACTTTTGAAGGTTAGAGTTAAAATAAGCAAATAATCACAAGTTGGCTAAGAATTAAAGGATAAAATATAACCTTTAAACACACAATTTTTCCCTTTATCAAATATTAATGGAGGAAGAAGTTAAACCATCTAGACAACCCTAAAGAAGGCTAAATCCTCCTATGATGAATGTAGTGAAGAAGGAAATTCTTAAACTATTTCAAACAGTCATTGGGTGAGCCTAGTGCAAATGGTTCCCAAGAAAACAGGAATAACTATGGTAAAAAATCAAAATGAAGAATTGGTACCCACCTAGATTCAAAATCGGTGGAGGGTTTGTATAGATTATAGAAAATAAAAGTCTATAACCTGAAAAGACCATTTTCATTTACCTTTTATTGATCAAAGGCTTGAAAGGTTGGCTGGTAAACCTTACTACTGTTTTGTTGATGGTTATTCATGCTATTTTCAAATTACAATTGCTCCTAAAGAGCAGGAAAAGACAACCTTCACTTGTTCATTTGGGACATTTGCATATAGGTGCATGTCGTTTAAGCTTTGTAATGCCTTTACCAGTTTTCAAAGGTGTATGGTTAGCATATTTTTAGATTACCTTGAAAATGTTATTGAGATATTTATGGATGATTTCACAGTTTATGGTAATTCATTTGATGGTTGTTTACATAACCTATCATTAATTTTGAAAAGATGTCAAGAAACTAACCTTGTTTGAAATTCTAAAAAATGTCATTTTATGGTTGAACAATGTAACATCCTAAGTCTATAATAAAGCTAGATAAATCTAAGAATAAGTAAAAAATACATATGACAAAGAATTAAAATTCTTAGTTATGTAACAATGAGGCATTTATAAAATAGGTGACAATAGTTAATCGTGAATCATATAAATAAAATTCTTAGGAGCATAATGGATGGGGAGAAGATACAAATACATTTTTAAGACATCACAAATATTGGATTAATAGTAAATTAAGGCAATACAAAACAACTAAGGAGCTACCAAGTAGCACCACAAAATTTCAGCCAGATACCATGCCACATTTGTAACAACTCCATTTTTGTAACTACTCAATTTTTTTTATATTTTTAAAATTCCATGAAGTTATTACCTCTTTACAACATAACTCAAAATAACATTTATTTAATTTATACAATATTGAGTTTACATACACATCATTAATTACAAACATCTATACAAAAGTCTAACATATACATATTAGCCCTAATCATCCACATAGACCACTTCCAGTGACATTGGTGCGGGTGGCGGCACCTCTACTGGAATCTCAGTCATGTCTATTATAGATATATCCGATAAAATCGGTACTTCCCCAAGGTCGGGCAGCTCGATCCAACGTACAACAATAATAAGAGTCATGGAGAATAGCTGCATACTTAATCTTCTAAACATGATATGGAAAAATAGTAAGAATCAAATCCCAGTAGGTTCAACAATAAATCATAATTATCATCAATATAGTTTATCACGCCATGTTCATTTGTATAAGCTACAGTAGATACCTTTGGTCACATGAATGCACTTTATCTATGTACATGAAAATTGTACAATAAAGACATGTATGGCAGGATTAACTATTTTCAGAATATCCTATAATGGCTATCAATTTATTCCTATATCAAGTTACCCCAGTAAGGGTGAGTATTTTCTACTCTTCGATACTGGCTTTTCTCGTTCCGTCTGACATGGCACACTTTCTCTTTCATTTCTCATTAACATAATCATAGTCGTTGATAGGGCATCCCTTACTGATGCATCACACGGATTGCCATGTGATTGTGCTCATTTCTTTTCTTTCACAATAATAGCCAAAAAAAATAAGATTTCAATAACAAGTATATTCATTATACTTACATCAAAATATAATTATTACAAAAAATAATTGGTAATCTTGCCATGAACATAACCGTTTCAAATATCACTTTATAAAATATTTCCATGTTAAAGTTACACACTTAAGATGGTAAGAAGTTCATGCAATGGCAATGACTATGGCATATACTAGTCATTTATTATTTTTATTTATAAGATTCTTCTTCTTTTTAAAATATTATTTTTAACTCTTCATTTTCTTGATGCAGGTTTTCATCCTGTCTGACCTTATTTTACTAATCGGAGCATAACGCCCTCATTTTTACTTCACTTTAGGTGATCTTGGTGTCAATTTAAAGATAAAACAATAATCTAAAACTATTATGTTGTTCAGGGTAGACAAATATTAAATATTCCTGGTGATATTACTCCCTCAAGTGACAGATTATTCCTTCTCGAGTAGGTTCTGACCTCTACTGACTAATATGTCCATATCTCTCTCATAAGAATTTCAAATTGAGTAATTCTAGTGGTTAAAATTATGTGACACATATATCTATAAATGTTATGTTAAGCAGTTATTTTATTTCCCAATAGAATGTTCTCAAAAATTTAAATACAAAAGCTTTCCTAGCAGATTCTTCCTTGGTTAACCATTTTCTAACCACTGCTTACTAATATGACCATATCTACCTTGTATGGACTCTGAATTTAGTGATTCCAGTGGCTAAAAATCTATGAGACATAGATCTACATTTTGTCTGTTAACCATTTATTTTAATTCCTTACCAATTCTTCCCAAAATTTTAAAAACCGAAGAAAAGTTTTTTGCCACCCATAGCCATACCTATGCAAAACTTTCTACACCAACCTAAGTATTCAAACATACATTACATGCAAGATCAATAAGTAACATGATATAGCACATCCATAACCAAAAATCAAAGTACTAAGATCAAAATCCCATATAAATGTTACAAATTTACAAAAATTTCTTAAAAAGAAATATTATTAAACCTACTTAAGGATCTCCCAAGCTTACTTAATGAATTCTTTTTCTTGTTTCCTCTTGAAGGAAGTAGCAAGATTCCTCCCTGCCCATAGCTTTTCTAGGAACTTGAGCACTTAGTCCTCTAGACTTCTCATTCCACTTCCTTCCTCTCTTCTCCTCTCTTTCTCTCCTTTCCTGGCTTATGTTTTTCCTCTCTTTCACTTGGACGAAATTCTAATGTTATAAGGGTTGGTTTTACTTAAATAGACCATCAAATAATTCACCTTTCATGATCATGGGTCTACCTTATCACAATTAGGATGCACTTGATTGCTTTTTGGGGAAAGAAAACTCATATTCTTATCTTCCTCTCCATTAGTCAAGATATGCATAGCAAAAGAAGATTTGTATTTTGAAAATCATGATAAAATGTTCTTAATAAAAGGGACAAGGTCCCTCTGATTTAGGGATTCATTTCCTTTTTCTTTTGACTCACACAAGTATGATAGGTTTGCTTTTCTAAGTGGCAAATTTCTAACCCTTGAATCTCCTTTACTTGGCTGAAATTATTTGTGTAAGATAGAGATGTTTTGTCCCAATGCCATGTATTATTATACCACTTGCTAAAATTATGAGTGTAGGATATAGATGTTTTGTCCTAATGCCATGTATTATTATACCACTTGCTAAAATTATGAGTGTAGGATATAGATATTATCACACTACTTGCTAAATTTTTTTCTTAATGTCATGTCACCTAATCTTGATTACACTATTATTTCATCACATGAATTTTATTTGCTATTTTTTTCCTCTTGGATTTGGGCTCATTCTTGCCTATTTTCTTTACTTTGGCTGAAATTCTACATTTCATGGAGGGCTTGGTCACATTTTAGTGATTTTTGGGCTATCAATCCAACTTCTATATCTTAATACAAGTCTATGTTTTATTTCTTTCTTGGGCTATCCTATTGGCTTGCTAGAAATTCATGTGAAGTGGAAAAACTCTATATGAAGTGTCCATAGGTGAAAGCCCAATTCATGGGTGGAGATATTAAACTTAGTAACTCTAACTCTTGAATTAGGAAAAATTACTCTAATCTAATCTTGAAATTTTAAGACCTTTACTTACTTCACAAAAGTTGATCTTCCTTACCCAAGAATTTCACCTTTCTTTAGTATTTTATTTCTAATTTTTTCCTCTGAGGTTTTCTCTCTTTAACTATTCCCTTAATGTTAGAACATTTTCTATGTATACACGTAAGTTGAAGAATTTTTAAGGATTATATTTCCTTAGATATCTAAAAATTGTCTAATAAATTTTATTTCCTTAATTAAATATTTATGTAATTTTATTAATAAAAGGAACAAAATTAGATATGTTACTTTGAATACTTTTGTACTTTTATTAATACATGAAACGAAATTAGGAATGTTACATTTCTCTCCCCCTAAAAGAAATTTTGTCCTCAAAATTTCAGAAATTACCTAATAAGAACAATTTCAGATATTTCTTCCTCATAACTTCTTCCAACTCCCAAGTTGCTTCTTCTAGAGTCAAACCTTCCCATAACACCTTAACCAGGGGAATAGTTTTATTACTCAATTGCTTCACGTCGGTGTCCAATATAGGATGCTGGTACTAGCTGGTATGTCATGTTCTCCTTTATTTTGATTGGTTCATCCCATATTACATGTGAGGAATGTGGAAGATACTTCCAAAGTTGTGATACATGGAAAACATTATGTAGATTGGACAAATTATGTGGAAGGGTAACTTGATATGCTGACGTCCTCACTTTCTTCAAAATTTGCTAGGGTCCTAAAAATCGTGGACTTATCTTTTTGGTCTTGAGAGACCTACTAACTCTAGTAGTTAGGGAGAGCTTCAGAAATACATGGTCTTCTTCCTCAAACTCCAGAGGTCTATGTCTCTTATCATAGTAACTCTTTTGCCAACTTTGAGCTGTAAGTATTTTGTCTCATATCATCCTGATTTTCTCAGTGGTTTGATGAACTAAATCAGGACCCAACAAGTTCTTTTCTCTTATCTCAAACCAACATAGTGGAGATTGGCACTTCCTACCGTCTAAAGCTTCGTATGGGGCATCTTAATACTAGAGTGATAACTATTATTATAAGCAAACTCCACTAAAGGTATGTACTTATCCCATCCTTTACCTTGCTCTATCACACAAGCCCTTAACATATCTTCTAGGGTTTGAATGGTTCATTCTGTCTGCTCGTCAGTCTGAGGATGGTAGGCAGTACTGAACTGCAACTAGGTTCCAAAAGCTTCTTCCAACGCCTTCCAAAACCTTCACATGAACCTCAGATCTCTATCAAAAATGATATTTAAGGGAATCCCATGCAGTCTAACTATTTCCTGGACATATAACTATTCAATTTGTCTAGTGAATAGTTAATCTTTTTGGGAAGAAAGTGAACAAATTTGGTTAATCTGTCTGCTATTTCCCAGATAGAGTCTTGTCCAACTAAAGTCTTAGGTAAGCCCACCATAAAGTCCATCGAAATACTGTCCTATTTCAATTTAGGGATCTCAATAGGTTTTAGAAATCCCGCTGGCTTTTGATGCTCCACCTTCACTTTTTGGAAAATTAGACATTTAACCATAAACTCAGTAATGTCTTTTCTCATCCCTGGCCACCAATACATCCTCTTTAAGTCATGATACATTTTAATGGATCTAGGATGGATAGTGTACTTGCTCTGATATGCCTCCTGCAGGATCTTAGTCCTCAATTCCTATTCTTGAGGAACATAAACCCTTCCTTGATATAGCATTACCCTATCTTCCGAGATAGAAAAAGTTTCTTGATATTTATGATTCTATAGGTATCGGTCATGGGTTTGAACTTCCTTGATATGTGCTCTAAGGTCACATTCTATTCTCAGCCCATTGATGATCAATTTGTTTGGAGTGAGAATAGGAGTTAGCTTTAAATACTAAAATTCTTCTAGCATCCTCATCTCATACACCATCATCTGACCCATGTGTATAGATTTCCTACTCAGGGCATCAACTACAACATTTGTCTTCCCTGGATTATACTTTATCTCAAATTTATAGTCATTAAGAAATTTCACCCATCTTCGTTGCCTCATATTTAACTCCTTTTGATCAAAGAGATACTTAAGACTCTTGTGATCGCAATATACTTCAAAGGTTGCTCCCTATAAGTAGTGTCGCCAAATCTTTAAGGCAAACACCACCGCCACCAATTCAAGATCATGGGTTGGATAATTTCCTTCGTAGGGTCTCAGTTGCCTAAAGGCGTAAGCAACTACTCTATTTCTTGCATCAGTACACACCCTAGCATTTTCTTTGAAGCGCCACTATACACTTCAAAATGTCCTGTAGGGTTTGAAATAATTAAAACTGGATGAGTGGTCAATCTTGTCTTAAGCTCCTAGAAACTAGCTTCACATTCATCAGTCCATTTGAAAGGACTTCCCTTCCTGGTCAATGTAGTCAATGGCAATGCTATACGAGAAAAGTTTTGAATAAACCTTCTGTAGTATCCTGCCAAGGCCAATAAACTTCTAACTTCTATAACCGTCTTTGGTCTTTCCCACTGAATCACTACTTCTGTCTTGCTAGGGTCTACAGCTACCCCTTTATTAGAGATGACATGTCTGAGAAACTTTACCTTTGTCAACCAAAATCCACACTTATCCAATTTGGAATACAATTGTTTCTCTTCCAGCACTTACAACACAATTCGGAGATGTTGTTCATGTTCTTTCTCACTCTTAGAGTATATCAAGATGTTATCAATGAACACTACCACAAATTAATCTAGGTAAGGTAAAAAAAAGTGATTCATGTAATCCATGAAAATTATAGGTGCATTTGTCAACCCAAAGGGCATTACGGGAAACTCATAGTGCCCATACCTAGTCCTAAAAGCTATTTTTGGTACATCCTCCTCCTTGATCCTAATTTGATGATATCCCGACCTTAAGTCAATCTTAGAAAAGATGGAGGCTCCCTTCAGTTGAACCAATAAGTCATCTATCCTAGGGAGAGGGTACTTTTTTTTGATAGTCACCTTATTCAGTTGTCTATAGTCTATGCATAGTCTCAAGCTCTCATCTTTCTTTTTAACAAACAACACAAGAGCTCGCCAAGGTGATATACTTGGTCTAACGAATTGCTTATCTAACAGTTCCTCCAATTGTTTCTTGAGTTCTTGTAGTTCCTTCGAGGCCATTCTATAAGGTGCAATAGAGATAGGCCCTGTCCCAGGTAGGAGATCAATAGAGAACTCTATCTCTCTCTTTGGAGGTAAGCCTAGAATATTTGATGGAAATACTTCAGGAAACTCGTTGGATATTGGGATTTCATCTAGCTTCAGTTCAACTTCTAGGTTTGATAAATACAAAAGAATGTATCCAAGTACTCCATTCGTCAACTCCCTATTGACTTGATTGGCATTAAGCATCAATACTTGCATCTCCTCTTTTGAAGTAAGAGGTAGAAATTCAACAGTCTTGTTGCAACAATTCAAGAAGACCCGATTTTTAGACATCCAATCTAATCCTAGAATGACATCAATACCTTTTAAAGGTAAACAGACAAGGTCTACAGAAAAAATGTTCTCCTGAATAGTGACCTAACAGTCTTTATATACAAAGGAAGTTAAGACCCTTTCTCCTGTGGGAGTTACTATAGATAGCTCATAGGGGGTTTCAGAAATAGGATACTGAAGCTCCCTAATACATTCTTTCGATATAAATGAATAACTAGCACTAGAGTCAAACAACACCATAAGAGCAAATCTATATATATAGCATGTACCTTCAATCATTTTAGGGGATTGAGCTGCCTCTGGCCGCTCAGGGTGAAAACCCTTCCTTTCACTTGAAACCTCTATTTCAACTGTTTTCCCATTCTCTGTGGGTAGTTCTTCAAAAAATGACCCTTCTGTCCGCAATTGAAGCAGACATCTTGTCCTATATAGCATGGCCGATTACCACGCATGCGTCCGCACTTAGTGCACTTGACTGGGGTGAAGTCTTGTTAGAAAGGTCGGGGACTCGCAGTCAATGGCCTCTTACCAGCTCCATATCCACTTTTCCTCACGTCCATGCCAAGGTTAGGAAAACTTTTCTTCCTCTTCCACAGGTTTCGCCTTTGTTTCTCGTCCTCCACTGCTTTTAAAATTTTCTCCAAAAGTCTAGATTTATTTATCAAGGGCACAAACTCCCTTATTTCCAAGGCTATCATCGCATTCCTGATCTCTGGGTTTAATCCAGCTTCAAACTTAACAGCCTTCCATGCTTCGTTAGGGTCAAACCTCAAGTAAGAGAAGAATTTAGACAACTCCTCAAGCTTAGCGATGTATTGATCTACTGTCATGCTACCTTGTCTGAGTTGGAGAAATTCGATATCCTTCTCGACCTGCATAGTACTTGGAAAGTACTTTTATAAGAAAATGTATTTAAACACTTGCCAGTTGATCTACCTTCTCTGGTGAGTTAGCAGTTCTCTAGCCCCTCGCCACCAACACTCAATTTCATCCTTCAGCATATAAGCACCAAAGACAACCTGCTGCTCATTAGTGTAGCCTGTCACCTCGAAGATCTTCTCCAATTCCCTAATCCACCTATCAGTTACCGTTGAGTCATAGCCACCTTGGAAAGAAGGTGGTCTAGTTCTCAGAAACTCATACAGACCATTATCATTTTCAGCCACCCGATATTTTGCATTGTTTTCTCCATTCAAATTATTATTGTTCTAGAGATGTTGAAGAATTTGATTAGTGGCTGTAACTTGGTCTTGAATTGTTTTGGCCAAGTTGTGCAAGGATTCTTCCACATTATTTGCTGGGTTCCTTCTTGATGGTGCCATATCCTACTGTGACAAAAATAGAGTTATGCTGCTATTGAAGACATCAAGCCCAATAGTTAGTTCAAAAATATTTACAGCAGTCATAACACCACCTCGACATATAGATAGGAAACACTAGTAATTTCTTAGCTATATGAAATCACAGTTCCCCCACACAACATAACCACAAACATACTCAAGACACTATAAGATCGATTAGATAACCATCCACCCACTGCACATCTAGGATCGAGCTGCTCTGATACCAATTATGTAACAACTCCATTTTTGTAACTACTTAAATATTTTTTTATATTTTTAAAATTCCATGAAGTTATTACCTCTTTACAACTTAACTTAAAATAACATTTATTTAATTTATACAATACTGAGTTTACATACACATCATTAATTTACAAACATTTGTACAAAAGTCTAACATATACATATTAGCCTTGATCATCCACGTAAACCACTTCCGGGGACACTGGTGCGGGTGGCGGCACCTTTACCAGAATCTCAGTCACGTCTATTATAGATATATCCGATATAATCGGTACTTGCCCAATGTTGGGCAGCTCGATCCAACGTACAACAATATTAAGAGTCATGGAGAATAGCTGCATACTTAATCTTCTGAACATGATATGGAAACGTAATGAGAATTAAATCTCAGTAGGTTCAACAATAAATCATAATCATCATCAATATAGTTCAGCACGTCAAGTTCATCTGTATAAGCTACAACAAATACCTTTGGTCACATGAATGCACTTTATCTATGTACATGAAAATTGTACAATAATGACATGTATGGCAAGATTAACTATTTTCAAAATATCCTATTATGACTATCAATTTATTCTTATATTAAGTTACCCTGGTCAGGGTGAGTATTTTCTACTCTCCGATACGGGCTTTTCTCCCTCTGTCTGACATGGCACACTTTCTCTTTCATTTCTCATTAACATAATCATAACCATTGGTAGGGTGTCCCCTATTAGTGCACCACACGGATTACCATGTGATCGTGCTCATTTTTTTTTCTTTTCACAATAATAGCCAAAAACACTATGATTTCAATAACAAGTATGTTCATTCAACTTACCTCAAAATATAATTATTACCAAAAATTATTGGTAATCATACCATAAACATAACCGTTTCAAATATCACTTTATAAAATATTTCCATGTCAAAGTTACACAATTAAAATGGTAATAATTTTATGCAATGGCAATGACTATGGCATATACTAGTCATTTATTATTTTCATTTATAAGATTCTTCTTCTTTTTTAACTATTATTTTTATCTCTTCATTTCTTGATGCAGGTTTTCATCCTGTCTAACCTTATTTTACTAATAAGAGAATAACGCCACATTTTAACTCCAATTTAAGTTATCTTGGTGTCAATTTAAAGTAAAATAATAATCTAAACCTATTATGTTAAACAATGTAGCCAAATATTAAAGATTCCTAGTGATATTACTCCCTCAAGTGATAGGTTATTCCTTCTCGGGTAAGTTTTGACCTCTACTTACTAATCTGTCCATATCTCCCTCATAAAAATTCCAAATTGAGTGATTCTAGTGGCTAAAATTCTGTGACACATATATCTATAAATGTTATGTTAACGAGTTATTTTAATTCCCTACAGAATTTTCCTAGAAATTCAAACACAAAAGATTTCCTAGCAGATTCTTCCCTGGTTAACAATTTTATGACCACTTCTTACTAATCTGATCATGTCTACCACATATGGACTCTAAATTGAGTGATTCTAGTGGAAAAAAATCCATGAGACATAGATATACATTTTTTATATTAACCATTTGTTTTAATTCCTTACCGATTCTTCCCAGAATTTTAAAGGCAGAAACTTAAAATTTTGCCACCCATAGCCATACCTATGCAGAACTTTCTACACCAGCCTAAGTATTCAAACATACATCACATGCAAGATCAATATGTAACATGATATAGCACATCCATGACCAATCATCAAAGTTCTAAGATCAAAATCCCATATAAATGTTACAAATTTCAAAACTTTTATTCAAAAAGAAATATTATTAAACCTACCTAAGGATCTCCCAAGCTCACTTAATGAATTCTTTTTCTTGTTTGCTCTTGAAGGAAGTAGAAAGATTCCTCCCTGCCCTTAGCTTTTTTAGCAACTTAAGCACTTAGTCCTCTAGACTTCTCCTTCCTCTCTTCTCCTCTCTTTCTCTTCTTTCCTTGCTTATGTATTTCCTCTCCCTCACTTGGACGAAATTCTAATGTTATTAGGGTGGGTTTTGCTTAAATAGACTATCAAATAATTCACCTTTCATGATCATGGGTCTACCTTATCATAATTAGGAAGCACTTGATTGATTTTTGAGGAAAGACAACTCATATTATTGTCTTCCTCTCCATTAGTCAAGATATGCATAGCAAAAGATGATTTTTATTTTGAAAATCATGATAAAATGTTCTTAATACAAGGGACAAGGTCCTTTTGATTTAGGGATTCATTTCCTTTTTCTTTTGACTCACACAAGTATGATAGGTTTGCCTTTCTAAGTGGTAAATTTGTAGTCCTTGAATCTCCTTTACTTGGCTGAAATTATTTGTGTAAGATAAAGATGTTTTGTCCTAATGCCATGTTTTATTATACGTCTTGCTAAAATTATGAGTGTAGGATATAGATGTTTTGTCCTAATGCCATGTATTATTATACTACTTGCTAAAATTATGAGTGTAGGATATAGATATTATCACACCACTTGCTAAATTTTTGTCTTAATGCCATCTCACCTAATTTTGATTACACTATTATTCCATCACATGAATTTTTTTTCTATTTTATTCCTCTTAGATTTGAGCTCATTCTTGCCCATTTTTTTTACTTTGGCTGAAATTTTACATTTCATGGAGGGCTTGGTCACATTTTAAAGATTTTTGGACTATCGGTCCAACTTCTATATACTAGTCCAAGTCCATGTTTTATTTCTTGTGAAGTGGAAAAACTCTATATGAAGTGTCCATAGGTGAAAGCCAATTCATGGGTGGAGATGTTAAACTTAGTAACTCTAACTCTTGAATTCAGAAAAATTACCCTAATCCAATCTTCTTGAAATTTTAAGACCTTTACCTACCTCACAAAAATTGATCTTCCTTACCCAAGAATTTCACCTTTCTTTAGTATGTTATTTCTAATTTTTTTTCCTCTTAGGTTTTCTCTCTTTACCTATTCCCTTATTGTTAGAACATTTTCTATGTATACACGTAAGATGAAGCTTTTCTAAGGATTATATTTCCTTAGATATCTAAAAAATGTCTAATAAATTTTATTTCCTTAATTAAATATTTATGTACCTTTATTAATAAAAGGAACGAAGTTAGGGATGTTACAACATTGCCCACAAAATTGCAGCCACCTTGTACCTACCAAAGCATGCCACATTGCCCACAAAGTTGCGGCCACATAGCATGCCACATTGCCCACAAAATTGTAGCCACCTTGCAGCCACCTTGCACCTACCAAAGCATGCCACATAGCCACAAAAACTTTAGCCAAAATTAGCCAAGAAAAATGCCACCTTTCAGCATAGAAATCCTACCACATAGCCATAAACATTTTAGCCAC
Source organism: Gleditsia sinensis (assembly GCA_037074535.1). Lineage (NCBI taxonomy): Eukaryota > Viridiplantae > Streptophyta > Magnoliopsida > Fabales > Fabaceae > Gleditsia > Gleditsia sinensis. Next base: position 24,093,684 of record CM073464.1, on the reverse strand, counting down.
ATTCTAGCCAAGAAATAGCCATCCACTTCAGTCATGTTTCTACCCACAATCTGAAAGAATCATACAAAAGCTGCTGCCCCACACCATGCTTTGCATTCTCACGCCCACTCTACAGAAAACACAAGTGAATCCCTACAAAAACACAAAGGAATCCCTACAAAACACAACCCTCATTTTCCTCTTGAGTGGTGGAAATCAGCAGCCAGCACTAGGCATTATTTTGGGTAGCAAATTCAAATCACCCATTTCTCATGCAATCAGCACCAAGAGAGAGAGAAGGCAGCCAACAAACTTAGAGCCACAAGGGGAGAGCAACCAGAAAAACGTAGCTAAGTTGCAAGGGAAACTAAGAGGAGAAGCAAGCTAAAATTTGAGAGCCATAGGAGTATTTCTACACAAGGTGAGTTTCCCCTCTTGAAGAAAGTTAGTTTATAGTGAGTTGAGCTCATTTTGGGTTCTGCGTGGTTGATTCTTGAGCATGAGATGCAAGAGGTTAAAGTTGAAAACATGGAACTCTAGTGGTACGGAACAATCTTTTCCATCTAAGTAACAAACATGCTGAAGCACCACACATTCTACACCTAAAATTTTTAGGCCTTGTGTTCTTGGACTGTTTGATTAGGTAAATGGCCTTTAAATTCTCTAATATTTAGTGAGAAAAGTCCTGAAATATTGATAATCAATTCTGTAAATTTTTGTGATTTTTTAGAACCTACAAATAGGCCATTTGCAATCAAAATAGTGTTGAGAAAAATCTGCTGGACAGCTTAGGCTATTGATGAAAATACTAAACATTGAAAGGGTTAAATGTTGAATTTTCGTAAGAAAATTTTATGAAATGTTATAGGGATTCTAATTAAGAAACCCACCAAATTTAAAGAATTTTGGGTAGGTTAAGGCATATGATAAAATATGGAAGTTTGGTGGGAAAGGAAGTGAGTCAAAACAAACCAGAACTGGGGACAACCATAAAAAGTGTGTTATTTGAGGGGAAAATGAATTATTTTTTACTTGAAATTTTTTTGGTGATTATATAACATATCTAGGATGTTCCATATCAAATATCACGAATTTTAAAGACGTGTTACCCATCGAAAGGAATGTAAAACAAAATAGAAATGGAACTAAAACCATCTGCACTATTCTAGGGTATGGATGTACTTCTTGGGATAAATGGAATAGTTAAGGGCTGAGAGATCCAAAAAATGAAATAGAAATATAGAGAAACCTCCATAAAAAATTTTATAAATTTTAGAGGACTTTTTTCATATTTAATAATAAAACCAAATCTGAATAGAATCACGGTCTTGTTTTGGGGAGCAGAAGCTCTTAAACTAGAGACTTATGATTTTAGGTGCTAATAACCAAAAGCTTTTATATGTTTTAGTTTGAGTTGCTAGTAGTAACATTGGTAGTCTTGGAAAGAAAGTGATTGTGTAGGAATTGAGGTAGTTAGCTTTTCCTTAAAACACTCTTTATGTTATGAACTTGAATTTATCAATTTCACTGGTTGCCTGCATTTTTTGCGATAATGAATGATGGTATAAAGATATGTTATGTATGCATTCTCGAGAATTAAGGGGTGCCCAAGTTGTGCCAAGTAATCCCCATTTTCCCCACGTATTGGCCAATAATAGGAGATGCATAACCTTTTTGCAGGTATGGGACTGCATTGGGTAAGTAGACCAAAATGTTATGGGTCCTTAGTGTGACCAAGATGATGTATACATGTATGGTTAGTGCTTATGTTTCAGTGAAATAAATTGATATGTTTTCAGGAATGGAATGTATACTATTTTTTTGAAAACTTTGCTAGCTATTGAGATTGTCATATCATCTTTTTATGTCCACATAATCACATTTCAAGTACTCCACCAAAAGGTGAACAACAGGGGTCTCAAGGTTGAATCATCTGAATAAGGATATTGATTGTATATTTCTTGTTGTGTCATATATGTGGGATGGCTTAGTTGAATGCCAAGTCCCTTTTAGACAGCTCATAATGTGATTTAAAATAAGTTATGGACTGTACACTTTTCTTTTATGGCACGAGAGTCTTTTTGTTGTAAGTAATGCATACCATGCCTAGATAGTTGCCTATAAGGAAATGAAATTTGAAAATGCTTGGAATAGCCTGAAGCACTTGTATGCTTATCCAAGAAGGATAACTAACAATATAAGTGAATAGGTGAATTTATGGACTAGGTAGACATTGCTAGAAATTTACAAATAAATATAAATAAATAAATATATATATATATATAATACTAAAAGGTATTTTTTAGGAATATTCTATGATGTGGATGTATGAAATAAGGTGCTAGTCAGTAGGATGTGACAAACAAGGTATAATTTTAGTCCATATTGTCTCTAAAAGGGGAATAGAGGTAGATAAAGCTAAAATTGATAATATAAAAACTCTACCTTATCCTACATGTGTGCATGCAGTTCGTTCTTTTCTTGGCCATACAGGTTTTTATAGAAGAGTCATTCATAAAAGACTTCTCTAAGAAAGTAGCATTTATGTGCAAATTGCTTCAAAAAGATGTACCTTTTGAATTTAATGAAGAATGTAGGGAAGCTTTTGACAAATTAAAGGAGTCTTTGATTTTAGCTCCAAAATCCAAGCATTATATTAGAAATTGCTTCAAAAAGATGTACCTTTTGAATTTGATAAAGAATGTAGGTAAGCTTTTGACAAATTGAAGGAGTCTTTGATTTCAGCTCCAATCGTCCAAGCATCATATTGGAACCTCCCTTTGGAAATTATGTGGATGTTAGTGATCATGCAGTTGAAGCAGCACTTGGCCAAAAAGTTAGAAAGGCATTCCATGTGATATATTATGCCTAAAAAATATTAAACAATGCCCAGAAGAATTATACGACCACTTAAAAAGAACTCTTAGTTATTGTCTTTGCATTATAAAGTTTTTGGTTATATTTAATATGTACTAAAATTATTGTTTTTACTTATCAAGCAGCTTTGAGATACTTGGTGATGAAAAAGGAAGCTAAACCCAGGATAATCAAATGGGTGTTACTTCTTATAGAATTTGATCTAGAAATTAAAGATAAGAAATGGTCTGAAAATAATGTAGTAGATCACCTAAGCCACCTAACACATATGGAAGAAAAACTAAAAATTGAAGAATCATTCACAGTTGAAAATTTATTTTTCAATTTCAGTTCATATTCCATAGTATGCAAATATTGTAAAATATTTGGCTAATAATCATTTACCTCCTCTTTTGACCAAGGCAGCTAAAAATAAAATTAAGAGTGATTCAAAATACTTCATATGGGATGCTCCTTACCTTTGGAAGCAATGCTTAGATCAAATTATAAGGTGTATCCCTGACTCTGAAGTTGTATCAATTCTAACCTTCTCTCATTCTTATGCATGTGGAGGACATTTTGGGGCAAAAAGGATAGCAAAGAAAGTACTAGATTGTGGTTTTTACTGGCCTACTCTGTTCAAAGATTCATATCATTTTTGTAAGTCATGTACGAATTGTCAAAAAATAGGTAATATATATAGGAAAAATGAGATGCCACAAACACCAGTGTTATTTTTTAAAATTTAATGTTTGGGATATTGATTTCATGGGACCTCTTCCCTTATCATCTTGGTAGAATTATATTTTTCTAGCCATGGATTATGTCTCAAAGTGGGTGGAAGCTAAACGCACTAGAACTAATGATTCTAAAGTGGTTGCAAATTTTATTAAATCCCATAAATTCTCCAGATTTAGGATCCTAAGGGCATTAATAGGTGATAGGGGAATGCATTTTTGCAATAGTATTGTTGAAGCCCTATTAAAAAAATATAATATCACTCATAAGCTATCAACTACATACCACCCCTAGACCAATGGGTAAGCTGAGGTATCCAACAAAGAAATCAAAAAATATCATTAGTAAGACAATAAATCCCAACCGTAGAGATTGGAGTCTTAGATTAGATGATGCTCTCTGGGCATACAAAACAACATATAAGACCCCAATTGGTATGTCTCCATACAGATTAGTATTTGGCAAAACTTGTCACCTTCCAGTTGAATTATGACACAGAGCATTTTGGGCTATAAAGAAATTCAACATGAATTTGGAAGAAAGTGGAGAATACAGGAAATTATAGCTTCAGAAATTTGAGGAAATTAGAACGAGGCATATGAAAATGCAAATATCTATAAGGCCAAAAATAAACTCCAACACGATCATATGATCTCACATAAAGTGTTTACTAAAGGAATGAAATTCCTTCTCTATAATTCCAAGATTTGATTGTTTCCAAGTAAGTTACGTTCCAGATGGGAAGGACCATTTATTGTTACTAATATTTTTCCTCATGTTGTAGTTGAATAAAAAGCATGGATAATCGAAATAGTTTCAAAGTCAATGGCCATATGCTTAAACCATTTTATTAAGGATTTTAACAAGAAGAACTACATTGGATAACTCTTCAAGACCTCCCTAGATTCTATGAGTTTATGTAAAGCCAATGAAATTAAACAAAGGCATTGGTTAGAAGGCAACCCAACAACATCTATTCTTCTTCTTCTTCATATTTTTATTTCTTTTATTTATTTAATATATATATAAAAAAATTTTGAACTGCAAACACAAAGCGCTGGGGCTCTCCTTTCCCAGCCTGGGCGAGCGTTGTAACATCCCTAATTTTGTTTCTTTTATTAATAAAGATACATAAATATTTAGTTAAGGAAATAAAATTTATTAGACAATTTTTAGATATCTAAGGAAATATAATCCATATAAATTCTTCACTTTATGTGTATGCATAGAAAATGTTTCTAACATTAAGGGAATAAGTAAAGAGAGAAAACCATAATAGGAAAAAAATGAAATGACATATTAAAGAGAGGCAAAATTCTTGGTTAAGGAAGATAAACTTTTGGGAACTCAAGGTCTTAAAATTTCAAGAAGATTAGATTCGGGTAATTTTTCCTAATTCAAGAGCTAGAGTTCCTAAGTTTCACATCTCCACCCTTTCATTGGGCTTTCACCCATGGACACTTCATATAGAGTTTTTCCACTTCACATGAGTTTCTAGCAAGCCAATAAGATAGCCCAAGAAAGAAATAAAACACAGACTTGGACTAGGATATAGATATTGGATAGATAGCCTATAAACCATGAAAATGTGACCAAGCCCTCCATGAAAGGTAGGATTTCAGCCAAAGTAAAGAAAATGGGTAAGAATGAGCCTAAATCCAAGAGAGAAAAAAATAAATCATTTGAGAAAATAATAGTGTAATAATAATCAAGATTAGGTCACATGGCATTAGGAAAAAAAATTTATATCCTACATTCATAATTTCAACAAGTAGGTAATAATACATGGCATTATGAAAAAATATCATTATCCTACACAAATAATTTCAGCCAAGGGAGACTTAAGGGCTAAAATTTTGCTACCTAGAAAGGCAAACCTATCATACTTGATTAAGACAAAAGAAAAAGGAAATGAATCCGTAAATCAAAGGGACCTTATCCCTTGTCTTAAGAACATTTTATCATAATTTTCAAAATACAAATCTCCTTTTTCTATGCATATCTTGGCTAAGGAAGACGAAGACAAGAACCTGAGTTGTCTTTGCCCAAAAAACAACCAAGTGCATCCTAATTGTGATAAGGTAGACCCATGATTATGAAAGGTGAACCACTTGATAGTTTATTTAAGTAAAACCCACCCTTATAACATTATAATTTCATCCAAGTGAGGGAGAGGAAAAACATAAGCACGGTAGAGTGAGGAAAGGAGAGAAAGAGAGGAGAAGAGATGAAGGAAGAGGAAGGAGAATTCTAGAGGACTAAGTACTCAAGGTAAGTTAGCTTAATCTCTACTTGAATCCATCTTTTCTCTTTATCCTTAGGGTTCAAAACTCACCCTCCTTCTCTTATTTAAACTACTATAAAAGCTAAGGGAAGGGAGGAATCTTGCTACTTCCTTTAAGAGAAAACTAGAAAAAGAATTCACTAAGTGAGCTACGGAGATCTTTAGGTAGGTTTAACAATATCTCGTTTTGAAGAAAACCTTTGAAATTTGTAACATTTATATGGAATTTTGATCTTAGAACTTTGATGTAATTTACAATATTTGTTACTTTGATGATTGGTCATGAATGTTGCTATATCATGTTACATGTTATCTTGCATATGATGGATGTTTTTGAATATTTTGGTTGGATTGGAAATTTATGCCTAAGTATGGCTATGGGTGGCAAAATTTTAGGATTTTTATGCTGCTATTTTGTATATTTGAATGTGGTGAAAAATTGATGGAGGATGATTATATGTAAATTTGGAAGATAATGGAAGAAGACGTAATAAAATCATAAACTAAAACATTTAGAATGGTTTGGTTAGGAAACTGGATTTCTGAGTAACTAGGGAAGCTTCTGTTTTTAAAATTCTGGGAAGCGTCGATTAGGAATTAAAATAAATTTTTAACATGAAAAATGTAGATATATGTCTCATGAAATTTTGGCCACTGGAATCACTTAATTTGGAGTCTAGATGAGGGAGATATTTTTTGATTAGTAAGCAGTGGTCAGAAAATGGTTAACCAAGGAAGAATCTATTAGTTAAGCTTCTGTGTTTGAATGTCTGAGAAAACTATATAGGGAACTAAAATAAATAGTTAACATGAAAAATATGTATATATGTCTCAAGAATTTTTAGCCACTGGAATCATTCAATTTAGAATCCATATTAGGAAGATATGGTCAGATTAGTAAGCACTGGTCAGAAACTAGCTAACCAAGGAATAATCTATTAAGTATGCTTCTGTGTTTTAATTTCTAGGCAAAACCAGTAGGGAATTAAAGACAATTGTTAGCATATAAAATATAGATACATGTATCACGGATCTATAGGCTCTAAAATCACTTAATTTGGAGTCGATATGAGGGAGATATAGTTTATTAATGAGTAGAGGTTAGAATCAGTCTAAAATTTAGGGTGGTAAATGTAAATGTTTTTGTGTTCAATTTTCTGAGAATAATTCGTAAGGAATATGAAGAAAGAATAAACATGAAAGCTGTATATAAGTGTCTTATCTTTTTATAGGCTTTGGAATCACCTCAATTGGAGTTTGTATGAGGGAGATATGGTCAGATTAGTAAGTAGAGATCTGAACCTACCCGAGAAGAAATAACATTGAATTTGAGGGAGTAGTAACACATTGATTATTTAAGATTTCACTAAAATGTTCAACATAAGGTTTTTAGAGGATTGTTTTATCTTTCAATTAACACCAAATCACCTCAATCGGATTTAAAATGAGGGTGTTATGATCTATATAGAGAAAGAGGAAATAATATTTAAAAAAGAAGAAGAATCTTATAAATAAAAATAATAAATGACTAGTGTATGCCATAGTCATTGCCATTGCGTGAACTCCTTACCATCTTAAGTGTGTAATTTTAACATAGAAATATTTTATAATGTGATATTCAAAAATGATTATGTTCATGGCAAGATTGTATTTTACCATTGATTTTTGGTAATAATTATGCTTTGATGATAAATTATGGCATGTGAGTATAATGAACATATTTGTTATTGAAATCATATTTTTGGCTATTAACGTGAAAATGAAAGAAAAGAAAAGAGATGAGCATGGTCACATGGCAGTCCGTGTGGTGCATCAGTAGGGGATGCCTTACTCACAACTATGATTATGTTAATGACAACAGAAAGAGAAAGTATGCCGTGTCAGACAGAGTGAGAAAAGCATGTACCGGAGAGTAGAAAGTACTCACCCTGACCGGGGTAGCTTAATATGCAAATAAGTTGATAGCCATCATATGATATTCTGAAAATAGTTATTCATGCCATACATGTCATTACTGTATGATTTTTATGTGCATAGATAAAGTGCATTCATGTGACCTAAGATATTGGCTGTAGCTTATACAGATGAACATGACATGATGATAATTATGATTTATTGTTAAACCTATTGGAATTTAATTCTCACTATATTTCCATATCTTGTTCAGAGGACTATATATACAGATGTTCTCTATGACTGGATTTTAGCGTATGTTGGGTCGTGTTGGCTAAGATTCCAGTGAAGGTGCAACCACCCACACTGGTATCCCCAAAACTAGTTAATATGGATGAATAAGATGTAGACATATATGTGTTTGATTTGTATACAGATATTGTTAATTAATGATGTGTATGTGAATCCAGAATTGTATCAATATTAATGGTATACCATAAACCTTAATTATGCTTGGTTAATTTAATTGAATGTTATTATGAGTTAAATAGTTAGAAGTAAAGAGGTAATGACTTCATGGGATTTTAAAAATTCATATATTTGTATATATGTAAAATAAATGGAGTTGTTACAAGTGTCGCGGCGCTCTCTATAAAAGGGTCGCGACCCTCTCTTCTCCCACCCCTCTTTTCACTCAAACCTACTCACACACACCATAACTTGCACTTTATCACTTCCATTGAGTTCAAATTACATTTATTTACATGGATTAAGTCATTTTACTTCCTATTTTGTAGGATTAATCATCTCTTTCAACATTTGGTTAGGAATTATTGAATTTTTCAAAGGTTTCCCAATACATATCCATTCTTCATCTTCTTAGCAGAGAATCAAGCTCAATTTGATGAGAATTATTTCACAATATCTGGTGTTAGTGGAATCAAACTCCTTTGTTATTAGATTGCATACAATAAGGGGTCCAAATTGGGAAAGCGTTACCCATTTTTCCCTCAATTCCAAGAGTGCACACCATCTGCTCGATAAAAGGTCCTAGTGAACTTTTGAAGATAGATGCCTCTTAAGAATTCACAACTATCTCTTTCTAAGAGGAAGAATCGATCAGATGATCCTTTTGCATTCAATGGCAAGGCATTTATGAATGAGGAAATCTATAAACACCATATCAAAGTGGTGGTTCATAAATCCATCATTCCATAAAGAGGTTTTATTATCACCGCTGGTCTGCCTAATAGAGACAATATTCTCCAAAGGAATTGGGAAATTTTCTGTAGGAACGCAAAACCAGGGGTCATACCAGTAGTATAGGAATTTTACTCCAATGCTACAATACATGAGTGCCATAAAAGCATGGGTTAGAGGCAAGATGGTGAATCTCACCCCTCACGCAATAGATGAGTTTTACTCTTTACTTAATATTGAAGATAATGAATACTTTTTGCTTCTTCAATCAGAAATTGATTTTGACGATATTATATGCACTCTTTGTCATAGAGGGGCTTCCTGAAAATTAGATAACAATGACCAACCTGTGTTTTTGGCAAGTGCAAATATAAATAAAGTAGCTAAAGCTTGGCACTATTTTGTGGTGGCCAGATTCATGCCTAACGTAAACATGACTCAAGTCAGGCGAGACAGGGCCATTTTGATTTATGCCATACTAAAGGGATTTTCAATTTATGTGGGCAAAATTATCCATAGGCAAATGCTAGGATGCATTCGTTCTCGAGGCGGTACCTTTTTTGCCCCTAGTTTAATCACTGGTCTATGTGGAAACACTATAATAGGTTGAGACTCAACTGAGACTCTAATCCAATCAATGAGACCTATCTCTTACATAGACATTCAAAAATATAAAGGCCATGAGGAATCAACAGAGGATGAGTTAGGCGTTCAGCTATTGGCTATAGAAGAACCTAGTAGTAGTTCAGCTCTACCACAATCCTAGTATACCATTGAAGATTTATGGGATCGATCAGAGATCCTTAGCCATTAGATGAATGACTTATCACTTTACTAGTACTTTATCACACAACATACCAAATCATGCTTTAGCCAGCTAACCCATGCCCTGAACCTTCCAATAGCATTCTCGGCCCCTCCTAAATTGCCCTTTATGCCAGCACCCGAGGATGATGAGATGGATGGTGATGATTAAATAGGGAAGTTCCATTGGACCTTTCCTCCTTTTATTACTTGTATCTTCTATTTCCTTCTTTTCTATTTAAATTAGGGAAATTGTATTCTTAAGTGTGAAGGGTCACTTTATGATTAAGTTTGATGATTGTATAATAAATCATATATTTATGCCCTATTTACTTAGCTGCTTGCTACAGTAAACTCATGTGATCTTTGCACCTTTATTCTAGTTATTAAATGGTGTGAGCATGTGATTTTATCATAATCTATGAGTTTGTGTTAGGTAGAACCAATAGCCAATGATATAACTGTTGAAATTGTCACTAGCTCTTGAGAGATGTAGCAAAGTCATGGTTATGTGTAATTTTAATTTCTTTGCAATTTATTATTTCTAAATTTTTTACAATCCTGAAACTCTTTTGCACAGTAGCTTTGGTTATTTAATTTGTCGTCTACTTAGAGAAAGTTTATATAACTCAAAATTGTTCATGATCTCAATAAATTTCTAGAACTTATTTAAATTCTACTTAAAGCGAAATTCCTAGGCTGATACTATTAATTAGGAGGTGATTTATGCATTATTTGATAAGACTAAGCCTTTCAAGCCTAACCCAAGCAATGAAATATCTTTAGTGCCTTTATTTTAGCTTAATTAACATTTTATTCTATACCCACTACAAAGCCAAAACCAAATTTTATGATTAATACCTTTTTTTACCTGATTCACTCACTCCATGATTAATTTTTGAATACTTGTTTTGTAGAGCTACATTGATAAAAGGGTGGAAGGGTGGAGTAAAGCAAGAAAAGGAAAATGAAAAGGAAAGCAAAAAATCCAAAATGTGGATGAAATCCTATGCAGTGGGTGAAAGAAAAGAAATAGAGAACCAAGGAAAAGAATGAATTAAATTCAGTCAAGCAAGGAAATAAGTGTGGGGGAAAAATTCTCCAAACTTGAGAAAGTTCAAGAGATTATACTTAATCATGTGGTGCTGGGTGATCGAGCCTAAATCTATATCTTATATATCACCCCGTAACCTAGCCACATTACAAATTGAATAAAGTCCTTTTGATCCTAAAAAGTAGTTTTAGCCTACATTAGTGGAGAGTAGAATGAAAAAAAAGCCTATGGAAATTATAAATCAAATAGAACCTTAATTCTTGAGATATATAAACTTATTTAGGTAAAAGATAATTAAACTACTCAAAGATACATACTTATGGCTTTAGAAAATAACTCATGAATTGCATTTGGATTGAATTTTGCACATAATCATGAAATTTTTTGAAATTTCTTTAAGAGCATACAATTTTCACTATAAGGAAACACATTGGTAAGCCCTTCACTCAACTCATATATTGAATATTGTTCACATGAATCAATTTTCTTGAGGATAAGCAAAAGAGTAAGTGTGGGGGTATTTGACATGTAGTAAATTAAGCATATTTTTTGCATGTTTTAAGTTGATTTTTATTTAATTTAAGTAATATAAATAGAAATTAATTGAGTTTTAGGTTTTAGGAAAAATAAAGTGGAAAAGAACAGGAAAATAGAGAGAAAATTATGGAAAAAAGATGATTTCTGACCCTTTGTTACTAATTGAGGCATATCTCTCTCATTTAAACTCTGATTGAGGTTATTCCTATGGCTATAGAAAGAATATACATAGAGATACAACTTTTGTGTTTAGTACTTTGGCAAATTCTGGAAGTTTCTAAGCCTCGCGGCGCTGCATCAAAACATCTGGAGCGCCACGGTGCTAAAGATTCCTAGAATCAACAAGCTGCAAAGCTAGCCTTAACCACCGGGAAGCTCGACTACCCGAGAACTCAAGCACCACGGTGCCTGAGCCAGTGCACCACAGAACCCTAGTGTAGAAAGTCCAAAACATCACAGCATTAACTCAAGCACTGCAGTGCCTAAGCAGCACAACACGGCTCCTGTCGCCGCACCAGAATGCTGAATTCATGATTTTTTAGGTATTTTTAGCTCCAATTGAAGCCTGATGGGCCGGGAATTGACCTAGAAAAAATTCTAATTCATTTAGGAGGAGTTAATCTATAAAAAGGGGGGAAGGCAAGAATAAAAGGGAAAAATTATCAGTCATCTTCTTTAATTCTTCTATAGATTTTCTTACGCCTTTGTACAACTAAATTACTTTTTTTGGTGATGAAAGATTGAAACCTCAAGGAATCTTCATGCATTGTGAGATTTAGATTTGATTTTATTAGTTCAATCTTAATTTAGTATTTATTATTCATCTACTCTTCTCTTTTCAATTATTATTAATATAATTGCTAGGAGGCCTACTAGTATATTATTTATTTTAATCTACTGCTGAATTATGTTTTGAACAACGTTTTCATTATTATGATTCAAGAGGAAAATAGGATTAATGATTTTAGATTATAAATTATTGAACCTATGATGAATAATTAACTAAATTAAATATAGCCGATGTGTCTATATTTGTTTAGCTCTATTAGTTTTTCTAATTCTTTATGCTATTAATGGGTTAGACTTCACCGATGTGCTAAAGGATTTCTTGTTAATTAGGGTTAATTGAAGCGATTGTCATCAATTACTAAACTTAAGGAGGAATAAAGTTAGAATCCCAATTATAGATATTCAAATTAAGATTGATTATATTGTCAATAATTAGTGTGATTCGTTGATGGTAGATATCAACCGAAACCAGTGCCTTTTGTATTAATTACTCTCTTTTTAATTACTTTCATTCTCTTTTACTTTGTTTTACTTTCATTTATCAAACCTCCTTGTTAGAACCATAAAAGGTAATACCAGTCTCTGTGAGATCAACCCTTACTCCTACGACTACAAGTTAATTTAAGAGGTAAGGTATTATATTTGGTGTACCTGAGACAGTACGCACCACTATTGTTAAACACTACTTTAATGTAATGGGAATATGAGATGAGAGAAATTCTTAGAAAAACTAGAAAGCTTAAAGCAAGGGAGTGGGGAAGGGAAAGCAATATTTATACTAGTTTATCTTAACCACCAAGCCTACGTCCAATTCCCAAGCCGAAACTTAATATTTCTACTATAGCATAATCTTAAATCATGCACCTGTAAGCCTCTTTATGTAACACAACCCAACCGAGTTGCAAAATAGGGTTCTTTTCTCATACAACCATATAACAACCAATAACTAGGTTCCCACATCCAAACTTACCAAGGTTCCCTCCATTTAAAACAAACCTCTCAAAAAAATTAGATAGTTGGCTCAAATCCTCTCTTATAGAGTGAATGTATTACACAAATAAGCTTATATAAAAAAACCAAAGGAAAATAAGAGCTCAAGGATTAAAACAGATGATAAGCATAGTTTTTCTTATCTTCCAATGTTCAAGACAATTGATATTTATAGGGAGTTGAAGTTATAGCCATTGGGGATCATTTAATATCAAAATTAATTAAAGTTGACCATTATAAGTCTATAAATTCCATTCCAAATTACGTGTTAGACACTTACTCTCAGGTATAGGTGACTGTTCATCGAGAAAAACCCTAATGTTAGCTTTTCAAAATGTTATTGGGTTGTCACTGATAGCTATAAGCACATGTTAATCTTGGAAATTAAATTTCAAAAACAAATACATGTCCAATAAATGTTGTGGGCTTCTATTGATTCTCCTGACTATTAACTTTAAAAAGTTCAAAAGCCTATAGGAATCCATTGCTACCAGTAGACACATGTTTGTCACTAGTTTTGCAAATTTTGCTATATTTTAAGCCACTAGTCGCATGATAAGCTTAACAGGTTTTGAAGGCACTTTGAAAAACATGTTTTAAAGAAACTTTTACAAAATAAATATCAAACAAAATTAGAAAAAAATCATTACTAAAAATGTTAAAATACTTCAGAGCTTAAGGTTTCCTAAGTTTTCTAATTTACACAAAATAAGGCTAGGGAAACCTAAAGAGACAAACAACCTTTGACGCTTGTTTCCTTGGCCTTGGTTCCATACAAGCCTTTGATGGATCCTTTGAAATATTCATTAAAACTCTTGATACAACTTCTCCAAACTTGTTCATTTTCTAAAAAACTCTTTTTACTTTGTTTTTTTATCATTTAAAACATTGAAATCACATCAATAAGGTAAAAAATCGCCTTTTTTATGAAGACAAAATAAATTAAAAGTAAAGCACAACTAAGAGATTGTTTGTTAGTGAAGCAAAGATCCCCCTCAAAATATTCATAATCTTTAGTTAATAAATAAGTTCATAGCAGAAGAAATTTTAGAAAACAAATGGAAAAATTCTACTATGGTTTTCGAAAAATAACAAGCTCCATACTTGTCAATCATTGACCATTCAAACGACTAATCTGATATAACAACCTACTAACTAGTACCTTATTTCATACATGCACATCATAGAATATTCCCTTTAAACCTTTTAGTATTATATATTTTATTATTATTATTATTATTATTATTATTATTATTATTTTCTTATCTGTAAATTTCTAGCAATGTCTACCTAGCCAATAAATTCACTTATTCACTTATATTATTAGTTATCTTTCTTGGATAAGCATACAAGTGCTTTAGGCTATTCCAAGCATTTTTAAATTTTATTTCCTTATAGGCAACTAACTAGGCATAATATTCATTAGTTACAACAAAAAGGCTCTCACGCCATAAAGGAAAATGTATATTCCATAATTTATTTTACATCACATTATAAGCTGTCTAAAAGGGACTTGGCACTCAACTAAGCCATCCCACATATATTACACAATCAAAAAATACACAATCCATATCCATAATCAGATGAGTCAACCTTGAGACGCTTGTTGCTTACTTCTTGTTGGAGTACCTGGAATGTGATTATATGAACATAAAAAGATTAGATGACCATCTCAATAGCTAACAAAATTTTTTTAAAAAAAAAGTATACATTTCATTATTTAAAACATCTCAATTTATTTTACTGAAACATAAGCACTGACCATACATACATATATCATCTTGGTCACACTAGAGAGCCATAACATTATGGTTTACTTACCTAAATGCAGTCTCATACTTGCAAAAGGGTTATGCTCTCCTATTATTGGCCAATACGTGGGAGAAATGGAGCATACTTGGCACATCTTGGGCAACCCTTAATTTTCGAGATTGCATATATAACATATCTTTATACCATCATTCATCATAGCATAAAAGTCAGGCAACCAGTAAAATTGATAAATTCGAGTTCATAAACATAAAGAGTGTTTTAAGGAAAAACTAGCTACCTCAATTCTTGCACAATCACTTCCTTTCCAAGGCTGCCAATGTTACTACCAGTAACTTAAACTAAAACATATAAGAGTTTTTGGTTAATGCATGCATATTAGCACCTAAAATCATAAGTCTCTAGTTAAAGAGCTTCTGCTCCCCAAAACAAAACTATGATTCTGTTCAGATTTAGGGTTATTACTAAATATGACAAAAGTCCTCTAAAAATTTTAAAATTTTTCATAGAGGTTCCTTTACATGTCTATTTTATTTCATGTATCTCTTAGCCCTTAACTACTCCATTCACCCTAAGAAGTACCTCCATAACCCAAAACAATACAGATTGGTTTCGGTTCCATTTCTATTCTATTTTCCATTCTTTTGGATAGGTAACACTTCTTCAAAACTTATGATATTTGATATGGAAAATCCTAGATATGTTATATAATCATCATAAACATTTCAAGTAAAAAATAATTCATTTATCCCCTTAAATAACACACTTTCTATGGCTGTCTACAGTTCTTGTCTGTTTTGACTCACTTCTTGTCCCACCGAATTTTCATATTTTATTATATATTTAAAATACCCATAATTCTCTAAAATTTGGTGGGATCCTTAATCAAGATCCCTATAACATCTCATAAAATTTTCATACAAAAATTCAACATCTAACCCCTTCAATGTTTAGTATTTCCATAAACAGCCTAAGTTGTCTAGCAGATTATTCTCAGCACTGTTTTGATTGTAAATGGCCTATTTGTAGGTTCTCAAAAATCAAAAAAAATTCCAGAATTAATATTTCAAGAATTTTCTCACCAAATATTAGAAAATTTAAAGGCCATTTACCCAATCAAATGGTCCAAGAACACAGGGCCTAAAAATTTTAGGTGCAGAATGTGTGGTGCTTCAGCATGTTTGTTACTTAGATGGCAAAGATTGTTCCCTACCACTAGACCTCCATGTTTTCAACTTTAACATCTTGCATCTCATGCTTAAGAATTACCCATGCAAAACCAAAAATGAGCTCAACTCACTACAAACCAACTTTCCTCAAGAGGGGGAACTCATCTTGTGCATAAATACTCCTATGGCTCTCCAATTTCATCTTGCTTCTCCTCTCGGTTTCCCTTGCAACTTAGCTACATTTTTTTTTCTGGTTGCTCTCCCCCTTTGGCTCTAAGTTTTTTGGCTGTCTTCTCTCCCTCTTGGGTGCTGATTGCATGAGGAATGGGGTTTAAATTTGCTGCCCAAAATAATACCTAAACAACATGATTCTTGGCCTCTGGTTTCCACCACTCAAGAGGAAAAGGAGGGCTATGTTTTACAGGGATTCCCTTGTGGTTTCTGCAGGGAAGTTGTGATAATTCAGAGCATGGTGTGGGGGCAGCATCCTTTGCATTATTTTTCTGATTGTGGGCAAAAATATAGCTGAAGTGGGTGGCAGTTTCTTGGCTAGAATGTGGCTAAAATGTTTATGGCTATGTGGCAGGATTTTCTTGCTGAAAGGTGGCATTTTTCTTGGCAGATTTTGGCTGAAGTTTTTGTGACTATGTGGCATGCTTTGGTAGGTGCAAGGTGGATGCAATTTTGTGGCCAATGTGACATGCTATGTAGCTGTAACTTTGTGGGCAATATGGCGGGCTTTGGAAGGTGCAAGGCAATTTTGTGGGCAATGTGGCATGCTTTGGTAAGTGCATGGTGGCTATAAGGTGGTTGCAATTTTATGGCCAATATGGCATGCTATGTGGCTACAACTTTGTGGGTAATGTGGTATGCTTTGGTAGGTGCAAGGTAGTTACAATTTTATGGCCAATGTGGCATGCTATGTGGCTACAACTTTATGGGCAATGTGTCATACTTTGGTAGGTGCAAGGTGGGTAAAAGGTGGGTGCAATTTTGTGGCCAATGTGGCATGTTATGTAGCTGTGACATTATGGGAATTGTGGCATGCTTTGGTAGGTGCAAGATGGCTACAATTTTGTGGCTAATGTGGCATACTATGTGGTTGCAACTTTGTGGGCAATGCGGCATACTATATGGCTAAAATTTTTTGGTACTACTTGGTAGCTCCTTAGTTGTTTTAGATTGCCTTAATTTACTACTAATCTTAGATTAGTAATGTCTTAAAAATGTATTTGTATCTTCTCCCCATCCATTATGCTCCTAAGAATTTTATTTATATGATTCATGATTAACTATATATCACTTATTTTATAAATGCCTTATTGTTACATAACTAAGCATTTTAATTCTTTGTCATATGCATTTTCTACTTATTCTTAGGTTTATCTAGCTTTATTAGAGACTTAGGATGTTACATCCCACATGCATTATATGTCAATCACAGGTAATATTATCAAGCATGAATTTTCATAGTACTATATATATATAATAAGCATATATATGGAGATATATTAGAACTAACAAATGATAATCTAAACATTTCTCTCCTTTTGTCATCAACAAAAGGAGAAATATATAAAATAAAGGTTACTTTGTTAGTTTCAAGAAATATAAATAAAAAGTAGTAAACACTAATGGTCTTTCTAATTCCACCACTACTGAAATCTCTGATATCCCTCTTCCAGATAGGTGACCTTGTCAACTACCATATCTACTTAATCTTCAAGATTGGCTAATCTTCCATCTACTACAATATACAAACTCTCAATCTTCTAACTAAGAGATTCATTAATGCTTGTCAACCTTTGATCCAAGCTAGTGATTCCTTGTTCCATAAAAGACAAACTTTGATTAATTTGATTCTAGATACCCAAAAAAGGTATTTTCATTCCTAGAAGCACTCACCTAAGCTAAAGTTGAAAATGGCCTAGGAGCAACTTCTTCTTTCCTTATCCACTTTCCATGCTTTTTTTAAAGCCTATCCTTAGATATATTGTTATATTGAACACATAGGTCTTTTCAATCTAAATGTCTCTATACTCAATTTCAAAATATTTAAGAATATTTGAGAAAGAAGATCCACAAGGAAAGGGACCATTTGATTTCCTACTTAAGTAAACTATTCTTTTCATGATCAAGTAGGAATAGTCAAAAACCTTTCCTTTTAACATGCAATACATCAAACATTTCTTAGTGTCTTTCACATAATTAAGACTTTTAGACTTTGGTAACATCACATGACAAATAAGAAAATGCAACATAACATACACAAAATCAATTTCCTTAGTCAATACCTTACTATATGCTTCATTAAGGTGAATACCATATAACTTAGAGTAAGCCATCTTCTTATTGTACCATGGTAGGTTCTTTTGAATCTCACCATCAAAAACACATATACTAGCATCATTGTGATCTAGTTCAGGCAACTTAAGAATTTTGTGCTAGAAGATCTCTATCAAAGGAAACCTTTATTCTTATAAAAATTGAGCTAATCACTAAGTTTTGCTAATCAAATTCCAAATTAGTGTAGAATATTCTAACTGTATTGGGCTAGAAAGGTTCTTTCACAACAAAAAATTCCCTTATACCTTAGGCAAATATAGTCTAATTAATCAGTAGGTTTTCATCAAGAAAAAACTTTAAATATTAACACTTTCTATCCATGACAATTCTTTTAATAAATTTTTCAATGTTCCTTTTCCCCTAAGCAACAAAGTTGAACAAAGGAGCTAGGCTTAAGGATGAGCTTGAAGATTCTCCATGCTTCCTTGGACATTTTGCAATCATCTTGGGTGCAATTGCTTCTTATTTTGATGAAAATCCAAAAAATCCAAATCTGGAGCCCTAACTCGGTGATCTTGAGAAAGAGGCAAAGAATGTAGCTTTAATCTCCACCAAATTGGATATGGGTTTAATTTTTGGTGAATTTTTAGATGATTCACCAAAGGAATTCACAATAGATGGACAAGCTTAATAGAATTTGTGAAATAGAGCTCAAGTTTCACAAAGATTAACTCAAGATATAGAAATAGATAAAGAATTAGTTAAAATGGATAAGGTAGGTAAAAGATTAACTCATGAATTAAAAAGATTAAGGAAAGTTGAAAAGAAAAGGGAAGATTTGATATAGGAAGGTGGTTTGGAGATTAAATGGAATTTGGAATTTCTTATAAAACAAATTAAAAAAATTAGGATGATTAATGGATTATAAATAAATTAGATGCCTTAAATTGATAATTCTAAGGAGAATTAAAATAGATTAAGTATAAAATGAGTAGATGGGGTTGTTTAAGAGGATTTAGCCAAGATTAGAGAAGTTTGAATTTAGTCAAGTGTAGTACTAGTTATTAGTAAGATAATGAGGTTAATGAGTTAAAAGTAGAAAGTGTAACATCCCTAATTTTCTTTCGTGTATTAATAAAAGTAAAAAAGTATTCAAAGTAACATCCCTAATTTTTTTTCTTTTATTGATAAAGGTACATAAATATTTAATTAAGGAAATAAAATTTATTAGAAAATTTTTAGATATCTAAGGAAATATAATCCTTAGAAATTCTTCACTTTACGTGTATGCATAGAAATGTTCTAACATTAATGGAATAGGTAAAGAGAGAAAACCTAAGAGGAAATATTAGAAATAAACATGCTAAAGAAAGGTGAAATTCTTAGGTAAGGAAGATAAATTTTTGTGAAGTAAGTAAAGGTTTTAAAATTTCAAGAAGATTGGATTAGGGTAATTTTTCCTAATTTAAGAGCTAAAGTTACTAAGTTTAGTATCTCCACCCATAAATTGGGCTTTCACCTATGGAAACTTCATATAGAGTTTTTCTACTTCACATGAATTTTTAGCAAGCCAATAGGATAGCCCAATGAAGAAATAAAACATAGACTTAGACTAGAATATAGAAATTGGACCGGTAGCCTAAAAATCATGAAAATGGGACCAAGCCCATTATGAAAGATAGAATTTTAACCAAAGTAAAGAAAATGGCCAAGAATGAGCCTAAACCCAAGAGGAAAAATAAAAATAAAAATAAAATAAAGTGATGAAATAATGGTGTAATCAAGATTAGGTGACATGGCATTAAGACAAAAATTTAGCAAGTGGTGTGAAATCCTACATTCATAATTTTAGCAAGTGGTATGATAATACATGGCATTAGGACAGAACATCTATATCTTATACTCATAATTTTAGAAAGTGGGAAATAATACATAGCATTATGACAAAACATCCTTATTCTACACAAATAATTTTAGCTAAGCAAGGAAGATTCAAGGGTTGGAAATTTGCCACCTAAAAAGGAAAACCTATCCTAATTGATTAAGACAAAAGAAAAAGGAAATGAATCCCTAAATCAAAGCAACCTTGTCCCTTATCTTAAGAACATATTATCATAATTTTCAAAAATACAAATCTCCTTTTCCTATGCATATATTGACTAAGGAAGAGGAAGACAAGAACATGAGTTGTTTGTTTTCCAAAATTTCAACCAAGTGCATCCTAATTGTGATAAGGTAGAGCCATGATTATGAAAGTTGAATTATTTGATAGTCTATATAAGAAAAACCCACCGTTATAATATTATAATTTCGTCTAAGTGAGGGAGAGGAAAAATAGAAGCAAGCTAGAGTGAGAAAATGAGAGGAAGAAAGGAAGAAAGAGGAAGGAGAAGTCTAGAGGACTAAGTGCTCAAGGTAAGTTTAACAATATTTCTTTTTGAAGAAAAGTTTTGAAACTTGTAATATTTATATAAAATTTTGATCGTAGAACTTTAATGATTGGTCATGGATGTTGCTATATCATGTTACATGTAACATCCGTAATTTCATTTCTTTTATTGATAAAAGTACATAAAAATTTAATTAAGGAAATAAAATTTATTAGACAATATTTTACATATCTAAGGAAATCTAATCCTTAGAAATTCTTCACCTTATGTATATGCATAGAAAATGTTTCTAACATTAAGAGAACAAATAAAGAGGGAAAACCTAATAGGAAAGAAATTAGAAATAACATACTAAAGAGATGCAAAATTCTTGGATAAGGAAGATAAATTTTTAGAAACAAGTAAAGGTCTTAAAATTTCAAGAACATTGAATTAGGGTAATTTTTCCTAATTCAAGAACTAGAGTTACTAAGTTTAAAATCTTTACCCATATATTGGGCTTTTACCTATGGACACTTCATATAGAGTTTTTCCACTTCACATAAGTTTCTAGCAAGCCATTGGATAACCTAAGCAAGAAATAAAACATAGACTTGGACTAGGATATAGTAATTGGACCAATAGCCCAAAAATTATGAAAATGTGACCAAGCCCTCCAAGAAAGGTAGAATTTTATCCAAAGCAAAGAAAATGGGTAGGAATAAGCCCATAATGGGTAGGAATAAGCCCAAATCCAAGAGAAAAAATAAAATAAAATAAATTAGGTGATGATATAATATTGTAATAATAAAGATTAGGTTACATGGCATTAAGACAAAAATTTAGCAAGTGGTGTGATTCTACATACATCATTTTGGCAAGTGGCATGATAATACAAGGCTTTAGGACAAAAACATCTATATCTTACACTCATAATTCTAGCAAGTGGTATGATAATACATGGCATTAGGACAAAAAATTCCTATCCCACATAAATAATATCAACCAAATAATGGAGATTCAAGGGCTAGAAATTTGCCACCTAAAAAGGCAAACCTATCATACTTGTTTAAGACAAAAGAAAATGGAAAAGAATCCCTAAATCAAAGGGACCTTGTCCCTTATCTTAAGAACATATCATCATAATTTTCAAAATACAAATCTCCTTTTCCTATGCATATCTTAACTAAGGAAGAGGAAGACAAGAACATAAGTTGTTTGTTTTCCAAAAATTCAACAAAGTGTATCCTAATTGTGATAAGGTAGACCCATGATCATGAAAGGTGAATTATTTGGTGGTCTATATAAGAAAACCCACCCTTACAACATTATAATTTCGTCTAAGTGAGAGAGAGGAAAAATAGAAGAAAGGTAGAGTGAGGAAAGGAGAGAAAGAAAGGAAGAAAGAGGAAGGAGAAGTCTAGGGGACTAAGTGCTCCTGGTAAGTTTAACAATATTTCTTTTTGAAGAAACCTTTTGAAACTTATAATATTTATATGAGATTTTGATCTTAGAACTTTTATGATTGGTCATGATGTTGCTATATCATGTTACATATTGATCTTGCATGTGATGTATGTTTGAATACTTAGGTTGGTGTAGATAGTTCTGCATGGGTATGGCTATGGGTGGCAGAATTTTAAGCTTCAGTGTTTTAATTTCTCGGAACAATCTATAAGGAATTAAAATAAATAATTAACATATGAATTATAGATATATGTGTCATGGATTTTTAGCCACTGGAATCATGCAATTTGGAGTCCATATGAGGTAGATATGGTCCAATTAGTAAGCAAAGGTCAGAAAATGGTTTATCAGGGAAGAATATGTT
This sequence comes from Gleditsia sinensis, assembly GCA_037074535.1. NCBI lineage: Eukaryota > Viridiplantae > Streptophyta > Magnoliopsida > Fabales > Fabaceae > Gleditsia > Gleditsia sinensis. The sequence continues at coordinate 24,071,135 of CM073464.1, read as the reverse complement.
AGGATAGCTTCTGTATTTTAATTTCTGAGAATTATCTATACGGAATTAAAATAAATGGCTAACATAAGAATTAAAGATATATGTGTCACGGAATTTTAGCCACTGAAATAATTGAATTTCGAGTCCATATGAGGTAGATATGATCTGATTAGTAAGCAAAGATCAGAAAATGGTTCATTAGGGAAGAATATGTTAGGATAGCTTCTGTATTTTAATTTTTGGGAATTAGCTGTAAGGAATTAAAATAAATCGTTAACATAAGAATTAAAGATATATGTGTCATGGAGTTTTAGCCACTGAAATCATTCAATTTGGAGTCCATATGAGGTAGATATGGTCCAATTAGTAAACAAAGGTCAGAAAATGGTTCACCAGGGAAGAATATGTTAGGATAGCTTCTGTATTTTAATTTCTGGGAATTATATGTATGGAATTAAAATAAATGGTTAACATAAGAGTTATATCTATGTGTGTCACAGATTTTTAGCCACTGGAATCATTCAATATGGAGTCCATATGAGGAAGATATGAGGCGATTAGTAGTCAAAGGTCAGAAAATGGTTCATCAAGGAAGAATATGTTAGGATAGCTTCGGTATTTTAATTTCTGGGAATTATCTGTATGGAACTAAAATAAATAGTTAACATAGGAATTATAACTATGTGTGTCACGGATTTTTAGCCACTGGAATCATTCAATTTGGAGTCCATATGAGGAAGATATGAGCTTATTAGTAGTCAAAGGTCACAAAATGGTTCATCAGGGAAGAATATGTTAGGATAGCTTCTGTATTTTAATTTCTGGGAATTATCTGTATGGAATTAAAATAAATGGTTTACATAAGAATTATCGATATATGTGTCACGGATTTTTAGCCACTGGAATCACTCAAGTTGGAGTCCATATATGGTAGATATGGTCCGATTAGTAGTTAGAGGTCAGAACCTATCCGATAAGAAATAACCTGTACATTGAGATAGTAATATCACCTTGATTTCTTAATATTTCGCTACAATGTTCAACATAATAGTTTTAGATAATTGGTTTATCTTGAAATGGACACCAAGATCACCTACATCGCAGTTCAATTCAGGGAGTTATGCTCTGATTAGTAAGAGAAGGTTAGATATGATGAAAACCTGCATCAAGAAAATAAAGAAATAAAACTAATATTTAAAAAAGAAGACGAATCTTATAAATGACTAGTATATGGCATAGCCATTGCCATTGTATGAACTTCTTACCATCTTAAGTGTGAAATTCTGACATGGAAATATTTTATAAAGTGATATTTGAAATGGTTATGTTCATGGCATGATTACCAATGATTTATGGTAATAGTTATATTTTGATGAACATACTTGTTATTGAAAGCATATTTTTGGCTATCATTGTGAAAAGAAAAGAAATGAGCACGGTCACATGGCAATCCGTGTGGTGCACCAGTAGGGGACACCCTACCAACGGTTATGATTATGATTATGAGAAAAGAAAGAAAAAGTGTGCCATGTCGGACGGAGTGAGAAAAGCTCGTATCGGAGAGTAGAGGATACTCACCCTGACCGGGGTAGCTTGAAATGAGAATAAGTTGTTGGCCATCATATGATATTCTAAAAATAGTTACTCATGTCATACATATTATTACTGTATGATTCTTATGTGCATAGATATAATGCATTCATGTGACCAAAGATATTTTCTGTAGTTTATACAGCTAAACATGATGTGATGAGCTATATTGATGATGATTTATTGTTGAACTTACTGGGATTTAATTCTCACTATATTTCCATATCATGTTCAGAAAATTAGTTATGCAGTTTTTTCTATAGCTCTGGCTTTTAGTGCACGTTGGATCGAGTACTTTATGTTGGGCAGATCCCAGAAGCAAATAAAAAGTTTGTGGTCGAGTTGGCTTAGATCTTGGTGAAGGTGCAACCACCCGCACCTGTATTTCCGGAATTGATCAATCAGAATAAATAAGATGTAGATTTTTATGTGTTTGATATGTTGTACATAAGTTTTGATTAATGACATGTATGTGAACTATGTATTGTATAAATTAAATAAATGTTATATTGAGTTAAGTTGTAACGATGTAATAACTTCATGGTATTTATAAAAAAAATTTGATACTTAAATGGAGTTGTTACATTACATATTATGTATATTTGAATACTTAGGCTGGTGTAGATAGTTCTACATAGGTAAGGCTATGGGTGGCAAAATATTAAGCTTCTATTTTTAAAATTCTGGGAAGAATAAGTAAGGAATTAAAACAAATGGTTAACATGAAAAATGTAGATCTATGTCTCACGAATTTTTAGCCACTGAAATCCCTTAATTTAGAGTCCATATGAGGTAGATATTGTCCAATTAGTAAGCAATGGTCAGAAAATGGTTAATCAGGGAAGAATATGTTAGGGTAACTTTTGTGTTTTAATTTATGGGAACATTCTGTAGAGAATTAAAATAAACGGTTAATCTAAGAATTATAGATATATGTGTCACAAATTTTTAGCCACTGGAATTACTCAATTTGGAGTCCGTACGAGGTAGATATGGTCCGATTAGTATGCAGTGGTCAGAAATTGGTTAATTAGGGAAGAATATTTTAGGATAGCTTTTGCGTTTTAATTTATGGGAACATTTTGTTGGGAATTAAAATAAATGATTAATATAAATATTATTTCTATATGTGTTACGAATTTTTAGCCACTAGAATCACTTAATTTAGAATTCATATGAGGGAGATATGGACAGATTATTAGGTAGAGGTCAGAACCTACCCGAGAATAAATAACTTGTACTTTGAGGGAGTAATATCACCTTGATTTCTTAATATTTCGCTAAATAGTTCAACATAATAGTTTTAGATAATTGTTTTATATTTAAATTGACAACAAGATCACCTAAATCAGAGTTAGATTGAGGGAGTTGTGATCTGATTAGTAAGAGAAGGTCAGATAGGATGAAAACCTACATCAAGAAAATCAATAAATAAAAATTAATATTTAAAAAAGAAGAAGAATCTTATAAATGAAAATAATAAATGACTAGTATATGTTATAGCCATTACCATTGCATGAACTTCTTACCATCTTAAGTGTGAAATTTTGAAATATTTTATAAAGTGATATTTGAAATGATTATGTTCATAGCATGATTACCAATGAATTTTTGGTAATGATTATATTTTGATGAACATACTTATTATTGAAATCATATTTTTGACTATTATTGTGAAAAGAAAAGAAATGAGCATGGTCACATGGTAATCCGTGTGGTGCACTAGTAAGGGATGCCCTACCAACGATTATGACTATGTTAATGAGAAAAGAATGAGAAAGTGGGCCATGTCGGACGGAGCAAGAAAAGTCCATACCGGAGAGTAGAAAATACTCACCCTAACCGCAGTAGCTTGATATGAGAATAAATTGGTAGTCATCATATGATAGTTAATTCTATCATACATGTCATTACTGTACGATTTTCATGTGCATAGATAAAGTGTATTCATGTGACCAAAGATATTTGTTGTAGTTTATACAGATGAACATGACTTGATGAGCTATATTGATTATGATTTATTGTTGAACTTACTGAGATTTTATTCTCACTATATTTCCATGTCATATTCAGAAAATTAGTTATGCAGACTTTTCTGTGGCTCTAGCTTTTAGTGCACGTTGGATCGAGTTACTCTAGGATGGGCAGATCCCAAAAAAAAAAAAAATGTTTGTGGTCGAGTTGGCTCAAATCCCGGTAAAGGTGTAACCACTCGCACCTGTATCTCTAGAATTGGTCAACTAGAATAAATAGGATGTAGATATTTATGTGTTTGATATGTTGTACGTATGTTTTGATTAATAACGTGTATGTGAACTCTATATTGTATAATAATAATAATAATAATAAATTGTTACAAAAAGTATAACTAGAAATTCAATAATCTAAGTATAAAAGAGAGAAAGTTGTGAAAATTTCAAAGATTAGCCAAAAAATTGAATGTAGAAGGAGTTTTAATCTAGTAAGTATAATAAAAGACCTTAAGCATAAAGACTTGATATTTAATCATGACCACCATTCCATGTTTTAAGGTAGAGTAAAATCTTTGTTTGTTGATATGTTGTGGTAGCATCCAAAAATAAAACCTTACTCTTAAAAATTACCTGTAATAGTGTGAGCAAAGGTTGAACACACATAAAGTGATTTGTTGGAATTTATGCTTTTGTGAACAAAGATAAAGGATTTTTCAAAGTAATAAAACTAGTTTTAAAAGAAAGGAAATAAAAATAATCGAGAGTGCAATCAGGACTTCAACCAATAGAACAAGTGGTGGTCCACTGATCCTTGATATTAATATAAATAAATTTTTACCTTGAATAATTTTTGTTGGAATTATTTTCATATCTCTCCTTAAGTATAGTTAATTAGAAAACAAGGGACCCAATTAACCCTAACTACTAAATAACCCTAGACAAGTGCTAAAGGTTTAATCCAACAACAACATTAAGAATTAGAGAGATCAACAAAGCTATTATAATTTGTTGTGTTCAACTTAGTTGAGTATTCTCCCTAGGATCTAATAATTCTTGTTATAGCAAGTTATTTGCCCAAATTGCTTCACAAAATAAAGGGACAAGCAATTACATATTTGATGTAACATTCTTAATTTTATTTACCAAAAACTATATAATTATGTTCATTAAGGACTAAAGATGAGACAAATAGGTAATATAAAGTAATGGAAAAATTTTAGGAAAATGGTAAAGAAAAATGTACCAAAAGTTTATCGGTAAAGTATATCAATGGCTAAAGTGGCTAAGAAAAAGAGGGAGAATTAGTAAGAGTAATTTTCTTGGGATAAAATGAGGTGTGTTGGCCCTAATATTTCTATTAAAAGATCCTTAAAGAAAGAATACAAAAGTTCTATATTTTGGGAAAATAAAGGAGTGAAAAGGAGAATTTTGAGTAATTAGATGTGAAATTTTGAGAAAAAAGGGTTAAGTCATAGAAATTTGCTCTGGTTGAAGACATAAAACTTGTTAACATAATTGTAATAAAGAACTATAGGAAATAAATGGATTGAAATTCTTAAGTAACTATTAGAAATGATTTGGTAAGGTGGTGAGTAAGCTAGAATTTAATGAGCAATCAATTGGCCTAAGGATATCTTACCCAAAATATCTCCAAAGCTTATGATTAAGGCCATTCAATGATGCCAATAAAGGGATGAAATGTGTACAAAAATGTGCAAAAACGAGTGAGGGGGAGAGGAAACCGTGAAAGAAAGGAAAAGGACTTGGTTGGTATTGTTAAAAAGGTGCAAGGATAGAAGTGGAATTTCATGATTTAATCATAACACCCTTAAAAATATATTAAGGGAATTAGGGCATCAATTAAGAAGCTAGAAAATGCACATGGATAGGCTAGAAAATTTCCAAGAATCATATGGATAAGGATGAACATAAAGTCTTAAGAGATAAGGTGGTTATTTTTGCAATTATCCTAGAATTCAAGGGCTATTTCATAAATAAGAGAAATTTTATTTAAAATATCTTAAACCCTCATAATTAAGGGATTCCATGAATCCCAATGAGGGCTAGAGATGTACAAGACAAGAAGAAGAAGGAAACTTAGCCATGAGGATGAAACTTGGCCATAAGGAGGAAGGAATTATGCAAGGATATAAGGGTAATTTCATAACCAAATAATATTTTACCAAAAATATTCCTTTCCATCATGAATAAGGCATTGTAAAGGAACCAAATAGAGGTTGAAATTTTTTGTAAAATGTGCTTCACTAGTTAGGGGGAAAAAGAGAAAGCTGTGGGAAAGGAGGAAGGAGGAAAAGAGAAAAGACAAGGAAGAAGGAAAGGAACCAAGGTAGGTTAGTTTCTCCTCCATTCTCTCCCTATTTTTGGTTCTATAAGCTCAACTTTTCTCCATGAAAAACTACAAAAAAAACTAGTAGAAAAGAAAGGAGGAAGTGGTGTTAGGATTAAAGGAAGAGCAAAACCAAGCAAAAGGAAATAAGCTAGAAAGCTAGGAAAGATTGGGATATAGGTAGGTTTGACAATAATCCTTATTTTAAAAACCTTAGATTCTTCATTTTTTTGAGTTGAATTCTAATCATGGAATTTCATGAAAAATGATGCTAAAGAATATTTTCTTGATGATGGCCATGAAAGATTCATGTCTATGATGCATGTATGACATATGCTTGTGCTTAAAATTTTGCATTGAATGGTTGAGAATTATTGTATCAAATGGTTGGATTTTGGGGCTATTTTGAGTCATAGAAATCATATATTTGATTAATTTTATGTTATATTGAGTGGAGAAAAGTTCATGGTGCATTAGGATAACAATTTTGGAACCATGGTGCTTATAAGAGTAAAAATTGGTGTTGGGTGTAACATCCCAAAATTTTCATTTCCTTAAAAGAAAACTAATTAAAAGAAAATAATAGAAACTTTTTTAAACAATAAATAGTAATAAATAACCCAGAAATGCTAGAACAAGAGGGAGAAAGTTGGTTAAGGTAATTTTAAAGTGAAAAGAGAGAAATTGGTGTAAAACATCATGAAAATAAATTCCTATGAGAAGAATAAAGAGTTTCACTTTCATAGAAGAGTTAAGAAGGGTAAAGTGGTAATTTTACTAATATTTAAAGGTAAAACCTTGAATAAAGAATTAAGCTAGGAAAATAGCCTTAACTAGTAACTTGAAATTAATTAATATCACTTAGAATAGAATTAAAACTAACAAAGAATTTTGGCCCATCCAAACAATGCCCTAAGAAAAAAAGGGGGAAGGTTGGAAAAGGATAAGTCATTAAAGGTAAATGGGCACTAGTGGGCTAATTGTTGCCTAAGAAATAAAATAAAATAATTTTTAAAGGGGGAGACAGTTTAATGATGATGGAAGGGTGATCTTCAATCAAGGAAAGAGGAAGAGAAAAAAAAGAGAGAAAGGAGAGGAAGAACCCTTCAGTGCCAAAGAGAACTGGAGAGAAAGAAGAGAAAGGAAAATAAGAAAAGGAAGATAAGGGTAAGATAACTCCATCTTATCCTCCTAACTCATCTTCTCCTCCATTTTTACACTTCTTAAATTCTCTCCATCTTGTATTAGGAGTTTTAGATTAATAATTGGTGTGTAACCTTATTTTCTTGTATTATGAGTTGCTAAGTTGATGTACAATTATTGATAGTCATTAAAGTTCTTTTAGGATTAGATGTAATGTATAATTGAAGGTACTTGAATAGCTAGAAACATCTTATTAAACCTAGATTTATGAGAATTTAAAGTGTAAATAGATCGAAGTGGGGTTTCTGAGGTGTAAGAACCATAGAATTCACATAAGAACAAATGAAACTATGTTTTTGGGTATCATTCTAGTTTTTGTCCGAAATCCACATATCTATTAGGATTAATGAATATTTTTATTGTTCGGAGATAATTAATGGAACACTAAACAAGAAAAAAATTAGACAAGAGAACCTATGGATACCTTAAGCTGAGAAAGAGGAAACAATATAGGCTTAAGTGTCAACACCTACTAACTAGCATCCTATTACATACATCCACATCATAGAATATTCCCCTTAAACTTGTTAGTAATATATATATATATATATATATATATATTATCTATAAATTTCTAGCAATGTCCACCAAGCCCATAAATTCACCTATTCACTTATATTGTTAGTTATCTTTCTTGGTAAGCATACAAGTGCTTTAAGCTATTCCAAACATTTTCAAATTTTATTTTCTTATAGGTAACTAACTAGGCGTGATATGCATTAGTTACAACCAAAAGGCTCTCATGCCATAAAGAAAAGTTTACAATTCATAACTTATTTTACATCACATTACGAGCTGTCTAAAAAGGACTTGGCACTCAACTAAGCCATCCTACATATATTACAAAACTAGAAAATATACAATCTATATCCATATTCTGATGAGTCAACCTTCAGACCCCTGTTGTTCACCTCTTGCTAGAGTACCTGGAATGTGATTATGTGAACATAAAAATATGAGATGACAATCTAAATAGCTAGCAAAATTTTCAGAAAAATAGTATACATTCCATTCCTTAAAACATCTCAATTTATTTTCTTGAAGCATAAGCATTGACCAAACATACATATACCATCTTGATCACACTAGGGACCCATAACATTTGTCTACTTACCTAATGTAGTCCCATACCTGCAAAAGGGTTATGCATCTCCTATTATTGGCCAATACGTGGGGGAAATGGGGCTTACTTGGCACACTTTGGGGACCCCTTAATTATCGAGAATGCATACACAACATATCTTTAGACCATCATTCATCATAGCATAAAAGTCAAGCAACCAATGAAATTGATAAATTCAAGTTCATAAACATAAAGAGTGTTTTAAGGAAAAGTTAGCTACCTCAATTCCTGCACAATCACTTCCTTTCCAAGGTTACCAATGTTACAACTAGCTACTTAAACTTAAACATATAAGAGCTTTTGGTTAATTCATGCATATTATCACATAAAATCATGTCTCTAATTTAAGAGCTTATGTTCCCTAAAACAAAATTGTGATTCTGTTGAAATTTAGGATTATTATTAAATATGAAAAAATTCCTCTAAAAATTCTAAAATTTTCCATGGAGGTTCCTCTACATGTCTTTTTTATTTCATGGACCCTTAACTATTCCATTCACTCCAAAAAGTACCTCCATAACTCAGAACATTGCAGATTGGTTTCGGTTCCATTTCTATTATGTTTTCCATTCCTTTGGATGGGTAAAACTTCTTCAAAATCCGTGATATTTGGAGTATCCTAGGTATGTTATATAATCACCATAAAAATTTCAAGTAAAAGATAATTTATTTGACTCCTCAAATAACACACTTTTTATGGCTATCCCCAGTTCTGGTTTGTTCTGACTCACTTGTTGTTCTACCAAATTTCCATATTTTATTATATGCTTTAAACTGCCCAGAATTCTCTAAAATTTAGTGGGGTTCTTAAATAGGAACCCTTTAACATATCATAAAATGTTGATACAAAAATTCAATACTTAACCCTTTCAATGTTTTGTATTTCCATCAACAGCCTAAGCTGTCTAGCAAATTTTTCTCAGCAATATTTTGATTGCAAATGGCCTATATGTAGGTTCTCAAAAATCACGAAAATTTCAAAATTTTATTATCAATATTTCAAGACTTCTCTCACAAAATATTACATAATTTAAAGGTCATTTACCCAATCAAACAATACAAGAACACAAGGCCTAAAAGGTTTAGGTGCAGGAACAATATCTTCCTAGTGCAGAGTGTGTGGTGCTTCAGCATATTTGTTACTTAGATTCGCAAGATTGTTCCCTACCACTATAGTTCCATGTTTTCAACTTTAACTTCTTGCATCTCTTACTAAAGAATCACCTATAAAGAACCCAAAATGAGCTCAACTCACTACAAACCAACTTTCTTCAAGAGGGAAAACTCACCTTGTGCGGAAATACTCCTATGGCTCTCATATTTCAACTTGCTTCTCCTCTTGGTTTTCCTTGAAACTTTGCTACATTTTTCTAGTTACTCTCCCCCTTTGGCTATAAGTTTTCTGGCTACCTTATCTCCCTCTTGGGTGCTGATTGCATAAGGAATGGGTGGTTTGAATTTACTGCCCAAAATAATGCCTAGACATCAAGATGCTTGGCCACTGGATTGCACCATTCAAGAGGAAAAGGAATGTTGTGTTTTGTAGGGATTCCCTTGTGATTTCTGCAGGGAGGGTGTGAGGCTGCAGGGCATTAAATTGGGCAACAGCTTTTGTATCATTTTTTCTGATTGTGGCCAAAATCATGGCTGAAGTAGGTGACAGTTTCTTGGCTGGAATGTGTCTGAAAATTTTGTGGTTATGTGGCAGGATTTTCCTTACTGAAAGGTGGCAATTTCTTGGCTACTATTGGTTAAATTTTTTATGGCTGTGTGGCTTGCTTTGGTAAGTGCAAGGTGGCTGTAATTTTGTGGCCAATGTGGCATGCTATGTGGCTACAACTTTGTGGGAAATGTGGCATGCTTTGGTAGGTGCAAGGTGGCTGTAATTTTTTGGGCTATGTGTTTGCAACGTTTTGGGCAATGTGGCATGCTTTGGTACGTGTCAGGTGGTAGCAGGGTGGCTACAATTTTGTGACCAATGTGGCATACTATGTGGTTGCAACTTTGTGGGCAATGTGGCATGCTTTGGTAGGTGCAAGGTGGCGACAATTCTATGGGCAATGTGGCATACTATGTGGCTAAAATTTTGTGGTGCTACTTGGTAGCTCCTTAGTTGTTTTATATTGTCTTAATTTACTATTAATCCTAGATTAGTAATGTCTTAAAAATGTATTGGTATCTTCTCCCCATCTATTATGCTCCTAAGAATTTTATTTATATGATTCATGATTAACTATATGTCACCTATTTTATAAATGTCTTATTGTTACATAACTAAGCATTTTAATTCTTTTTCATATGTATTTTCTACTTATTCTTAGATTTATCTAACTTTATTAGAAACTTAGGATGTTACATTAAGCATATAGTTTATTTAAGTTTTAGATAGAAAAAAATTGTGTAATAGAATTTTAAGTGAGGAGGTAATGTAATAATATAAAGATAAGGTTCATTACCAAGAGAAAATAAAAAGGGAATATGGCGTAGGAGTGAGGATGCATATTAGAGAAAGTAAAGGAAAGCATATGTAGATAGAAAAATTAAAAAATTTTCTTGTAGAAGAGCAAGCAATATTTTATATAAGAAGTAGATGTAAAAGAAAAAATAATGTAAAGGAAGTAGGAATGACCAAATAAATAGTAATTTTTTTCCAATTAAATAGTGATTTCAACCAAATAAATAGTGTTCCTTGATAAATTATGGTAAAATAAGATATTTGATTAGAAGAAATAAATAAATAAATGAATAAAATCGGGAAAAGAATAAGTTAAGAAGGAGAAATTTGAATTGAAGAATTAAGGAAAGAGAATGAATTAAGTAAAATAATAGAAATATTTGGAATAAAATATTTATACTTAGGTGTACATGTGCTATATTACAAATAAGAGAGCAATTTAAACGGATAGCTGAATTTAAGTATTAAAAAAAAAGGCTTGGATTTTATAGAAGAAATATGGTTAAGTAAAGATGGAAATAAAGATGATAAATTGGTGTGGTATTCCAAATTATTATTCTAAATGAATTACAACCATAAAAATAAAGGTAATAGGAAAGAATTAGCTATCCTCCCATTGCAAGGAATTTCTTCTTTTCAATGTACCTGGGATATGTTATTAGCATGAATATTTTGTGATTTACTGAGTTATACCTTATACTAAAATATAAGAAAATAAAAGGTTAAAGAAAATTAACTATTTGTTATATTTACAAATACTAGTGATAAGTGTAACAACCTTTTTTTTTCTTTATTATTATACAATATTGAGTTCACATACACGTCATTAATCAAAACGTACATGCAACATATCAAACACATAGATATTTACATCTTATTTATTTTGGTTGACCAATTCCAAAGATACAGCTGCGAGTGGTTGCACCGGGATCTGAGCCAACTCAACCATAAACATCTTATTTGATTCTGAGATTTGCCCAACATAAAGTAACTCGATCCAATGTGTACTAAAAGCCAGAGCCATAGAAAAAGCTGCATAACTAATTTTCTGAACATGATATGGAAATATAGTGAGAATTAAATCCCAGTAAGTTCAACAATAAATTATCATCAATATAGCTCATCACGTCATGTTCAGCTGTATAAACTATAGAAAATATCTTTGGTCACATGAATGCATTATATCTATGCACATAAGAATCATACAGTAATGATATGTATGACAGGATTAACTATTTTCAGAATATCATATAATGGCCATCAACTTATTCTCATTTTAAGTTACCTTGGTCAGGGTGAGTATCCTCTACTCTCCGGTACGGGCTTTTCTCGCTCCGTCCGACATGGCACACTCTTTCTTTTCTCATAATCATAATCATAACCGTTGGTAGGGCGTCCCCTACTAGTGCACCACACAGATTGCCATGTGACTGTGCTCATTTCTTTTCTTTTCACAATGATAGCCAAAAATATGCTTTCAATAACAAGTATGTTCATCAAAATATAACTATTACCAAAAATCATTGGTAATCATGCCATGAACATAACCATTTCAAATATCACTTTATAAAATATTTCCATGTCAAAATTTCACACTTAAGATGGTAAGAAGTTCATACAATGGCAATGGCTATGGCATATACTAGTCATTTATAAGATTCGTCTTCTTTTTTAAATATTAGTTTTATTTTTTTATTTTCTTGATGCAGGTTTTCATCATATCTAACATTCTCTTACTAATCAGAGCATAACTCCCTCAATTGAACTCTGATGTAGGTGATCTTGGTGTCAATTTCAAGATAAAACAATTATCTAAAACTATTATGTTGAACAGTTTAGGGAAATATTAAGAAATCAAGGTGATATTACTCCCTCCAAGTACAGGTTATTTCCTCTCGGATAGGTTCTGACCCTTACTTACTAATCTGTCCATATCTCCCTCATATGAATTCCAAATTAAGTTATTCTAGTGGCTAAAATTCCGTGACACATATAGCAATAATTGTTATGTCAACCATTTATTTAAATTCCCTACAGAAGGTTCCCAGAAATTAAAACACATAAGCTATCCTAACAAATTCTTCCCTGATTAACCATTTTTTGACCTTTGCTTACTAATCAAACCATGTCTACCTCATATGGACTCCAAATTGAGTGCTTCCAGTGGGTAAAAATCTGTGACACACATAGATATAATTCTTATGTTAACCATTTATTTTAATTCTCTATAGAATGTTCCCAGAAATTAAAACACAGAAGCTATCATAACATATTCTTCCCTGATTAACCATTTTCTGACCTTTCACTACTAATCAGCTCATATCTTCCTCATATGGACTCCAAATTGAATTATTCCAGTGGCTAAAAATCCGTGACACATATATATTTAATTCTTATGTTAACCATTTATTTTATTTCCTTACAGATAATTCCCAAAAATTAAAACACAGAAGCTATCCTAACATATTCTTCCCTGATGAACCATTTTCTGACCTTTGACTACTAATTGGCTCATATCATCCTCATATGGACTCCAAATGGAATGATTCCAGTGGCTAAAAACCCATGACACACATAGCTATAATTCTTATGTTAATCATTTATTTTAATTCCCTACAGAATGTTCCCAGAAATTAAAACACAAAAGCTTAAAAGTTTGCCACCCATAGCCATATCTATGCAGAACTTTCTATACCAGCCTAAGTATTCAAACATACGTCACAAGCAAGATCAATATGTAACATGATATAGAAACATTCATGATCAATCATCAAAGTTCTAAGATCAAAATCTCATATAAATATTATAAGTTTCAAAAGTTTTCTTCAAAAAGAAATATTGTTAAACTTACTTGGAGCACTTATTCTTCTAGACTTCTCCTTCCTCTTTCTTCCTTTCTTCCTTTCCTTTCCTCACTCTACCTTGCTTCTATTTTTCCTCTCCCTCACTTTGACGAAAATTCTAATGTTGTAAGGGTGGGTTTTGCTTAAATAGACCCTTAAATAATTTACCTTTCATGATCATGGGCCTACCTTATCACAATTAGATTACACTTGGTTGAATTTTTGGAAAACAAACAACTTATGTTCTTATCTTTCTCTTTCTTAGTCAAGATATGCATAGGAAAAGGAGATTTGTATTTTAAAAATTATGATAATATGTTCTTAAGATATGGGACAAGATCCCTTTGATTTAGGGATTCATTTCCTTTTTCTTTTGTCTTAATCAAGTATGATAGATTTGCCTTTTTAAGTGGCAATTTTCTAGCCTTTGAATCTCCATTATGTGGTTGAAATTATTTGTGTGGGATAAAGATGTTTGGTCATAATGCTATGTATTATTACCCACTTGCTAAAATTATGAGCGTAGGATATTGATGTTTTGTCCTAAATTCTTGTATTATCATACCACTTGCTAAATTTTTGTCTTAATGTCAAATCACCTAATCTTGATTACACCATTATTCCATCACTTTATTTTTATTTTTATTTTAATTTTTCCTCTTGGGTTTGGGCTCATTCTTGTCCATTTTCTTTACTTTGATTAAAATTCTACTTTTCATAATGGGCTTGGTCACATTTTCATGATTTTTGGGCTATCGGTCCAATTTTTATATCTTAGTCCAAGTCTATGTGTTTATTTCTTCCTTGGGCTATCCTATTGGCTTGCTAAAAATTTATGTGAAGAAGAAAAACTCTATATGAAGTGTCCATAGGTGAAAACCCAATTTATGGGTGGAGATACTAAACTTAGTAACTTTTACTCTTAAATGAGGAAAAAATTACCCTAATCCAATCTTCTTGAAATTTTAAGACTTTTACTTCACAAAAATTTATCTTCCTTACCTAACAATTTCACCTTTCTTTAGCATGTTTATTTCTAATATTTCGTCTTAGGTTTTCTTTCTTTACCTATTCCATTAATATTAGAACATTTCTATGCATATATGTAAGGTGAAAAATTTATAAGGAAAATATCTAAAAATTACGGGATGTTACAATAAGGCATGAATTATGTTTTTGGGTTGAATTATATGCTCTAATTGGGAAAAGTAATATTAAATTTATGGTAAAGAGATAAGTGGTCACATGGCTCTCATGACAATAATAGACAAGGGACGCCCTATTCATGGATATAAAAGAAAATATAAAAGTGAGTTTTACCCACGTTTGAACTAAGTGAGGCTAGTTCAGAGGTGAGTAGTAGGGGACAGTGCCTCACATTGACCTAGTAATAGTAAAGTATGAGTAGCGGGGGGATTGCTTACATTCTTCTATTACTAAGGCAATTTTAAGAAAAACAAATAGTCACCATGAAGAGGGATATCTGCTAAGAAATATTTATTATTGGTGCATTATACTTGCCATTATTATTTTATGATATATACTTTAGTTGTGCATCTAACTTACATGACTATCTATTTATACCATGTAGCATATACAACTGGACATAACATGTTTTCTTATGAGTACTATGTGAAATTATAGTTGAACCTACTGGGAACTCTGTTTCTCACTATTATCGTCATGTTATGTTCATATCAGCACCAGTAAAATGCCTTTCATTTTCTTATCATTGATATTAGAGGTATAGTGGGTAAAGCTCCCAAAGCTCCCATATCTAGGGCACATCCCTATTATCATGAACGTGTTCATTGTGAACCTGTTATAGGTGCCTGTGCATGTGCCACCTCCTCCACCCTTTGATCTTGAAGGGTAGCATGTTGAGGACTAGACATTTATGTAGAATGTTGGATTAGTATTAATATAGTATTTGACTATCTGGCCTTTTGATATCGTGATTAGGTACCCTCCTAATTTTTGTATGATAAGTAGTACTTGTGATCATCGTCATAAAACAAAAAATTTGTTGTAAATGCTAATCTAATATTAATGGAAATATGGTATCTTTTGTGTACTTTGTATATATTCTATCTGTTACTTTTCTTTATTTATCTAGCATGGTGGTGAGTGTCCAATTATAATTTGAATAGAAGAAATAATCCAAGAATATGTATGTGTGTGTGTGTGTATTAAAAAAAATTACTAAAAGAAGAGTCGTTACATTTGGGTCATTTTGTATGTACTTGGCCAAAATAGTAGGGAAAGGATTAATAATGATAGATAGTTATGATATAAATAATGTATGGATGGATAATTAATTAGGAGAAGAAAATTTTGGAGATTGAAATTTAGGTGGTGGTCGAATTAAGAAAAGTGAAGGATTGATAAAAGGGTTTAACCTTGAATATGAAGGAAATAAATAAGAATCTATTAAAAGGGAAAGTATATATTTGTGAATAGAAAATTAGAAGGATTAATAAGAAAAATAATATGTATGAGAATAGGTTTTAAGAGTGAATAAAATGTTAGAAATTTTAAATGAGTAAATAAGGATTTAATTGACCTAAGAAAAATAAACAAAATGATTAAGTGCAAGTGAAAATTAAGATAAGAAATTAGATGAAATGAATTTAAAAAGGAAATAGTAGTAATTAGAAGGCAAGGCGGCCAAAAGGAAATAGCTAAGAAGGGGAAATAGAATCTAAGGATATTATTACTACTATGGTGTAATTAGGAAGTGGATTTTGGTTCTTGAAATTAGAAACAAGAAAATTATTTTTTTGTGTAGTATGACCGAAACTTAGGTGAATACTTTAGTGCTTTGAACTAGTTGATAAATTAAGGGTATGTCACTAAAAGGGATGACTAATATGAGGATTAAATGCATGTAAAATGTAATTTAGATGTGGGATTAAACTTTGACCAAAATAAGAAGAAAGTGTATAATGAATTATGGAGTTAATCTTAGCTTTCAAGCATGAAAGAATTTGGTTAAAAGAAATGTTTAAAATAGATAAATATGTAAGAATTTAAATTAGGATTTGAGTCAATTAAAGAGTGGTAGTATAGAAAGTGATGACCTAGAATTATAGCTAAAAGAATAGGTAAAGGTTGGAAGTTCTCATAAATTAAATAAAAAGTCCAAGATGGATGATGAAAACTAGAAAAATAAGGTAACCTAAATTTATGTTAATGAATACAATCAAGATAAATTAAGTGGGAAAAAAAGATGGTGATATTAAAGGGTTTTGACTAAAATTGAATATAGATGGAGATTGATTTTAGTTAAGTTTTATGCTAAATGATATAGAGATAAATAAAATAGGTAAAGAATTGGTTAAAATGGATAAGGTACGTAAAAGATTAACACATGACTTAAGAAGAGTAAGAAAAGTCGAAAAGAAGAGGAAATATTTGACATAGAAAGGTGGTTTGGAGATTAAATGGAAATTTGAATGTCTTATAAAGAAAATACAAAGATTAGGTTTATTAATGGATTATAAATAAGAAAATGTGATTAATGAGTTAAAATTAGTAAGTATAAATATAATTTCAATAAACTAAGTATAAAAGAAAGAAAGTTGTGAAAATTTGGGAGCTTGGCCGAAAGTGAAAGTAGGAGTTTTGATTTAGTAAGTGTAATAAAGGACCTTAAGCATAAAGAATTAATATTTAATCATGACAACTATTCCATGACATTAATTCTTCCATTCTATGTAAATTGCATAATGTGATGGCATGGATGATATGGATTCATTTTCTTATTTGAAAATGACAAATTTGCATCCTAGTCGCAATTATGGTTTATATTGGTATATGCACAAAATAAGTTGAAAATCACTACATTGAATATATATAACATACATAATATCAATGACAAATTGTACCTAGGATGATTATATTGTTATATACTGGCTGTAAAAGTTGACATCATGTCTTTGAAGTAGTAAGGTGACCCCGAAAAGTCATATGGCTTATATATGATACCAGATAGGGGACACCATATTCATGGATATGATATGAGATTTTGGCCATGCCTAGATGGATTAAGGCAAGAATGTTCAGAGTTGAGTTGAGCAAGGCAAGCATACTTATATTGGCCTAGTTACAGTAAATGTAACAACTCCATTTATGTAAATGTAACAATTTTTTTTATATTTGTAAAATTACATAAAGTTATTATTACTTTAATTCTAACCACTTAACTCGTAATAATAATCACTTTAACCAAGCATAATTGTTATTAACAGTGATACAATACTGAGTTTCCATACACACCATTATTTTACAAACATTTGTACAAAGATACATATTAGCTCTAATCATCTATGTCGACTACTTCCGAGGACACTAGTGCGGGTGGCACCTTTACCGAAATATCAGTCACATCTACTACAGATACATCTGATATTACTGGTAGTTGCCCAAGGTAGGGCACCTCGATTCAACGTACGGAAATAATAAGTGTCATTGAGAAAATCTGCATAATTATTCTTCTGAACATGATATGGAAATATAGTGAGAATTAAATCCCAGTAGGTTCAACAATAAATCATTATCAATATAGTCATCACGTCATGTTCAGCTGTATAAACTACAGTAAATAACTTTGGTCACATGAATGCACAAAATCTATGCACATGAGAATCGTACAGTAATGACATGTATGACAGGATTGATTATTTTTAGAATATCATATAATGACTATCGATTTATTCTCATATCAAGCTACCCCAGTCAGGGTGAGTATTTTCTACTCTCTGGTACGGGCTTATCTCGCTCCGTCCGACATGGCACACTTTCTCTTTCTTTTCTCATTAACATATTCATAACCGTTGGTAGGCCGTCCCCTACTGGTGCACCACACGGATTGCCATGTGACCGTGCTCATTTCTTTTCTTTTCATAATGATAGCCAAAAATATGCTTTCAATAACAAGTATGTTTAACAAAATATAACTATTACCAAAAATCATTGGTAATCATGCCATAAACATAACCATTTCAAATATCACTTTATAAAATATTTCCATGTCAACATTTCACACTTAAGATGGTAATAAGTTCATACAATGGCAATGGCTATGGCATATACTAGTCATTTATTATTTTCATTTATAAGATTCGTCTTCTTTTTTAAATATTAATTTTATTTCTTTATTTTCTTGATGGAAATTTTCATCATATCTAACCTTCTCTTTATGCTTGGCCTTTAGTCATTTTCTTCTTATTTATATCATTTCCAACACATGTTCTTACAAATTTATAGAGCATTGTTCTCCAATTTGATTTCTACTATTACCCTATAGTTAAAGAGGTTAATCTAGGGTAGAAAAATGTTAAAAATAGGCTTCACCAACTTCCAACACGGTTTGGCCATGTTCCAGGACACGGCCATGCTTTAAAAATACTTCAAATGTACTCAAAAATAGTCCCGAACACGGCTAACCTGTGCTTGAAGCACCGAGAACACGGTCTGGCCGTGTTCTGTGTCCTTTGTTCACTAATCAGAGAATACATCCCTCATTTTAACTCTGATTGAGGTGATCTTGGTGTCTACAGAAAGCTAAGACAATTATCTAAAACTATTATGTTAATCATATTAGCCAAATAGTATTAAATCTTGGTGTTATTACTCCCTTAAATTCAACATTATTTCTTCTCGGGTAGGTTCTAACCTTTACTTACTAATCTAACTATATCTCCCACATTTGAAATCCAAATTGAGTGATTTTAGTTGCTAAATATCCGCGCGCCATACATCTATAATTGTTATGTTGACAAGTTATTTTAATTGCCTACAGAGTATTCCCAAAAATTCAAAAATTGAAGATTTCCAAACAGATTCTTCCTTGATTAACCATTTTCTGACCTCTGCTTACTAATTGGCTCATATCTACCTCATGTGAACTCCAAATTGAGTAATTCTAGTGACTAAATATCCGTGAGACATATATCTACATTTTTCATGTTAACAAAGTATTTTAATTCCTTACCGATTCTTCCCAGAATTTTAAAAACCGAAGCTTAAAGTTTTACCACCCATAGCCATACCTATGCAAAACTATCTAAACCAACCTAAGTATTCAAACATACATCACATGCAAGATCAATATGTAACATGATAAAGTAACATCCATGACCAATCATCAAAGTTCTAAGATCAAATTTCCATATAGATGTTACAAATTTCAAACCTTTTCTTCGAAAAGAAATATTGTTAAACTTACCTAAGAATCTCCCTAGCTCACTTAGTGAATTGGTTTTCTTGTTTCCTCTTGAAAGAAGTATCAAGATTCCTCCCTTCCCTTAGCTTTTCTAGTAGCTTAGGTAAGAGAAGGAGGGTGAGTTTTTGAACCTCAAGGATGAAGAAGAAAAATGGGTTCAAGTGGAGATTAAGGTAACTTACCTTGAGTACTTAGCCTTCTAAACTTCTCCTTCTTCTTCCTTCCTTTCTTCTCCACTCTTTCTCTCCTTTCCTCACTCTACCTTGCTTCTATTTCTCTCTCTTCCTCACTTGGAAGAAATTAAAATGTTGTAGGGGTGGGTTTTGCTTAAATAGACCACCAAATAATACACCTTTTATGATCATGGGTCTACCTTATCACAATTAGGATACACTTTGTTGAATTTTTGGAAAACAAACAACTTATGTTCTTGTCTTCCTCTTCCTTAGTCAAGATATGCATAGGAAAAAAGGATATTTGTATTTTGAAAATTATGATGATATGTTCTTAAGATAAGGGACAAGGTCCCTTTGATTTCGGGATTCATTTCCATTTTCTTTTGGCTTAAACAAGTATGATAGGTTTGCCTTTTTAGGTGGCAAATTTCTAGCCCTTGAATCTCCATTATTTGGTTGATATTATTTGTGTGGGATAGGAATGTTTTGTCCTAATGTCATTTATTATCATACCACTTGCCAAAATTATGAATGTAGAATCACACCACTTTCTAAATTTTTTTCTTAATGCCATGTAACCTAATCTTTATTATTATTACATTGTTATATCATCACCTAATTTATTTTATTTTATTTTTCCTCTTGGATTTGGGCTTATTCCTACCCATTATGGGTTTATTCCTACCCATTTTCTTTGCTTTGGATAAAATTCTACCTTTCTTGGAGGGCTTGGTCACATTTTTATAATTTTTGGGCTATTGGTCCAATTACTATATCCTAGTCCAAGTCTATGTTTAATTTCTTGCTTATGTTATCCAATGGGCTTGCTAAAAACTTATGTGAAGTGGAAAAACTCTATATGAAGTGTTCATAGGTAAAAGCCCAATGTATGGGTAAAGATTTTAAACTTAGTAACTCTAGTTCTTGAATTAAGAAAAATTACCCTAATTCGATGTTCTTGAAATTTTAAGACCTTTACTTGTTTCTAAAAATTTATCTTCCTTATCCAAGAATTTTGCATCTCTTTAGTATGTTATTTCTAATTTATGTTTTTCCTATTAGATTATCCCTCTTTATTTGTTCTCTTAATGTTAGAAACATTTTCTATGCATATACATAAGGTGAAGAATTTCTAAGGATTATATTTCCTTAGATATCTAAAATATTGTCAAATAAACTTTATTTCCTTAATTAAATTATCAATAAAAGAAACAAAATTAGGGATGTTACATTTCTCTCCCCCTAAAAGAAATTTTGTCCTCAAAATTTCAGAAGTTACCTAATAAGAACAATTGCGGATATTTCTTCCTCATGACTTCTTCTAGCTCCCAAGTTGCTTCTTCCGGAGTCAAACTGTAACATCCCTAATTTCATTTCTTTTATTGATAAAAGTACATAAAAATTTAATTAAGGAAATAAAATTTATTAGATAATATTTTAAATATCTAAGGAAATATAATCCTTAGAAATTCTTCACCTTATGTATATGCATAGAAAATGTTTCTAACATTAAGAGAACAAATAAAGAGGGAAAACCTAATAGGAAAGAAATTAGGAATAACATACTAAAGAGATGCAAAATTCTTGGATAAGGAAGATAAATTTTTAGAAACAAGTAAAGGTCTTCAAAATTTAAAGAACATTGAATTAGGGTAATTTTTCCTAATTCAAGAACTAGAGTTACTAAGTTTAAAATCTTTACCCATACATTGGGCTTTTACCTATGGACACTTCATATAGAGTTTTTTCCACTTCACATAAGTTTCTAGCAAGCCATTGGATAACCTAAGCAAGAAATAAAACATAGATTTGGACTAGCATATAGTAATTGTTGGACTAGCATATAGTAATTGGACCAATAGCCCAAAAATTATGAAAATGTGACCAAGCCCTCCAAGAAAGGTAGAATTTTATCCAAAGCAAAGAAAATGGGTAGGAATAAGCCCATAATGGATAGGAATAAGCCCAAATCCAAGAGGAAAAATAAAATAAAATAAATTATGTGATGATATAATAATGTAATAATAAAGATTAGGTTACATGGCATTAAGAAAAAAATTTAGCAAGTGGTGTGATTCTACATTCATCATTTTGGCAAGTGGCATGATAATACAAGCCTTTAGGCCAAAAACATCTATATCCTACACTCATAATTCTAGCAAGTGGTATGATTATACATGGCATTAGGACAAAACATTCCTATCCCACACAAATAATATCAACCAAATAATGGAGATTCAAGGGCTAGAAATTTGCCACCTAAAAAGGCAAACCTATCATACTTGTTTAAGACAAAAGAAAATGGAAAAGAATCCCTAAATCAAAGGTACCTTGTCCCTTATCTTAAGAACATATCATCGTAATTTTCAAAATACAAATCTCCTTTTCCTATGCATATCTTGACTAAGGAAGAGGAAGACAAGAACATAAGTTGTTTGTTTTTCAAAAATTCAACAAAGTGTATCCTAATTGTGATAAGGTAGACCCATGATCATGAAGGGTGAATTATTTAGTGGTCTATATAAGAAAACCCACCCTTACAACATTATAATTTTGTCCAAGTGAGGGAGAGGAAAAATAGAAGCAAGGTAGAGTGAGGAAAGAAGAGGAAGGAAGGAAGAAAGAGGAAGGAGAAGTCTAGGGGACTAAGTGCTCCAGGTAAGTTAAACAATATTTCTTTTTGAAGAAAACTTTTGAAACTTATAATATTTATATGAGATTTTGATCTTAGAACTTTGATAATTTGTCATGATGTTGCTATATCATGTTACATATTGATCTTGCATGTGATGTATGTTTGAATACTTAGCCTGGTATAGAAAGTTCTACATAGGTATGGCTATGGGTGGCAAAATTTTTAGCTTCTGTGTTTTAATTTCTGGGAATTATCTGTAGGAAATTAAAATACATGGTTAACATAAGAATTAAAGATATATGTGTCACGGATTTTTAGCCACTGGAATCATTTCAATTTGGAGTCCATATGAGGTAGTTATGATCCGATTAGTAAGCAAAGGTTAGAAAATGATTCATCAGGGAAGAATATGTTAGGGCAGCTTCTGTATTTTAATTTCTGGGAATTATCTGTATGGAATTAAAATAAATGGTTAACATAAGAATTATAGCTATGTGTGTCATGGATTTTAAGCCACTGGAATAATTCAATTTGGAGTCCATATGAGGAAGATAAGAGTTGATTAGTAGTCAATGGTCAGAAAATGGTTCATCAGGGAAGATTATGTTAGGAAAGCTTCGGTATTTTAATTTCTGGGAATTATCTGTTTGGAATTAAAATAAATGGTTAACATAAGAATTATATCTATGTGTGTCATGGATTTGTAGCCACTGGAATCATTCAATTTGGAGTCCATATGAGGAAGATATGAGCTTATTAGTAGTCAAAGGTCAGAAAATGGTTCATCAGGGAAGAATATGTTATGACAGCTTCTGTATTTTAATTTCTGAGAATTATCTGTATGGAATTAAAATAAATGGTTAACATAGATATGTGTGTCATAGATTTTTAGCCACTGGAATCACTCAAGTTGGAGTCCATATGAGGTAGATATGGTCCAATTAGTAGGTAGAGGTCAGAACCTATCCGAGAAGAAATAACCTATACATTTTGGGAGTAATATCACCTCGATTTCTTAATATTTCGCTACAATGTTCAACATAATAGTTTTAGATAATTGTTTTATCTTGAAATTGACACCAAGATCACCTACATCAGAGTTAAATTGAGGGAGTTATGCTCTGATTAGTAAGAGAAGGTTAGATAGGATGAAAACCTGCATCAAGAAAATAAAGAAATAAAATTAGTATTTAAAAAAGAAGATGAATCTTAATAAATGACTAGTATAGCCATAGCCATTGCCATTGTATGAACTTCTTACCATCTTAAGTGTGAAATTTTGACATGGAAATATTTTATAAAGTGATATTTGAAATGGTTATGTTCATGGCATGATTACCAATGATTTATGGTAATAATTATATTTTGATGAACATACTTGTTATTGAAAACATATTTTTGGCTATCATTGTGAAAAGAAAAGAAATGAGCATGGTCACATAGCAATCCATATGGTGCACCAGTAGGGGACGCCCTACCAACAGTTATGATTATGATTATGAGAAAAGAAAGAGAAAGTATGCCATGTCGAACGGAGCGAGAAAAGCCCATACCGGAGACTAGAGGATACTCACCCTGACCAGGGTAGCTTGAAATGAGAATAAGGTTTTGGCCATCATATGATATTCTAAAAATAGTTACTCTTGTCATACATATTATTACTGTATGATTCTTATGTGCATAGATATAATGCATTCATGTGACCAAAGATATTTTTTGTAGTTTATACAGCTAAACATGATGTGATGAGCTATATTGATGATGATTTATTGTTGGACTTACTGGGATTTAATTCTCACTATATTTCCATATCATGTTCAGAAAATTAGTTATGCAGATTTTTCTATAGCTCTGGCTTTTAGTGCACGTTGGATCGAGTACTTTATGTTGGGCAGATTCCAGAAGCAAATAAAATGTTTGTGGTCAAGTTGGCATAGATCCCGGTGAAGGTGCAACCACCCGCACCTGTATCTCTGGAATTGATCAACTAGAATAAATAAGATGTAGATTTTTATATGTTTGATATGTTGTACGTATGTTTTGATTAATGATATGTATGTGAACACTGTATTGTATAAATAAAATAAATGTTATATTGAGTTAAGTTGTAACGAGGTAATAACTTCATGGTATTTAAAAAATAATTGATACTTAAATGGAGTTGTTACACAAACCTTCCCATAACACCTTAAGAAGGGGAATGGTTTTATTTCTCAGTTGCTTCACGTCAATGTCCAATTTGAATGCAGGTACTAGCTGGTATGTTGTTGTGTGATTTCTACTAAATACCGCAAGTACACGGCATAGCTGTAGCTAGTCCGGCAAGTACGGGTCATGTCCCACAGAGAACAATGCCAATTACCCGAATCTCACAGAAAGTGCTATCTAAATCGATATAATATGATGGGCAAATATCGCAATTAAACAAGTTAAATTAACCAATTAAGCTAAGCCTAGGGTTAGGGTTCACTGCACTTGTGATACTCAACAACTGATATTCACCTCTAATTGCGATTGTTTAGATTATTGGGGATGTTTTAGCCTACATTGATTAGCAAACTCTTTCAAGCATTACCAATCGTACCTAGGTTAATCAAATTACCTACCTTCGTGGTTCTTACTTCAACCTAGGTCCATTGAGCTTTATGCCAACCAAAGAATGCAATTAATCGGTTTCCTCGTTCCCATTAATTGATTCAAGCCTAGGGTATCTTAAACTACTTTCATGATTAAGACATCCCTAATTAACCATTGGATTCCAATTTTAATCTTCACCTTTCAGTTCATCGATTAATATCTAATACGTGATAGATTGGTGATCATGCATTCTATCAACTAATTCAAACATACAATAGTCAATCCAAATCAATCTAATCCTAATTACAATTAGGGTTCCATAATTCAAGTCATAGGCATAGTATCATTGTATCACAATTGGGTTTACCGAAACCCTAGATAGAATTTACTCACACATTATCAAAACAAGAACCAAAACCATATTCATTGAACAATTCATAGCAATTCAATACAATCAAGAAGTAGAATAACAAGTAGATGTAGAAGTAGAAAGATATAACCTGGAATGTGGAAGAATAAACTGAAATACAATCTTCAATGTTGTAAATCCTACTCTAGAATATCAAAATTATCAAAGAAATATGTAAAAACCCAATCTAAATGAGTTTCCTAAGGCTAGAAGGTGTTTTTCTCATGTCTCCTCCAGTTCCCCCTTTGCAGCTGCGCATACCCAAGCATATATATCCATTTTGGGCACCCAAAACCCTAAATTTAGCGCTCTTTATGGTCCTCGAAGCACGGCCGTGGTCCAGGACACGGCCTGGCCGTGCTTCGGGCTGGAATTTGGGGAACTGCTGCAGCATCTGCCCAGAGCACGGCCAGGCCGTGCTTTATGCTGTGGTGCTCCTTTCTTCATATTTTTGACGTGCAGCCTCCTTGCTTCTTCCTCAACATATCCCAGGTCTTTTAGGGTGACTGCTTTTCCCTGCTTCTTGACTTCTTTTGCTCTCCTAAAATCACAAAATGAACTACAGCAGTATCCAGAAAAAAGTATAGCTAAAAACATAGAAATATCCACAAGTTACTATGGATTAGGGGACAAAATATGACCAATAAGCACTCAAAATTCCCCTTTATCAACTTTGTCTGAGCTTATGTGATGCACACTAGTCCTGTTTATTTGCTGAGTTAGCTTCTCTTTGCATGTATATACTGTACTTACTGCATTCCTTTTGTTTTGCATTCCATATAGTTACCAATTCCCAAGGTAGACTGGTGTAATATAGGCTAATTTTAGCTCATGAATATGTTATGCACAATGGGATATGAAATAGGTAGTTATTGCTTTAATCTCCCTCTTCTAGTATTAAACCTCTAATTTTTCGAAAATATCTCTCTATTGTACTGTAAATTGTATGCTTAGGCTGATTTGTCACACTGAGAGTGTGAAGATAAGGAGAGGTGAAAAATGAGGGTATGTGAAACCCAAAATGTTTTCGCTCTGAGTACCTCCTTCAAGGCACCAAAAAGACCCTAGTATGAGTACCTAAATGCTGATACCCTAGTGAGACAAAGCATAAAATGCACTCACCACATATTTCTGTGATAAAAAAGAAAAAAAAAGAAGCAAAAAGAAGTTAAGAAAAATAGGAATAAGGGTAAAGCAACATAGGGAGATCTAAAGGATGAGGTAGCTTACTTGAATGTTTGAAAATCAGTCAAATGCATACAATCACTGGCCATAATAGAAAAAGGTATATATATTAGAAGAATTTCTGGTTTGGTCTTAAAAGAATGGAGACTACTTGATTACTGTCTATTCATATATCTATTGTGTGCACATGGATTGAGTGAAAAGTTATCTATATTGCACTTTTCTATCTTGTGGACTCTGATTGCATCCTTCTTCCCTTTCCTTCTGTTATGGCATGTCATTTGCTTGGGGACAAGCAAAGGTTTAAGCATGGGGGAGTTGATAAAGGGGAATTTTGAGTGCTTATTGGTCATATTTTGTCCCCTAATCCATAGTAACTTGTGGATATTTCTATGCTTTTGGCTATACTTTGTTCTGGATACTGCTGTAGTTCATTTTGTGATTTCAGGAGACCAAAAGAAGTCAAGCAGCAGGGAAAAGCATTCATGGAAAGACCCTAAAAGACCTGGGATATGTTAAGGAAGAAGCAAGGAGGCTGCACATAAAAAATCATGAAGAAAGGAGCACCACAGCATAAAGCACGGCCTGGCCGTGCTCTAAGCAGATGCTGCAGCAGTTCCCCAAATTCCAGCCCGAAGCACGGCCAGGCCGTGTCCTAGACCACAGTCGTGCTTCGAGGACCGTAAAGAGCGCTAAATTTAGGGTTTTGGGTGCCCAAAATGGATATATATGCTTGGGTATGCGCAGCTGCAAAGGGGGGAACCGTAGGAGACATGAGAAAAACACCTTCTAGCCTTAGGAAACTCATTTAGATTGGGTTTTTACATAGTTCATTGATAATTTTGATATTCTACAGTAGGATTTACAACATTGAAGATTATATTTCAGTTTATTCTTCCACATTCCAGGTTATATCTTTCTACTTCTGCATCTACTTGTTCTTCTACTTCTTGATTGTATTGAATTGCTATGAATTATTCAATGAATATGGTTTTGGTTCTTGTTTTGATAATGTGTGAGTAAATTCTATCTAGGGTTTCGGTAAACCCAATTGTGATACAATGATACTATGCCTATGACTTGAATTATGGAACCCTAATTGTAATTGGGATTAGATTGATTTGGATTGACTATTGTATGCTTGAATTAGTTGATAGAATGCTTGATCACCAATCTATCACGTATTAGATATTAATCGATGAACTGAAAGGTGAAGATTAAAATTGGAATCCAATGGTTAATTAGGGATGTCTTAATCATGAAAGTAGTTTAAGATACCCTAGGCTTGAATTAATTAATGGGAACGAGAAAACCGATTAATTGCATTCTATGGTTGGCATAAAACTCAATGGACCTAGGTTGAACTAAGAACCACGAAGGTAGGTAATTTGATTAACCTAGGTATGATTGGTAATGCTTGAAAGAGTTTGCTAATCAATGTAGGCTAAACCATCCCCAATAATCTAAACAATCGCAATTAGAGGTGAATATCAGTTGTTGAGTATCACAAGTGCGGTGAACCCTAACCCTAGGCTTAGCTTAATTGGTTAATTTAACTTGTTTAATTGCGATATTTGCCCATCATATTATATCGATTTAGATAGCACTTTCTGTGAGATTCTGGTAATTGGCATTGTTCTCTATGGGACACGACCCGTACTTGCCGGACTAGCTACAGCTATACTGGGTACTCAGCATTCCCCGTCTTACAAGAGTATCGTATCGTGTCCGTTGACTATCATCAACAAACTGAATACCATACTCGTTAATCTGATGTGGAAGTTAGGGTGGCGGTTGATTACGTCCTTTACGTGTTTGGTGGGAGTGGGTGGGTGGTTGGCCGGTTCGGACTCTTTTGGGACCCATTTTGAAATGCAAAACAAATGGTAAATGGGGAGTGGAAACAGTATAACCAGCAGAGTTCAAGTAAGCTAATTCAATCTAGTCATGTTCAAACACACATGTTCTGGTATGAGCTACCTAACCAGAAGTATTTTCCAATGCATAATTTAGTAGTTCAAGCACACATGCATCCAGATTTCTAGCAGAAGTTCCAAGAATGAAAATTTAAATGCAAGTGAAGCCACCAATTTACCAGAACTAGTGCAAGTGAAGTCCAATGCAGGAAGGTAATGTCCAGATAAATATTCAAAACAGAACCAATGCTCAAATTATTCAAAACAGAGCACTCTAGTACAATCACGAATTGCAGTAATCACAGTACAAAGCAAAATCCTAATGCAGATTCAGTATCAAGGGAAACAGTCATTAGTATATTGAGCGTTAACTAAACAATGAGTAGGAATTACACCAACAAACAGCAATAGTCAGAACCAGATAATTAAATCAAAAACAAGGATGGAAAACCTGGATGGCAGCGCTGCAAGATGAATATTGCTGGTGAAGGGCAAGAGAAAACTGAGTGGGTGTGGGAGTGGAATGAGAGAATGGGGGAATGGGTTAGGGCGTGGAAGAAATAGAGGTGAAGAAGTGGTGAGAGGGGAGCACGGCCGAAGACGGAGTTGTAGATGGTAAGGCACGGTGAGGGAAAGAAGAAGGGAAAATGAATTGGATCAATAGGTGAGTGGGTGTTTGAGGGGTGGTGTGGCCGATTAAGATGAGGGGTGAAGAAGAAGAGAGGCACGGATTAGGGAGGATTGGTGGTGGGTTTTCGGCGAAGGAAATGAAGGGAGAAGAGAAGAGGAAGCACGGGAGAAAGGGAGGAAAGCATGGGCTAGGGCACGGGTGGGGAGGGGGGAGAAATTGAGTTAAATGGGGGGGCTTCGGGCGGGTTTCGCTGCAGCCCCCCCTTTTTTTTTGGAATACATAGGGCACGGCCGTGTCCTAGGACACGGTCAGCCCGTTCTTCTTGAGGGTTTTGTGAAACAATTTTTTTTTTTTAACAAGAACCATTGCTTCTTCAATGGATTGAGGAAGGCTCTAAGAGGGCTTGAGTGGCTCCCTTTTCCACTGGATATCCCGTCACATAATGCTTTAGACGTTGCCTGTTGACCTTGAAAGATTCGGTGGATTCATTCCGCACCTCCACTGCTCCATAAGGGAAGACTCGAGTCACTTGGAAAGGACTGGACCATCTAGAACGAAGCTTCCCGGGAAAGAGTCTCAGCCTTGAGTTGAATAACAAGACCCAATCTCCTACTTGAAATTGGCGCCTAAGGATGTGCTTGTTATGCCATCTTTTTGTTCTTTCCTTGTATAACTTGGCATTGTTATAAGCATCAAGCCTCAGCTCATCTAGCTTATTTAATTGAAGGCATCTTCTCTTTCCAGCTGCTAGCAAGTCAAAGTTGATTGTTTTGACTGCCCAATATGCCTTGTGCTCAAGCTCTACCGGCAAATGACAGGGCTTCCCATATATTAACCGAAAAGGTGTGGTACCTATCGGTGTTTTGTATGCAGTCCTATAAACCCATAATGCATCATCAAGCTTGAGAGACCAATCTTTTCTTGCCTTTGATACAGTCTTTTCCAGTATTGATTTGATCTCCCTATTTGATATTTCTACTTGTCCACTTGTTTGAGGATGATAAGCTAGAGCTATCTTATGATTGACCCCATATTTCTTCAAAAGGTTTTGGAATTGTTGTTTAGTGAAGTGGGAACCTCCATCACTTATCACAGCTCGGGGTACTCCAAATCTTGGGAATATTACCTTATTGAAGAGTTTGGCAACCACTCTGGCATCATTGGTGGGGGATGCTACCACTTCTACCCATTTAGAGACGTAGTCCATAGCCATTAGGATGTACTTGTTCCCACATGAAGAAGGAAAGGGACCCATAAAGTCTATGCCCCAAACATCAAATATTTCTACTTCCAAAACACTGTTCAGGGGCATCTCATTCTTTCTGGATATGTTGCCGACTCTTTGACACCGGTCACATGTTTTTACAAAAGCATGCACGTCCTTGAAGAGCGTAGGCCAATAAAAACCAGCTTGTAGAATTTTAGCTGCGGTCTTAGAAATGTTGGTATGCCCTCCACAGGGTGAACTATGGCAGTGGTATATAACACTATAGAATTCTTCCTCCGGGATACACCTTCGGAAGATGCCATCTGCACACCACTTGTATAAACATGGGTCATCCCAAAAGTAGGACTTAATATCAGAGAAAAATTTCTTTCTCTGATGATAGCTCAACCCTTCAGGTAGTATTCTGCATACAAGATAATTCACGAAGTCTGCATACCAAGGAGCATCGGCGTAGGTGACTGCAAGGAGTTGATCATCGGGAAAAGAATCGTCTATAGGCAACTCATCTTTGTCATTTTTTAGCAAATCTTGCCTAAGTCTGGAAAGGTGGTCTACAACCACATTTTCTGTGCCTTTCTTATCCTGGACCACGAGGTCAAACTCCTGTAGCAAGAGGATCCATCTAATCAGTCTCGGCTTGGCATCCTTCTTACTTAATAGGTACTTGATTACAGCATGATCTGTGAATACTATGACTTCGGATCCCAGCAGATATTGTCAAAATTTTTCAATTGCAAACACTACTGCTAGGAGCTCCTTTTCAGTGGTAGAGTAGTTGACTTGAGCTTCATCCAGGGTTTTGCTTGCATAGTAGATGACATAGGGCTTTTTATCTCTCCTTTGCCCAAGCACGGCTCCCACAGCATAGTCACTTGCATCACACATGATCTCGAAGGGAAGGTTCCAATCAGGAGGTTGGATGATCGGTGCAGATATTAATGCCTCCTTTAACCTACAAAAAGAATGTAAGCAGTCTTTATCAAATAAGAATGGGTTATCCTTAATAAGCAGATTTGTCAAGGGTTTAGAAATTTTAGAGAAGTCTTGGATGAATCTTCTGTAGAAGCCAGCGTGCCTAAGAAAACTCCTCACTTCCTTAACATTTGATGGTGGTGGCATTGTCTGGATTGCCTCTATTTTTGCTTTATCCACCTCTATTCCCCTTTCTGACACTAAGTGTCCGAGTACTATCCCTTCCCTTACCATAAAATGGCATTTCTCCCAATTTAGTACTAGGTTGACTTCCTCGCATCTCTTAAGTACCTGGTCAAATTATTTAAACAGTTACTAAATGAGGTACCATAGACAGAGAAATCATCCATAAATACTTCCATTATATCCTGAATAAGGTCAGAGAAAATTGCCATCATGCATCTTTGGAAGGTGGCTGGTGCGTTACATAATCCGAATGGCATCCTCCTATATGCAAAGGTGCCATAGGGACATGTAAAGTTGGTTTTTTCTTGGTCGTCCGGATGGATAGGGATTTGAAAGAACCCTGAGTATCCGTCCAGATAACAAAAGTGAGAATGCTTAGCCAACCTTTCCATTAATTGATCGATAAATGGCAAAGGGAAGTGATCCTTACGGGTAGCCTTGTTTAATTTTCTATAATCTATATACATGCGTCATCCCGTAACAGCTATAGTTGGGATTAATTCATCATTTTCTTTTTTAACAACAGTCATACCTCCCTTTTTGGGCACCACATGGACAGGACTTACCCATTCACTATCTGAAATAGGATAGATAATACTTGCATCAAGCAATTTGAGTACTTCCTTCTTGACTACCTCTTTCATGTCGGGGTTGAGTCGCCTCTGGTGTTCCCTGGAGGATTTATGATCATTATCGACTGTAATACGATGCATGCAAACGGATGGACTAATCCCTTTTATATCATCAATACTATATCCAATCACTTTCTTAAAATTCCTAAGTACATCAAGTAACTTACTAGTTTCTTAAACATTCAGATCGGCATTTACTATGACTGGATATGAAAAGTTATGGTCCAGAAATTCATACCTTAGATTAGAGGGAAGGGGTTTAAGTTCTACCTTAGGTGTTTTGCCTTCCTCTAAATCAGCTGATTCGTGGTTGTGGTCATGTTCCAGCTTTTCAATTTTTACTTCTGAGGTGAGAATAGGACTCTCACCGAGCAATCTAGTGTAGGCTTCAGCTTCTGCCTGTTCAGCACAAGAGACAGAACTATCCAAAAGGCAAAGCTCAAGTGGATCAGTAGGGCACAAACTCATTGCATTATCTATATTTTGTTCAATTATATCAACCATGCAACAAGTATCACCTAAGGATGGACATTTCATTGCATCATTAAGATTGAACTCAATCTTTTCATCCCCTACATTCAAGGAAAGCTTTCCATCTTTAATGTTTATAATAGCACCTGCAGTGGCTAGGAAAGGCCTTCCTAGAATGATGGGAATTTGACTATCTTCCTTCATCTCTAATACAACAAAGTCAATGGGTATGAAAAACTTACCTACCTTTAGAGGAACATTCTCTAATATACCTACCGGATGAGTGACGGATCAGTCCGCTAACTGGAGAGAAATAGTGGTAGGCTTCAAATCACCCATCTGGAGTTTATTGCAAATGGATAGTGGCATAAGGCTTACGCTTGCTCCTAGATCACATAAGGCTTTAGTGATCTGCACATCTCCAATGGAACAAGGTATTGAGAAGCTCCCAGGATCCTTGAGTTTAGGAGGCAATTTGTTCTGAATCAGGGCACTGCACTCTTCAGTTAATGCCACTGTGGCATACTCCTCAATTTTCCTCTTATTAGAGAGGATCTCCTTCAGAAATTTGGCATAAGAAGGCATCTGAGAGACAGCTTCCAAGAATGGAATATTGATGTTCAGTTTCTTGAACACATCCAGAAATTTTCCGTACTGTTTCTCTAGCCTGGCCTTAGCCAGTCTCTAAGGGAAAAGAACTGGTGCTTATATGGTTCTAGAGTTACATAATCAGGCTCTTTCTCTTCCTTCTTTTCACTAACTGGCTCCCCTTCTTCATTTACTGGCTCAGGCACATCCACTTTTTCATTTCCTTCATCATCCTCCTTTTCCACTGGTTCATCCAATTGTTTACCACTTCTCAAAGTGATAGCTTTACAATGTTCTCTAGGGTTCTCAGGCTGACCAGGAAACTTACCAAAATTTCTGGTTGAAGAGCTCGCTTGCTGTGCTATTTGGGTCTCTAACATCTTGTTATGTGTAGCAAGTGAATTAACTTTAGAAGCCAAGTCTTTAATTGCTTCATTCATACTGTGATTCTGAGCTCTAAATTCCTCATTTTGCTTGCTCTGTATGGAGATGAAATTCTCCATTAGAGCCTCTAGATTTGACTTTGGTTGTAGAGGATTGAATGGCCTTGGATTCTGAAAGCCTGGAGGTTGTCTAAAATTATTCTGGGGCTGCTGGCCAACATTCGGCTTATAAGAGAAGTTCGGATGATTTCTCCAGCCAGGATTGTAAGTATTGCTGTAGGGATTGTTTTTTTGGTTATTCACAAAGTTTGCCTGCTCAAAATCCTGAACTGTAGAACTCCCAAGTTGACACTCGTTGGCTGTATGGCCAACACCTCCACAAATCTCACAGGATGCAGAAGAAGAAGGTGAACTAACAGCGTTGATGCTTAGCTTATCCAATTTTTGAAATAAAGCATCAACTTTGGAAGTTAGATGATTGAAAGCATCTACTTCATACATACCTGCTGGTTTTCTGGGATGTCTCTCACTAGACCATGAGTAGTGGTTCTGAGCCATATCTTCAATCAATTCGTATGCCTCATCAACTATCTTGTTCATAATTGCTCCACCAGCTGCAGCATCCACAGACATACGGGTGCTGTAGCCTAGTCCACTGTAGAACGTATGGACTATCAACCATTTTTCAAGTCCATGATGTGGGCATACCCTCAGGAGCTCCTTGAATCTCTCCTATGCTTCATATAGAAATTCTCTATCTTTCTGAGCGAATGTAGTAATCTAGTTCCTTAAATGGGCTGTCTTACTTGGCGGAAAATACTTGGCCAGGAAAGCTTGAGAAAGCTGCTGCCAAGTGGTAATAGACCCCGACGGAAGAGAATGCAACCAAGCTCGAGCTTTGTCTCTTAATGAGAAAGGGAATAACCTCAACCTAATAGCATCGGAGGAGACCCCATTCAACTTTAGGGTGTCACAGTACTCCAAAAACATAGAGAGATGGAGGTTAGGGTCTTCAGTAGGCGACCCTCCAAACTGGTTCTGCTGAACCATCTGCAAGAGAGATGGATTCAGCTAAAAATTATTAGCTTCTACCACTGGCCTGACTATGCTGGGATTCAGGCTATGAGTATCTGGGGCGGTATAATCCTTTAGAGATCGATTATCACTCTCCCTCATGGTAGCTGTAGAACTTTCTTGCTGCTGTAATCTTCTTCTCCTCCGCAAGCTGCGCTCAATCTCTGGGTCAAATTCAACAAGGTCTTTGTCCCCTCTTCGCATATAATAGCTATACACCTATGGAGGATGAAAAAGGTGCAAAAAGTCAGCAAAGGAAAATTATGCAGAAAAATCTGAAAAGAAAATGATCTAGTCTAACTATTTCACAAAATTTCTAATATTGACTTTGTTCCCCGGCAACGGCGCCAAAAACTTGTTGTGTGATTTCTACTAAATACCGCAAGTGCATGGCGTAGCTGTAGCTAGTCCGGCAAGTACGGGTCGTGTTCCACAGAGAACAATGCCAATTACCAGAATCTCACAGAAAGTGCTATCTAAATCGATATAATATGATGGGCAAATATCGCAATTAAACAAGTTAAATTAACCAATTAAGCTAAGCCTAGGGTTAGGGTTCACCGCACTTGTGATACTCAACAACTTATATTCACCTCTAATTGCGATTGTTTAGATTATTGGGGATGGTTTAGCCTACATTGATTATCAAACTCTTTCAAGCATTACCAATCGTACCTAGGTTAATCAAATTACCTACCTTTGTGGTTCTTACTTCAACCTAGGTCCATTGAGCTTTATGCCAACCATAGAATGCAATTAATCGGTTTCCTCGTTCCCATTAATTGATTCAAGCCTAGGGTATCTTAAACTACTTTCGTGATTAAGACATTCCTAATTAACCATTGGATTCCAATTTTAATCTTCACCTTTCAGTTCATCGATTAATATCTAATACATGATAGATTGGTGATCAAGCATTCTATCAACTAATTCAAGCATACAATAGTCAATCCAAATCAATCTAATCCCAATTACAATTAGGGTTCCATCATTCAAGTCATAGGCATAGTATCATTGTATCACAATTGGGTTTACCGAAACCCTAGATAGAATTTACTCACACATTATCAAAACAAGAACCAAAACCATATTCATTCAACAATTCATAGCAATTCAATACAATCAAGAAGTAGAAGAACAAGTAGATGCAGAAGTAGAAAGATATAACCTGGAATGTGGAAGAATAAACTGAAATACAATCTTCAATGTTGTAAATCCTACTCTAGAATATCAAAATTATCAAAGAACTATGTAAAAACCCAATTTAAATGAGTTTCTTAAGGCTAGAAGGTGTTTTTCTCATGTCTCCTACGGTTCCCCCCTTTGCAGCTGCGCATACCCACGCATATATATCCATTTTGGGCACCCAAAACCCTAAATTTAGCGCTCTTTACGGTCCCCAAAGCACGGTCGTGGTCCAGGACACGGCCTGGCCGTGCTTCGGGCTGGAATTTGGGGAACTGCTGCAGCATCTACCCAGAGGACGGCCAGGCCGTGCTGCATGTTGTGGTGCTCCTTTCTTCATGATTTTTGACGTGTAGCCTCCTTGCTTCTTCCTCAACATATCCCAGGTCTTTTAGGGTCTTTCCATGAATTTAGCTTTTTGGACTTGAGAGACCTACCAACTCCAGTGGTCGGAGAAATTTTTAGAAATACATGATCCCCTTCCTCAAACTCCAGAGGTCTATGTCTCTTATCATAGTAACTCTTTTGCCGACTTTGAGCTGTGAGTATTTTATCTCGTATCATCCTGATTTGTTTAGTGGTTTGTTGAACTAGATCAGGACTCAACAAGTTCTTTTCTCCTACCTCAAACCAACATAGTGGAGATCGGCACTTCCTACCGTATAAAGCTTCATAGGGGGCCATCTTAATACTGGAGTGATAACTATTATTATAAGCAAACTCTACTAAAGATAGGTACTTATCCCATCCTTTACCTTGCTCTATCACATAGGCCCTTAACATATCTTCTAGGGTTTGAATGGTTCGTTCTGTCTGCTCGTCAGTCTGAGGATGGTAGGCAGTACTGAACCGCAACTGAGTACCAAATGCTTCTTGCAATGCCTTCCAAAACCTCGATGTGAACCTCAGATCTCTATCAGAAATGATATTTAAGGGAATTCCATGCAGTCTAACTATTTCCTGAACGTACAATTTGGCTAATTTATCCGGTGAATAGTTAAATTTTATGGGCAAAAAGTGAGCAGATTTGGTTAATCTGTCAACTATTACCCAGATAGAGTCATGTCCCACTGAAGTCTTAGGTAAACCCACAACAAAGTCCATCGAGATACTGTCCCATTTCCATTTAGGGATCTCAAGAGGTTGTAGAAATCTCGTTTGGCTTTTGATGCTCCACCTTCACCTTTTGACAAATTAGACATTTTGCCATGAACTCCGCAATATCCTTTTTCATCCCTGGCCACCAATACATCTTCTTTAAATCCTGGTACATTTTAGTGCATCCAAGATGGACTGTGTATTTACTTTGATGCGCTTCCTGCAGGATCTTAGTCCTCAACTCTCGTTCTTGAGGGACACAAATCCTTCCCTGATACATGATTGCTCCATCTTCCATGACAGAAAAATTACCTTGATCTTTATGATCCTGTAAGTATTGGTCGTGAGCTTGAGCCTCGTTGATCTGGGCTCTAAAGTCACACCCTATACTTAAACCATTAATGACTAGATTCTTTGGAGTAAGAGTAGTGGCTAGCTTCAAATTTCGAAACTCCTCTAGCATCTGCATCTCATACACCATCATTTGACCCATGTGCAGAGATTTTCGACTCAAGGCATCTGCTACAACATTCGCCTTTCTGGGATGATACCTTATCTCAAACTTGTAGTCATTGAGGAATTCTACCTATCTTCGTTGCATCTGCTACAACATTCGCCTTTCTGGGATGATACCTTATCTCAAACTTGTAGTCATTGAGGAATTCTACCTATCTTCGTTACCTCATATTTAACTCCTTCTGATCAAAGAGGTATTTAAGACTCTTATGATCACAATATACTTCAAAGGTTGCCCCGTACAAATAGTGTCGCCCAATCTTTAAGGCAAACACCACTGCCGCCAATTCAAGATCATGGGTTGGATAGTTTCCTTCGTGGGGTCTCAGTTGCCTAGAGGCGTAAGCAACTACTCTTTTATCTTGCTTCAACACACATCCTAGCCCTTTCTTTGAAGCGTCACTATACACTTCAAAATGTCCTATGGGGTCTAGAATAATTAAAACAGGAGGAGTGGTCAGTCTTGTCTTCAGCTCTTGAAAACTAGCTTCACATTGATCATTCTATTTGAAAGGACTTCCCTTCCTAGTCAATTTAGTTAATGGCAAGGCTATACGAGAGAAGTTTTGTATAAACCTCCTGTAGTATGCTGCCAAACCCAGGAAACTTCTGACTTTCGTAACGGTCTTTGGTCTCTCCCACTGAATCACTGCTTCCGTCTTGCTAGGATCTACAGCTACCCCTCTATTAGAGATGACATGTTCGAGAAACTTCACCTTGACAGCCAAAATTCACACTTCTCCAATTTGGCATATAACTTTTTCTCTTTCAGCACTTGCAGCACGATTCAGAGATGTTGTTCATGTTCTTTCTCACTCTTAGAATATATCAAGATGTCATCAATGAACACTACAACAAATTGATCTATGTAGGGTCAAAAAAATGTGATTCATGTAATCCATGAAAATTGTAGGTGCATTCGTCAACCCGAAGGGCATTACAAGAAACTCGTAGTGCCCATATCTAGTCATGAAGGCAGTTTTTGGTACGTCCTCCTCCTTGATCCTAATCTGATGATATCCCGACCTCAAGTCAATTTTAGAAAAGATGGAGGCTCCTTTCAATTGATCCAATAAGTCATCTATCCTAGGGAGAGGGTACTTGTTTTTTATAGTCACCTTATTCAGCTGTCTGTAATCTATGCATAGTCTCAAGCTCCCGTCTTTCTTCTTAACAAACAATACAGGAGCTCCCCAAGGTGATACACTCGGTCTAAGGAATTACTTGTCTAATAGTTCCTCCAACTGCTTCTTGAGTTCCTTTAGTTCCTTCGAGGCCATTCTATATGGTGCTATAGATATAGGCCATGTCCCAGGTAGGAGATCAATAGAGAACTCTATCTCTTCTTTGGGAGGTAAGCCTAGAATATCTGATGGAAATACTTCAGGAAACTCGTTGGCTATTGGGATTTCATCAAGCTTCGATTCGACTTCTAGGTTTGATAAATACAAGAGAATGTATCCAAGTACTCCATTCTTCAACTCCCTATTAACTTGATTGGCATTAAGCATTAATAACTGGACCTCCTCTTTTGGAGTAAAAGGTAGAAATTCAACGGTCTTGTTACAACAATTTAGCAAGACTCAATTTCTAGACATCCAGTCTAACCCTAGAATGACCTCAATACCTCTTAAAGGTAAACAGACGAGGTCTATAGAAAAAGTTTTCTCCTGGATGGTAACTTGACAGTCCTTACATACAAAGGAAGTTAATACCCTTTCCCCTGTAGGGGTTACTACGGATAGCTCATAGGGAGTTTCAGAAATAGGAAACTGAAACTTCCTAAT
The DNA here is from genome assembly GCA_037074535.1 of Gleditsia sinensis. Lineage (NCBI taxonomy): Eukaryota > Viridiplantae > Streptophyta > Magnoliopsida > Fabales > Fabaceae > Gleditsia > Gleditsia sinensis. The sequence goes on along the minus strand of CM073464.1, from coordinate 24,031,747 downwards.
ACATTCTTCTGATATAAATGAACGACTAGCACCAGATTCAAATAACACCATAAGAGCAAATCCATATATATAGCATGTACCTTGAATCATTTCAGAAGATTGAGCTGCCTCTTGGCTGCTCAAGGTGAAAACCCTTCCTTTCACCTGAGGCCTCTATTCTGGCTGCTTCCCCACATTCTATGGGTAGTTTCTCGTAAAATGTCCCTTCTGTCCGCAATTGAAGCAGACATCTTGTCCCATGTAGCATGGCTGGCTACCATGCATGCGTCCGCACTTAGAGCACTTGACTGGGGCGAGGTCTTGTTGAAAAGGTCTAGGACCCGCAGTCAATGGCCTCTTACCAGTTCCATATCCATTTCTTCTCACGTTCTTTCTAGGGTTAGGAAAAAATTTCTTCCTCTTCTATAGGTTTCACCTTTGCTTCTCGTCCTCCACTGCCCTTAAACTCTTTTCCAGGAGTCTACATTTATTTATCAGAGGTACAAACTCCCTAATCTCCATAGCTATAATAGCATTCCTTATCTCCGGGTTTAGTCCCACTTCGAACTTAACCGCCTTCCATGCTTCATCTGAGTTATATTGTAGATAAGAGGAGAACTTAGACAGCTCCTTGAACCTTGCAATATACTGTTCCACGGTCATGCTGCCTTGCCTGAGTTGGAGAAATTCGTTCTCTTTCTCTGCCCGTACAGTACTTGGAAAGTACTTTTCAAAAAAAATGTCCTTGAACACTTGCCAGGTGATCTGTCTTCCCTGATGAGCTAAAAGTTCTCTAGCTCCACGCCACCAGTATTCTGCTTCATCCTTTAACATATATGCAGCAAAAATAACTTGCTGCTCTTCAGTACAGCCCATCACTTCAAAGATTTTCTCTAATTCCCTTATCCACCTTTCGGCTACCGTTGGGTCATAGCCACCTTGAAAACAAGGTGGTCTAGTCCTCAGGAACTCGGATATGCCATTATCTTTTCCAGCCATCCGGTTGTTAGCACCATTATCACCATTTGGGTTATTAGCATTCTGGAGATATTGTAAAATTTGGTTGGTGGTCATGACTTGGTCTCGAATTGCCGTGGCAAGGTTGTGTAGGGTTTCCTCTACATTGGTTACTGGATTCCTCCTTGGTGGTGCCATTTCCTACTGTGGCAAAAACAAAGTTATGCTACTATTGAGGTGATCAAGCCCAATAGTTAGTTCAAAATTCTTTAATAGCAGTCATAACACCACCTCGGCATATAGATAAGAAACACTAGTAATTTCTTACCTATATGAATCACTGATCCCCTACATAGCACAACCACAACTTACTCAAGACACTATAAGATCGATTCAGATAACCATCCACCCACTGGCCATCTAAGATCGACCTCCTCTAATACCAATTATGTAACAACTCCATTTATGTAAATGTAACAATTTTTTTTATATTTGTAAAATTACATGAAGTTATTATTACTTTAATTCTAACCACTTAACTCGTAATAATAATCACTTTAACTAAGCATAATTGTTATTAACAGTGATACAATACTGAGTTTCCATACACATCATTATTTTACAAACATTTGTACAACGATACATATTAGCTCTAATCATCTATGTCGACTACTTCCGGGGTCACTGGTGCGGGTGGCACCTCCACCTGAATCTCAGTCACATCTACTACAGATACATCTGATATAACTAGTAGCTGCCCAAGGTAAGGCACATCGATCCAACGTACGGAAATAATAAGTGTCATTGAGAAAATCTGCATAATTATTCTTCTGAACATGATATGGAAATATAGTGAGAATTAAATCCCAGTAGGTTCAACAATAAATCATTATCAATATATTCATCACGTCATGTTCAGCTGTATAAACTATAGTAAATAACTTTGGTCACATGAATGCACAAAATCTATGCACATGAGAATCGTACAGTAATGACATGTATGACAGGATTGATTATTTTCAGAATATCATATAATTACTATCAATTTATTCTCATATCAAGCAACCCCAGTCAGGGTGAGTATTTTCTACTCTCCGGTACGGGCTTATCTCGCTCCGTCCTACATGGCACACTTTCTCTTTCTTTTCTCATTAACATATTCATAACCGTTGGTAGGCCGTCCCCTACTGGTGCACCACACAGATTGCCATGTGACCGTGCTCATTTCTTTTCTTTTCACAAAGATAGCCAAAAATATGCTTTCAATAACAAGTATGTTTAACAAAATATAACAATTACCAAAAATCATTGGTAATCATGCCATAAACATAACCATTTCAAATATCACTTTATAAAATATTTCCATGTCAACATTTCACACTTAAGTTGGTAAGAAGTTCATAAAATGGCAATGGCTATGGCATATACTAGTCATTTATTATTTTCATTTATAAGATTCGTCTTCTTTTTTAAATATTAATTTTATTTCTTTATTTTCTTGATAGAAGTTTTCATCATATCTAACCTTCTCTTTATGCTTGGGCTTTAGTCATTTTCTTCTTATTTATATCATTTCCAACACATGTTCTTACAAATTTATAGAGCATTGTTCTCCAATTTGATTTCTACTATTACCCTATAGTTAAAGAGGTTCATTTAGGGTAGAAAAATGTTGAAAATAGGCTTCACCAGCTTCCAACACGGTCTGGGCATGTTCTAGGACACGGCCATGCTTTAAAAATACTTCAAATGTACTCAAAAACAGCCCCCGAACATGGCTAACCCATGCTTGAAGCACCCAGAACACGGCCTGACCGTGTTCTATGACCTTTTCTCACTAATCAGCGCATAACTCCCTCATTTTAACTCCGATTGAGGTGATCTTGGTGTCTATGGAAAGCGAAGACAATTATCTAAAACTATTATGTTAGTCATATCAGCCCAATAGTAATAAATCTTAGTTTTATTACTCCCTTACATTCAATATTATTTCTTCTCGGGTAGGTTCTAACCTTTACTTACTAATCTGACTATATCTCCCACATTTGAAATCCAAATTGAGTGATTTTTGTTGCTAAATATCCGAGCACCATATATCTATAATTGTTATGTTGATAAGTTATTTTAATTGCCTGTAGAGTATTCCCAAAAATTCAAAAATTGAAGATTTCCAAACAGATTCTTCCATGATTAACCATTTTCTGACCTCTGCTTACTAATCGGCTCATATCTGCCTCATGTGAACTCCAAATTGAGTAATTCTAGTGGCTAAATATCCGTGAGACATATATCTACATTTTTTATGTTAACCAAGTATTTTAATTCCTTACCAATTCCCCCCAGAGTTTTAAAAATCGAAGCTTAAAGTTTTACCACCCATAGCCATACCTATGCAGAACTATCTAAACCAGCCTAAGTATTCAAACATACATCACATGCAAGATCAATATGTAACATGATAAAGCAACATCCATGACCAGTCATCAAAGTTTTAAGATCAAATTTCCATATAGATGTTACAAATTTCAAAGCTTTTCTTCGAAAAGAAATATTGTTAAACTTACCTAAGAATCTCCCTAGCTCACTTAGTGGATTGGTTTTCTTGTTTCCTCTTGAAAGAAGTAGCAAGAATCCTCCCTTCCCTTAGCTTTTCTAGTAGCTTAGGTAAGAGAAGGAGGGTGAGTTTTTGAACCTCAAAGATGATGAAGAAAAATGGGTTCAAGTGGAGATTAAGGTAACTTACCTTGAGTACTTAGCCTTCTAAACTTCTCCTTCTTCTTCCTTCCTTTCTTCTCCACTCTTTCTCTCCTTTCCTCACTCTACCTTGCTTCTATTTCTCTCTCTTCCTCACTTGGACGAAATTAAAATGTTGTAGGGGTGGGTTTTACTTAAATAGACCACCAAATAATACACCTTTTATGATCATGGGTCTACCTTATCACAATTAGGATACACTTTGTTGAATTTTTGGAAAACAAACAACTTATGTTCTTGTCTTCCTCTTCCTTAGTCAAGATATGCATAGGAAAAGGAGATTTGTATTTTGAAAGTTATGATGATATGTTCTTAAGTTAAGGGACAAGGTCCCTTTGATTTAGGGATTCATTTCCATTTTCTTTTGTCTTAAACAAGTATGATAGGTTTGCCTTTTTAGGTGGTAAATTTCTAGCCCTTGAATTTCCATTATTTGGTTGATATTATTTGTGTGGGATAGGAATGTTTTGTCCTAATGTCATGTATTATCATACCACTTGCCAAAATTATGAATGTAGAATCACACCACTTGCTAAATTTTTGTCTTAATGCCATGTAACCTAATCTTTATTATTATTACATTATTATATCATCACCTAATTTATTTTATTTTATTTTTTCTCTTGGATTTCGGCTTATTCCTACCCATTATGGACTTATTCCTACCTATTTTCTTTGCTTTGGATAAAATTCTACCTTTCTTGGAGGGCTTGGTCACATTTTTATAATTTTTGGGCTATCGGTCCAATTACTATATCCTAGTTCAAGTCTATGTTTTATTTCTTGCTTAGGTTATCCAATGGGCTTGCTAGAAACTTATGTGAAGTGGAAAAACTCTATATGAAGTGTCCATAGGTAAAACCTCAATGTATGGGTAAAGATTTTAAACTTAGTAACTTTAGTTCTTGAATTAGGAAAAATTACCCAAATCCAATGTTCTTGAAATTTTAAGACCTTTACTTGTTTCTAAAAATTTATCTTCCTTATCCAAGAATTTTGCATCTCTTTAGTATGTTATTTCTAATTTATGTTTTTCCTATTAGGTTTTCCCTCTTTATTTGTTCTCTTAATGTTAGAAACATTTTCTATGCATATACATAAGGTGAAGAATTTCTAAGGATTATATTTCCTTAGATATCTAAAATATTGTCTAATAAACTTTATTTCCTTAATTAAATTATCAATAAAAGAAACGAAATTAGGGATGTTATAGTAAACAATGAAAAGAAAGTTAATAACCATGATATGAACATGATTTGAATTGAGATAGAATGAATTATTTGTGATATGATGTCTATGTGATATAGCAATACAGCCAAGTATTTTACCGATGAATTTGACATATATGCCATGATTGCATTATGATATGTTCATCTTATGTGTATATTATTTACATGGCTATTTGATCTCTATAGTTGATATAGCTAAACAAAACATGATGTATCATACATATATTACTTATGATTATTGTTAAACCTATTGGGAACTTAAGTTCTCATCAATGTTCCATATTATGTTCAAATAAAGAGAAGTAGATGCAAGTGTATGCTCTTCTATTAGTAATCAATTGTGTGGAGTTGCCTTATTTAAGGCATGATTCCATAATGTAAGAGATAGTAGTTATAGCTCAATCAGAATTCCCAACATATGTACCTCTACCTCTACCCTTATCATTAGAGGAAGCGTATGTAGAGGAATGAAAATGTATGTAGTTGTATGATATCTTTGTTGAACATATGTAAATAGATAATTAAAGTTAATGAAATACTTCGATATTTGTTTTGTATATTTGATATAAAATATGCATGTTTGTTACTTAGCTACTTATAAATGAACGAGACAGAATAGGAGTATAAAAGTAAGGTAATGACTTCAAAATCAGTTAAGCCACATAAAGGAATAAAAAACTGGTGTCATTACATTTGATATATAATTTAGTAGTATATTGAAACATGTAATAAACTAGTAGGTCTCCTAGCAACCAAATGAAATAATTATGAGATTAGGAATAATAAAACAATCAATACTAAAGCATAATTAAACTATTAAAATGGAGTCAAATCTCATAGTGGATAAAGTCTGACGTTTTAGTCTTCCTTGACCAACTAAACAAAATTAGCCACGTAAGGCCAGACTAAAAACTCAAATTAACTCTAGAAAGGATAAGGTAAAAAGGTTTGGGTGTGTTATGAATGCCAACCTCTTAAAAGGTCTACAAAAGCCCTGCCAAAAGTTTTTAAATTAAACACTAAAATGTTTATTTATAAAAATAATTTCCACACTAATGTTGTGACACTGGGATCAACCTTTGTGATGCTTAAGCTACTAAAATCTTATGCAAACTACTCTTCTTCTGGCATTAAGATGTCAACATTACACCATCGTTGATATGAACCCACCTAACTCTTCCTCAAAAGCTAGGCAAAAGAGAGTGAGATTATAAAAGGGTTACCCTTTTATAATCTCACACTCTCTTGCATTTTCTCCATCTTAGTCCCTTCTTTCAGTTCCTTATTGAACTAAAATGAATGCAAACAAAAAAGTTTCTTACAACAATCTAAATCCAACTAATAGAATGCAAATAGTAAAGAAAAAAATAGAATTTTGAGAAGCAAAGGGAACAAACCAATAGAACTTTATAAAAAAATGAAGACAAGATAAGGAATTAAATAAGATAATCACATCAAGAAACTAATTATAATATAAAGAAATCAAAGACTGGAGGAAAGAAAAAAATTGAGATAGGAAAATAATCAAAGTAAGAAAAATAATGAAATAAACGATCAAAGCAAGAAAAACATTTGATGTAATTAGAATTATTGGTTTTCCTTTATATACCTAATTGTAAAAACAACTAGGTGGAAAACTTGAATTTCAACAATACTGAATGTTATTTTTGGAATTTCTCCCTTTTTCTATATGTGTTTGGAATTCTCCAATCTTTTTTGTATTCCAAATTTTTTCTTTTTTTCAAAATTTTGTTCTTATTTTTTCAAATATGTACTTGAACTAAGAACACAAGAAATCAGAAAGATAACAAGATGGAATAATAACAAGAAAATAAGTAAATAGGATAGATCAAATCTGACTTAGAATTGAGGCTCTAGTACCAAATGATATGAACCCACACAACTCTTCCTCAAAAGTTAGCTTTTGAGAAAGAGTTAGGTGGGTTCATATAATATGGTATCATAGCCTACCCCTAACTAGTCGGTGGGTGCATGTACAAAGGTTCCCTATCGCTCAAGTAGGTAAACAACAAAGTTGGCATGAAGACGTATAGTCTAAAGGGGTCAAGAATGATGTGTCCTACATCGGTTAGTGAAGGAAGTCTTGGGTACCAGAGGAATTTTTATTTTATCATGTACAAAGGAGTATCTATTGGTATAACTATTATGAATTACATGTCTATCAAACTACTATAGTCTTCCTAAAAGAATATGTCCTACCTGTATTGGCACCACATCACAAAATTTCATCATTGTACTTTCCAATGTAGATTGACACCAACACTTATGTAGTCACCTTAATTTCTCCATAATCATTCAACTATTGCAACTTATGTGGCTTTGGATGCTTTAAAGTGGCAAAATTCAATTTTTCAACCAAACTAGTGCTAGCCACATTAGTGCAACTTCCCCCATCAATAATCATACTACATACTTTATTATTAACATGACATATAGTATGAAAGATATTTTCCCGTTGTACCTCTTCATCTTGTTTGATTTGCACAGTAACGGCTCTCTTTGTAACCAAAAGCTCTACATCAATTAGATACTCAATGTCACTTGCATCCTCTAATGGAGGCATAGACTCATTATCAGACTCACCTTCAGTCTCAATGTCACCATCATCTTTCAATATCATTACTCTTTTATTTGGACATTAACTAGCAATATAACCCATTCCTAAACACTTAATGCATTTAATATCTCTATTTCTAGAAGTTTAGGAAATAGTTTTACCTTGATTTAGTATCCTCCATTTTTTATTTTCTTTGAAAGGTTCGGCCTTGGTTTGCCATCTCTCCTACTCCATTTCAACTTCCATGTTGAAGAACTCAAATTTTGTCCCATTCGTGAGGATCCCTTCCTTTTTAGTTATTACTCTACCTTTATGGCCATGTGTACCATGTCATCTAACTCCACATAATGTTGTAACTCTACCACATTTTCTATATCACAGTCTAAGCCAACTAAGAATCTTGCCATTGTAGCTTTTATATCCTCCTCCACATTGGCTCAAATCATGGCTATTTCCATCTCCTTGTGGTAGTCTTCAACACTTTAGTGAGTGCCATTAATCTTAAGAGAAACACATGAGCTATTGTTGTGAGAATTTTTTAATCTAACATTGTGTTGTAGATAAATCATGTCACACAACAAAGACAAAAATAATTTTGACGGTGTGTTGGGAATGGTAGATCTAAAGTTGATGATGGAAACTTTAGTAAGATAAGGATATCTTTTAGAGTGAAGATAGAATAGGTTCATGAATGTTTAGAGTGGGTGGATAATGCACCTATGGAGCAGTCACAAAACACTCCTAATGTGCATAAGAGGGAGAGAGTTCAACTAAGGAAAGTGAATTTTGAAGGTGAAGAGTATTATGGAGAACGTATTGATGAAGATAATAGGGATTTAAGTGTTCACAATAGAAGATATGGTGAGAGGTTTAGGAACCTAGGAATAAGGTTAATAATAACTTAGGTAGTATTAAGAGGAAGGTTTTGTCGTTTCAAGGAAAAAATTACCCCAAAACTTATCTAAAATAAGAGAAAAATATGGAATTAGTATTTCATGGTCACAACTATTCTGAGTTGAAAAAGGTAAGGTTGACTGTCATTGGATTTATTGATTATGCTATTATTTGGTGGGATCAATTGGCTTTAAGCAAGAGACGAAATGGAGAAAGGCCCATTGAGACGTGGGAGGAGATGAAAAATGTTATAAGGAGGAGGTTCATTCCAAGCCACTATCGTAGAGACTTATTTAAGAAGTTACAAAGCCCTACTCAAGGGTGTAAAAGTGTTAAAGACTACTACAATGATCAAGTGACATTAAAAAAGAAAGAGAGTGAAGAAAGAAAAATGAGTAAACATAAGAGAAAAAAAGAAATAGAGGCTAAAAAAATAAGAGGGTAAAAGAAAAAGAGATTGAGAATTATGAGGAAAAAAAGAGATAGAGGTCGAGAAAATTAAAACAGGAAAAAAAAAGAGTATAAGAAAATTATGAAAGAAAGAGAGATAAAGGCTAAGACAATTAAGTGGTAAAAAGAGGGACAATCCAAGAAAATTGATAGAGAAAATAAGATAGCACATTCAGCCATTGAAAGAAAATTTGAATTTATCGATAGTCACTCGATAATCACCCTCACCATTGTATGAACCACATCATTCAACCATTCATTAGACATGCATGTCCTTGTGTAAGTTGTATGCAAGCTACACCATGAGCTACCCCACAGCATAGTTTGACAACTTAGTTCAACCAATGATCTGGCCAATACACACAAACCAGATGAACCAAGGCCTGATACCAAATTATACGAGGGATATGCCCTACGTAGAACTCACCCCAAAAAGCCATGTTGTTGGCGTGAAGGTGACTAAGGGCTTATAAACTCCTCCACCTAGTGGTTCGCTAACCAATATGAGATTTTACCAATAGTCACTCGATAATCACCCTCACCATTACATGATTCACATCATTATGACGTCCCTCGCTAACCAATATGGGACACATCAATTGTGATGCTAAATCTACTGGAATTAGTGTCATGACATGAGGAATCACCACCATGATACTGGGGTATTTGTATTTTCCTACTTTTTTTTACCCATTCTAGCGTCATGATGTTATCTCTTACTATTGCAATGATGAAGCCTTTGTCATAATGTTTTATATTTCCAAATCCTATGCTCTAATTATCTCAAAATTAGCTTCATTTTGCATATAGTGCCTCCAATTGATTCCTAAATCAAAATATAAGCATAATGAGTGTATTTGGCCATTCAATAGATATAAAACACCAAACATTATGGGAGAAAAGCACAACATATTATATGAATATCAGTTTTCATATCTTTTAGCTCATACATACACTACTTTAGTAGTTTAAAAATTTTCTTTGATCATTCCATTGATATATCTGCTTATTTAATATGGTGACTTTATATTTTTTGCAAGAACCAAGTGTTTAGAAAGGTTTCATTTATACATATTTACTCTTGCTCTTGCACTATGTATTGTAATTTATTTTTGAACTGATATGAAATGAAATTCATTAGTTTAATGTCCTTTGAGACATGATTTTAAGTTATTTTGATATCTAGAACGTGTTGTCATAGTCACTCTAAATGTAATAAATACTATACCTTAAAACTAACTTGTAGTTGTAGGAGTAAGAGTTAAACCCACTGACAGTGCATATACCCTTGTAAATGTAAAAGGGGTTAAGTTAAAGGCAATAAATAAACTTTATCAATGCAAAGGATATCAAATACATATATAAGAAAAATCATAGTTATGAGAAAACTTAGCTCTGATGCAATTCATATTCCTCCCTTTGAACCTTAAGTATGTGTGTGTATATGCGTCTTGATTTAAATAATTGTTCATACTTAGACGAGTTTATACATCAATAACCTCAAAGCACAGCTCTCAATTATAAGAACTGTAACATCCCTAATTTCGTTTCTTTTATTAGTAGATGTACATAAATATTTAAGGAAATAAAACTTATTAAAAAAAATTTTGATATCTAAGAAAATATAAGCCTTAGAAATTCTTCACCTTATATGTATGCATAGGAAATGTTTCAACCATTAACGGAATAGATAAAGAGAGAAAACCTAATAGGAAAAAAAATACAAATAACATCCTAAAGAGAGGCAAAATTCTTGGGTAAAGAAGATAAAAAAATTTGGAAGTAAGTAAAGATCTTAAAAGTTTAAGAAGATTGAATTAGGGTAATTTTTCCTAATTCAAGAGCTAGAGTTACTAAGTTTAACATCTCTACCCATACATTGGTCCTTCAACTATGGACACTCTATAGCGATTGTTTTCCCACTTCACATGAGTTTCTAGCAAGCCAATTGGATAGCCTAAACAAGAGATATAACATAAATTTGGACTAGGATATAGAAGTTGGACCGATAGCCCACAAATCATTAAAATGTGACCAAGCCCTCCATGAGATGTAGAATTTCAACCAAAGCAAAGGAAATGGACAAGAATGAGCCCAAATCCAAGAGAAAAAAATAAAATAAAATAAATCATGTGATAAAATAATAGTAATAATAAAGATTAGGTCACATGGCATTAAGACAAAAATTCAGCAAGTGGTGTGATAATATTTATATCCCACACTCATAATTTTAGCAAGTGGTATAATAATACATGACATTAGGACAAAACATTCCTATCCTACACATAATTTCAGCCAAGCAAGGGAGATTTAAGGGCTAGAAACTTGGCAGTTAGAAAGGAAACCCTATCATACTTGTGTGAGACAAAAGAAAAAGAAAATGAATCCCTAAATCAAAGGGACCTTGTCCCTTATCTTAAGAAAATTTTATCATGATTTTCAAAATACAAATCTTCTTTTGCTATGCATATCTTGACTAAAGGAGAGAAAGACAAGAACATGAGTTGTCTTTCCTCAAAAAACAACCAAGTGCATCCTAATTGTGATAAGAAAGACCCATGATTATGAAAGAAGGGCCACTTGCTAGTTTATTTAAGCAAGAACCACCCTTATAACATTAGAATTTTGTCCAAGTGAGGGAGAGGAGAAAGAGAAGCCTAGAGGACTGAGTTCTCAAGGTAAGTTAGCTTAATCTCCACTTGAATCCATCTTTTATTTTCATCCTTAGGGATTCAAAACTCACCTTCCTTCTCTTATTCAAGTTATTGGAATAGCTAAGGAAAGGGAGGAATCTTGCCACTTTCTTCAAGAGGAAACAAGAAAATGAATATACTAAGTGAGTTAAGGAGATTATTAGGTAGGTTTAACAATTTTTTTTAAGAAAATCTTTGAAATTAGAAAAATTTATATAGGATTTTGATCCTAGAACTTTGATAAAATTTACAATATTTTTTAATTGGATGATTGGCCATGGATGTTGCTATATCAAGTTACATGTTGATCTTGCAAGTGATGTATGTTTGAATATTTAAGTTGTTGTGGAAAGTTCTGCATAGGTATGGCTATGGATGGAAAAAATTTAAGATTTTTTATGCTGGTATTTTGTATATTTAAATATGGTGAAAATTTGATGGAATATGATTAAAGGTAAATTAGGAAAAAAAATGGAAGAGGACATAATAAAATGATGAACTAAAACCTTAGAAAAGGTTTAGTTAGGAAACTGAATTTCAGAGTAACCAAGGAAGCTTCTGTTCTTCAAATTCTAGGAAGCATTAGTTAGGAATTAAAAGAAATGGTTAACATGAAAAATATAGAAATATTGCTCACGGATTTTTAGCTACTAAAATCACTCAATTTGGAGTCCATATGACATATATATAGACAGATTAGTGAGTAGGGGTCAGAAAATGGTTAACTAGGGAAGAATCTGTTAGTAAAGTTTTTGTGTTTGAATTTTTGGGAAACCTTTGTAGGGAATTAAAATAACTAGTTAACATAAAACATATAGATAAACGTCTCACAGAAATTTAGCCACTAGAATCACTCAATTTCGAGTTCATATGAGGGAGATATGATCAGATTAGTAAGTAGAGGTCAGAACCTACCCGAGAAGAAATAACATTTAAATTGTGGGAGTAATATCATCAAGATTCCTCACGATTTAGCTAACATGTTCAACATAATAGTTTTAGATAATTTTTGTATCTTTAAATAGAGACCAAGATCACGTAATTCAGAGTTAAAATAAGAGCATTATGCTCTGATTAGTGAGAGAAGGTCAGGACAAAAACCTACATCAGGGAATAACACAGCATAGAGCATGGCCGTGTTCGGCGCTGGAAATGTCATTTTGAAACCTAAAGCATGGCTATTTCATAGGAAATGTCCAAGCCGTATTATAGGATACGTTTAGGCCGTGTTAGTAGCTGATAAAGCTTATTTTCAACATTTTTCTACCTTAAATGAACCTCATTAACTATAGGATAATAATAGAAATCAAATTGAAGAAGAATGTTATATTAAATTTGTGAAAACATGTGATGGAAATGATATAATTTGGAGGAAAGTGACTAGAGGCCAAGCATAAAGAAAATGAAGAGATAAAAATAATATTTAGAAAAAAAGAAGAATCTTGTAAATAAAAATAATAAATGACTAGTGTATGCCATAACCATTTCCATTGCATGAACTCCTTACCATATTAAGTGTGTAATTTTGACATGTAAATATTTTCAAGTGATATTTGAAAATGATTATGTTCATGGCATGATTGCATTTTTCCATTGATTTGTGATAATGATTATGCTTTGATGTTAAATTATGGCATATGAGCATAATCAACATACTTGTTATTGAAATCATATTTTTGGCTATTAATGTAAAAATAAAATGAAAGAGACGAGCATGGTCACATGGCGGTCCGTGTGGTGCACCAGTAGGAGACGCCTTACCAATAGCTATGATTATTTTAATGAGAAAAGTAAGTATACCATGTCGGACGAAGCGAGAAAAGTTTGAACCGGTGAGTAGAAAGTACTTACCCTAACCGAGGCAGCTTGATATAAAAATAAGTTGATAGCTATCATATGATATTCTAAAAATAATTATTCATGCCATACATGTCATTACTGTACGATTTTCATATGCATAGATAAAGTGTATTCATGTAACCTAAGATATTTGTTGTAGCTTTTATAGATGAACATGACATGATAAGCTATCATTATGATTTATTGTTCAACTAACTGAGATTTAATTCCCACTATATTTCCATATCATGTTTAGAAAACTAATTATGCAAATATTCTCTATGACCGGCTTTTAATGTACGTGGGGTCGAGTTGGCTAAGATCCCGGTGAATGTGCAACCACCCACACCCGTATTTTTAGAATGGGTCAATATGGATGAATAAGATGTAGACATATATGTGTTTGATTTTTGTATGGACGTTTTTAATTAATGATGTGTATATGAACCTAGATTTGTATCAGTATTATTGCTATATGTGTGTGTGTGTGTGTGTAAAAAAAATGGAGTTGTTATATAATAATAAAAAATAGAGTTGTTATAGGAACTCCATAGGCTTATTCTTCATGCTATTATCCACTAATGTAGGCTACACACCACACCTTAGATCATTAGGCTTTCATTTGGCTTATAGTATGGCTAAGGTATAAAGGAGGATAAAGGATAAAAATTTGGGTTAGTCAATCAATACCACATGACTATTATGATTTCTTTTTCTTGAGCTTTCTCTTTCTTGTTGAAGCATTTCCCTTGTTTTTGCTATATTCCTTCAATTTTGATTTCAACTATTTTCTTTTTCTTTTTCTTTCTTTTTCTACTTTTTTCTTTCTTTCTTTCCCCTTCTTTATTTTATTGTCTTTATCTTAACTCCACCTTTTCAGCTTTTGGATAATTAAGCTCTAAGTAATAATTCAAATAGTAGTCATATAATGAGTCAATAGGATACTCAAAAGAAAATAGGGATATAAAAAATACAAAAACAAATTACGGGGATAAATGGTTATATAGAATAAAAAATTAATCAAGTTCAAATATGGGTACTAGATATGCAATAACATTATGGTAAGCTTCGAAAGGCTCAATCTGCCAAAGAATTTCTAAATCATTTCCCAAGTGATAGTATCAACTTAGGATTTTGTTTCAAGTGGTATTCAAATAAGTTCTATAGTTATTTTAAGATAAAAAATATTTTTGAATTATATAAACATTTTCTAAGTACTAGATAAATTAAATTCCCAAGGTTGAGGTGCACATAAATTTTGCAAGATTTAAAAGTGGGAATAAAAATTTCAAAAAGATAAAATTTTTCCTATAAATGTAAATTTCCTCTTCCTTTTTGGTGGGTACTATAGCAGGTACACCAAATATAATAAATACCTTACCTCAAAACTAACATGTAGTAGTGGGATTAAGGGTCGGTCCTACAGGGACTGGTATTAACTTTTGTAAATAAGAAAAAAGGGTTTAAATGAAAGTAAATTAATAAAATAAAAGAGAATTATTGTAAATAATAAAAGAGAGTGATTATTGATGAAATCGTTAGTTTAAGTTGATATCCACCATCAAGGAATCGCATTAATCATTGACAATATAATTAATCTTAAATTGAATATCTATCATTGGGCTTCTATCCCTATTCCTCCTCAAGTTTAGTAATTAATGACAATCGCCTCAATTAACCATAATTAATAAGTAATCTTTAGCACATCTGTAAAATATAACTTATTAACAGCATGAAGAATTAGAGAAATTGAGAAAGCTAAAACAACATAGACACATCGGCTATATTTAATTTAGTCAATCATTCATCAAAGATATAATAATTCATGATCAAACAATTATTAACCCTATTTTCCTCTTAAATCAAAATGATAAAAAAAAATTTCAATATATGATTCATCATTAAATTGAAACAATGAAATCACTAGTGTACACCCTAAATATCAATTGAAATAGTCATAGGAATAAGAATGGATGAATAATCAATACTCAATTAAAATTGATATAATAAACTCAAATTCAAATCTCACAATGCATAAAAGATCCTTTAGGTTTCAATCTTCTTCGACCGACAAAAAGAAAACTAGTCGCGCAAGGCCATAAGAGGATCTAGAGAAGAAAACAAGAAGATAATTGAGAATTTGATGATTTGATCCTTGGATCCTTGGATTTTAATTGGATGCTTGGATCCCCCTTTTCATGCTTGGTTTATATCTTATTTATAGGTTGGGAGAGTCCTAAATGAAGTATGATTAGTTCTAGGTCAATTCCTAGGTTTTAGGTTTCAATGGGAGTCAAAAAGGGCTAAAAATTGCACTTTAATTTTTTGCAGCGGACGAGGATCGTCGCGACGCTCTATGGTAGCACCACAGTGCTCCATTACTAAAAGTCCTTAGTCCACGATGCTAAGATTTCTTCAAAATTTGGAAAAGTTGTCAACATTAAATGTGTAACTCTGTCTCTTAGATTTCCATTACCACTTGAATCACCTTAATCTGTAATGCCCCCAATTTGCGTTACGTATTAATTAAAAATTTACTTTCTTTTAGCAGAACATAATCCTTTTTAAACAAATAAAAAATATATTTGTTTATAACAAAACATTATTATTAAAAAAAAATTACGGGATGTTATATAATCTGAGTTCATATGGGAGAGATATAATCTAATTAGAGATGAAAGGTTAGGATTTATCTTACTGCACCGCGATTCTGATTTTCGAGCTCTATAACGCTCTATGTTCTCCCAAATTTGCCAAAGTGCTCAACATAAAATTTGTATATTATTGTCTTATCTTTTCTAGGAAGTTGAATCCCTTCGATTGGAGTTCATATATGCGAGATATGGTCTAATTAGTGCCTAAAAGTCTAGAATCACTACAATTCAACATTTTTTCCTGAATTTCTTCTCCTTTTCTCCTATTTTCTTCTTCCTTTGCTCCTACAACACAAAACAAAAAACTAAGATAATTCCTAGTCATATTTTACTTAAATCAAACAAAAATTAAGTTTAAAGGTATTAAAATCATGCTTAATTATGAACACATCACTTTTCCAAGAGATAAAAATTTTCAAATTATTCACATCATTGGCATTTTAGAAAACTTAACAACTCTAAGCATAAATTGAATACATGTATACAATCACATAACGTGTTGTAATAAAAGGTACAAAAAAGTGAAAATACAGGTGAATTGATTCAAATAGGGTTACAATAGTTATTCATCTAGGTACAGTCATCCAGAGTATTAAAATTTTATAGTTATCCAGAATTAGGAAAATTAAGTCCCACCCTCACACTTAATCTTTATATTGTCCTCGATGCAAAAGATAAATATAGCAAAAATTTAAAAATAAAAGAAAAAATAAAATCTAGAAAGAAATTAAGGAAAAAAACTAGGCTTCAAGAACTTCCCTAATCTAAACATCATCATCAATGTCTTATACAATAAGCCCTTCTTCTACAACTCCAAATGTTGGAGGTTATCCTAATAGTGATGGTGGTGGGAAGTATACATGTGGTCCTAGGATCATGGTTAGTTTTTTTAGGTAATTTACTTCATATCAATTCATAGAGGTGAGGCTTTCATGCAAATATTGGCCAAAGAAGTGCCCACGTGTTATGTCCCTCTTTAGTGCATTAGTATTCTCCCATAACTCATCAATGGTATAGACCTAATGTGGGGCAACTAAGCTGTAATAGCCGTAAATTTAACGTAAATTTTCAATTAAACAAAATTTGGAATAAAAGAGATAATTTTGAAAAAGGGGATTTCTATTAAAAAAAGTTTGGAATTAAAGAGAGGATTTCGAAAATGGAGTTAGAACCCGGTGAAAATAAGTTATTATTTACATGGATTAAAGAATTGTAAAAGAAATGTGAGGAATTTACGTTTCGGGGCAAAAATGCAATTTCTTAAAAGTTTCAGGGTTAAAATGTAAATAATAAAATTTTACAAGGACCTCCCTCAAAAAGTGAAATTTTGCAGAAAGGTCCCCCGGGATATTTTAAGGGCCTCAACCAATCCGAAAGGTGGTCATTGACAGATTTTTCCATCTCTCTTCAGAAAATTCTCCCCGAAAATCCTCTAACTTCTCTCTAAGATTTCTTCGCCTCTGGACCTCAGATTTTGACACCACCACCACCAACAGACTCAGGACGAAGAGTTCTTCAAATCCATCCGATTGGTTTTTGGAGAATTGGCCAGAAATTGGCCGAAAAATTGAAGGGAAAATCGGCCAAAAAGGTAAGCCCTGAAACTCCTATTTTTAGTTCTCAAACGCAAAAACTAACATCGTAGATCAATCCAGAAGGCACCGAAACCCTTGGATCTCAAATTTCAAGCCGATCCACCACTGTACGCGCCCCCACACACTGCATCTCTCTCGGCGAGTGAAGCCCACGCGCAGCTCCTTGGGCGGCGCGTGTAGCGCGTGGCAGTCGGACCTCCTTGCGTTGACCTACGTTGACTGAGCTCCCAAAGGCTAAATTTCGCAAATCCAGAGTCATTTTTAAGGTTTTCGGAGGTTTCGGACTCGATTTTGGAGTTTAAGGGTGTCCAATTTTGTACTTCAAAGTGGTGAGTAGATAATTCTTCCTATAGCTTGTTTTTACTCTTCTTGAACTTTTCATTGATAAATAAGTATGATTACATGTTATTTATATGTTCATATGTTTCTGAAATGGTTTGGAATATTTGAAATGATTGAGAAATGATATGCATGTGACATTGTTTTTACAGTGTTATGTTTGCCTCAGATATGGGCATGATTATATGATTCCTCTCATTGGAAAATGTATGATAAAAGATTTTGTACTGAGATTGAGAGCTCTGTTTTGAATAATATGTAAAGTGATAAGTTGCCGAATATGATTGTATGGCGAGTTGTTTGATAATTATGCATTGCATTTGATGGATATGCACTTTATACATGTTTATATATATATATATATATATATATATATATATATATATATATATATATATATATATATATATATATATATATATATATATATATATGTGTGTGTGTGTGTATTGATGAGTAATGACGGGAATATATGGCTTGAGACGGTATTGTGAAGGTGGTATTAGTGGAAATGTGAGAAGGCAGTAGGGTAATGAACTCACATTCCCTAATGACCTATTGTGATGATGACAGTGGTAATGTGAGGAGGCAGAAGGGTGATGAACTCACATTCCCTGTTGATCTATTGAAGTTGGAGTCAGTGGTAATGTGAGGAGGCAGTAGGGTGATGAACTCACATTCCCTGAATTACCTATTGTGATTGTGACTATGGAATTGTGAGGAGGCAGAAGGGTGATGAACTCACAATCCCTGTTTATCTATTGAGTATATTGAAAGTTGTGGCATACTTGAACATTATATAAAATAATTGATTTTTATTGCATGTCAAATTTGATTTTAGATCAATTTGTGTCATATGTGGGTACAGATATTTGAATGTAATTGGAATTGAGAATATTTTGAAAATGCGGGTCCCATAAGGATGTACTTCTGAACGGTAGATTTTAATATGATAAATTTTTAAAAGAAGAGTACATCCTTATGTTGATCTGAGAGGTTATAGGAGGTATTAACTGCTCACTGAGTTGTAAAACTCACTACACGTGGTTGATATATTTTTTAGATAAAGACCCAGAATTTGGTCCTGCGGCTACTTGATCGATTGGGAGTCATATTAAGTGTGAGCCTAAATTATTTCTAGGCTCTCAGAATGTAAACTTGTAATATATTTATACTCTAGAGTTGCTCTGAACGTCATGGGCAGGATCCTTGTTTCCGCTGTAAAACTGATAAGAGTAGACCTGGCATGTATAATTGGCTATACTGAATAATGTGTAAATCTATGATATTATCCTGTTATGACTTATTATGTGGTCGATTGTACTTAGTATTGCAAATTTGTAAACATATGGTAATACTCGAATATGTTATATTGTGAAACTATTTTCAAGAACATAATAGGAAAATTTATCGAATATGAGAGATTTTCGCGTCCCTAAAGTAGGGATGTGTCATAAGCTACCACCAACCTCTTCTACAGATGTAGCTAATGCCAACAGTTGGACTGGTATACTACTATTGTTAGTAGTGAACCCTTAGGGCATTTATACCTATAAATGTCTCTATATGTGATGGCTTTCATAGGGTGAACTAAGTCCTCACTAGAGCTGTAATGGACCTCAACTCGAGAACATAATACTGTCATAAGACTTAGAAAAAATAACCCATCGTTCTTAGAGTTGATGCACCTCATTATGCTCCTGTGTATGACCTTGCCCATATCTATTGAATACCCTTTCAATAGGGCATAAATAAGCGAAGCCCTTTCCACTATAATATCCTTTACAAAGGCTACTAGCATCAAACGACAAGATGCAAATAGAGCCATTCCTTTGCAAAGATGGTCATCTAGCCCCTATCAAGGTGACTGGTTGCCCGTTTACATTCAGCTTCCATTGGGCCCCTTTGTAACATAACTCATTAATTATCTCGTTAGGGTCAACCTCCTCTTCGATGAAATAACTATATCCATCATCTTTAATATCTAAGAGGGAGTATATGGCATTAATATCCTGCGAAGTGAAGGACACTCATCTACCTTTAACTATGGCTACATGCCTTTAGTACTGTGGCATTCGAATAGAACTTCTAGATAATTGGGATTGCTCTTTATTAAGGTTGCTTTGCAAAGGTCTCTTACCTTTTTTTTCACTATATCTAGTTTTAATAGCATTCTATCATATGATATATGAAAGACACTCTCTTAAATCTGTTGCTTATTAATGACTACCTTGTTGTAGTGTTGAAAGATGTTTACTCTATCTTCTTGGATTTCTTTAAGGCACTAGCTTGGGACTTTTTTTGGTGCCATGGTTATGGTAAATTGTATTTGAGGTTTTGGTTAAAGGAATGATATTTAGTAAATTGTATTTTAGGTTTTGGTTGAAGGGATGGTATTTAGGCTAAGTGTCTAGGGTGGGGTAAATGGTCACTAGGGTAATTCACCAAACACTTGGTGGGAAATGTAGCTAGGGCTTCCAAAAAGTTTCCAAATTCACTTTAAGCTACTCCTTGATTATAGATGACAAGACTAATAGCACAAATATAGTAGTAGAATTCCCCAATCTTACTCAAAAATTGCTTCCAATATATACCAATTTAATAGGGTAGTTTAAAAAATTACAATTCATTCACTTAATTTTAGTTCCTAACCTAGAAATCTAATCCCATAGGCAAAGAATAGTAATCTAAACAATAACCCTTAAGAGCAAATTCAAGAAGATGAGAGAAAATTGTTACCTTTAATAACCATGAAACCTAAGGTTCCCAACAAAAAATTTGTCCAAATTGGAAAAATTATTAAGTGAATGGAACGGATTCAATCTAGAAATCAATTTTAGATGCCAAAATTTCTTGAACTTGACTTCTCTTGGTGATTTCGGGGTAGATTTATATATAGGGAGCTAGGGTTATTGGCTTTTGATGAATGTCACAATGAGAGCCTAAGGGTCTTATTTTTTTTGAGTAATTTGGCTAGCATCACAACTCGGTCTATTCTGGAGACCAAGAAAGACTACCAAGTAAATTCGCATCTCAACATAAACGCTTTTGGATTTTTGGAGAATCCTACTTGGGAATTTATTGTCATGAAACGAAAGATTGGATGTCGCAACCTTGAATATTTTATATTTCTAAGAAAAAATTTGGAGATTTTTCTATTGCAATGCGAGTGACTATTTGTTACGACACAAGCGCTTCTATATTTCCTCTGAATTGTTTCCAAATAGCTAGCATTGTGATATTAAGTCATCCCTATCGTGATACTAGGTCCTAACTTTGATTTTCTTGAAATTTCCGCATAAAGCAAAGCAAGTTTGTTAGAATAAAAACTAAAAATGAAAAAAAAATACTAATCTATTGAGTTGCCTCCCAATTAGTGTCTTTGTTTAATATCATTGGCTCAATCGGATGCCATTTTTTTAATCAAAGTATACAGACTATTCAAGGTCCATCCATGCCCCTGGTTCTTACTAGAATCCTTCATAATATGGTTTAACTTGATGGCTATTTACCTTGAATACTGTGGGGTTGTCCAAGCTTCAAATTTCTACTACACTGTGAGAAAAAGTATTACTAACAATTAAGGGTCCATCACATCTAAAATGTAACTTACCTGGGAATAGTCTGAGCCTTGAATTATAAAGAAGGACTTTTTGCCCTATCGCAAACTCCTTGTAAGATATCATGCAGTTATGTAGTAGTTTAGCCTTTTCTTTATAAATTCATGCGTTAGTGTAAAAATAATTCCTAATCTCCTTTAATTCCTATAGATATAGCTTCATGTGTTCTCTGATTATCGAGTGACTAAATTAAGGGAATTATGTAACAACCTCTTTTTTTTTCCTTTATTATTATACAATATTTAGTTCACATATATGTCATTAATCAAAACAGACGTACAACATATCAAACACATAGATATTTACATCTTGTTTATTTTGGTTGACAAATTCCGGAGATACAGGTGCGAGTGGTTGCACCTTCACCGGGATCTGAGCCAACTCGACCATAAACATCTTATTTGATTCTGAAATCTGCCCAACATAAAGTAACTCGATCCAATGTAAACTAAAAGCCAGAGCCTTAGAAACAAAAGCTGCATAAATAATTTTCTGAACATGATATGGAAATATAGTGAGAATTAAATCCCAGTAAGTTCAACAATAAATTATCATCAGTAAAGCTCATCACGTCATGTTCAGCTGTATAAACTACAGAAAATATCTTTGCTCACATGAATGCATTATATCTATGCACATAAGAATCATACTGTAATGATATGTATGATATGATTAACTATTTTCAAAATATCATATGATGGCCATCAACTTATTCTTATTTCAAGCTACCCCGGTCAGGGTGAGTATCCTCTACTCTCCGGTACGGGCTTTTCTCGCTCCGTCCGACATGGCCCACTTTCTCTTTCTTTTCTCATTATCATTATCATAACCGTTGGTAGGGCGTCCCCTACTGGTGCACCACACGGATTGCCATGTGACCGTGCTCATTTCTTTTCTTTTCACAATGATAGCCAAAAATATGCTTTCAATAACAAGTATGTTCATCAAAATATAACTATTACCATAAATCATTGGTAATCATGCCATGAACATAACTATTTCAAATATCAATTTATAAAATATTTCCATGTCAAAATTTCACACTTAAGATGGTAAGAAGTTCATACAATGGCAATGGCTATGGCTATACTAGTCATTTATTAAGATTCATCTTCTTTTTTAAATACTAATTTTATTTCTTTATTTTCTTAATGCAGGTTTTCATCCTATCTAACCTTCTCTTACTAATCAGAGCATAACTCTCTCAATTTAACTCTGATGTAGGTGATCTTGGTGTCCATTTCAAGATAAAACAATTATCTAAAACTATTATGTTGAACATTGTAACGAAAAATTAAGCAACGAAGGTGATATTACTCCCTCAAAGTACAGGATAGTTCCTCTCGGATAGGTTCTGACCTTTACTGACTAATTAGACCATATTGCCCAAATTGGAACTCCAAATTGAGTTATTCCAGTTGGTAAAAATCCATGAGCCATATATCTATAATTTTTATGTTGGCGCGCTATTTTAATTCCCTACAGAATATTCCCAGAAATTCAAAAACTAAAGCATTAATAACATACTCTTCCCTGAATAAACATTTTCTGACCTCTGCTTACTAATCGGATCATATCTACCTCATATGAACTCCAAATTGCATAATTCCAGTGGGTATATTTCCATGAGACATAGATATATAACTTTAATGTTAACCATTTATTTGAATTCCATACATATAATTCCCAGAAATTAAAATACAAAAGCTGTCCTAACATAATCTTCCCTGATGAACCATTTTCTAACCTTGGCTTACTAATTGGACCATATCTACCACATGTGGACTCCAAATTGAATGATTCCAGTGGCTAAAAATCCTTGACACACATATCTTTAATTCTTATGTTAACCATTTATTTTAATTCCCTACCAATAATTCCCAGAAATTAAATTACCGAAGCTATCCTAACATATTCTTCCCTGATGATTCATTTTCTGACCTTTGACTACTAATCAGGCCATAGCTACCACATATGGACTCCAAATGGGATGATTCCAGTGGGTGAAAATCCGTGACACATATATCTTTAATTCTTATGTTTACCATTTATTTTAATTCCTTATAGATTGTTCCCAGAAATTAAAATATCGAAGCTTAAAATTCTGTCAACCATAGCCATACCCATGCAGAACTATCTACACCAACCTAAGTATTCAAACATACATCACATGCAAGATCAATATGTAACATGATATAGCAACATCCATGACCAATCATCAAAGTTTTAAGATCAAAATCTCATATAAATATTATGAGTTTCAAAGGTTTTCTTCAAAAAGAAATATTGTTAAACTTACATGGAGCACTTAGTCCCCTCGACTTCTCCTTCCTCTTTCTTCCTTTCTTCCTCTCCTTTCCTCACACTACCTTGCTTCTATTTTTGCTCTCCCTCACTTGGACGAAATTCTAATGTTGTAAGGGTGGGTTTTCTTATATAGACCACCAAATAATTCACCTTTCATGATCATGGGTCTACCTTATCACAATTAGGATACACTTTGTTGAATTTTTGAAAAACAAACAACTTATGTTCTTGTCTTCCTCTTCCTTAGTCAAGATATGCATAGAAAAAGGAGATTTGTATTTTGAAAATTATGATGATATGTTCTTAAGATATGGGACAAGATCCCTTTGATTTAGGGATTCATTTCCTTTTTCTTTTGTCTTAATCAAGTATGATAGATTTGCCTTTTTAAGTGGCAAATTTCTAGCCCTTGAATTTTCCTTACTTAACTAAAATTATTTGTGTAGGATAATGATGTTTTGTCATAATGCTATGTATTATTACCCACTTGCTAAAGTTATGAATGTAGGATATAGATGTTTTTGTCCTAAAGCCTTGTATTATTATGCCACTTGCCAAAATGATGAATGTAGAATCACACCACTTGCTAAATTTTTGCCTTAATGCCATGTCACTTAATCTTGATTACACCAATATTTCATCACTTTAATTTTATTTTTTTTCCTCTTGGGTTTGGGCTCATTCTTGCCCATTTTCCTTACTTTGGTTAAAATTCTACCTTCCATAATGGGCTTGGTCACATTTTCATGATTTTTGGGCTACCGGTCCAATTTCTATATCCTAGTCCAAGTCTATGTTTTATTTCTTCCTTGGGCTATCCTATTGGCTTGCTAAAAATTCATGTGAAGTAGAAAAAATCTATATGAAGTGTCTATAGGTTAAAGCCCAATTACGGGTGGAGATACTAAACTTAGTAACTTTTGCTCTTAAATTAAGAAAAATTACCCTAATCCGATCTTCTTGAAATTTTAAGACCTTTACTTACTTCACAAAAATTTATCTTTCTTTACCTAAGAATTTCACCTTTCTTTAACATGTTTATTTCTAATATTTCCTCTTAGGTTTTCTTTCTTTACCTATTCCATTAATATTATAACATTTCTATGCATATATGTAAGGTGAAGAATTTCTAAGGAAAATATCTAAAAATTACGGGATGTTACAAATAAAGAGTAGAATCTTACTAAGAAATTCTAGATAAATATTTAATAGAAGTTATGCCTTAGAAATTTTTAATCTTATGTGTTAGCATGGGGAGAATTTTTATGACATTAGGGAAGTAATTAGAGGGGATCAAAGACATTAGAAATAACATCCTAAGAGGGGTGAAATTCTTAGGTAAGGAAGAGCTAAATTCCCTAAGCTTGACACCTCACCCTACAGCATTTTGCTTCCACCTAGGATGCCAAATCATAGACACTTCATTTAGGATTTTTCACCTCACATGAGTTATTGGCAAGTCACATAGATGTCCTAATGAAGAAACACAACATGGACTTGGGCTAGGCCAAAGAAAGTGGACCAAATCCAAGTTTGCATGCATGTAAAGGCCAAACCTCCCATCTCTAGGGAGCATTTTGGCCTAAGCAAGAATGGAAGGGGAGAACCTAAACCTAAGGGAGAGAATGGAGTCACAAGATGCAACTATTGAGCCACAATGGTTAGTAATGATTGCCTCTCATTAAGTGTACAATAAGTAAGCCAATTGAGTGTTAAATAAGTAACGTAAAGGAGTGCCAAACAAGGAAAAATTATTGCAAGAATTTTAAAACAAAATATTCATTCCATGAGTGAGATTTTTAGCCAAGATAGGAGGGGAAGAAGAGCTCAATTTTTTTCCATCTAAAATGACTCTAATAAGCCATAATAATACCCCATTGAGTGAACCACAAGTAAAAGAAAGCAATCCCATGTTTTAAGGAGATTTTTGCCACTTGCCTCAAGCCCATCTCATAACAAAATTTCAAGCAAACTTACACCATTCTGAAACATGCAGTTTAGCCAAGACAAGAAGGAGAGGAAAACCAAGTAAAAAACCCCATAAGAGACACTTAATGCATGCCATGATGATATACTAAGTGAGTGTCCCACAAGAAAAGAAGTGATATCATTCTTGGAAGACTTTTGACCCTAAGTTTAATAAGGCACTTGGCCACTCTCTTGTGGAGTATTTTGGCCAAGTGAGGTGAAAGGGAAAAGCAAAAGTAAAGGAGAGAAAGAGAGGACAAGAAAGGAAGGGAGAAGAGAAGGAAGTCTAGGAAAGCTAAGTGCTCAAGGTAAGAAAGTGCTCTTCCACTCTAATTATTTTCTTTCTTGCCATTTTTAACACCTAGAACTCCCTCTTTCCCTTGAAATTGCTGCTGGAACAGTAAGAGGAATAAGGAGTTTCGCCACCTCAAAGAAGGAACAAAATAAGAGAAGTAAGTTAAGCAAGCTAGTAAGAGTTCTAGATAGGTTTAACAATATTTTCTTTGAAAGAACTTTGAAATTTTTGTAACATTTATATGGGACTTTGATCCTAGGACTTTGATGAGACTTGTAATAATTTTTCTACTCCTAATTTTGGCCATGAATGTTTCTATATCTTGCTACATGTGGATCTTGCATGTGATGGATGTGTGATTGTTGAGGTTAGTATGTAATTTTCTGCATGGTCTTGGCTATGGGTGGAAAAATTTTAGGCCATTGTGCTTCTAATTTTATGTGTATTTGAATGTGGAAAATTTGATGGAAGAAGGGTAGGTTGATAAAATAAGTATAGACTTAAAAATCTAGAAGAAGACTATGGGATATTTTGGTTGGAAAGCATTCTTAATGTTGCTTGATTGATTCTAATTTTTAAGAGAAGTGGATGATGGAATAATGAAGTGTAAGAAATACAACTAAACTATTGTAGTAAGCAACCTTAGGATTGGAAAAATTGAAGTAGAGAAAAATGCAAGAAAGCTTAACAAGTGATGGAAACTAGAGCATTAGGGAATTGCTAGAATAGGATTTTTAGTTTCTAAACTTGTATATGCTTGCTAGAAAATTTGATCAATGGTGGTTTAGGGAAGATTAAATATGTCATAGTAAACAATTGGAAGTAATAAAAGATATTGGGAATAAATGGAACATTAAGACTTAGCATAAGGAAAAATTTAAGGTGACAAGAGGAAATTAATGAATAAAAAAGGCTAGAACTCGGGATAATGAAGATAAGCTTCTGTCTTTGATGTTTTGAGAAACATTTGTAAGGAATAAAAAGAAATGTTTAACATGATAAATGTAGATATATATCTTACAGATATTTTACCACCGGAATCACTCAATTTAGAGTTCATATTAGGGAGATATGGCTCAATTAAGGAGTAAAGGTCATAATCCACCCGAGTTGAAATGACAATGAATTTAAGGGCTCAATAACACCCAAATTTAGAAGGATTTTGCCAAAAAGTTTAACATTACAGTTTTAGGTTTCTGTCTTAGTTTTCAATAGGATTTGGAATCAACTAAAGTGGAGTCCAAATAAGAGAGATAAGGCCTAAACAGTAAAAAAAAATCTGGGCCCCTGAAATCCAGAATGTCTTTTGGGCCTTAGAACTTGAATGGATGGATAGTTTTAATAAAAAGGAGTACTAAAAGTATATGAGGATATATATATATATATATATATATATATATATATATATATATATATATATATATATATATATATATATAAGGTTAAAGTAAAAAGGTGTCAAAAAATTTTAGAGATAAGAATTTAAGAGCATATGTTGAAAAATAATTTAAGGAGAAAAATGTGATAGAGGCCAATAATAGAATAAAATAAAGAAAAAAATATTGAGAAAAAAGAAGAATATCTATAAGTTAAAAATGAAAAAGGCATTGAAAAACCTTAATTTATGCCCTAGCCATTGCCATTGCATGAATTCTTTACCATCCTAAGGGTGTGATTTTGTCATGGTTATATTTTATAAATGATATTTGAAATGACTGTGCTTTGATGAATTTTTGCATGTGGGCATATTTTGTTGAAAATCATTTGTTGGCTACTAATGTGAAAAGAAAAATAAAGGAGAAGGAAAAGGCGCAGTCACATGGCTTCCATGTGTGGTGCACCAAATAGGGGACACCCTATTCCATGGTTATAATGATGATGATGATGATGATGAGAAAAGAAAGAAAATTGTGCCATGTCAGACAGTGCAAGAGAGGCTTGTGCTAAATGAGTAGAGAGTGCTCGCCCTAACCGGGTTAGCCATGCTTGATATGAGAATTTAATAGCTACTATATGATGAAATTATTATTTTGACGTGATATGACTTTTTAACAGTTGATCTTGACCTTGATATTTTTAAATGGTTATTCATGCCCATGATATTTTGAAATCAATTATTCATATCATACATGTCATTACTGCATGATATTCATGAGCATAGATACGGTGCATTCATGTGGCCTGAGAATTTTGTTATAGCTTATATAGCTGAATATAATTTGATAAAATGCTGATCATGATTATAATTTATTGTTGAATGCACTGAGATATAATTCTCACTATATTTCCATGTTGTGTTCAGATAAGTAATTATGCAGATCTTCTCCGTAACCCTTATTTTTAGTGTACGTTTTATCGAGTTGCCTTATTTTGGAAAACTTTTGATAATAAATGATGTGTTTGTTGTGAAGTGACCGAGATCCCAGTGGAGGTGCTGCCACCTGCACCAGTATCCTTGAAAGTAGTCGATATGGATGAGTGGGACAGGGCACAAATATTTATATGTTTGATTTTTTGTACGGGTTTTTTTTTACTAACCTCACCCAAATGCTAATTGTATTCTTTTGGCATAATGTTTAGGTGTTCTACTTTTGGGTATGCTTCAGGTAACACCGGGACACTGTGGAATGTGTATATGAACTTACAACAACATTAATTTTAATGGTAGACTATACTCCTTAATCTTAATCATCCTTGCTTAATCTGATTTAGTATTATGAGACAAGAGATTAGAAGTAAGAAAGGTGATGACTTCATATTAAAAAAATAAAGTCATTACATTCTCCACTTTCATCCAATCTCATGTTGAAATTCTTTATGGCCTAATATGATCGATGTTCCAATTTAACATGGAGATAACAGAGTTTCCCAAACACCAACCATATAGTGCTATATTGATGGGAGTTTTTTATGTTGTTCTATAAGCCCATAAAGCATCATCTAAGTGTAGACTCCAATCCTTTTTGTTGGAATTTATGGTTTTACTAATGATGGACTTAGTAACTCTATTCAACACCTCAGCTTGTTCATTGGTTTAGCGATGATTTGTGGTTTCCAACTTATAAGTGACATTATCTTTTCTTAGTAAGAGTTCCATAGTCCTATTGCAAAAATAAGTTCCCTTGTCACTAATTAGATTTCTTAGTATCCCAAATCTTGAGAAAATATAGGATTTAATGAAATTTAAAACCACTTTAAAGTCATCAGTGTTATGGCTTTAGCTTCAACCCATTTTGAAATATAATCAACAACAAGTATAATTAAAATTGAAAGATGCAGGAAAAATCCCCATGAAGTTAATGTTCCAAACATAAAATATTTCACAAAAAATTAGAGATGACTTACAGAATAAGTATGAGTCCTTAAATAGCGTATACCAGCAAAAACTACATTATAATACCTTTCTCGATGTTCTCTTAATTCTGAAGTGTCCTCCACATGCATGGGAATGGCAGAAGGTTAAAATAAATAAAATTTTAGATTCAAGCACACACATTCTTAATATTTGATTTGCACATTGCTTCCATAAGTTTGAATCATCCTATACATAGTATTTTGCATCACCCTTGATTTGTCCTTAGCTAACCTAGACAAAAGTAGGGAAAATTTATTAGCAAATAAGTAATTAACAATATCTCTATAACGTGGTAATTTAGATGTTGTAAAAAATAAGTGTTCATTAGTGGTGCGTACTGTCGCAGGTACACCCAAATTGATACCTTACCTCAAAACTAACCTGTAGTAGAGGGAGTAAGGGTCGATCCCACAGAGACTGGTATTACCTTATGTGATTAGAAAAAGGGGGGTTGATAATCACAAATTAAGAAAATTAAACAATAATGAAAATAATTAAGAGAGTAATTAATGAGAAAGACGTTGGTTTCGGTTGATATCTACCGTCAAGGGATTGCATTGATCATTAACAACATAATCAATCTGTGATTGAATATCTATCATTGGGTTTCTAACCCTGTTCCTCCTTAAGTCTAGTAAATTAATGACAATCGCACCAATTAAACCCTAATTAACAAGTAATCCTTTAGCACATCAGTAAAGCATAAATTATTAACCGCATGAAGAACTAGAGAAACAGACAGAGCTAAACAAATATAAACACATCGGTTATATCTAATTTAGTTAATTATTCATCATAGGTTCAATGATTTATAATCTAAAATCCTCAAACCTATTTGCCTCATGAATCATAGAATTGAAGACTTTGTTCAAAACATAATTCAGCAGTACATTAAGACAGACAATATACTAGTAGGCCTCGCTAGCAATCA
This sequence comes from Gleditsia sinensis, assembly GCA_037074535.1. Taxonomy (NCBI): domain Eukaryota; kingdom Viridiplantae; phylum Streptophyta; class Magnoliopsida; order Fabales; family Fabaceae; genus Gleditsia; species Gleditsia sinensis. Next base: position 24,001,310 of record CM073464.1, on the reverse strand, counting down.
TATGAATAATCATTGAGAAGAAGAACAGATAAATAATCAATACTCAATTAACATTGAAATAATAAAATCAAGTCCAAATCTCACAATGCATGAAGATCCCATGAGGTTTCAATCTACCTCAACAACCTAAAAAGAACTAGCCACGCAGGGCCATAAGAAAATCAAAAAAAGAATTAAAGAATGTAACTAACAACTTGGATGAAGGATCGAATGAATTCTCTGCTTGCTTTCCTCCCCTTTTATAAATTAACTCCTCCTAATCAAAGTAGGAATATATCTAGGTCAAATCTCGGCCCATCGGGCTTCAATTAAAGTTGAAAACCCCTAAAAATTGTGAATTTAGTGACCTGGTGCAGCGGCGCTACGGACTTTCAAAGAAGGGGTGCCGCGGCACCCTGGACCAGCATCGCGGCGCTCCTGTCTGGGCAACTCAGTGCCGCAGCGCGCTAGGGAACGCCACGGTGCTCCGGATACATCCTCACGTGGTGCCGCGACACCTAGAATCTTTTGTATTTTGCCAAAGTGCCGAACACGAAAGCTCTATGTCTCTTCTTTCCATAGCCACTAGAATCATCTCAATCGCAGTCCAAATGAGTGAGATATGCATCAATTAGTGACAAAGGGTCAAAAATCAACATTTTTCTATAATTTTCTCTCTATTTTCCTCTTCATTCCTTCTTCATTATTCTTAAAACATAAAACAAAAAACTCAATTAATTCATATCAATTTTCTACTTAAATTAAATAAAAACTAACTAAAAGAATGCTAACAACATTCTTAAATTACAACATTTCAATTAGGGAATGTCTATTATAAATCCAGCTCTTTTCCTTTATATGAATCAAATAGTTTAAGTGATCAACCATACTATTTTATGCTTATTTTCAGTCATTGATTTCTAGATCAATCTCTGATAAGAATAAGACTCATCTAATTAATCTTGGTTTTTGTTGTGTCTGTTTTATAATTAACCGCAAGGACACGCGTAGCTGTAGCTAGTCCAACGAGTACAGGTCGTATCCTACAGACAACAATGTCAATTACTAGAATGATGAAAAATTATCTATCTAAATCGATGTAATTCAATGAAGAGTTTGTTACAATTAAGTAAATTAAGGATTCAATTAACAAAAGCTTAGGGTTAGGGTTCACTACACGTATCATATTCAACATTCAGCATGTACCTTTAATTACAATTATCTAGGTTATTGGGGACGGTTTAGCCTTAATTAACTAGCAACCTCTTTCAAGCGTTACTAATCGTACCTAGGTTAATCCAAATGCCTACTTTCATGGTTTTTAGTTCAACCTAAATCCATTAAGTTCTATACCAACCATGGAATACAATTAATCAGTTTTCTCGTGTCCACTAATTGATTCATTCCTAGAGAACTTTAAACTACTCCCGTGATTAAGATATCCATAATTAATTATTAGGTTCTAGTATTAATCTTCACCTTTCAGTTCATCAATTAATATCCTAAGACGTGATAAAACGTTGGCCACACATTCATCGACTCATATAATCAATGCATAATAGCTAATCCTAATTAACCTTGGATAACACAATTAAGGTTCCAACAATTCAATTATCACAATGTATCATTAAATCATAAGTGGGTTTACTGAAACCCTAGATCAAATCTACTCAAGCATGATAAAAAGATAAATCAAAAGCATAATCCAATTCATTAAGTAAATCTATTCAATACAAACCAAGAGAAAGAGTAGAAATAGAGATGAGTGTAGAAATAGAAAGATAGAACTTGGATGAAGAATGTAATGATGAAATACAAACTTGAATTGCTATAAATTCTACTCTAAGAACATGAATTAAACATTAATCCTACTCTAAACATAATCTAATGGTGTTTCCTAAGCCTAAAACTGAGTAAAAGAAGGTCTAAATTCGTCTGGATGTGTTCCTTTGTGTTTCCCTATGCATATGTATCAACTTGGCTGCCAAAAACCCTAAAAATCACGTGATGTATGGACCCAAAGCATGACCGTGTTCCAGGACATGGCTTGGTCGTGCTTCAGGCTGAATTCTGGGAGTTTTATGCATCTTTTGCACAGAGCACGGCCTGGCCGTGTTGGGGGCTACCATGCTCCTTTCTTGCCAATTTTTGGTGTGTTGTCTCCTTGCTTCCTCCTTAGCATGTTCCAAGTCCATATGGCTCCTCTCATGATTGTTTTCTCTTACTTCTTAGCCTCTTTTGCTCACCTACAAGCATAAAACAAACCAAAGCACTGTCCAAAGCAAAGTATAACCAAAAGCAGAGAAATAACCACAAGTTTACTATAAATTAGGGGATAAAATATAAGCACTAAACACTCAAATTTCCCCTTTATCAACTCCCCCATGCTTAAACCTTTGCTTGTCCTCAAGCAAATAACATATCATATCAGAAGGAGGGGAAATATGCAATCAAATTCTAGAAGATAGAAAAATGTAATACAGGTAATTTTTCACCCAATCAGTGTGCACACAATAGATATATGAATAGACATTTATCTGATAGTTTTTATTCTTCTAAAACTAAACCAAAATTCTCCTATTATATATCTGCTTCTATTAGTACCCTTGAATGTATGCATCTAATTGATTTTCAGACACTCAAGTAGGCCACCTCATCCTTTAAATCTCCCTATGTTGCCTTACTCTTATTTCTATTTTTCTCACTCAAATTTTTTTTTATTTCTCATAATTCCTTTTTCTTTTTTTCTTTTATCTATTTCATTCATCATTTTTTTCTTTTATAAAAATATGCCGTGAGTGCATTTTATGCTCCATCTCACTAGGGTAAAGGCAACTAGGTACTCATATTAGGACCTTTTTGATGCATTCAAGGGGTACTCAAAGTGAAAACTTTTTGGGATCCACATTCCCTTATTTTTCACCTCTCCCAGCCTTCATACTCTCATAGTGTTAAAAATCAATAAAGACGTACTATGCAAAGCACAATAGGAGAGATATTTTTTCAAAAAAAATTAGAGGTTTAATCCTAGAAGAGAGAGACTAAAATTTAAACTACCTATTTCATATCCTATTGTGCATCACATGTTCATGAGCTAAAATCAACCTATATTACGCCAATCTATCTCTAAAATAGTAAACTATATGATTATACGATTAAACAAGAGATATTCAGCTTATAAAACCATAAGCCTAAAGGCTACTCCCCCATGCTTAAACTTGACATTGTCCTCAATGTCAATATCAATGAAAGTACAGGCAAAGGGGGAATTAACTTCCTTGCTTACTGGTCTTCTGAAGGAGGAGTTTGAGGGTTTTGACTCAGGTGCTAAGTGTCTACACTCAATGAGATTTAACCAGCTAATCATAAATCAAAGCAGATAAGCCACAAACAAAATTAATGTAAATTATATATCAGCCAATAGAGTGTAGGTCAGAATCAAAGCATTCTAAGAGCAATGCACTAATTGGAGAAATACTTTGTCCAACAACTTAGGCAATGCAAAAATTAGAAAAATTTAGCACTCAATCAATATAGAGGAGTAATCCATTCCAACCATCAGGGAAATCCAATCCAGATAACAAAAAATTAAGCATAAAGCAAAGGTTAAAATTAGACCTGGAGGGAAGCTATAATGGTGATGACAATAGCTGATGGAACTTTTCCCTCTCTTTCTCTCTCTCTCTCTCTCTCTCTCTCTCTCTCTCTCTCTCTCTCTCTCTCTATCTCTCTCTTTTACCTGAAGCACGGCTATGCTTCACAGCACGACTTACCCGTGCTTAGTGCTAAAATTTGGAATTGCCTAGAAAAAGCCCGTGTTGAGTAACACAGCCAAGTTGTGCTTGGACTGGGCTTGGAGCACAGCCATGTTCCAGGACATAGCCTTCTCGTGCTTGCAGTTGGAATTCCAAAATTTTCAAATTTTGCCCGTGTTGACCAACACGGGGAGGGAGTGCTAGGGCTTATCCTGGGGCACGGCCATGTCCTGTGACACGGCTTGCCCGTGTTGGATGATGGATCCTCCAATTCTTCGAAAATTGCTATAGTTTTTAACCCTTTTCAATTTCCCTTGATTTTCATTCTTTAATTCAACTTTGGGCATATAGGAATGGACCTAAAAATCATATAGAAACACTCCTTAAACTATAACCAAAGAAATTAACTAAAATTAAAGATAAAAACAAAACTAAAAGCAAGAAAACAAAATAAAAAGAAACTTTTAAAAATTAAAATGTGGGTTGCCTCCCACAAAGCGCTTGTTTTAAGTCATTAGCTCGACTCCATTTTTATGATTTCCACTCAAGGGGGCTTTAAGAGAGTTTGAATAACTCTCTTTTTAATCCATTGCCTCTTGGTATAGTGGTTGAGGCTTTTCCTAATTGTTTTCAAGGATCCTCTTGGCTCATTCTTTTCCTCCTTAGCTCTATTGAGGTTAAGATGAGGTGGCTTAGGTTCTACTTTTGGAGCTTGGATTGTCTCCTCAACAGCCTTCTTTTCTTCCCCCTATTTGACAAAGACACAAGAACTTTCCACAAAGCATAACTTAAGTGGGTTAGTAGGGGGAAAATTCATGGCATTATTATTCATTTTAGGTTCAGGTAAACCAATCATATAACAAGATTCATTTAGAGATGAGGGCTTCATTGTATCATTCAAATTAAATTCTACTTTTTCATCTCTTACATTCAAAGAAAGCTTTCCATCTCTCACATTTATATTGGCAACAGCCGTAGCTAGGAAAGGCCTTCCAAGAATGATGGAGATTTTATCATCTTCCTCCATCTCTAAAATAACAAAATCAATAGGTATGAAAAATTTACCTACCTTTAGTGGAACATCCTCTAATATACCTACCGGATGCTTGATGGATCGGTCAGCCAAATGAAGAGAAAGAATGGTAGGCTTCAAGTCACCCATTTAAAGCTTCTTGCAAACCGAAAGAGGCATGAGGCTCACACTTGCTCCAAGGTCACATAGGGCTCTGTCAATCTTCATGTCTCATATAGAGCAAGAAATTGAGAAGCTTCCAGGATCCTTAAGCTTTTGTGGCAGCTTATTTTGAATTACAGCACTAGATCCCTCTGTCAGTGCCACAACAGCATACTCTTCAATTTTCCTCTTGTTTGAGAGGATTTCCTTCAGAAAATTCGCATAGGAAGGCATTTGGGAGATGGCTTCTAGGAATGGAATATTGATATTTAACTTCTTCAAAACATCCAGAAACCTCCCAAATTGCTTCTCTAACTTAGCCTTCACCAATCTTTGAGGAAAAGGGATTGATGGCTTGTATGGTTCAAGAGCCACATATTTGGGCTCTTCTTCCTTCTTTTCCTCTTCTTCTGGTTCCTTTTCTCTTCTCTTCTCAGATGCAGCCCGAGGTTCATCTTCTTTTACCTCTCCTCTTCTCTCTTATTCAACTAATTGTTTACTACTTCTCAGGGTAATGGCATTACAGTGCTCCCTAGGATTCTCAGTCTGACCTGGAAGTCTGCCAAAGTTCCTGTTAGATTGGCCCGCCTATTGTGCTATCTGAGTTTCCAGCATCTTGCTCTGAGTAGCAAGCGAGTCAACTTTAGAGGCTAAATCCTTTATAGCCTCATTCATAGAATAGTTCTGGGCTCTAAATTCATCATTCTACTTACTCTGTATAGTGACGAAATTCTCTATTAGAGCCTTCAAATTTGACTTTGGCTGAGGAGCTGGGTTAAGTGGCCTCTGATTCTAAATGCCAGGAGGTTGCCTAAAATTATTTTGAGGCTACTAATTTGCATTCGGCTTGTAAGAGAGATTCGGTTGATTCCTCCAGCCTGGGTTATATGTGTTGTTGTACGGACCATTTCTTTTATTGTTGTTCACAAAACTTACCTGCTCACAATCCTGAGGTGCAGAGTTTCCAAGCTGGCATTCATTGGCCACATGACCAACACCTCCACAAATCTCACATGCAGAAGATGATGAAAAGGAATCAACAGCATTGATGCTTAATTTATCTAACTTTTGAAATAATGCATCAACTTTAGAAGTGAGATGATTAAAAGCATCTACTTTATATATACCTGTTGGTTTTCTTGGCTACCTCTCACTAGACCAGGAGTAGTGATTTTGAGCCATATTTTCAATCAACTCATAGGCCTCATCTACCATTTTATTCATCAAAGCTCCTCCAGCTGCAGCATCCACAGACTACGGGTACTGTAGATTAGTCCATTGCAGAATGTATGGACTATGAGCCACTTCTCCAACCCATGGTGTGGGCATATTCTAAGGAGCTTTTCAAATCTTTCCTAACCTTCATATAAAGACTCACCATCTTTTTTAGCAAAGGTAGTGATCTGATTCCTAAGATGGGCCATCTTACTCGATGAGAAGTATTTCGCCAGGAAAGCTTGAGAAAGCTACTGCCATGTGGTGATGGACCCTAATGGAAGAGAATGCAACCATGCACGAGCCTTGTTCATCAGAGAGAAAGGGAATAATCTTAGTTTAATTGCATCTAATGATACTCCATTCATCTTCAATGTGTCACAGTATTCCAAAAACACTGAAAGATAGAGATTAGGGTCTTTAATAAGTGACCCTCCAAACTAATTCTGCTAAACCATCTACAAAAGAGAAGGCTTCAGCTCAAAGTTGTTGGCCTCAACAACCGGTCTAACAATGCTTGTGTTTAGGCCATGTGTATCCAGGGCGGTAAAATCCTTTAGAGATCGATTATCTCTTTTTGCCATGGTAGGTGTAGAATGTTCTTGTTGTTGTCTTCTTCTCCTTCGTAGTGTGCGTTCAATTTTTGGATCAAATTCAGTGACGAACGCACGTTCTCTTCGCATAAAATAGCTACACACCTATGAAGGAAGAAAAAGGAACAAAAATTAGCAACAGAAAATTAGGCAAAAAAATAAAAAGAAAGTGATCTAGTCTAGCTATTTCGAAAAATATCTAATATTGACTATTGTTCGATCCCCGGCAACGACGCCAAAAACTTGTCGTGTCTGTTTTATAATTAACCGCAAGTGCATGGCGTAGCTATAGCTAGTCTGGCGAGTACGGGTCATATCCCACAGAGAACAATGTCAATTACTAGAATGATGTGAAATATGCTATCTAAATCGATGTAATTCAATGGAGATTTTGTCACGATTAAGTAAATTAAGGATTCAATTAACAAAAGCCTAGGGATAGGGTTCACCACACTTATGATATTCAACATTCAGCATGTAGCTCTAATTATAATTATCTAGGTTATTTGGGATGGTTTAGCCTTAATTAACTAGCAACCTCTTTCAAGCATTACTACTCATACCTAGGTTAATCCAATTGCCTACTTTAGTGGTTCTTAGTTCAACTTAATTCTATTAAGTTCTATGCCAACCATGGAATACAATTAATCGGTTTTCTCATGACCACTAATTGATTCATTTCTAGAGAACCTTAAACTACTTTCGTGATTAAGATATCCCTAATTAACTATTAGGTTCTAGTATTAATCTTCACCTTTCAGTTCATCAATTAATATCCTAAGACGTGATAAAACGTTGGCCACACATTCATCAACTCATATAATCAATGCATAATAGCTAATCCTAATTAACCATGGATAACACAATTAGGGTTCCAACAATTCAATTATCATAATGTATCATCAAATCATAAGTGGGTTTACCGAAACCCTAGATCAAATCTACTCAAGCATGATAGCAAGATAAATCAAAAGCACAATCCAATTCATTAAGTAAATCTATTCAATACAAACCAAGAGAAAGAGTAGAAGTAGAGATTAGTGTAGAGATAGAAAGATAAAATCTGGGTAAAGAATGTAATGATGAAATACAAACTTGAATTGCTGTAAATTCTACTCTAAGAACATGAATTAAACATTAATCCTACCCTAAACCTAATCTAATGGTGTTTCCTAAGCCTAAAATTGAGTAAAAAAAGTTCTGAATGCGTCTGGATGTGTTCCTCTGCATTTTCCTATGCATATGTATCAACTTGGCTGCCCAAAACCCTAAAAATAACGTGTTGTACGGACCCGAAGCATGACCATGTTCTAGGACACAGCTTAGCCATGCTTCGGGCTAAATTCTGGGAGTTTTTTGCATCTTTCGCACAGAGCACGACCTGGTTGTGCTTCAAGCACACCAAGCACAGCTTGGCCGTGTTGGGGGCTTCCATGCTACTTTCTTGCCAATTTTTGGTGTGTTGCCTCCTTGCTTCCTCCTTAGCATGTTCCAAGTCCATATGGCTCCTCTCATGATTTTTTTTCCTTACTTTTGGCCTCTTTTGCTCACCTACAAGCATAAAACAAACCAAAGCAGTATCAAAGTATAACCAAAAGTAGAGAAATAACCACAAGTTTACTATAAATTAGGGGATAAAATATAACCACTAAACAATCAATTTCCCCTTTATCAGTTTTACCTTGTTCTTACCAAGACCTCAAAGATGCATGATTAGTATAAATATTAACTTTAGTGCACATTAGATACGGTCTAAATTTTTCTAAGGCAAAAACAACAGTTAAGATTTCTTTTTCAATCGTAGTGTAATCTATCTAAGCATCATTTAGTGTTCTAGATGCATAATAAATGATGTGGTAGGCTTTTCTAACTCTTTGACCCAAGATTGCACCAACTACATAATCACTAGCATCACACATTATTTCAAATGGTAAATCTTAGTCTGGTAGCTTGATAATCGGGACAAAAATTAATAGCTCCTTCAAGGTGTCAAATGCTTGTCTGATATCCTTGTCAAATTCAAACATTATCCTTTTTTGTAGCCATTTGCATGGAGGAGTTGCTATTTTAGACACTTCTTTGATGAATCTCTTGTAAGAACCTGAATGTTCAAGAAAATAACATGTTTCCTACACATTATTGGGGAAATGGAGAGATTGAATAACATTAAATTTAGCTTTATCTATTTCTATCTCTTTAGATGAAATAACATGCCCTAAAATTATACTTTGCTCAACCATAAAATGGAATTTTTCAAATTTTTAGCTTCCATGCACCTTTTTAAGATAAGTGTAAAGTTATGTAGACAATCATAAAATGAATTTCCATATATAGTAAAATTAACCATAAAGACCTCTATGAATTTCTCAATTTAATTAGAAAATATATTAACCATACACCTTTAAAAGGTAGCAGGGCATTACAAAGTCCAAAAGGCATATCCATATGTTCCAAATGGATAAGTAGAGGTCATTTCCTCCTAATCTTCTAGAGCAACAGCAATTTGGAAATAACTTGAATATCCATCAAGAAAAAAATAGTAAGGATGGCCAACTAATCTTTCAAGCATTTGATCAATAAAAGGTAAAGGAAAATGTATTTTCAAGTTACAAAATTTATTTTTCTATAATATATACAAACCCTTCACCCTTTTTAAACTCGAATAGGAATTAATTCTTCCTTCTAATTTTGAATCACAATTATCCTTATCTTTTTAGGGACTACTTGCACTGGACTAACCCAATTGCTATCTAAAATAGGATATATCACTTCAACCTCAAGGAATTTGAGTATCTCCTTCTTTACCACTTCCATCATAGTTAGATTTAGCCTTCTCTAGGGTTGTCTAAAGGGTTTCGTTCCTTTCTCTAGTATGATCCAGTGTATCCAAGTAAAAGAGTTAATTTTGTTAATGTCAGCTACGATCCAACTTATGTTTGTCTTGTGCTTTTTAAGTACTTGCACAAGCTTTTTCTCTTATGCAGCATCAAGTTTACTGGAAATTATTACTGGGAGTGCCTCTCCCTCTCCCAAAAATACATATTTAAGGTGATTAAGAATGGCTTCAATTTAGAGGAAGGAGCCTACAAAAAAATATAACGATTTCTTATTAGAAATTGGCAATGCAACGTATAAAATATTACTTAGTTGTTGGACTTTTACGTATGCATTTGATGTAGCAACATGCTTCTTCAATTATGTGTCTAAATTTAGTCCATCATTGTCTTCTTCAATAGGTTTACTTATGGCCACTTCTAGCTTATCTTTCCCATCTAGCTCAAAAACTTCTTGTGCAAAAGAGTTCATCAAATCAATAGAGTAGATAAGAGTATCATTATCTGGATATTTCATGGAATTATAGATATTAAAGTTAATTATCTCACCATCAAACTTCACGGTAATTTTTTGGCCATGAACATTTATTATAGTCTTAGATATCATTAAAAATGGTCTTAGCAATATTGGAGGATTTGAATCACCATTCTCCATATCGAGCACTTAGAAATAGTAGGAAAAACCAAATTATCCACTTGGACTAAGACATCTTCAATCAAGCGTTTTGGGTCTGCATTATATTTATTTGCTAATTGAATTACCACATTGATTGGATTTAATGGTCCTAGTTTAAATGAAGCATAAATAAAGTATAGCATGACATTTATAAATACTCCTAAATCTAGCATTGCTTTTTCAATTTTAAATTTGACAATTTTGCATAAAATAGTAAATATACCTAGATCCTTACATTTTGTAGGGAGCTTTGTTCATATCATAGCATATGCATTTTGTCCCATCTATACTTTTTCACACCCTTTCAATTTTTACTTCTTTTTTAGGGTGCATAGCTCCTTTAGAAACTTTGCACAATGAAGTACCCATTTAATTGCATCTAATAGAGGAATATTTACCTCAAATTTTCAAAAAGTATCATATAGATCTAAATTTTTTTCTATCTTCCTATTTACTACTAGTGCTTCAAGGAAAATGGTACTTGTGTATAGTCAAATAGACATGGAAACTTACCTCTTCGTGCCTTATCCACTTTGGTTACATCATTTTCTCTTCTTTTTATTAAAGAGGTACTGATGTTGGATGATGTGTTCATAATTAAGCATAATTTTAATACCTTTAAACTTACTTCTTGTTTGATGTAAATAAAATATGGTTATAAATTAGCTTAGTTGTGTGTTTTGTATTGTAGAAGCAAAGGAAGAAGAAAATAGGATAAAAAGGAAAGAAATTCATGAAAAAAATTCTACATTGCGGTGATTCTAGACCTTTTGGCACTAAGTAGACCATGTTTCCCACATGAACTCCCATCAAAGTGATTCAAGTGTCTATGGAAACTTAAGACAATAATCTACAATGTTTATGTTGAGCACTTTGGTAAGTTAGAGAGAATTTAAAGCGTTACAGAGCTCAAAAGTCAGAACCATGGTGCAGCAAGGTAAATCCTATCCTCTTTTCACTAATTAGGATATATCTCTCCCATATTACTTCCGATAGAGGTTATTCTAGTGGCTATAGAAAGCTAATTTACAAGGCTACAACTTTCTTGATTACCACTTTTCCAAATTCTGAAGACATCATAAATCAGCAATGTGGTGCTATTGTTCTTAGCAAGTAGCACCACGACCCCCAAGTGAGCATTGTGACACTACAGATTTTTAGCAATAGCGTGCCATGGTGCTCCCTGTCCATTTTAGAAAATTAAAGTTCAATTTTAAACCCTTTTTAACTATAATTGAAGCCTAAAAGCCTAGGAACCGACCTAGAAACAATCCTACTTCATTTAGGACTCTCCCAACCTATAAATAAAAGGAAAAACAAGCATGAAAAGATTATCAAAGGATCCAAGGATCAAATCATCAAATTCTCAATTATCTTCTCTTCTTTTTTTATATTCTCTTATTGCCCTGCGTGGCTAATTTCCTTTTGTTGGTTGAGGAAGATTGAAACCTCAATGATCTTTTATGCATTGTGAGATGTGGATTTGAGTTTATTAGTTCAGTTTTAATTGAGTATTAATTATGCATTCATTCTTATTCCCATGATTTATTCAATTGATATCTAGGGTGCACACTAGAGAGTCCATTGTTTCAATCTAATGTTGAATCTTGTATTGAACAAAGTTTTCATCATTATGATTTAAGAGGCAAATAAGATTAATAATTGTATGATTATGAATTATTAAACTTATGGTGAATGATTGACTAAATTAAATATAGCCGATGTATCGATATTGTTTTTTCTCTATTAGTTTCTCTAATTCTTCATGCAGTGAATAAGTTATACTTTACCGATGTGCTAAAGATTAATTGTTAATTAGGGTTAATAGAGGTTATCGTCATCAATTACTAAACTTAAGGAGGAACAAGGATAAAATCCCAATGATAGATATTTAATTTGAGATTGATTATGTTGTCAATGATCAATGCGATTCCTTGATAATTTATATCAACCGAAACCAACTCTTTCATAATTAATCACTCTCTTTTATTTTGTTATTTTCCATCATTATATTTTACTTTATTAATTTACTTTCAGTATTCAAACCCCCTTTTCTTATTCACAAAAGGTAATACTAGTCTCTGTGGGATCGACCCTTACTCTTACTACTACATGTTAGTTTTGAGGTAAGGTATTTATTATATTTGGTGTACCTGCAATAGTACCCACCAAATTTTGGAGCCGATGTCAAGGATTGCGTCCATTATCTTTTATTATTTTTACTTTGATTTATGCATGTAACTCATTCTTCTAATTCTTAAGATTTGCAATACAATCTAGACATTGGAAAATCTCTATATAGGCACAGAAGAATACTTCAAGAGGACGTTGATCAGGAGAAGAAAGAAGTAATCATGGCTAAGCACTCACTTTAAAGGAGCTTGCAACTCCAAATTTGCACCAATAACCTTTATGCGTTACTTTTCCTACCTTCATGAAAATATTAATTTTGAATTAAAATCTAGATTGATTCATATCTTACCTAGTTTTCATAGTCTTGCAGGTGAAGATCCACACAAGCAGTTGAAGGAATTCTATACAGTATGTACCAGCATGAAGCCTTCTAAAGTAACTGAAGAATAAATTAAACTTAAGGCTTTTCCTTTTTCTTTAAGAGATTCAACCAAAGATTGGCTATATTATTTACCATCTGCCACTATCACTACTTGGAATAAGATGAACAAGTTATTTTTAGAGAGATATTTTCCTACATCTAGAGCAATTACATAGAGAGACTCTTTATGAGTATTAGGAGAGTTTTAAAAAGTTTTGCCCACATAATCAAATTAGTAAGCAACTACTAATCCAATGTTGCTTTGAAAGTCTTTTGTAGGGTGACAAAAGCATGATAGATGGAGTTAGTATAGGTGCACTAATAGATAAGACTCCTAAAGCAACCAGAACCTAGATACCAAATATGGTTGCTGACTCACAACAATTTGGCATTAGGTATAATCCCCTAGTTAGACATAACAATGTGGTAAATGCTTCTTTCCTTCAGCAACAAATGTCTGAACTTACCTCTCTTGTAGGCCATTTTGTTATAGGTACATATTTGCTAGTTAAAGTTTGTGGAATCTATTCAGCAACAGGGCACCCAACTTATATGTGCCTTGCACTTCAAGAAGAATTTACAGAACAAGTTAATGCAATGGGTGATTTTCTTGGACAACTAAAGATGTATGATCTCTACTCTATACACATATAATTTTAGATGGAAGGATCATCCTAACCTCAAGTATTGGGATACACAAAATAGACCTGTAGGAAAAAATTTTACAAATTTTTAGCATAACCCAAAGGCTTATTATCCTAGATAAACTACATCTCATGATTCCCAAGTAGGTAGTTCTTTACAAGAACTAGTTAAATCTCTTGCACAAGAATCAAAACAATTTTAGCAAGAAACAAGATCCAGTATCCAGACCCTAGCAACACAAATAAGCCAATTATCAACCACAGTTGGCCGATTAGACACTCAAAATTTAGGTAAGTTGCCTTCTCAAACTGTGGTGAACCCAAGAGAAAATGTAAGTGCCATCATGCTACAAAGTGATAAAGAAGTTAAGATTCCAATGCAAGAGGTACATGTACCAACTGAGTAAGAAAAAGAAAAAATAATAATGTAACCATAGAAGGTAAGCATTCAAAAGATAAGTTTTCACCTCTATTTGAATATGAACCTATACCTCCCTTTCCTGAAGCACTAAAAGAAAATAAGATTAATGAGAAAACTTCTGACTTATATAAGACCTTTAGAAATTGTGAGGTAAATCTTCCTCTTCTAGATGCGATCAACCACGTATCCCATTATGCCAAATTATTAAGGGAATTATGCACCCAAAAGTTGAAAGGAGGTGAGAAAGTAAAAGTAAGGGAGTATGTTTTTGCAATCATTCAAAGAAAATTCCCTACACAATGTAAGGACCCAGGTATGGTTTCTATCCCTTGCACAATAGGCAATACTAAATTTGAGAAGGCTATGCTAAATCTAGGAGCTTCTATTCATGTCATGCCATATTCTATTTATACATCTTTAGCATTAAGACATTTGAAAGAAACTAGTGTTATAATTCAATTGGTTAACAAATCTAATACCCTTCTTGAGGGTATAGTTAAGGATGTTTTAGTGCAAGTTGGTAATCTAATTTTTGCTAATTTTCCCTTGCAAAATCGACAATACTAAATTTGAGAAGGCTATGCTAAATCTATTAATGCCATGCCATATTCTGTTTATACATCTTTAGCATTAAGACCTTTGAAAAAAACTGGTGTTATAACTTAGTTGGCTAACAAATCTAATACCCCTCCTGAAGGCATGGTTAAGGATATTTTAGTGTAAGTTAATGATCTAATTTTCCTTGCTAATTTTTATGTGCTTAACATGGAGAATGGTGATCAAACCACTCTAATTCTACTAGGGAGACCATTCTTAAAAACATCCAAAGCCATAATAAATGTTCATAGTGGCACACTAACAATGGAATTTGAAGGCAAAATTATAAAGTTTAGTAATTGTAATGCCATGAAAGATCTTGCAAATAATTATTCTTCCTATGCTATTAATATGGTTGACTCTATAGGATATGATGTTGCTATTAATGAGCCTCTTGAGAAAAAAGTTAAGGAACTAGCCTTGAGTGTTAACTTGTAGGAGAATAAGGGAGAATTAAAAGTAACTCTAGAAGTGCAGCAAATAGGTAAGGATCCACCTACTTTATTATAAAATTCTAATAAAACATGTGCATATTTTGTTTTGCAGGATCCTGGATCAAATCTGACATCTCTTCTCAATCACCTGAAATACTTGGAAGTTAGAGATGTACCACCTATCATAGTTGCCAAGAATCTAGGTGCTCAAAAAGATGATGTATTAATTAAAAAAATTCAGGAACAAGGAACCGCCATTGCAAGAACTATTGTAAATCTTAAAGGCATAGATCTAGCTGTAGAGTTGCATCAAGCTTTATCTGTCAAAGGGACTAAACCCCACAAAGGTAAGAAAAATTTCCCCTAGTTTGGGCCCCTTGTTATTACTAATGTGTTTGCTTATAATGCAATAGAACTTTAAGGAATGAATCATTCCTAAAAATTTCAAATTAAAATGGACATCAAGGATCCTCCGTGAATGACATAGGGAGCTTGAGTCAGCCAACGACATTAAACAAATGTGCTTATTGAGAGGTAACCTAACAAAGTCATTGCAAAAAAAAGGTGAAAATTAGAAAAAATTCAGGGTCTAGTAATGCAACACTTTCATCCCACCCCAAGTAAATTCAGAGAAATTCACTTAACTTAAATCTCTTCATATATAGTGTAACGCCCCCAATTTACGAGCAGGTGAAAAAAACATCTTTTTTTCCTGCAATTAGAGATTTTTTTTCATAACATGCATAGCACTAATCTTTGTCATAGAAATAGATATATATTGGTTCTCTCATGTATATACATTATACAGACCAAGTTATACACGTCAAAGTAACAACAGAAGCAGGGATCCTACCTATAGCATTCAGAGCACATTCTAGAATACAAAAGTATAATTCAAAACTGTGAGCCTTAAAAATAACGTAGACTCACCTAGCGAATATGCCACTTAACTGATCAGCTATCTGTAGAATTAGACTTTGTATTCCTATCTGAAAAATGTGGAAATATCGTGTAGTGAGTTTGACAACTCAGTGAGCAAATAATTCCTCCTATGACCTCTTAGGTCAGCATATAGATGTACTTATATTTTAAAATTTGTCACATAGATAATACAGTTCAAAAGTACATTAATATGGGACCCGTATTTCAAATATTCAGATATCCAAAACTATATGCAGTATGATGTGATCATTAAATAAATGTTGTTATGCTCAGTTGTATAAACTATAGTAAAATATTAAGATTTGGAGATAAAATCATCACTTTTAATGCACCTGCCTCACTCGGCGATCTGGTCAATGCAATGAAAACATAACTCATTTGCTATATGCATATTGACTGATTGACTACAGTCATAATAAGTGATAAGGGAATGTGAGTACATCACCCTCCTGCCCCCCACCCATATTACCATTGTCACCCGGTTGGAGCGGCCCTCCCCCAACTCACTCAGGCTAATAGGGCATCCCCTATTCGGTACCGTCACAAGCTATACAACCTATTGATATTCATCCATACATATAAATACATGTAAAATTATCAAGCAACTCGCCATGAGCTTAATGCTTGCCATTCAATCTCATTATAATATGACATGCATCATTTTCACAAGTATATAGCTTTACAAATCAATACATCGTGCACATAATATTCACTTTATCAAATAATGATAAATACATTTAGAACCATATATTCAATGAGTTCCAAAATCCATTTCTAAAAGCATACACTTCTTGAACTGTGTGCCAGTTCGTAAGCAAAATAAATATTTTAACACATTTCAAAAATTTATGATAGCATAAATAATTGTAAACAGAAAAAATTATACATTTATAGTTCAAAAAGAGCATAGGGTAAGTCATAAAAAGAATTATCTACTCACAGGGTAAGGGCTCCAGATTGGACAGCCCCAAAATGCACTTTTCCAATCCACATTTGACTAAACAGACTTCAAAAACATGTTCGGATGGTCTAAAATCAAAAAAATGACTTTGGGAACTTGGTCACTATTTACCGCCGAAAAATACTATTCACCAAGAACAAAAAGTTGTCAAATAGCTGAAAAATTTCATATCCTAAGGTTTATCTAGCTCCTGAATCCATCTATAGTGTTAGATTTCTAATTTGAAGTCTCTAAGTAAGAGTTTGAGTTTACCATTTTTTGAGATTTTCTACTTCCGATCTATGGCGATTCTACGGCTGATTTGAGAAATTGTTCAGTCAAAATCGTAGTATTCTCTGTCCTGAATACAATGGTTCCCTTAATTTTGAAATCAGAAGCATGTAGACACTCCAGATTTAGAGAAGAAAATGAAGGTTACTATTTACACTATTTACACTATTCATTTTCTTCCATTTTCACATTTCGGTTTCCGTCTCCCCTTCCCCTTTTCTTTATTCTTTATAATTATTATTATTATTATTATTATTTAATAATTAAATAATGGAAATTTATTTTATATATATTCATATAAATACCGTTTTTCATCCTAAAACATCTTAAAAATTTCTAAAAATTTATATTCTCATAAACCTTTAGTTAAAATCTTAAATCATGATTTTTCTTGATAAAAATATTAATAAAACAAATCACAAAATAAATATATTTATACATAATAAAAGAAAAATTATTTCTAAAAATACAACAAAAATTTATTAAAGGCCAATATAATTATTTTAAGCAAAATAATAATTACTTTAATTAAAAGTATACTTGCTTTTAGCAGAACATAATCATTTTTAAACAAATAAAAATATATTTTTAAAAGCAAAACATTATTATTTAAAAATAAAAATTACAGGATGTTACCTTCTTCCCCTCTTAAAAAATTCAGTCCCCGAATTTCAGCCCATCCTACCACATGTAGGGAATGAAATCAAGGCATAATTCGAAGTTACCAATCTTATTACTCAAATAATTGGAGATATCTTTTCTGTATATCATCTTTACGTTTTAATATGTCTCTTCACTTGAGTGATTTTACCATATAACTTAACCATATGGATTTCTTTTATCTTTAAGTTCTTCACTTGTTGATCAACAATAAACTTCGATTGTACCCATAGTTAAGCCAAATTTTTGTCCAATTAAATTTCTTGAAATTAGGTAACATAAGAAGAATCCAATAAGTACTTCCTTAGCATTGATGCAAGAAAGTTTGTATCCACATTACTCAATCCTGATGGCAAGGTTAGCAATGTATTACTATGCCTACTTTGTTCAAGTTTTCAAAAGATTCTATATACTAGAGCTTAACTTTTTCCTTCTTTCCAAACCTCATTACCTCTTTTATTGGTGAGTCCTTCAAGAATATGTGGTCACCAACTGATAATTTCTAGTGCTCAATGGTGCGCACTATCGCAGGTGCACCCAAATTAATACATTGCCTCAAAACTAACCTGTAGTAGTGGGAGTAAGGGTCGATCCCACAGAGACTGGAATTACCTTATGTGATTAAAAGGGGGGAATTGATAATCGCAAATTAAGTAAAGTAAACAATAATAAAAATAAATAAGCGAAAGTGATTAATGATAAAGACGTTGGTTTCAGTTGGTATCCACCGTCAAGGGATTACATTGCTCATCGACAACATAATCAATCTGCAAATGAATATCTATCATTGGGGTTTTAACCCCGTTTCTCCTTAAGCCTAGCAAATTAATGACAATCGCACTAATTAAACCCTAATCAACAAGCCATCTTTTAGCACATCGGTAAAATATAACTTGTTAACCGCATGAAGAACTAGAGAAACTAACAGAGCTAAACAAATATAAACACATCGGCTATATCTAATTTAGTCAATCATTCATCATAGGTTCAATGATTTATAATCCAAAACCCTCAAACCTATTTGCCTCACGAATCGCAGAATTAACAGTTAATCACATGGTATTCTATAACACAAGAAATTGTAGGACAACCAGGATCTTTGTACTTGACAAGAGTTTTTTACTTAATTATGGAGTTCACTTGTTCAGTAAAAAATGTTTTTGTGTGAACATTGATTTTTCTTTTCATCGTACAAAGATCTTTCAATTTTTTTGAATAAGTAGGTACTTGTTTGATAGTGTCAAGAAAAGGGATGTTAATGCTTACTTGCTTAAACACCTTTAACATGTCACTATATTAAGTACCCTTTTTTTTATTGTCGCAAGTCTTTGTGCGAATGGAGCTTTGGGGGCACAAGGAAGAGGTTCACTTTTATTCTCACTTGAGTCATTAATTTGTGGTTCATGCTAACTTTGTTCTTCAGTTTCTGGCATGTGAACTTGATTATCAAGCATTTATTGTGCCAAAGATAGTCTACAATGTATCAAGATTCATACTCTACAAAATCAAAACTAAAAAGATGTAAAAGAAAGAAAAAAATAACAACAGATAGGTGGCAGAGTCAATAATAATAATATAAAGTAGGCAGTAAAACCAACCATTAAGAAATAAAATAACAACAGAGTGGCAACAATGCCATCTTTTAAGAAAGAAAATAACAAGAAAATAAATAAGAAGATAAATACAATATCAAATATAATTATTGAAATTAAGAGTAAGATAAATTATTATTTTCATATCAAGAGTTTCATTCTTTCACCTTAGCATTAGGAGATTAGTTCTCCATAATCAAGGTAAGAAAGTAAAATGAAAGATGAAGAAGCAAGATAATATTATAAAAGAAAATAAAGATACAAAATGTCTAAAGAGAGAAAAATAATACAAGTACTTAGAACTTCAACAAAAGTTTTTCCAAGATCACTCTCAGCTCTCCTACAAGCCTTCTTAAACCCTCTATTTATAGATGCAATTAGGTGTAGTAATTGTCAACAATGGTGGCTAACAAGTTGCATTAAGTTGACAAATTGGGCACCGAAAGTATCCTTGAATTATTGCTTTATATCTACCAAAGTTACTGACCCCATAAACATAAATGTTGTAGATAATTTCATTAACTTTCTAGCCATATAAATTGTGGACAAATTGGATATGTAATTTGCGACTTATGGCCAGAATACTGGATCAAGGTCAAGCCGGACTACAATAGCAAATAAATTCTATTCTAGGCTAATTTTGGCCCTTTTAATGTTTAAATTTGATGACTACGTGAACATGAATGTTATAGAAAATTGTGTTAGCTACTTACCCACCCAATTTCATATGTATTGAATATGTATTTTGTGAAATAGGTCTCAAATACTACAGTAAGGTTGAGCTGAACTGAAATAGTAAACATAATTTTGGCCATTTGGATGTTTGAATTTGTTGATCACATAAACATAAAAGTTATAAAAAAGTTGTATAAAATTATGTCAACTATTTATCTACCAAATTTTGTACGTATTATATACGTATTTTCGGAGATACAGCAACAATACTACAATAAGATCATGTTGAAAAGCAAAAAGAAAACAAATTTTTAACATTGAGTGTTCTGCCTTAAATTTTTATGTTTCAATTCTTTTAAAAATGTGATCATAAATCAAGATTGAATTGATACATATATCCATTAGGATGCATCTTAAAAGTAAAAAAGATAATGCTCCTTACTCAGTTATCCTCAATGAATTTATTCTGTCTGCTTGATTTATAGACATCATTCTCAAAGAACTACAATTTAACTTTAATTTCTTAAATTGAGTCCATTTTCTATTCTTCTCTCTATCTGTAAAAAATATACAAAACTAAAGACAAATAAGGGAGATAAATACTTAATTAAAACAAAATAATAAGATAAAAATATTTAATTTATGAGTATAAAACTTACTCATCAATAAGCCGCAGAATTAAAAAAGGTTCTACAAAGCACTAATATTAAGTTCATTTTGGTGAGTGACAATTCAATAGGAGAAAAGAAAAGCACATATGCCCAACACCATTATGGTGAGGTGCATGGAAATGTAAAAAATTGTCAACATTATATAGGTAATTTTAAAATATACAAAAGTATATCTTATTAAATTGATATGATTGTAGACCATTGTTGTTATACAATTGTGCAAAACATAAATTAAAAAAAATACAAACTATGATGCTATAACAATATATATATGTTGTGGTACAAATATCATCATATTAGTTATTCACATATTATTTTTTAACATTTTCGCTTGTGAATTTAACGTGATTATAAAATAAAATGCACATGCGTAGTCACTATTGTTACTTAAAATTATAACATTTCTTATTACATTTTCAAAATACGTGGACCAAATTTTTTTTACCACTATGACTAATATTAGAGGATATTTTTAAAAATATGAAAATCTTATTTTTGAGAATACATCATACCTATATTTGATTCATCATTTAAAATTTTCAAGAATATTTTATAATTTTCAAAAATATCCTTACAATATTTTACATACTTTATTTTTATGTATTACTATATTTTTGTCATTTTATTATTTATGATATTACATATTATTATTTTTTAATATTATATTTATTCATTTTATTTATTATTTTATATTTTAAATAAATATTACATTCTATTTATATTATTTATTTTCACACACACACACACACACACACACACACACACACACATATATATATATATATATTAATTTTTAATTTTTAATTTTTATTTTATTATATTATTTCATTAATTGATCAATTGTTAAAGAAATTGTAAATTATTAAGTAATCTAATATCTTAAAATTTTTCCATTCCTATAAAAAAATTTCTTTCCCATCATCATAGGTGGGAATGAAATTTTCACATTTCTTTGTAAATTTTCATTCCTAGATCTTCTTATGCTTGAAAATGATATTTTATTTTTGGTACCAAACATAAAAATTTTAATTGTCACCTCATTTTTTTAAGAATCTTAAATTATTTTTTGTACCAAATGCTACCTATGAGTTTGAATAGGTTAATGAAACTTAAATGTAATGCTACATTTAGTTAATTAAGGTTAAAAAAAAAATTAAAAATGAAACTTCTTTGTCATTTTTGGTTATATTGAGTCACAAAGGATTCGAAGGATTCAACATAAAATCTATTACAAAAGAGCATGCTAGAATCGCATCAATTTTGACAATTTAAATGATGATTAATGTTATTTTGCAATTCACTTAAGGATTAAATTATTAGGCCTATAAATCAAATCAAATAATGTGATTCAAATCGTGAATTGTGTAGTTTCAACAAATAGTAGACATTCCTTCATAATTAACTTTTAATTCTCTTTAAGGAATTTTTTTTATGTGAGGTTGAGTGTTGTATATCTTTGTATGGATGAGTTTGTGCCTTTTGCTGACATATACCAAGATTAAAAATACTTGGGATGTATCACACTGCACACTTGATTATCAAATTATTGACATTTATAATTGATGTGAGCTAAATTACACACTCCTTTATTAATACAAATATTGTGTAACATCCTCCGATTTTTATCTCCAATAAATAGTAAAATAATTTTTAATGGCGAAAGGAAGGAAAGAGAATGAAATAGAACATTGAAGAAACTCTAGAAAATTATAAAGTCGTTATATGGCAAAAAGAAAATCTACAAGGAAAGAAAGTGTAATATTATAATTCCTTAAGGCTAAAACCGAACATGAGAAATTGAGCTAGAGATACATTTTGGATGTGACCCCAAAATCCATTGGCATCTTCTTAAAGGAGGAATTAAACCATTTAGAGAATTAGAGGAAGCCAAACAAGGCCCTAGTCAAAGAGATTGGTCACAATGTAATGGAATGGCATTTTGATAATTCTTGCATAGTTAAGGGACATAGTTGGCATGAAGAAGTTGGCTTCTAGAAGAAATATTATTTTAATATTTTTCTTGGTGACTTCTTCAAGAAGTCGACCAAGAGGGTGGGAGGCAGAGAAACACACGCAGCTAAGAAGAGAAGAAGAAGAAGAAAGAAAGAGAGAGAAAGAAGAAAGAAAAAAGCCAAGAAAAAAGATCCAAGGTGTTTTCTGTAACAACTTATTATTATTATTATTATTATTATTATACAATATAGAGTTCACATAAACATCATTAATCAAAACGTACGTTCAACATATCAAACACATAAATATCTACATCTTATTTATTATGGTTGACCAATTCCAGAGATACAAGTGTGGGTGGTTGCACCTTCACTGAGATCTGAGCTAACTTGACCAAAAACACTATTTGTTTTTGGGATCTGCCCATCATAGAGTAACTCGATCCAACGTGCACTAAAATCCAGAGCTATAGAAAAATATGCATAACTAATTTTCTAAACATGACATGGGAATATAGTGAAAATTAAATCCCAGTAAGTTCATCAATAAATCATCATCAATATAGCTCATCACGTCATGTTCATCTATATAAACTACAGAAAATATCTTTGATCACATAAATGCACTTTATCTATGCACATGAAAAAACGTACAGTAATGGCATGTATGATAGGATTAACTATTTTCAGAATATCATATGATGACTATCAATTTATTCTCATATCAAGCTACCCCAGTCAAGGTGAGCATTTTTTACTCTCCGGTACAGGATTTTCTCGCTTCATCTGACATGGCACACTTTCTCTTTCTTTTCTCATTAACATAATCATAACCATTGGTAGGGCGTCCCCTACTGGTGCACCACACGGATCGCCATGTGACCGTGCTTATTTCTTTTCTTTTCACATTAATAGCCAAAACTATGATTTCAATAACAAGTATGTTCATTATACTCACATACCATAATGTTTCATCAAAATATTTCCATGTCAAAATTACATGTTGTCTTTATTTTACTAATTAACTACAAGCACACGGCGTAGCTGTAGCTAGTTCGGTGAGTATGGGTCGTATCCCACAAAGAACAATGTCAATTACTAGAATTATATAAAACGAGCTATCTAAATCGATGTAATTCGATTAGAGAGTGTCACAATTAAATAAGTAAAGATAATCAATTAAACAAGCCTAGGATTATGGTTCACCACACTTATGATATTCAACACTCAATATGTACCTCTAATTGCAATTATCTAGGTTATTGGTGATGGTTTAGCCTTAATTTACTAGCAACCTCTTTCAAGCGTTAATAATCATACCTAGGTTAATCCAATTACCTACTTTCATGGTTCTTAGTTCAACCTAGGTCCATTAAGTTCTATGCCAACCATGGAATACAATTAATCGGTTTTCTCGTGCCCACTAATTGATTCATTCCTAGAGAACCTATTGTTGTTTTAATTAAAACTCGCAAGTGCACGAATCTATTGGAGTATAGATTTAGTGGTATGCAAGGTCGATCCCACAGAGATTGCCAATTGAGAGAAAATTCTAATATAGATCCGAAATAAATACTTCTAACCTAGTTCCCGATGTCTCGTTTTGTGAGAGGAATATTGAACAAAATATGCAAAGAACTAATATACTGAAATTAAATGAAGATGTATTCAAGGTAAAGAAGCATGCTAAGGTTAGGAGATCCACTCTTAGTATATCGAATAAAAATAAATTTAACTCTTTTATTACTCAATTAGAATCTTTACACGAATAAAGTTCTAATCGGATGATATGTTAATTTAAGCTCAATTTTGTTTATACATGAATTATATTTACCTCCTTTCTAATAATTTAAACATTCTTGTAAAATGGATTCAAACGTACATTGTGCCAATCAACATATTGTCTACAATAAATCAAGAGTGATTCAAGTATTTATTGTGCCAAAAATTGTCTACAATGTATCAAGGTTCACACTTCACAAGATTAAAAATACAAAGATGCAAAAGATAACTTGTAAATGGATTCAAGCATAAATTGTGCCAATCATTATATTGTCTACAATATATCAAAATTCACATTTTACAAGATTAACTTATGCAAAAAATGAAAGGTAGAAAATTAATTAACATAACAAAATAAAATGAAATAGAATAGGTGGCAAAGCCAACCAATAGTAAAATAAAATAAAGTAGGTGGCAAAACCAACCGTGGAAATAATAAGAGATAGGCGGTCTAATAAAACCAGCCAATAACAAGAAATCGGCGGTATGATAAAACCAGCCATTAAGAAATAATTATGAGAAAAGAAATAGGAAGGTAAATACAATATCAAAGATAAACATTAAGATTAAGAGTTAAATAAATTATTATTCTCATACCAAGAGTTTCACCCTTTCACCTTAGCATTAGGAGATTAGTTCTCCATAATCAAGGCAAGAAAGTGAAATGAAAGATGAAGAAACATGATAATATTACGAAAGAAAATGAAAAATACAAGATGTCTAAAGAGAGAATAACATTACAAGTTCGTAGAATTCCAACAAAGCTTTCCCAAGCTCTATCCAAAGCTCTCCCAAAAAACTTCCTCACTCACCCCTCAAGCCCTCTATTTATAGATACAATTAAGTGTGGTTGGTGTGGTAATTATCAAAATTGTTAGGTAGGAAGTTGTACAAAGTTGACAATTTGAATTCCATATGTGCACCGAAATTGATCCTTGAATATCATCTTGAAAACCGCCGAATTTTCTGACTTCATCAACACGAAAGTTGTATACAATTTCATTAGCTTTCCGTCAAGACAAATTGTGGACAAATTGGATACGTAATGTGTGAGTTATGGTCAAAATACTAGAGCAAAGTCGGGCTGGACTGTAGCAGTAGTCAGATTCTCTTCTAGCTCACTTTTGGCCCTTTTAATGTCCGTATTTTCTGACCACTTGAACATGAAAGTTGTATCCAATTGTGTCAGCTACACACCTACCAAATTGCATACATATTGGATATGTATTTTCAGAGATATGGCCCAAGTACTACAGCAAGGTTGGGATGGACTGCAACCAGCAAACATATTCTCAACATTGGGTGCTTTGCCTTGAATCTTTATGTTTTAGTTCTTTTGGAAATGTGATCATAAATCAAGAATAAATTTGTGCATATATCCATTAGGATGCGTCTCAAGAGACAATATGATAATGCTCCTTACTCAGCCATCCTTAATGAATTTGTTTTATCTGTTTGATTTATAGACATCATTTCCAAAGAACCACAATTTAACTCTGATTCCTCCAATTAAGTCAATTTTCTACTCTTCTCTCCATCTGTAAGAAAGACACAAAACTAAAGACAAGTAAGCGAGATTTATGCTTAATTATGGCAAAAGATAAGATGAAAATATTTAATTTATGAGTATAAAACTCACTCATCAAATACCCCCAGACTTAATCTTTTGCTTGTCCTCAAGCAAAACACACAAACTTCAAAATTCAAATGATGAGTGAGTGATGAATTGTTTTTGACTTACTAAGCATTCCTCAAGGATCTAAATTGTGCAACCAAGAAAGATATCAGAATTCTAAGGTTATGTAGAACTTTTATTCAAATACAACATATGGTTTACTCTTGAATCCCAAGTGTGTGCGTGTAGTAGTCTTATGACATTGGACTTTTTGCATTCAAATAAATTTATGTAATCAAATTTTTAAAACAGATCTCTAGATATATGCATTTGAGACTCCATAAGCTTATTTTTCATGTCACTCTCCACTAATGTAGACTAATCATAACATTTAAGATCATTAGGACTTTCATTAGGCTTGTAATGTATGGCACAGGTTAAAGCTGGATAAAATGATATGAATGAAAGCTCAACTCACTCTTCGACGTACATGATCATTTAAAGCCTCCCAAATACTTTTGATATTATACTGTGAATTCTATCTCCAACCTTTTCATCATCCTTACATTTATTTGCTCATACTATTTTTTTTTTGAATATAAACACCCCCAAACTTATTTATTTAGGGAGTATTAACTTTCTTTCTTTTTTTCTCTTTTTTTTCTTTTTTTTTCTTTTTTTTTCTTTTTTTAAACTTCTACCATCCACCCTTGAATCATAAATTTTCAAATGATCATGCCTGTGAGTGAAAGGTAAGAGTTAGACATATTTTTATTTAAAGGCTAGATAGAAATATAGGTGTTCAAGAAAGTATAAATATAAGCTCAAAATAGGTTGCTAGGGATATCATCATGTATAGGTTGGTTTGAAAGGCTCAAACGATTTCAAAAATGCCTAATTCATTTCTCAAATGGAGAGTAGTCTAGGATTTCGCCTCAAGTGACAATCGAATAAGTTCTAGAGTCTTATGAGATCAATTAACATATCTAAATCACATAAAATTTTTTTGAATAAACAATCAGTCAAATGTAAAAGATTAAGTGCACCAGATATTAGGATTCTCAAATAAAACATAAGTTACATTAGAGTTCAAGTTCACACATAACACCCAGAACTCATCAATTTTTCAAAGGTTACAAGCATTTTAAACCATTTTCATCATTGGTGCTAGCTTTGCCTAATCCCAAAACATCACTCAATTTTTTTTTTTTTGAAAGATGAAGAAAATCAATAAAGATTAAAAGAGATATTACCTGGAAGGAGATCTAAGAAAAAATGAACCTGCAACAAACTAAACAGAAAATACAAATTTACTCAACCAAATAAAAGGTATTACAAATGAAGATTTAAGTCTAGTTTGCGCTTTCTACGGTGTTCTGTTGTCCAATCTATTTGAGCTATAACTGGATCAGGTACATGAACAAATGCTTGTAACGCATCAATCAGCTCGTCAGCATTCGAGGCCGATATGAGAATCCAACGTGCTGAGTGCGAGATAAACCTTTGTTCTACAGCATGATCAAGAAAACACAACAAACCATCAAAGAAATTGTTAACATTCAACAAACTTATGGGTTTATGGTGCATGTTCAGCTGTACCCAAGAGACGATTTGAAAAATTTCCTCTAGAGTACCAAAACCTCCAGGTAAGGCAATGAAGGCATCAGCGTTGCACATCATTTTAGCAATTCGTTCATGCATGGAGGATACCCTACATTCTTCCCCAATTGTTTTTCCTACTATGTTTGATGCAGCTAGAGCTGTAGGAATAATACCAAGAACTTGGCATCCTCCTAGATATGCAGATCCAGACACACTCCCCATTAACCCTCGACAACCTCCACCATACACTAAATGAATCTTTCTCTTGGCTAGTACCATTCCCAAAGTTTGTGCTGCTTTTACATATTCTCCATTTTTCCTAGGACTAGAACCACAAAAGACACAAATATTTTGAAAGTGACGAACTGCGGTTCCTTCCATATTTGCACTCACCTTAACTTTGATTATGAAGATAAAGATAATGAGGTGCGCATTTATAAGACTCAAATAAAAGCATACTTGTAATAGCTATGTGAATAGGCCGATGGCATAATTTCAATAGCTATAAGAGTAGGCCAGCGAATGTCAGCTAAATTAAAGGTGAAAAAGTCAAAAATGACGGCACGCATGCATATGTACAGTAGTTGTGATTGTGGCTCACATCTTCCTCTGGTTTTACGTCCAGTAACGGCTTAAACGCCCTCTATGGGTCGAGGATATGCTTCCCATCCAATTTTCTTACAAATTGGAAAACAGGGTCTTTTAACATCAGATTCCCAAGACTGTACCGTTTATGTTCTTTTTTGAAATTGGGCCATAGACCGACAATACCGATATGCACAGATCCACTAGGATGTGTCTCAAGAGACGTTGGATGAAAGTCATCATCCAACGACTCCTTACTCAAGCCATCCTTAATGAACTTAATTTTGTCTTCCCGATTTACAGACACCCAACCCAAAGAACAGCAACGTTTGTTACAAGTTTCACGTCCACATTTGTGACAAACACCCATTCGTTTAGCTCTGCGCTTTTTAGCAAAACTACTTTTTCCTAAACCAGGCATGTAAGAGATGAAATCATTTGCAGACTCACCTGATAACCGTACCTTAGCTTCAATTAGCCAACGAATATCAGCATGTATTCCCATGATCATCATTAACCTCAATCTTTCAACCCGTGCTTTGTAAATTTTTGTCAATGCATTGAGTGGAAGTGAAGGAAAATGATTTTTCAATTGTGCGAGAATGTCCTCCATTATCAACTCGATTGTTCTTTTCTCTTCTTTTTTTCTTTTTTGAAAAAGCAAAAGCAACAAAGGGAGGGAAAACAATAGAAATTCAAAAGAAGATAACACTGAAGGGAAAAATTAATGCAAGTTAAATAAAGAAAGATCTTACCTAGATAATGTGCACGGTAACGTTTAACAACAGAAGCAGATCAATCCTTGTAGACAGGATCACGCAAAGGTGTCTCCTCTATCTCCGGATTTGGTAATTCCAAAAATGCTTCCAATCTTTGACTATTTACTTTAAACACATCACCATTCTTGGGATTTTCAATTTTTACTGTACCATGTGGGTAAACAGTATGAACAACAGATGGCAGTGGAACTGACTCAAAAGGTGAGACTTTTTCTTTTTTGGCTTTCCATTTATCAGTATCCATTAGTGGAGTTGTCTCTAACAAAGAGCCTACTTCACGAGCCAGATAATCCTCATATTTGTCCTTATTGAAATGAGTCAAATATTTTTCTAGATGATCATTACTAAAGGAGTCTAAAAATGAATCATAAATGGCACTTTCAATTTGGATTATATGTGGGTGCAAGGTATGAATCACAATCTTGTTGGGTCGATTGCATGAACTGTTGCAAGGTATCCTCCAAAGAAGGTTTTCTTTGTTGTGGTACCCCGAAAGGAGGAGCATGATGATGAACTTGAGGGTATGAATTAGAAGGGGCAAATTGTTGCCCACTTTGATTCATTGCAGGTTGATTTTGCCTCCATGAGAAATTTGGATGATTCCTCCAATTTGGATTATATGTGGGTGCAAATGGGCTATCTGATGACTTCCCATAAGTTTGAAGAGAATTAGCTTGCTCAGAGAATGCCTCTTGGTAAGCTGGTATAGATGAACAAGATTGTGCACCGTGAGCTGTACTAGAACATAAGGCACATGCCTCTATCCTAGTATTGGTAGAAGGGTTTAAAGTGTGGCTTAAAGTTAAAGCTTCTACCTTTCTAGTCAGGCTAGCTAAGGCAATTCTCACATTTGTATCATCACTCACTTCATAAAGTCCTCCCTTTTTTTGTGTTTGAGACTTTTTATCCCTGGGATCTATGCAGTTCCAATGCTGAGAATTTTCAGATAAAGATCCTAAGGATTCCCAAGCTTCCCCCTCATTCAATTGTAAAAATCTCCCACCATGCATGCTTTGGATCATTTGACGGTTTGATGAAGTTAAGCCATCATAGAAATATTTCACTAATCTCCAAGTTTCAAAACCATGATGAGGACATTTCAGAAGAAGATCATTAAATCTTTCCCAACATTCAAAAAATTGTTCACCCTCTTTTTGACAAAAATCAGAAATTTCTCTTCGAAGGGCATCAGTTTTAGACATAGGGAAAAATTTTGCTAGAAACTTATTTACTAATTGGTTCCAACTAGTTATAGTTCCTGTAGGAAGGGAGTTCAACCAGGCTTTAGCTTTATCTTTCAATGAAAATGGAAACATTCTAAGCCTGATTGATTCATCATTGAAATTCTAGAAGCGAAAGGTCGAGCAAATTTCAAGAAACTCTTTAATGTGCATGTATGGATCTTCTCTTTCCATACCATAAAATGATGGTAAAAGTTGGAGTATGGCCGGTTTGAGTTCAAAATGAGTTGCAGTAGTTTGTGGTAAAACTATGCAAGATGGAGTATTGGCTATGACAGGTGAGAAGTGCTCCATAAGAGTTTTATTATGCACAACTTGTTCTTCCATTTTTAATGGTGATCCAGCAGAATCTAATGTCTCTATTGTACACTCAATTGTTGACCCTAAACTTTTCCTAACCAACCGCTTATCTTTATCACGTTTCCAAGCATGCATAAACTAAAAAAATTGCTTCCTAATTATGAAAAAGTATCTAACTACACAACGGTTACAAAATGCAAATACCACAAAATAAAAATCACAAAATTATACAAACTCCTTTTTTTTCAAAATGTTAGTAATAATGGGTAGTATTTAATCGGTAGACTCCCAGGAAAATATGGAGGAATCACAATGGTTTCTCTTAAAACCCATACTCCTTAGGCGCTTTTAGCCTTGTTGACAAAATCAACCAATTTTATACACCCAAATTACTACACCAATTTTCAAGAAACAATTCTAAACAAAAATTTCTATACACAGAATAAACAAATGTTCTAACTATAACTAGTGGAAGAAAAGTACTTACCTGGATCCAAATAGCTTTTCCGTCGCAATCCCCGGCAATGGCGCCAAAAACTTGTTGTTGTTTTAATTAAAACTCGCAAGTGCACGAATCTATTGGAGTATAGATTTAGTGGTATGCAAGGTCGATCCCACAGAGATTTCCAATTGAGAGAAAATTCTAATATAGATCCGAAATAAATACTTCTAACCTAGTTCCCGATGTCTCGTTTTGTGAGAGGAATATTGAACAAAATATGCAAAGAACTAATATACTGAAATTAAATGAAGATGTATTCAAGGTAAAGAAGCATGCTAAGGTTAGGAGATCCACTCTTGGTATATCGAATAAAAATAAATTTAACTCTTTTATTACTCAATTAGAATCTTTACACGAATAAAGTTCTAATCGGATGATATGTTAATTTAAGCTCAATTTTGTTTATACATGAATTATATTTACCTCCTTTCTAATAATTTAAACATTCTTGTAAAATGGATTCAAGCGTACATTGTGCCAATCAACATATTGTCTACAATAAATCAAGAGTGATTCAAGTATTTATTGTGCCAAAAATTGTCTACAATGTATCAAGGTTCACACTTCACAAGATTAAAAATACAAAGATGCAAAAGATAACTTGTAAATGGATTCAAGCATAAATTGTGCCAATCATTATATTGTCTACAATATATCAAAATTCACATTTTATAAGATTAACTTATGCAAAAAATGAAAGGTAGAAAATTAATTAACATAACAAAATAAAATGAAATAGAATAGGTGGCAAAGCCAACCAATAATAAAATAAAATAAAGTAGGTGGCAAAACCAACCATGGAAATAATAAGAGATAGGCGGTCTAATAAAACCAGCCAATAACAAGAAATCGGCGGTATGATAAAACCAGCCATTAAGAAATAATTATGAGAAAAGAAATAGGAAGGTAAATACAATATCAAAGATAAACATTAAGATTAAGAGTTAGATAAATTATTATTCTCATACCAAGAGTTTCACCCTTTCACCTTAGCATTAGGAGATTAGTTCTCCATAATCAAGGCAAGAAAGTGAAATGAAAGATGAAGAAACATGATAATATTATGAAAGAAAATGAAAAATACAAGATGTCTAAAGAGAGAATAACATTACAAGTTCGTAGAATTCCAACAAAGCTTTCCCAAGCTCTATCCAAAGCTCTCCCAAAAAACTTCCTCACTCACCCCTCAAGCCCTCTATTTATAGATACAATTAAGTGTGGTTGGTGTGGTAATTATCAAAATTGTTAGGTAGGAAGTTGTACAAAGTTGACAATTTGAATTCCATATGTGCACCGAAATTGATCCTTGAATATCATCTTGAAAACCGCCGAATTTTTTGACTTCATCAACACGAAAGTTGTAGACAATTTCATTAGCTTTTCGTCAAGACAAATTGTGGACAAATTGGATACGTAATGTGTGAGTTATGGTCAAAATACTAGAACAAAGTCAGGCTGGACTGCAGCAGTAGTCAAATTCTCTTCTAGCCCACTTTTGGCCCTTTTAGTGTCCGTATTTTCTGACCACTTGAACATGAAAGTTGTATCCAATTGTGTCAGCTACACACCTATCAAATTGCATACATATTGGATATGTATTTTCAGAGATATGGCCCAAGTACTACAGCAAGGTTGGGCTGGACTGCAACCAGCAAACATATTCTCAACATTGGGTGCTTTGCCTTGAATCTTTATGTTTTAGTTCTTTTGGAAATGTGATCATAAATCAAGAATAAATTTGTGCATATATCCATTAGGATGCGTCTCAAGAGACAATATGATAATGCTCCTTACTCAGCCATCCTTAATGAATTTGTTTCATCTGCTTGATTTATAGACATCATTTCCAAAGAACCACAATTTAACTCTGATTCCTCCAATTAAGTCAATTTTCTACTCTTCTCTCCATCTGTAAGAAAGACACAAAACTAAAGACAAGTAAGGGAGATTTATGCTTAATTATGGCAAAAGATAAGATGAAAATATTTAATCTATGAGTATAAAACTCACTCATCAGAACCTTAAACTACTTTCGTGATTAAGATATCCCTAATTAACTATTAGGTTCAGGTATTAATTTTCACCTTTCAGTTCATCAATTAATATCCTAAGACGTGATAAAACGTTGGTCAGACATTTATCAACTCATATAATCAATACATAATAGTCAATCCTAATAAACCATGGATAATACAATTAGGGTTCCAATGATTCAATTTGCACAATGTATCATCACATCATAAGTGGGTTTACCGAAACCCTAGATCAAATCTACTCAAGCATGATAGAAAGATAAATCAAAGGCATAATCATTAAGTAAATCATCAATATCCAATACAATGTAAAAGGAAGAAGTAGAAATAAAAGTAAAAGCAAAGATGGAAAAATAAAACCTGGATTGCTGAACGCAAAGATTAAATACAATGCTGAATCAATCTCAAATCTAAGTTAAGAACATGAAAGTAAGCACTAATCCTACTCTAAAACTAATCTAATGGTGTTTCCTAAGCCTAAAATTAAGTAAAAGAAGGTCTCTCCCCATTTGAATGCCTTTGGATGCGTTTCCCATTCAATATATCTCACTTTGGCGGCTCAAAACCCTAAAAAAATAATGTGTACGGACCCGAAGCATGGCTGTGCTTCGGGCTAGTTTCTGGGGTTTTTCTGCACTTCTTGCCCAGAGCACGGCTTGGTCGTGTTGGGGGCAACCATGATCCTTTCTTGCCAAATTTTGGTGTGTTGCCTCCCTGCTTCCTCCTCAACTTGTTCCAAGTCTATATGGCACTTCTTATAAGTGTTTTCCTTTGCTTCTTGGCCTCTTTTGCTCTCCTATAAACATAAAACAAACCAAAGCAGTATCCAAAACAAAGTATAACCAAAAGTAGGGAAATAACCACAAGTTTACTATGAATTAGAGGATAAAATATAGCCATTAAGTACTTAAAATTCCCCTTTATCATTAAACACTTAGGATGGTAAGAAGTTCATGCAATGGCAATGGCTATGGCATATACTAGTCATTTATTATTTTCATTTATAAGACTCTTCTTCTTTTTAAACATTATATTTATCTCTTCATTTTCTTTATGCATGGCCTTTAATCAATTTTCTCCTACTTATATCATTTCCAACACATGTTCTCACACATTTAATACAACATTCTTCATCAATTTGGTTTCTACTAATATCTTATAGGTAATTAGGCTCATTTAAGGTAAATAAAATGTTGAAAATAAGTTTTACTAGCTTTCGAACCGGCTTAAACGTATCCTATAACATGGCTTGGTCAGTTACTATAAAACAGCCATGCTTTAGGCTTGAAAATGCCATTTCGAACACAGAACATGGCCTGGCCATGCCTTGAAACACAACCTGGCCGTGCCTTGAAACACAGCCATGCTTTATGTTGTGTTATTACCTGATGCAGGTTTTCATCCTGTCTGACCTTCTCTCACTAATTAAAGCATAACTCCCTCATTTGAACTCTGAGTTAGGTGATCTTGGTGTCAATTTAAATCTAAGACAATTATCTAAAACTATTATGTTGAACAGTTTAGCTACAAATTAAGGAATAATGGTGATATTACTCCCTCAAAGAACAGGTTATTTCTTCTCGGGTAGGTTCTGACCTCTACTTACTAATCTGTCCATATCTCTCTCATAAGAATTCCAAATTGAGTGATTCCAGTTGATAAAAATCCATGACACATATAGCTATAATTTTTATGTTAACTATTTATTTTAATTCCCTACAAAAGGTTCTCAGAAATTTAAACACAGAAGCTATCCTAACATATTCTTCCATGATTAACCATTTTCTGACCACTGCTTACTAACTAGACCATATCTACCTTATATGGACTCCAACTTGCGTTATTCTAGTGGGTTAAAATCCGTGGGACATAGATCTATATTTTTCATGTTAACCATTTGTTTAAGTTTCTTATCAATTCTTCCTAGAATTTTAAAAATAAAAACATAAAATTTTGCCACCTATAACCATACCAATGGAGAACTATCTACACCATCCTAAGTATTCAAACATACATAATATGTAACATGATATAGCGACATTCATAACATATCATCAAAGTTCTGAGGTAAATCCCACATAGATGTAAATTTCAAAACTTTTCTTCAAAAAGAAATATTGTTAAATTTACCTTGAGCACTTAGTCCTCTAGACTTCTCCTTCCTCTTTCTTCCTTTCCTCCTCTCCTTTCCTCACTCTACCTTGCTTCTATTTTTTTGTCCTCTCCCTCACTTGGATGAAATTCTAATGTTATAAGGGTGGATTTTTCTTAAATAGACTATCAAATAATTCACCTTTCATGATCATGGGTCTACCTTATCACAATTAGGATGCACTTGGTTGATTTTTTTTTGGAAAACAAACAACTCATGTTCTTGTCTTCCTCTTCCTTAGTCAAGAAATGCATAGGAAAATGAGATTTGTATTTTGAAAATTATGATAATATGTTCTTAAGATAAGGGACAAGGTCCCTTTGATTTAGAGATTCATTTATTTTTTCTTTTGTCTTAATCAAATATGATAGGTTTTCCTTTGTAAGTGGCAAATTTCCAACCCTTCAATCTTCCTTGCTTAGCTAAAATTATTTGTGTAGGATAAGGATGTTTTGTCATAATGCTATGTATTATTACCCACTTGCTAAAATTATGAGTGTAGGATATAGATGTTTTGTCCTAATGCCATGTATTATTATACCAATTTCTAAAATTATGAATGTAGGATATCACACCACTTGCTAAATTTTTGTCTTAATGCCATTCACCTAATCTTGATTGCACCATTATTTCATCACTTTATTTTTATTTTTCTTTTTGGGTTTGGGCTCATTCTTGCCCATTTTCTTTACTTTGGTAAAAATTCTACCTTTCATAATGGGCTTGGTCACATTTTCATGATTTTTTTGGGCTACCGGTCCAATTTCTATATCTTAGTCCAAGTCTATGTTTTATTTCTTCTTTGGGCTATCCTATTGGCTTGCTAAAAATTCATGTGAAGTAGAAAAACTCTATATGAAGTGTCTATAGGTGAAAGCTCAATTTATGAGTGGAGATACTAAACTTAGTAACTTTAGCTCTTAAATCAAGAAAAATTACCCTAATCCAATTTTCTTGAAATTTTAAGACCTTTACTTACTTCACAAAAATTTATCTTCCTTACCCAAGAATTTCACCTTTCTTTATCATTTTATTTCTAATATTTCCTTTTAAGTTTTCTCTCTTTACCTATTTCATTAATGTTAGAACGTTTCTATGCATACACGTAAGGTGAAGAATTTCTAAGGATTGTATTTCCTTAGATATCTAAAAATTGTCTATTAAATTTTATTTGCTTAATTAAATATTTTTGTATCTTGATTAATAAAAGAAACGAAATTAAGGAGGTTACATTTCTCTCCCCCTAAAAGAAATTTTGTCCTTAAAATTTCAGAAATTAGCTAATAAGAACAATTGTGGATATTTCTTCCTTATGACTTCTTCCAGTTCCTAAGTTGCTTCTTTCAGAGTCAAACCTTCCCATAACACCTTAACCAGGGGAATGATTTTATTTCTCAGTTGCTTCACGTTGGTGTCCAATATGGATGCAGGTACTAGCTGGTTTATCATGTTCTTTTTTATTTGGATTGGTTCATCCCGTATTATATGTGAAGAATCTGGAAGATACTTCTGCAGCTATGATATATGAAAAACATTATGTAGGTTGGATAAATTAGGTGGGAGGGTAACTTGATATGCTGACGTCCCCACTTTCTTCAAAAACTGATAAGGTCCCAAAAATTGCGGATTTAGCTTTCTAATTTTGAGAGACCTACCAACTCTAGTAGTTGGGGAAAGTTTTAAAAATACATGGTCTCCTTCCTTAAACTCCAGAGGTCTATGTCTCTTATCATAGTAACTCTTTTTCCGACTCTAAGCTGTAAGTATTTTATCTCGTATCATCCTGATTTGTTCAGTGGTTTGTTGAACTAGATTAGGACCCAACAAGTTCTTTTCTCCTACCTCAAACCAACATAGTGGAGATCGGCACTTCCTACCGTATAAAGCTTCATAAGGGGCCATCTTAATACTAGAGTGATAGCTATTATTATAAGCAAACTCCACTAAAGGTAGGTACTTATCCCATCCTTTACCTTACTCTATCACACAGGCCCTCAACATATCTTCTAGGGTTTGAATGGTCTGTTCTGTCTGCCCGTCAGTCTGAGGATGGTAGGTAGTACTGAACCGCAACTAAGTACCAAAAACTTCCTGCAACACCTTTCAAAACCTTGACGTGAATCTCGAATCTCTATCAGAAACAATATTTAAAGGAATTCCATGCAGTCTAACTATTTTTTGGATGTATAATTGGGCTAATTTATCCAGTGAATAGTTAATTTTTATGGGCAAAAAGTGAGCATATTTGGTTAATCTGTAAACTATTACCCAGATAGAGTCATGTCCAACAGAAGTCTTAGGTAAACCCATGACAAAATCCATCGAAATACTGTCCCATTTCCATTTAGGGATCTCAAGAGGTTGTAAAAATTCTGCTGGCTTTTGATGCTCTACCTTCACCTTCTGACAAATGAGACATTTCGCCACAAACTCGGCAATGTCCTTTTTCATCCCTGGCCACTAATACGTCCTCTTTAAATCCTGGTACATTTTAGTGCATCCAGGATGGACTGTGTATTTACTCTGATGCGCTTCCTGCAAGATCTTAGTTTTTAACTCTCGTTCTTGAGGGACACAAATCCTTCCTTGATACATGATTGCTCCATTTTCTATGATAGAAAAATTACTTTGATCTTTATGATCCTGTAAGTATTGGTCGTGAGCTTGAGTCTATTTGATATGGGCTCTAAGATCACACCCTATACTTAAACCATTAATGATTAGCTTTTTTGGAGTAAGAGTAGTGGCCAGCTTCAAATTTTGAAACTCCTTTAGCATATGCATCTCATACACCATCATCTGACCCATGTGTAGAGATTTTTGACTCAAGGCATCAGCTACAACATTCGCCTTTCCTGGATGATACTTTATCTCAAACTTGTAGTCATTGAGAAACTCTACCCATCTTCGTTGTCTCATATTTAACTGTTTCTGATCAAAAAGGTACTTAAGACTTTTATGATCACAATATACTTCAAATGTTGCACCATACAAATAGTGTCACCAAATCTTTAAGGCAAACACCACCGTTGCCAATTCAAGATCATGGGTTGGATAATTTCCTTCATGGGGTTTTAGTTTCCTAGAAGCGTAAGCAACTACCCTCCTGTCTTGCATTAGCACACACCCTAGCCCTTTCTTTGAAGCGTCACTATACACTTCAAAATGTCCTGTAGGGTTTGAAATAATTAAAATAAGAGGAGTGGTTAATTTTGTTTTAAGCTCTTGAAAACTAGCTTCACATTGAATAGTCCATTTGAAAGGACTTCCCTTCCTAGTCAATTTAGTCAATGGTAAGGCTATACGAGGGAAGTTTTGCATAAACCTCCTATAGTATCCTGCCGAACCCAAGAAACTTCTGACTTCTGTAATCGTCTTTGGTCTTTTCCACTGAATCATTGCTTCCGTCTTGAATCTATGCATAGTCTAATAAATCATCTATCCTAGAGAGTGGATACTTATTTTTAATAGTCACCTTATTCAGCTGTCTGTAATCTATGCATAGTCTTAAGCTCCCGTCTTTCTTCTTAATGAACAATACAGGAGCTCCCCAAGGTGATACACTTAGTCTAATGAATTACTTATCTAACAATTCCTCCAACTGTTTCTTAAGTTCTTGTAGTTCCTTTGAGGCCATTCTATGAAGTGTAATAGAGATAGGCCCTGTCCCAGGTAAAAGATCAATAGAAAAATATATCTCTCTCTTGGGAGGTAAGCTTGAAATATCTTATTGAAATACTTCAGGAAACTTGTTAGCTATTGGGATTTCATCATGCTTTGGTTCAACTTCTAGATTTGATAAGTGCAAGAGAATGTATCCAAGTACTCCATTCTTCAACTCCTTATTGACTTGATTGACATTAAGCATTAATAACTGCATCTCCTCTTCTGAAGTAGGAGGTAGAAATTCAATGGTCTTGTTACAACAATTCAGCAAGACCCAATTTCTAGACATCCAGTCTAACCCTAGAATGATATCAATACCTTTTAAAGGTAGACAGACGAGGTCTACAGAAAAAGTTTTCTCTTGAATAGTGACTTGACAGTCTTTACATACAAAGGAAGTTAAGACTCTTTCCCCCGTGGGAATTACTACAGATAGCTCATAGAAGGTTTCAGAAATAGGATACTGAAGCATCCTAATACATTCTTTCAATATAAATGAATGATTAGCACCAGAGTCAACAATACCATAAGAGCAAATCCATAGATATAACATGTACCTTGGATCATTTCGAGGGATTAAGTTGCCTCTTGGCCGTTCAGGGTGAAAACTCTTCCTTTCACTTAAGGCTTCTGTTCCAGCTGCTTCCCCAAATTTTGTGGGTAGTTCCTTGCAAAATGACCCTTCTGTCCGCAATTGAAGCAAACATCTGATCCCATGTAGCATGGCCGGTTACCATGCATATGTCCATACTTAGTAAACTTGACTATAGAAAGGTTATGTTGGAAGGGCCGGGACTTGTAGTCATTGGCCTCTTGCTAGTACCTTGTCCTTTTCCTCTAACATTTTTGCTAGAATTTTGTGGACCGTTCTTCCTTTTCTAGAAATTTTGTCTTTGTTTTTCATCTTCCACTACCCTCAAGCTCTTCTCCAGGAGTTTGCATTTATTTATTAGAGGTACAAACTCCCTTATCTCCATAGCTACAACAGCATTCTTTATTTCCGGATTCAATCCCACTTCGAACTTAACAGCCTTCCATGCTTCATCGGTGTTAAATCACAAATAAGAGCAGAACTTAGACAACTCCTCAAACTTCACGATGTACTGGTCTATGGACATGTTGCCCTGTCTAAGTTGGAGAAATTCAATCTCCTTCTCCTCCTGCACAGTACTTTGGAAGTAATTTTCAAAAAAGGTGTCTTTGAACACCTACCTGGTGATCTGTCTTCCCTGGTGAGCTAAAAGTTCTCTAGTTCCACGCCACCAGTATTCTGCTTCATCTTTCAGCATATATGCAGCGAAGATAACTTGCTACTCCTCAGTACAACCCATCACTTCAAAGATTTTCTCTAGTTCCCTTATCCACCTTTCAGCTACAATTGGGTCAAAGCCTCCTTGAAAACAAGGTGGTCTAGTCCTTAGGAACTCAGATATACCATTATCATTCACTATCATCCGGTTATTAACACCATTCTCACCATTCAGGTTATTAGCATTCTGTAGGTATTGTAGAATTTAATTAGTGGTCGTGACCTGGTCTCAAATTGTCGTGGCAAGGTTGTGCAGGGTTTCCTCCCTAGTGTTTGCCAGATTTCTCCTTGGTGGTGCCATTTCCTACTGTGGCAAAAACAAAGTTATGCTGCTATTGAGGTGATCAAGCCCAATAGTTAGTTTCAAAAATATTTAACAACAGTCATAACACCACCTTGACATATAGATAGGAAACAGTAATAATTTCTTACCAATATGAATTCACTGGTCTCCTACACAACACAACCACAAACATAGTCAAGACACTATAAGTTTGATTCAAATAACTATCCATCCACTGGCCATCTAGGATCGACCTACTTTGATACCAATTATGTAACAACTTTTTTATTATTATTATTATACAATATAGAGTTCACATAAACGTCATTAATCAAAACATACGTTCAACATATCAAATAAATAAATATCTACATCTTATTTATTCTGGTTGACCAATTCTGAGGATACAGGTGCGGGTGGTTGCACCTTCACTGGGATCTGAGCCAACTTGATCACAAACACTTTATTTGTTTCTGGGATCTGCCCATCATAGAGTAACTCGATCCAACGTACACTAAAAGCCAGAGCCATAGAAAAATATGCATAACTAATTTTCTAAACATGACATGGAAATCTAGTGAGAATTAAATCCCAGTAAGTTCAACAATAAATCATCATCAATATAACTCATCACGTAATGTTCATCTGTATAAACTACAGCAAATGTCTTTGGTCACATGAATGCACTTTATCTATGCACATGAAAATCATACAGTAATGACATGTATGACAGGATTAACTATTTTCATAATATCATATGATGGCTATCAATTTATTCACATATCAACCTATCAGGGTGAGCATTTTCTACTCTCCGGTACAGGCTTTTCTCGCTCCATCTGACATGGCACACTTTCTCTT
Source organism: Gleditsia sinensis (assembly GCA_037074535.1). Classification (NCBI taxonomy): domain Eukaryota; kingdom Viridiplantae; phylum Streptophyta; class Magnoliopsida; order Fabales; family Fabaceae; genus Gleditsia; species Gleditsia sinensis. The sequence goes on along the minus strand of CM073464.1, from coordinate 23,960,001 downwards.
TCTTTTCTCATTAACATAATCATAACCGTTGGTAGGGCGTCCTCTACTGGTGCACCACACGGATCGCCATGTGACAGTGTTTATTTCTTTTCTTTTCACATTAATAGCCAAAAATATGATTTCAATAACAAGTTTGTTCATTATACTCACATACCATAATGTTTCATCAAAATATTTCTACGTCAAAATTACACACTTAGGATGGTAAGAAGTTCATGCAATGGCAATGGCTATGGCATATACTAGTCATTTATTATTTTCATTTATAAGACTCTTCTTCTTTTTAAAAATTATATTTATCTCTTCATTTTCTTTATGCATGGCCTTTAGTCACTTTTCTCCTACTTATATCATTTTCCACACATGTTCTCACAAATTTAATACATCATTATTCATCAATTTGGTTTCTACTAATATCCTTTAGGAAATTAGGTTCATTTAGGGTAAACAAAATGTTGAAAATAAGTTTTACCCGCTTCCGAATCGGCCTAAACGTATCCTATAACATGGTTTGGTCATTGACTATAAAACAGCCATGCTTTAGGCTTGAAAAAGTCATTTTCAGTCCAGAACACGGCCATGCTTTAGGTTGTGTTATTTCTTGATGTAGGTTTTAATCTTGTCTGACCTTCTCTCACTAATTGGAGCATAACTCCCTTATTTCAACTCCTATTTAGGTGATCTTGATGTCAAGTTAAAGATAAGACAATTATCTAAAACTATTATGTTGAACAACTTAGCTACAAATTAAGGAATCATGGTTATATTACTCCCTCAATGTACATGTTATTTCTTCTCGGGTAGGTTCTGACCTCTACTTACTAATCTCTCCATATCTCCCTCATAAAAATTCTAAATTAAGTGATTCCAGTGGATACAATTCTGTGACACACATAGCTATAAGTTTTATGTTAACCATTTATTTTAATTCCCTACAGAATGTCCCCATAAATTTAAACACATAAGCTATCCTAACATATTCATCCCTGATTAACTATTTTTTGACCACTGCTTACTAATCGGACCATATCTACCTTATATGGACTCCCAATTGAGTGATTTTAGTGGCTAAAAATTCATGAGACATTGATCTACATTTTTCATGTTAACCATTTGTTTAAATTCCTTACCGATTCTTCCCAGAATTTTAAAATAAAAACATAAAATGTTGCCACCCATAACCATACCAATGCAGAACTATCTACACCAGACTAAGTATTCAAACATACATAATATGTAACATGATATAGCAACATTCATGATCAATCATCAAAGTTCTAAGGTCAAAATCCCACATAGATGTCGTAAATTTCAAAACTTTTCTTTAAAAAGAAATATTGTTAAACTTACTTTGAGCACTTAGTCCTCTAGACTTCTCCTTCCTCTTTCTTCCTTTCTTCCTCTCCTTTCGTCACTCTACCTTGCTTCTATTTTTTCTCTCTCTCTCACTTGGACGAAATTCTAATGTTATAAAGGTGGGTTTTACTTAAATAGACTATCAAATAATTCACCTTTCATGATCATGGGTCTACCTTATAACAATTAGGATGCACTTGGTTGATTTTTTTTTTAGAAAACAAACAACTCATGTTCTTGTCTTCCTCTTCCTTAGTCAAGATATGCATAGGAAAAGGAGATTTGTATTTTTAAAATTATGATACTATGTTCTTAAGATAAGGGACAAGGTCCCTTTGATTTAGGGATTCATTTTTTTTTCTTTTGTCTTAATCAAGTATGATAGGTTTGCCTTTTTAGGTGGCAAATTTTCAACCCTTGAATCTTCCTTACTTAGCTAAAATTATTTGTGTAGGATAAGGATGTTTTCTCATAATGCTATGTATTATTACCCACTTGCTAAAATTATGAGTGTAGGATATAGATGTTTTGTCCTAATGTCATGTATTATCATATCACTTGCTAAAATTATGAATGTAGGATATCACACCACTTACTAAATTTTTATCTTAATGACATGTCACCTAATCTTGATTACACCATTATTTCATCACTTTTTTTTTCTTTTGGGTTTGGGCTCATTCTTGCCCATTTTCTTTACTTTGGTGAAAATTCTACCTTTCATAATGGGCTTGGTCACATTTTCATGATGTTTTGGGCAACCGGTCCAATTTCTATATCCTAGTCCAAGTCTATGTTTTATTTCTTCCTTGGGCTATCCTATTGGCTTGCTAAAAATTCATGTGAAGTAGAAAAACTCTATATGAAATGTCCATAGGTGAAAGCCCAATTTATAGGTGGAGATACTAAATTTAGTAACTTTAGCTCTTAAATCAAGAAAAATTACCCTAATCCAATTTTCTTGAAATTTTAAGACATTTACTTACTTCACAAATATTTATCTTCCTTACCCAAAAATTTCACCTTTCTTTAGCATTTTATTTCTAATATTTCCTCTTAAGTTTTCTCTCTTTACCTGTTTCATTAATGTTAGAACGTTTCTATGCATACACGTAAGGTGAAGAATTTCTAAGGATTATATTTCCTTAGATATCTAAAAATTGTCTATTAAATTTTATTTCTTTAATTAAATATTTATGTATCTTTATTAATAAAAGAAACAAAATTAAGGATGTTACATTTTCTCTATGGATCAACCCCTAAATCATCCCTCATCTTCATTCTAAAATCCTAAAAGGTGGATTTGATTATGGAATTACAGGATTGTAGGGGGAAGGAGAAGAGAAGAAATTGTATAAAAAAAAGGAAGCCAAGGAGCTCTTAGGGTAGGTTTAACATTAATCTACCATGAAGCTTGAAATCTTGATTATACGTGTGTATATATGTGTATGTATACTTGTAAGTTGTTGTTTAAGGTAGCTTATGCATATATTGGAATTATCATATGAATAGCCATGTATAGGTTTGGATGCATATGTATTACATGTTTTGCGCTGAAATTTGGCTTTGAATGGATGGAATTCAATGCCTTGGATAGATTGATTGGGGAGTCATAATTTGTATTAAATTAGAATATGTGTTTAACATAAAAATTTGTAGCCTTATGTCTTACGATTCAAATCCCTTTTGAATCACCTTAATCAGATTTAAAATAAAGGAGTTATGCCTTAATGAGTGAAGAAAGGTCAGATTTAACACGTTGGGTCACGACGCTATTTTTGAATCCCATTTTAACCTATTTTTAATCATAATTTGTCAAAGTGGTGAAAATAGAAGTTGTAGATGATTGTCTTAACTTTTCATGGCCCCAACACTACTTCAATAGGAGTCAAAATGAGGGAGTTATGGTCTTTTTAGTGAGAGAAGATTAGGTTGGATGAAAACTTGGAACGTAAGATAGCTCAAAATACGGCAGTGTTCCAGGACACAGCCAAGTCATGTTTCGGGCTATTTGAGAGGCTAGAGTACGTTTGACACAATATTAAGTACATTCGTGTTCTAGGGCACAACCAGGCCATGTTGGAACCTATTTTTGCCCTGTTTTAACTACAAATTTCATTAAATGAATCCCATTAATTAGATGGCAATTAAAGAAACTAAATTGAAGAAGAATGTCCTATAATCTTTGTAATATAATACTAGTTTTCACTACTTCTTGTAACAAACTTGATATACATTATTTATTAATTCATATTTGTTAAATGATGAAGATGATGCTTATCCTCTTGTATCAATGCATGATGATTAGAAGATATGATGTATGTATTGCTACATAATGGTAAGTGTATTAATACATATTTGTTAAATGATGTGGGGATGATAACAAGTATGATGTTAGTAATGTACTTGGTGGATGCATAACCTTATTGTGAAGGCGATGATGATTATTAGAGAATATAATGTGTCACGCCTTACTTTTAAGGGCATATGAAACACATACTTTACGGACAGATCTTTACTATAATAGGTATAATACAAGCGTTCATTATAGAAATAGATACAGATAGGTTCTCTCATGTAAACACAAAATACAAACCAAATTTATCAATATCAGAGTAACAACAAAAGCAAAGATCCTGCATGTGGCATTCAGAGTATACTATAGAGTACAAGTACGATATAAATAAAAATCTATGAGTCTTGGAAACAAAATAGGCTCACTAGAGAATATATCACTTAACTGATCACCTATCTGAAGAGAAATGACCAAACTCTGTATTCTTATCTAAAAAATGTGAAAAATATCGTGTAGTGAGTTTGACAACTCAGTGAGCAGATAATACCTCCTATGACCTCTTAGGTCAGCATATGGATGTACTCATATTTTAAAATTTGTCACATAGAAAATATAGTTCAGAAGTATATTCATATGGAACCCGTATTTCAAATATTATCAGTTCAGATCACATTCAGATATCTAAAACCATATGCAATACGGTATGATCATTAATCAAATACTGTTATGCATCAAAATATTTCTCATGAAAACATTAGGAGGATCCCATATCAGAACCACCATATCAGAGTTTAAACCCTTCCATACTTTGGTAGTGTAGGATTTACCTAAACTCAACATCTCAGCTAAGGTTTTCCCTACCACCATTTAAGAGGACACGTAAAGGGACTCTAATATAGGCATTTGCCAAGCACACAGCAAGGGAGGGCAAATCACATATCATATAGTCGGCATCTCACACAGATATGAGGCATCCCACTCTTCCTCACATATTATAACCCGTGTGTTGGTCGTCATATGAGACTAGCACCACCCCTGCTAGCTAAGGTGTCAAGGTGCACCAAGGCAAACATTACCTATTGTTAGCAAACAACGTTTTTGGTAGGATTCCTCCACAAAAATTATATTTGCATATATGCCATATTGTTCAAAACAAAGATTTTAGTATAATACAAAATTTTCAATTTCAGTATAATTTCTCTATCAAAAACTTTCCAATTAGGGTTATCACATATACATGCTCTTTTCCAAGGCAATCTTATAGCTTACATGTTAATGCCACGTGCATAATATTTTTTTTACCGTATGATGAGAAATATATTTAGAATCACATATTCAATGAGTTCAAAATTCCATTTTCAAAACCATACTCTTCTTGAACTATATACCAAATAATAAACAAATCAAGTAATTTAATCTATTTTAGAGACATATAAAAGTATAAATAACTTGTAAACATAACCAATTATACATTTAAAGTTCAAGAAAAGCATAGGGTAAGTCATAAAAAGAATTATCTACTCACAAGGTAATGCTCTAGGTTAAACAGCCCTAAAATGTACTTTTCCAATTCAAATTTGACTAAACAGACCTCAAAATTGAGTTCGAAGGGTCTAAAAACCTAAAAAATGACTCTGAGAGCTTGGTCAACTGATGGGATTGTTCACATAGGCCAGAATTACTATTCATGTCGGTCGGAGTTACTGTTCATGACACCAAAAGTTGTCAGATAACTATAAAACTTCATATCCTATAGTTTATCTATCTCTTGAATCTATCTATGATGTCAGATTTTCAATTTGAAGTTTTTAAATAGGAGTTTCAGAGTTTACCTTTTTCTAAGATTTTCTACTTTCAATCTAAGGCTATTCAGTAGGGGTGTACAAATGTTCGGTTCGGTTCGGTTTTGGACCTCAACCAAACCGAACCGACCATAAAAAAAAAAAAAAAAATTGGACCCATTCGGTTCGGTTGGTTCGGTTCTTTTAAAAAAAAAAAATTTATTTTTGCCAAATTTTTTTAATTTTTGGCCCATTTAAATTTTTTTTGGTCTAATTTTTTTTAATTTTTGGGCTTATTTTGAATTCTTTGGGCCCATTTCAAAAAATTTTAAAAAAATTATGTAAAATATTTTTAAAATATAATAAAAAATAAATTTAATAATATAAATTAAATATATTAAAAATAATTTGGTTCGGTTCGGTTTGGTTCGGTTGGGACGGTCCAACCGAACCAAACCGAACCGAACCGGTCGGTTTTTCAAAAAAAAAAACCGAACTAAACCGATTTTAATCGGTTTGGTTCGGTTTTTGGTCGGTTCGGTTCGGTTTTTTCGGTTTAGTTCGGTCCGGTTCGGTTTTTGTTCACCCCTACTATTCAGCGGCCAATTTGAAAAATTATTGTGCCAATATCGTAGTACTCTTCCTCTTGAATCTAGTGGTACCCTTAGTTTTAAGATCAGATGCTCGAAAGTACTTTAGATTAATAGAGAGAAAATGGAGGAGAGAGAAATACTATTCATCACCGTTCTATAGAAAATTTTTCCATCTCTTTTTTTTAAATAAATGATGGAGGGACCATTTGACAATTTGCTAATTGTTGGAGGAAGTCTTTGCAAATTTTATTATTTACATTTTGACCCCTAAACTTTTAGGAAATTACAATTTGACCCTAAAAATATTAATAAGTTTTCATTTTTATCCTTAAAACATTTCAATTTCATTCCTACTCCTTTATTTCTTTTAATAATCCATACATAAATGAAAATTACTAAATCTTAGGGGTGTTACGTTTTTCCCTCTTAAGAAATTCGGTCCCCAAATTTTAAACTATCATATAACAAGTAGGGAATGAAGCCTATGCATATATTATAGTTATTAACCTCATTACTTAAGCTATTGGGGGTATATCTTTTGTATATCATCTTTACTTTCTAAGAAATCTCTTCACTTGAATGATTTTGCTATATAACTTTAACCATAAGTATTTCCTTCAACTATAAACTTTTCACTTGTTGATCAATAATAGACATTGGGTTTTTCCTCATAATTAAGCTAAATTCTTGTCCAATTAAAAATTTTGGAATTAGATAACATGAGAAGAATCTGATAGATACCTCCTTAGTATTGATGTAAGAAAGATTGTATCAACATCACTTAATTCTGATGGTAAAACTAGGCGTATACTACTATGCCTACTTTGTTCAAAATTTCAAAAGAGCATATATACTAGAGCTTAACATTTTCCTTTTTTCCAAACCTCATTACATCTTTCATGGGTGAGTCCTTCAAGAATATCTGGTCACCAACTGATAATTTTTAGTGCTCATTATTCATGGTCTTTATAGATTTTTGACCTGTATTGAATTGCTTGTATTCTTTTCTTAATCACTTTCACTTTATCAACGACATCTTACAATAAGTCTGACCCCACTGAATCATTTAACAGAAAGTTAGTAACATCTCTTACATAAGGCTTTAAGTAATCCAATATCACTTTATTATAGGCGAATTCTATTAAGAGATCTCTCACCAAACTCGAAGACATATGCTTGAAGCATGCTCTCCAAACTAGCATCATCAATTTAGGTTAATTATATTATATCTATTGTATGTTATTCTAAATTAGATTCCAAAAGCTTAACTTTACTCAACTCATTCACTTATTAGGAGACCTACAATGTTCATGTAAAACCTCAAATGGTGTCATTTGTATATTGGCCTAATTATTACTGATATAGGCAAGGTCAACTAAGGACAAATAATTCCTCTCAACTTTTACCAAAGTTATATAAAGATACCTAAAGCATAACTTCTAATGCGTAAATACATCATTTAGATTTACTATTAGTTATAATATAATCTAACTAAGATCCTAAATGTTCTTGAATAGCTCTCCTGAAACAATATATTCAATTTTTTACTTGCTGACATACCAAACAACAAAAAATATTTCACTTGTATCTTAATTTTACAATGATACTAATACAGTTCTTTCAAATCTTAGTATATATCCTTATTGTTTTAAGGTTATCCATATTCACAATCTATGGCTTTTTCTAAAATCTCCTTTCTCAACAATTATTCACATCCTAAATACTAGACTTAACTTAGCATGTTATGAACCCTTAATATAAATACCTTGATCGCTTTACATTTTTTTCGGACATGGTTATCAAAATATTTTCCATTACTTTAACCTACTAACTACTTAGACACTATAATAATTGAGTTTCAAAGAAAAGAAATTAATTTCTCTTGTAATGAGGAAAAAGAACCTTCCATTTAATGCCAAACATTAATGATGGAGGATGCAGTAGAACAAATGAAAAGCATAATATAGAACCGTGCCAAAATAGAAAATCAAAAGTTTGGACAAAACATTTAAGAGAATTAAAATCGGTGGCCGTAATTCTTGAAAAGCTGTAAACATAACTTAGCTGTTATTTCGAAAAAAATCAGTGGCGGCAAGTTTTGAATATATGTGCCAAAATCTAATTCAAAGCTACTATTATTCAGTGGAAGAATATCACATGGAAAAGAAGCCTTTCTGAGCTTATAAAAGTTTGTGAAAAATAAAGAGCATGTAGTTAATTGATAGGATGTAGTTGATTTCTTTAACATAGATGTAATTGATCAACTGTAAAATAAACCAGTCTAAATTAAAATCTTCAAAAATACCTAATCCATTTAATAATACCAATAGTCGAATGGTAAGAACATTGAAAAAAACAAGATAAATTATTTGAGTGCCTCTCTTCAACAACTAACTGGTTTGTATTTTCCCTCTTCTTTTTTACAATGATGCCTATAAGTTACAACTTCTCTACAAGAATCAAGATATCAATGCTTCATCAATTACTACAAGAAAAAAGAAATTTTTTGATGATACATTAATCTTATTCTCTTTATGTGCTTAATATGAGCCACAATCATAATTACTATACATATGCATGTGTGCCGTCATTTTTGAAATTCACCTTCAATTTAGCTGATATCCACTGGCCACTCACATAGATGTTGTAATTATACCTGGCCTATTTGCATAGCTATTATAAGTATGCCCTTCTCTGAGTTCTATAAATGCACACATTAGTATCTTTACCTTCATACTTAAAGTTAGGTTGAGTACAGTTATGGAGGTAACCGCATTCCGTCAATTTTAATATATTTGTGTCTTTTGTGGTTCCAAACCTAGAAAAAATGGAGAGTATGTGAAAGTAGCAAAAAACCTAGGTATAGTGCTAGCCAGGAGAAAAATTCATTTAGTCTATGGTAGAAGTAACTGTGGGTTAATGGAGTGTGTGTCTACAGCTACACATGTAGGAGGATGTCAAGTTTTAGGTATTATTTCTACAGCTCTAGTTGTATTTAACATCACAAAGAAGATAATTGGGAAACAAAATAGGATAGCTTCCATGCATAAGTGTATGGCTAGAATGATGAGTAACGCTGATGCCTTCATTGCCTTACCATGTGGTTTTAGTACTTTAGAAGAGATTTTTCAAATAGTCTCTTGGGCACAACTGAATATGCATCACAAACTGATAGGTTTGTTAAATGTTAATGACTTCTTTGATGGTTTGTTGTCTTTTCTTGATCAAACTATGGAACAAAAGTTTATCTCACACTTAGTATGATGAATTCTCATCTCGGCTTCCAATGCTGATGAGTTAATTGACGCTTTACAAGCATTTGTTCATGTACCTTATCCAAATACAGATTAAATAGATTAGACGGCAAACAACCGCAAAAAGCGCAAATTGAACTTAGATCTTCATCTGTAATTGTAGTAGGACATAACCATTACTATACTGCTTCTACTTTCTTAGGATCTACTTGAATACTATCCTTGTTAACCATATGCCCTAAAAAAGTAACACAAGTAAGCCAGAATTCACATTTTGAATGCTTAGCATATAGCTAATGTTCCCTTTGAGTTTTTAAAACTATCTGCAAATGTTGCTTATGATCCTTTGAACTTGGAATATACTAGTATATCATCAATAAATACAATAACAAGTTGATCTAAGAATTGCTTAAGTACTCTATTCATAAAGTCTATAAATGCAGTTAGGGCATTTATCAAACTAAATGACATCACTAAATAAATCAATATCAAATTCTATTTCTCGTTTCAGGGTAATCCAGACAATTCTTTTAAGAACACATTAGGAAATTCTCTAATCACTGGAACCTGATCTACATTGGTATACTTTATATTAACATCTCACGACTGCCAAATATCCTTGGCACCCTTTTTGTAATAACTTATGGGCTACTAAAGCTGAAATTAAATTACTTGGTACATGCTTCTACAATTGTTCACTACTTGCAACTCCTTTACTAACATTTTATACTATTAATTACATCTTCATACTGTATCAACTAGAACACACTTCAAAAACACTTAAACAAGGTTAAACCATTTTGACTTTATTCTTTAACATGCTTATGCAATGTCTTAACAATCAATCATGAAAAGCTTATGTCTATTCAAGACTCCTTCATATGAATTACCCATTTTGCATACCTCAAATTTTAAATTTCCATAGGCAAACATTCCTTTCTTATAATGCTTGTACATAATATTATTGAAAACCAAACCGTCTTCGAATTCTTTATATCAACAAAATTTATTATTGAAAATATTATCTTCATAGATTCACTGCTCTCAAATTCAATCTACCCCACAGTTTGTAAATTCCAATTATATGTACAAGTTTCAACTCATACATCCAAAAAGAGATTTACATCTATTTCTAAAACACTCACTTTATTACAAATTGTTATCTTGGAGTTAACAACTTTGATCACATCATAACCCACTATCAATATTGTATTAGCCATTCATCATATTGTTTCACATAAACAAATCAAACAACCAATTCAAACCTTCTTGACATCCAAACAAGCCATTACCATTATGTTAAGATGGAATCTTCTTATTTTTAGCTAATTATTTTTTCTTTACACTCGAGAAGGTTCTCTTTATCATTGTTCATCAAAATGAGTTTAAAAGCTGAACTGATAGCTCACACTCAAGAGGCACCATCTATAACATACGCATCGATACTTATATATCGCATACCTAAGGATAAGATTTAGAAGAAAGAAAATGATGACACCCTATAGAATTTCAAAGCAGCACCATGAGTATAAATATGTCTGCGGTTACATATCTATACTTAAAGTCCTACTACATAATTCTTACTTCGATAGCCACCAGAAAACCTATTGCTCTGATACCAACTTGTCATGCCCTTACTTTTAAGGGCATGTGAAACACATATTTTACGAACAAATCTTTACTAAAATAGGTATAATACAACCATTTGTAACAACTCAATTTATGTAATTTTTTTTTTTTAAATACCATGAAGTTATTACCTCGTTACAACTTAACTCAATATAACATTTATTTAATTTATACAATACTGAGTTTCCATATACACTATTATTTTACAAACTACACACCATTATTTTACAAACATTTGTACAAAGATACATATTAGTTCTAATCATCTATATCGACTATTTCCAGGGACACTGGTTCGGGTGGCACGTCCACCGGAATCTCAGTTACATCTACGACAGTTATATCTGAAATAACTGGAAGTTGCCCAAGGTAGGGCACCTCGATCCAACGTACAGAGATAATAAGTGTCATAGAGAATATCTGCATATTTATTCTTCTGAACATGATATGGAAATATAGTGAGAATTAAATACCAGTAAGTTCAACAATAAATCATAATTTACCATTATAGTTCATCATGTCATGTTCAGCTGTATAAACTACAGAAAATATCTTTAGGTCACATGAATGAACTTTATCATGCACATGAAAATTATACAGTTATGACATGTATGGCATGAATAACTATTTTTTTTTAATTTCATATGATGGCTATCAACTTATTCTTACTTCAAGATACCCCGGTCAGGGTAAGTATTCTCTACTTTTCGGTACGGGCTTATCTCGCTCCGTCCGACATGGCTCACTTTCTCTTTCTTTTCTCATGAATATAATCATAACCGTTGGTAGGGCGTCCCCTACTGGTGCACCACACGGATTGCCATGTGACCGTGCTCATTTCTTTTCTTTTCATATTAATAGCCGAAAATATGATTCCAATAACGAGTATGTTCATTATATTCTCATGCCATAATGTATCAAAACATAATCATTCTCAAAATTTATTGGTAAACTGAAATTATGCCATGAATATAATCATTTTCTAATTTTCACTTTATAAAATATTTCCATGTCAAAATTTCACACTAATACCTCGATAACTGGATAGTAATTGTAGTCTGTAAACAGCGCACCAGGAAAGTTCCCAGAAAAGAGAGGTGGGTCACTAATGGACACGCTTAAGTACCAAGTCTTTCCTTGCCAGAGCTTTCCTTAGACATGCACTTTTCACAAATCACAATTTTTTTCCAGTAACTAGAATAATTCTTTTCATTTTCTTTATGTCTAGTCATTTAGTCATTTTATTTCTACTTATATCATTTCCAACACATGTTCTTACAAATTTTATGGAGAATTTTTCCTCAAATTGATTTCTATTATTACCTTAAAAATTCATCTAGGGTAGAAAAATATTGAAAATAGGTTTACTAACTTTTAACACAGCCTTTGCTTACAAATCAGAGCATAACTCTCTCATTTTAACTCCGATTAAGATGATATTAGTGTCTAAGAAAAGCTAAAACAATTATCTAAAACTATTATGTTAATCATATCAACAAAATAGTATGATATTGTGGTGTTATTACTCCTTTAAATTTAGTATTATTTCTTCTCGTTTAGGTTCTGACATTTACTAACTAATTAGACAATATCTCTCAAATTTGAACTCCAAATTGAGTTATTCCAGTTGGTAAAATTCCATGAGCCATATATCTATAATTGTTATGTTGGCGCGCTATTTTAATTCTCTACAGAATATTCCCAGAAATTCAAAAACTAAAACATTAATAACATACTCTTCCCTGAATAAACATTTTCTGACCTCTGCTTACTAATCGGATCATATCTACCTCATATGAACTCCAAATTGCATAATTCCAGTGGGCATATTTCCATGAGACATAGATATATAAGGTTCATGTTAACCATTTATTTTAATTCCATACAAATAATTCCCAGAAATTAAAATACAAAAGCTGTCCTAACATAATCTTCCCTGATTAACCATTTTCTGACCTTGGCTTACTAATCGAACCATATCTACCACATGTGGACTCCAAATTAAATGATTCCAGTGGCTAAAAATCCATGACATACATATCTTTAATTCTTATGTTAACCATTTATTTTGATTCCCTACCAATAATTCCCAGAAATTAAATTACCGAAGCTATCCTAACATATTCTTCCCTGATGATTCATTTTCTGACCTTTGACTACTAATCAGACCATAGCTACCTCATATGGACTCCAAATTGAATGATTCCAGTGGCTAAAAATCCGGGACAAATATATCGTTAATTCTTATGTTAACCATTTATTTTAATTCCTTATAGATTGTTCCCAGAAATTAAAATACCGAAGCTTAAAATTCTGCCACCCATAGCCATAACCATGCAGAACTATCTACACCAACCTAAGTATTCAAACATACATCACATGCAAGATCAATATGTAACATGATATAGCAACATCATGACCAATCATAAAAGTTCTAAGATCAAAATCTCATATAAATATTATAAGTTTCAAAAGTTTTCTTCAAAAAGAAATATTGTTAAACTTACTTGGAGCACTTAGTCTTCTAGACTTCTCCTTCCTCTTTCTTCCTTTCTTCCTCTCCTTTCCTCACTCTACCTTGCTTCTATTTTTTTCTCTCACTCACTTGGACGAAATTCTAATGTTGTAAGGGTGGGTTTTCTTATATAGACCACCAAATAATTCACCTTTCATGATCATGGGTCTACCTTATCACAATTAGGATACACTTTGTTGAATTTTTGGAAAACAAATAACTTATGTTCTTGTCTTCCTCTTCCTTAGTCAAGATATACATAGGAAAAGGAGATTTGTATTTTGAAAATTATGATAATATGTTCTTAAGATATGGGACAAGGTCCCTTTGATTTAGGGATTCATTTCCATTTTCTTTTGTCTTAAACAAATATGATAGGTTTGCCTTTTTAGGTGGCAAATTTCTAGCCCTTGAATCTCCATTATTTGATTGATATTATTTGTGTGGGCTATGAATGTTTTGTCCTAATACCATGTATTATCATACCACTTGCTAAAATTATGAGTTTAGGATATAGATGTTTTTGTCCTAAAGCCTTGTATTATCATGCCACTTGCTTAAATGATGAATGTAGAATCACACCACTTGCTAAATTTTTTTGTCTTAATGCCATGTAACCTAATCTTTATTCTTATTATTATATCATCATCTAATTTATTTTATTTTATTTTTCCTCTTGGATTTGGGCTTATTCCTACCCATTATGGGCTTGTCCTACCCATTTTCTTTACTTTGGATAAAATTCTTCCTTTCTTGGTGGGCTTGGTCACATTTTCATAATTTTTGGGCTATTGGTGAAATTACTATATCCTAGTCCAAGTCTATGTTTAATTTCTTGTTTAGGTTATCCAATGGACTTGCTAGAAACTTATGTGAAGTGGAAAAACTCTATATGAAGTGTCCATAGGTAAAAGCCCAATGTATGGGTAAAGATTTTAAACTTAGTAACTATAGTTCTTGAATTAGGAAAAATTACCCTAATTCAATGTTCTTTGAAATTTTAAGACCTTTACTTGTTTCTAAAAATTTATCTTCCTTATCCAAGAATTTTGCATCTCTTTAGTATGTTATTTCTAATTTCTTTCCTATTAGATTTTCCTTCTTTATTTGTTCTCTTAATGTTAGAAACATTTTCTATGCATATACATAAGGTGAAGAATTTCTAAGGATTATATTTCCTTAGATATCTAAAATATTGTCTAATAAATTTTATTTCCTTAATTAAATTTTTTATGTACCTTTATCAATAAAAGAAACGAAATTAAGGATGTTACACCATTCATTATAGAAATAGATACAGATAGGTTCTATCATGTAAACAAAATATACAAAAAAAGTTTATAAATATCAAAGTAACAACATAAGCAAAGATCATGCCTGTGACGTTCAAAGCATACTTTAAAGTACAAGTACAATATAAATCAAAATTTATGAGCCTTGGAAACAAAATAGGCTCACTAGAGAATATGTTGCCTAGCTGATCACCTATCTGAAAGGAAATGACCAAACTCTGTATTCTTATCTAAAAAATGCAAAAATATCGTGTAGTGAGTTTGACAACTCAATGAGCCAATAATACCTCCTATAATCTCTTAGGTCAGCATATGGATATACTTATATTTTAAAATTTGTCACATAGAAAATATAGTTCGAAAGTACATTCATATGGGACTCACATTTCAAATATTCTTAGTTCAGATCACATTGAGATATCCAAAACCATATGCAATACGGTATGATCATTAATTAAATATGGTTATGCATCCAAATATATCTCATGAAAAAATTAAGAGGATCCCATATCAAAACCACCATATAAGAGTTCAAACCCTTCCGTACTTTAATGGTGTAGGATTTGCCTAAACTCAGCATCTCAGCTAAGATTTGTCCTATCTCTATTCAAGAGGACATGTGAAGAGACTCTAATATGGATATTTCCTAAGCACACAGTAAGGGAGGGCAAATCACATATCATATAGTCAGCATCTCGTCCAGATAGGAGACATCCCGCTCTCCTTCACATATTATATCATGTGTGTTGGCCGTCACACGAGGCTAACACCACCCTTGCTAGCTGAGATGTCAAGGTGCATCAGGGCTAACATCAGCTGCTATTAGCAAACAATGTTTCCAATAGAATTCCTCCATAGAAATCATATTTCCACATAAGCCATATCGTTCAAAATGGAGGTTTCAGTATAATACAAACTTTTTCAGTCTCAGTATAATTCATATGTCAAAAACATTTCAGTCAGGGTTATCTCATATACATGCCATTTTCCAAAAAAATATTATAGCTTACATATCAATGCCACGTACATAATATGTTTTTTACCATATGATGAGAAATATATTTAGAATCACATATTCAATGAGTTCAAAATTTCATTTTCAAAACCATACTCTTCTTGAACTATATGCCAAATAATAAACAAATTAGGTAATTTAATCCATTTTAGAGACATATAAAAGTATAAATAACTTGTAAATATAACCAATTATACATTTAAAGTTCACGAAGAGTATAGGGTAAGTCATAGAAGGAATTATCTACTTACAGGGTAAGGCTCCAAGTTGAATAGCCTTAAAATGCACTTTTTCAATTCAAATTTGACCAAACAGACTTCAAAATTCAGTTGGAGGGTCTAAAATTTTAGGAAATGACTCTAGGAGCTTGGTCAATTAATGGGCACTGTTCACGGTCGAAA